>JARDYJ010000001.1:175773246-176973246 GCA_029215755.1 Spea hammondii | reverse complement strand
TTGAACTGGGAACTCTCCGGGTTTCGCCCAGAGACTCCGGGTGAAGTGCAGCTGCTCCGGGTCACTGCAGGTAAGCTCCGGGTTGCGAGAGCGGCATTGTGGCATGTACCACCCCCCACCCAGTTCCCATCCAAAAATGACATGTGTCTCACTAATGTTGCGAGACTGCTCACCGACATCAGCAACTGCTATGGGGTGAGAAGTGGTCAATAAAAACCCTTATTTATATATATGTGTGTATATGGGATATCTAAACTGGGCACAAATATGTTGTGGGCTCCCCATTAGGCCCAGCCCCCCACACCAAGGCCATAACTTCCATTGGACAAGAGAGACAGCTGCTCCAGGAACTGTAAGATGAGGGACGCACTTGAACTTCGTAGTGGCAATGCTTCAGCACCTCCTCAACGTCAGCTAAGGACAGGACCTCAGACCTTGCCCTTAATGCCAAGAGCCCTAATTACAGCTTCGTCCCCACCATCTAAATATTGCCCTTTGGCAGCCCAACTATCTGGCGACCCCTCCTGGCATCCAGATAAGGACACAAGTTATGCCAGCATTTGATTCCTACTGTTGTGTGAGTTCCATTGTTTGCATACTTTATGTAGCTTTGGGCATAGAACAGGGTTGGAATTCTACAATAAGAAGAGAATGTATACATTTATGAACATGCGGATGTAATTTAATAAGGATTGATCTAGAAGGAAGCTATATTTCTTATTTTTTCATAATGGCTAACTGTACTAATTTGATAAGTGTATTAACAGCCTTAACAAAAGCTGCATCGTATTGATGTTTTCAGCGCTAGGCTAATATAATAAAATCTATGACACTTATCCGCAACACGAAAAGGCCAAGGGAATCAATATTTCCTCTAGTGTTCCGTCAGAGACATATTAAGAGCCCCATATACCATGTTTGAGATCGCCCTGCTGTTTAATAAATTAACTTTGTAGATGTATTGTTCCACTTGCACTTAGTCACTTATAGATTTAATAAACTGTGGGTCGAACCAGCAATTTTTAAATATACTAGAAAGAAGGTCTACAGCATTCATTTCTGGGCTGCAGAAACTACAGGTTTTCTGGATGAAGCCATACTCTCTGCCTAGGTGGTTTGGGGGAAAATTTTTCTTCATATTTCACAAAATTTGTTTTTCTCTGTTTTCAGTTCAGACGAAATTCGTCCAACATTTTAGTTTTTGGAAATCCCATTCGTCTTTCGGGTTGCCATGGAAAAGGTTAGAATAGTAGTGGACTGGTTAAATTATCTTAATATTTAATAGGTGTTATGAATGACATAAAATCAATTCTTTAAAAATATAAACTTTTAGAGAGTCTTAGACACTGTGAGAAATGGCAGGTAGAGGCTCGCCAAGTCTCATACAGAAGAATCTCACTCTGTAAAATACTCAGATGCAGCAGAGCAGTGTCACATAAAGCAGTTACAGTGAAATAAATGGATCCCCTGCCTGCTTTGCTCTTATAGAGGCTCTCCATTACTAGTCTGCTTTTTTTCTTTGAAAGATGCAGCACAGCCATTGGACAAGCCCTCTGTATTATGTGACAGGAGTGAGCTGATTGGACAAACAAAGATCAGCTCACTCAATGACCCTCCCCTTAGTGCAGGCAAAATGGCGAGACTCTCCTCCTCTTAGTGTAGTTAAAACGCTGGCTGCGGCAACGGAACAAATGAACAAAGATTTTCGTATTGTGCACATTCGTTTTCCGTTTCATTCGCCCAGTGTTGTATTTGTTGGTTCGTTATTCGGATGAATGTAAGGCTAGTCTGGCAAAGATTGAATTTGCTCCCTCTAATGGCACAAGTGAGCATACATTTGACACTCTTGAGCAGGGACTCACTATAGTTTGGTCTGTATAAGCACTGTCTGTTCTTGGTTGAGCTGCTATCTCCATCTTGTCTAGACAGCTACTCACTAATGATCGAGAATACCCCTGGAATTCCATTTATGGCTATTATTATTATTTTATATAGCTCCATCATATTCTGTAGTGCTGTACAATAGGTAAAAAGGACATAACAAGTAATATATAACTGTCAGGACCCAGGTAAGCAGGTCGGGTAGGAGCCCAGTAGCAGGGGACACAAGGGGTTCCGTTTGTACCCCACGATGCATGACAGCAAGTGGGATGGTACGGACAGGCGCAATGAAACTGTATTGATGAAGGTGATAGGACCAGCAAGTAAAGGCAGTAAGTCTCTAGGCAGGATGCCCACTGGCAGGGCTGACGGATACGGAGGCCCACGGGATGGGCTGACGGATACGGAGGCCCACGGGATGGGCTGACGGATACGGAGGCCCACGGGATGGGCTGACGGCAGGAAGCCCACTGGCAGGGCAGACGGGTACGGAGGCCCACTGGCAGGGCAGACGGGTACAGAGGCCCACTGGCAGGGCTGACGGCAGGAAGCCCACTGGCAGGGCTGACGGGTACGGAGGCCCACTGGCAGGGCTGACGGGTACGGAGGCCCACTGGCAGGGCAGGCGGCACGAATGCAGGTCCAGGCAGGAATGCAGGTCCAGGCAGGAATGCAGGTCCAGGCAGGAAGTCCAGGTACAGGCAGGAAGTCCAGGTACAGGCAGGAAGTCCAGGTACAGGCAGGAAGTCCAGGTACAGGCACTGGTTCAAGGCCCAAACAGAGCGGTCTAAACACTCCAATGCAAAGGCCCTGACTAAAGGGCAGGGCAGGTTAATAAAGGCAGGTTCTACTCAGGTGATCAGACTCAGCTGACCTGGTAATCTGATCCCGAGCACTCCAGAGGGAGGGGGAAGGTGGCCACTAGTGGTAGCAGCAGGACTACAGCAAAATAAATCATCCATGGTCCGGGCTAGTAGGGTGGAATCCTGACAATAACATAACAATTTGTCTTACAAAAAAAAACCAGGTGAAGAAGGCCCTGTTCAAACTAGCTTACAATCTATTCATTTTGGATTAGAAAAGCCAACCTGGTCCTTCTTGTGGAGGAAAATCCACCTGGGTCCTCTGCTACCTCAGGCCACAGCAAACCCCATTGTAGTATTTTGCTAATGCACAACCCTGAAATCTCGTGGCACTCAAACACCTTGAAAGTCTTATAAGTTGAGTTTCTTCGTAGATTTTCAGTTGAGCTCAATACAAACTCAACTTGGAGCAAATGGTAAATTTGTCAAGTGCTTCCACGCTTCGTACTTGTTTGTTATCAGTAGAGGTGGATTCTGGCCTAGACCGACCCAGCACCCCCTCTGGTGCATAACCTGGAGCTAATCACTCTATGATTTGATTAAAAGGGAGATCACCGATCTCCCCAACGGGCCCATTAACGCTGTGGAGGACATGAATATGCATTCTTCAAATCAGATGAGAAAGCTTTTTTCATAAAAAAAGAGAGGTGCCAGAAATAGAGGACAGGTGAATGTACTACTCCACTTATACTGGGACTTAAAAAGATACAGAAGGAATTTCACATTAAAGTTCTAAAATGCTTTGTCCTGTCAAGTTCTTATATGTACATATTTTTATAAATACAGTTTTACAAACACTTCTTATTATAATAAGTTAATGAATAGAAATATTCAAGCAGACCGAAAGCATCAGATGACATTCTCATTTTTTTCTGCATGTTTTCTTATCGTTCCATGAAATCCAGCAGGGAAATCGTTGTATCCTATCAATGTCTAAAGTGACATGAGCCAGAAAGGACCAGAATTCTAATGATTTGCAAAGTGAAAAACAAATGAGGCACTCAAAAAGCAATATGCGGAAAAAAGTTTTTTCCACAAGGGCAGATAGAATAAGGTATAAAATGACTGCGATAACCTAGGAAATTGACAATGTCTCTTGATGAACAGCAGGATATTGAAATGTGATGCATAAGCAGGTACAATAGTTGTTAATCTCCCTGATAATGAGGATTTTATATGACTTTTTATAACAAAGTCTACCAGGTGACTCTTGGATGTCACCATCCTCCACTGAATCAGATATGTTGTCAGATGAATTTGTCAGCCTATTTAGAGAAATCTGGTTGAACTATAGCAAAAAAAGCAGTAGCTATTGGCACCTTTTCATTTTTTTAGTCACAAGTAATTGTTGTGGTGCTATATTATTATCTATAATGAATTTAGTATCACAATCATCTACGGTCTCAAGCACTGGGGGTAAGGTTACTAGTGTAAGAGTTAGAGTTTTTCTTGTTAGAGTTTAGCTGTTTACTAAACTCTTCTACATGTTTCTTTGACACTGTTAATGTGTACAATTTTGTAAATGTAGAAAACTGAGTGACATCCGAGAAGGGGGGGGGATTCCCTGGTATGTAGATTTATGAGTTATTCAATACGTGTTAATCAAATATGTTAAAATGTACAAAATATAACAAATTAAAAAAAAGATTCTAACACAAAGTCTTAACAGAGGATGTGCAAATAAACCATCCTATATAACTCATTCACCATATACCGCAAACATATACATGCTGTATGCATGCAAAATCTAATGTATTTCTGTTTGTCCTAACCTATTAGTCTTCTCCTCACCATTTTTTTTTTTCACATATTTAATACCCATAAAGGAAAGATGGTGTGGGTCTTTAATGTGTGATCTTTGAAAGTATAGAGGTACATTATGATTTTCATAGCCATTTTTTATATTTCTTAGGTGCTCCTCTACTCATTTGTAATGGCCTTTTAGTTCTTCCAATATACTTATATCCACAACTACATTGTAGCATATAAATAACATTTTCTATGCCATAATGTTGTTGTGGATATAAATATATGGGAAGAGCTAAAAGGCCACCACACATACTTTAAGAGTAGAGGAACACATAATAAAAAAAATGGTTATGAAAATCATAATGTACCTCTGTTCCTTAAAAGATCACACAATAAAGACTCACACCATCTTTCCTTTACGCATATTAACTATCTGAAACAATTTGCAGAGGAGGATACTTTAATAAAAGGTTAGAACAAACAGAAATACATTGGGTATTCACCCTTAATAGTTTACATCCTAATAGCCTTAACTCAGATTTTGAGTTATGCCGTTTTTTTATAATTTCTATTAATATTTTTCTTCAGATCACATAGAAATACAGTTGTGTGAAAAAAAGAAAGTATACCCTCTTTAAATTGTATGGTTTTACACATCAGGACATAATGACATAATCATCTGTTTCTTAGCAGGTCTAAAAATTAGGTAAATACAACTTCAGATGAACAACAACATACGGCATATTACACAGTGCCATGATTTTTCTAACAAATATAAAGCCAAAATGGAGAAGCCATAGGATTTAAAATGCTGTTGCTGCTAATAAATTGCTCCTGATTAATTCATCATCAGCAAGTGGGACCACCTATAAAAGCCAAAGTTTGGCAGCTTGTTGGTCTGGAGCATTTAGGTGTGTTAACACAATGTCTAGGAGGAAAGACATCAGCAATGATCTTAAAAAAGCAATTATTCCTCCCTATCAATCTGGGAAGGGTTATCTCTTCAAACAATTTAAAGTCCATCATTCTACAGAAAGATTATTCAAAAGTCGAAGACATTTAAAACAGTTGCCAATCTTCACAGGAGTGGCTGCCCAGCAAATTCACCCCAAGGTCAGAGCATAAGAAATTGCAAAAAAAGAGTTACATCTCAGACTCTACAGGCCTCAGTTAGCATGTCCTCTCTATAAAAAGATCATGGCAGCACAGCTTAGGTTTTCAAAGTTGCATCTGAACAAACCACAAGGCTTCTGAAACAACGTCCTTTGGACAGACGAGACCAAAGTGGAGATGTTTTGCCATAATGCACTGCGCCACGTTTGACAAAAACTAAACACAGCGTATCAGCACAAACACCTCATACCAACTGTCAAGCACGGTGGTGGAGGACCTGAGAACCTTGCAGTAATTGAGTTGACCATAAACTCATCTGTATACCAAATTATTCTTTAGTCAAGTGTGAGGCCATCTGTCCGACCGCTAAAGATTGAGTTATGCAACAGGACAAGCACACCAGCAAATCTACAACAGAATGGCTGAAAAAGAAATGAATCAAGGTGTTGAAATGGCCCAGCCAAAGTCCAGACCTCAAACTGATTGAAATGCTGTGGCGAGACCATAAGAGATTGGTGCATAAACAAATACCTGCAAAAACCTCAATGAACTGAAGCAATGTTGAAAAGAAGAGTGGGCCAAAATTTCTCCACGACGAAGTGAGAGACTGATAAAACTCATAGAGAAAATGATTACTTAAAGTTATTGCTGTTAAAGGTGTTTCTACAATCTATTGAATCATACGGTGTACTTTGTTTTTTACACATGGCTTTTCCATTTTAGCTTTATTTTTGTTGAATAACTCATGACACAGTGTAATATGTCGTGTTGTTGTTCATTGGAGGTTGTATTTAACTAATTTTTAGACCTGCTTAGGAACAGATGATTGTTATTATGTCCCACTATGTAAGACAATAGAATTAAAAAGGATATACCTTTCTTCACACAAACCCCAGAGTAAAGATGGTCAAAAAGATGCAGCAGCAGCAGTACTAATAGAGCACTGGGCCTGGGCAAGCATATATTGCTATATATTTTTTGTATTCAAGCCGCCATGCACATTACACTTGTATGCAATCCCTCACTTTTTTCACTTACTATTGTTGAACAGTTTACAATGTTTCATGCGCAAAAAAGTAGTATGACTTGGTTAAATCAGGGCGACTCACATATACAGAGTAGATTCCTTGTCACACGTTCTCCATACAACTTACTTATTCATAGAAATATGGAGAACTAAAAAAAGGACAAAACTTGGGTTGCTGCAATGTGTTACCCAAAATAAAAATATAATTGGTTTGAGTACATGTTATAATGGGAAAAAATAGTATATATATATATAATAAAAGAAACACTGTACTTTGTATCTGATGCCTGCCAGGTTAAACAGTGAAGGAAAAAAAAAAAAATTTGATCCCCTGCTGATTTTGTATGTTTGCCCACTGACAAAGACATGATCAGTCTATAATTTTAATGGTAGGTTTATTTGAACAGTGAGAGACAGAATAACAACAAAAACATCCAGAATAACGCATTTCAAATAAACTATAAAGTGATTTGCATTTTACTCAGTGAAACAAGTATTTGTTCCCCTATCAATCGGCAAGATGTCTGGCTCCCAGTGTCTTTTATGAAGCTGAGATTAGGAGCATTCTCTTAAAGGGAGTGCTCCTAATCTCAGCTTGTTACCTGTATAAAAGACAGTTGTCCACAGAAGCAATCAATCAGATTCCAAACTCTCCACCATAGCCAAGACCAAAGAGCTGTCCAAGGATATTAGGGACAAGATTGTAGACCTACACAAGACTGGAATGGGCTACAAGACCATCGCCAAGCAGTTGGTGTGAAATTTTTTTTTCCCTTCACTGTATACCATGTATCCAGAAGTCTCCAGCCTGCTGTAGAGGGGGTAGTATTAAGGGTTTGCTCTATGTCTGAAGAAGCTGCTTTAAAGCTGACCCCAGTGTGAAGAGAAGCATTCAACGTGGAATCCATCACCTTGTAAATACATTTAAGCCTTCCGAGGGTTAAGCCCTGACACTGTGTCTAGAAGGCTTCATAAGTCATCATGTTTTATTCTGCTGTCTGTGAAAATTGTTATTGCCAGAAAATGGATGCGGAATTGCTTTTACATCTCCAAAGCATTGAATATTTTACAACCCGCAGGCAGTATGGTTGCACTCTATGATAAAACTTGAGCTTCCTGGTCGTTGATGCAAATAGGCGACTAGTGATAAATTGATGTATAAAAGTGTACATATAAAGGTCTTGGGGGTATTGCTAGCGAATTTCCCATTTGGTATCAAACCAATGTAATTTTTCCTCCTGTTACACACTCTATTTGTATGATCTACTTGTCTTTTTATGCTTATTTTTTTAGAGCAATAGACAAATGTATGAGATAGGCATATACTAAGAAGAGACTAAGGACTGATTAAAGTTTGATTCTTACCAGCAGGAACAGGCAGAAATGAGCCCTCTCCTTGAATCTCATTGACCCTCAACCGCCAAATAGATTGTAAACATTGTCAGTATTAATATGCTAATTGCTTATTTCCATTCCCCCCTATTGTAATAGCTCTACAGAATGTATATATATATATATATATATATATATATATATATATATATATATATATATATACATGTAATTATGCACTCTTGTAGCATCTGTGTACATTGTGATCTTGATGTCCACCTCATGGGATGTGCTCAATGATAACACATTGAGTGATATTCCGTCTCTGATCATTATCTAGTTGTATCCATTAGGGGCTTGTTCTCCATTTGTCATGAGTCGTAGTTCAATAACTGTGGCCTTGACCTGCTAACCATTGGATAATCATACAATTTCTTGAGAAGTGTGTTTACTTTTACCTGACTACAAGTCCCGTGATGTTTGGTTATCCCCAGTAGTCCTGCCATTTTATTGTCAATGTTTCAATCAGTGCCACTCTCTGGTTACAGGTCCCAGGTTCAAAATCAGCTTGAATTCCACAAGCCTTGATGTCTAGCTACATTTGGCCAGCTCTTTTGCTTCTTCCCTTGTGGCTCGTAGCACATTTAATACTATTGACTCCTGGTTCAAGCAGCTGTTCTTCCATAAATGCCGAACATCTGTGAGTAATAAGCTATAAACTCTAAGATGTTCATTCCTATTGATTCGCCCAAAGTGAGCATTTGAAGATTTTTATTATTTTTAATTTGTATCTTACCTGGACCATGGCTTGAAAAAAAAATGCAAAAGCCGATAATTCTTTTAAAGTTCAACATTGTAGAATTTATGAGTGTCTTACCAAAAAGTGCATTTAAAGCTTTTTTTCTCTCTCTAAAATTAGATATATCACTCTCTTTTGTAAACTGGCTGTTTTTATGCAACCACATTCTCTATTCAGTGGATTATCTCAAAGAACATTTTATTTTCAGTTCAAGCTAAATCTATCCCGTGGTTTAACACATATATATCTAACCTGTCTCTGACTAAATGCAAGAAAATCAAATAGATTTCATGTTAAACACATCTTATTTGCCACTGAGTTACATCAAA
Source organism: Spea hammondii (assembly GCA_029215755.1). NCBI lineage: Eukaryota > Metazoa > Chordata > Amphibia > Anura > Pelobatidae > Spea > Spea hammondii. Next base: position 176,964,153 of record JARDYJ010000001.1, on the reverse strand, counting down.
CGTTTCTTATCTGTCCTATCTGTACAGTATTCAGTTTATGTACATTTAATTATATATATATAATTGTACCTAAAGCAGATCTGTTGTTTTAATGGTAAGCCCCTGCTGTTAATCCATAAGGGCCACATAAATTGTGTTATCAAGATAATCAATAAGACACCGTTTGTCTAATCCTCCGGTTTTTAGTATAGTTTTAATGTAATGTGTCATTAGTACCGTAGCATTGTGTGTAATGACCATTACCAATACATTTCTCCTTATTAGAAACTTCACCGAAGGTACGCCATCACAGGAATGCTTTTCATCTGAAACAGAATTTGTTGTCCTGAAAAGAACGGACTAAAAACGAAAAATGAAAAATTAGTCCGAATCGTTTTTGATCCATTTCCACAAATTTAGAATTAACCAGCAAATTTTAAAAATACACAAAATAAAACAAAACAGATACATTACAACATTGTAACATACAAACGTACTATTCTTGTTATAAACATTACACATATGTAAAAGTTCACACAAATGAAAATTTATAGCATTAAAGTCCATTTTTCAAACTTGGGATCTCTGATATGGTAACTGCTTTTTTTTGGGGGGGGGGTTTCATCTTCATTAGACTTTGAGTCACATGGTCAATGTGTACAGACTTACACCTTAACCTTAAAAGAGATCTCCTGAACGTCAGGAAGGTCCATCAAACCAGTTCACCTTCAACATAGCTAAAGGCAATTTCACAATTAAAATGATTAAAAATAGAAACAGAAGCTGGTCTGAACAAATTAAAGATATTAAAACAATGAAATCGTGTTAAATAATGAAACTGCCTCCAGTTTCCACAGGTATACTTTGGGCTGTTTGAAGATCATTGTGTTTGAATAACCATGGAGTGTCTGATCACAGTACATTTAGAGCAGTACTTTGGTACTCCAATGGTTAAAGATTTTCAGAAGATTATGTTTGTAAATAAATCCACAGAAATATAATGTGAACAAAATGTCATATATGTAACAATCATTTCATATTATAATGTAGTTTCAGTTGGGTGGACGTCCATCACTGCAATGGTTCCATAGAGAGCGGACAGGTCCTATTTCTTTTCCTTAGTTCCAAACAAAAGTAAATGCAATTATTTTTTTTAATTTAGAACTTATTTTACATTTTGCTAAACCACATCTTTACAGATTTAGTTTTATTTTAGTAGTCCCTTGGTAAAATATGCTGCAGAATGATAAACAGAGGCTTTTCTAATTCAGAATGTCGTTCTCTTTGATATTTCTGTTTTAAAATAAGTCCTTAGTCTACTTGTCGGTATATTAATTGTAAATTATTATAGCTCGTATCCCATGGTTTATGGAAAAGGCTATTAGCATAAATGTGCCAAAAGTAGACATTAGCGCACTATTACTATGGTATTTGTAATTTACTTCTTTTTTGGTCTTTTATGAAACAAAATATTTTCAGGTTAACACAATTGACACTAAATATATCTGATTATCCCAGGTGGTTTTTTCTCATCATTATGTAGAGGCTAAAATCTTTGCTTTATTCAGACTTTATTCAGAATGCTGGTAAAATTCGGAATTTTGGTCACTAAAATGGTATCTCTATGAATGCCCGCTATTTATTGTAGTTATTTTTTTTTCTCCTGATATTTATTGTATTTTTATATACTATATTTTATAACATATAGAATATTGCGGAGATTTTTATAATATATGAAGCTCCTTAATATATATGTTGGTGCTTATGCCCTAACAACATCCTAATGGCATTGTATTTATTTCCGGCATATACCTCCATTGTGTTTAATGATCTTGATTGATTCATTACAGAGGTGCAGAGGCGGGTTACAAAATTAATAAAAGGAATGGAGCACTATAGTTATGAAGAAAGGTTAACTAATTTAAATCTGTTTAGTTTAGAAAAACGTCGCCTCAGAGAGGATATGATAGCATTATATAAATATATTCGGGGCCAATACAAACCATTGTGTGGAAATCTGTTCATAAACAGGACTATGCATAGGACACGTGGTCATGCGTTTAGACTGGAAGAAAGGAGATTTAGACTAAAGCAGAGGAAAGGGTTTTTTACAGTAAGGACAATAAGGATGTGGAATTCTCTGCCTGCAGAGGTAGTTTTCTCAGAGTCTGTACAGACGTTTAAACTGCAACTGGATGGATACTTGGAAAACCATAATATTCGGGGTCAGTGGCGTCGCTACAGGGGGGCAAGGGGGGCAATTGCCCTCCCTAGGTTATTCCTTGCCCCCCCTGTTGCCCCCCCGCCGAATTTGTAACCACCCAGGACAGTCCTTGACTGCTAACGACGGCATGGTGCCGTCGCTAGCAGTCCCAGTCAGGTGCTAACGACGGCACCATGCCGTCACTAGCACTATCTTACCTTGATGGAGGTCTGTGGACCTCCATCACCACCTACCTGTAATTTAGGGGGTTTTAAATATACCTTTAATGCCGTGTTTTTATGTGAATTCCAATTGATCTGTACCTGCAAAGCTTGGTTTGTGTGTTCTTCTGTAGCTCCATATCTGCTATGCTATGTTTCCATACATTATTTATGTATACCTGCAAATACAGGGTTTGTATGTCTTGTTCAGTTGATTAATACCTGCAATGCTGTTTCCATGTATTGATTTGATCTATACCTGCAATGCTACGTTTCATATATTATTATTGTATACCTGCAAATACAGGATTTGTATGTCTGATTCTGTTTATTTGATATATACCTTCAGTGCTGAGATCACAAGTGAATTTCAATTGATCTATACATGCAAAGCTGGGTTTGTGTGTTAATGTGTTGATCTATGCCTGCTATCGGCAGCAGGGTCTAATATTTATATATATATTTATATATATATATCGGCAGCAGGCTCTAATATTAGGCCCTGAAATCATTTAGTGGAAAAGTTAAGGTATTGTGTTGTTTAAAGGATTTCAAGGATTAGTCGTACTAAATTGTGGCTTCAGGCTTCCCATGTTGAATGATCAAGTATTGCATTGTCCAATAACAAAAGTATCATTCCATAGCACATTACTTTTGGCAATATATATATATATATATATATATATATGTGTGTGTGTGTTTTTTCAGTGGTATGATTTAATGGTGGAAATTATTAATGCCCCCCAGTTTGACTGGGGTATCTTGTGTGCCCCCCTATATATTGTTTCTAGAGTCGCCACTGTTCGGGGTTATAATCTTTAATTATGGGGAAACAGCTTATTGATCCAAGGAGAAATCTGACCATTTGGGGTCAAGAAGGAATTTTTTTCCCTGGTTAGTGCAAAATTGGAAAGAGCGAAACTGGGGTTTTTTTTGCCTTTTGGATCAACAGCAACAAAAGACGCATGTCTTTTTTCAGCCTATATAACTATGTAACTATGTAATTACATATCTATTGAATAAAATGTATTTTTATATAAATATATTGTGGTATTTTACCTTTTTGTATTATACGTGTACTAGACTAGGGCTGTTGCACATTCTATTTATTAGAAAGTCAGACCATGTTTTCATAAGCCACATCTACTATAAGGCTTAGCGATTTTTTTTTTCTCTAAATAGTTATTGGAAAGAGGAATCCAGTAAGAAAAAACCATTTGCATTTCAATGTTTTTGTTTGTTGTCTTTTCACATGAACACAACTTGGAATGATTAAATAGCAGCCCTGGGATTCCAAGGGATTTAAAGTTAAAATAAAGGCTTTCCAAAATGTAGGAGTATATTAAAAAAATATTGAATTTAGTAGTTTATTTTCCAACTTTCTTTCTTTCATTATTGTAATATGTTTATTTTACACATGGCCCTGTATATACAGAAGTATTAGGTTACTTCTATGTTTTAATACCGTCTTAATAAATGGAATACATTACAAAATTAATTATTTTTTCTGGAATAATAACATAGTGTATTACAGTTGGACATTAAACTGACACCCTCTAAGCACAAGGGTATAACATCGTGTTTCCAGCACTTAAGAAAATGCCCTACACCAGATACAACATACTTTGAATGCTGTGCCAACTGGAGACAAACCTCTATAATGTAAATGGCCCAATTGGGGAGATTAGTGATCCCTCCTATACATGGCCCATTGAACAGCGGCACGTCACTTTTGAACCCTCGACCTGCTATCCTACTTGCAACAATATTTATATTTTTACCATGTTTATAATTACATTTTATAGACTGACTGCAATTGACATTTTCGTGCCATTATTCATTTTATTTATTACACAAAATACAGCTTGTCTTTTGTATTTAAATTGAAGAGAATTGTTCTAAATATAAGGAACTGTGGCAAAGATTCTCAAAACAGTAATAACTAATCTGTGAGTTGCTTGTGAGGGCATGTGATTTTAAATTATGAAATCAACACCCCCCCCCGCAATACTCATTGTTGGCTCGCATGCTGCCACAACTGCCCCCTACCAACAATGCTATGCTGCAAAACATGGGAGGGGTCACCGAGTGCTGAGTTGCATGATGCATAAAAGTCGTCAACATTCTGCTGATTCCATAGCTGAAGTGTTCCAAAATTCCACTGGCATTAATATCAGGCTTTGTGCAGCGGGAGCTTCATGGAATGGGTTTCCGAGCAGCTACATGGAAGCCTCACAAGTGGTGTAAAATATAATGCCACTGGACTCTTGAGCACAGAAATGTGTTCTGTGTAGCAATAAATCTCACTTCTGTATCTGGGAGTCTAATGGGCGAGTCTGGGTTTGGCGGATGCCTGACTGCATTGTGCCAACTGTAAAGTTTGGTGGAGAGATAATGGTCTGGGGCTGTTTTTCAGGGGATGGGCCTCTTACTTCCAGTGAAGGGAAATATTAATGCTTTAGCATACCAAGACAATTTGGATAATGATATGCTTCCAACTTTGTTGAAGACACTTTTCTATTCCAGCATGACTGTGCCCCAGCCTACAAAGCAAGGTCCATAAAGACATGGTTGGATGAGTTTGGTGTGGAAGAACTTGACCGGCCGCACAGAGCCCTGACCTCCACACCTTTGGGATAAACTGGAATGGAGATTGCGAGCCGAGCGTCTCATCCAACATCAGTGCCTGACCTCACAAATGCTCTACTGGATGAATGGGCAAAAATTCCTACAGAAACAATTCAAAATCTTGGAAAGCCATCCAAGAAGAGTGGAAGTTGTTATAGATGCAAAGGGGGGACCACCTCCATATTAACGTCTATTTAGAATGTGATGTCATAAAATTCCCTGTTGGTGTAATAGTCAGGTGTCCCAATACATTTGTACATAGAGTGTATACTATAAAAAAACAATATTTGTATATCAAGATAAAACCATTAGAGTCTCGGCCTCAGTGATTTAAGGACAAATTTCTATTAAATGGGAAAGACAAAGAAGATTCTGAATTTTATCAGGCAATAACTAAGCAGCTTAATACATTTGTACCAGTTTCATCTTTTCACCAGTTTAATGTATAACCTTTCAATCTCTGACTGCTAATATTCATTGTTGTTTGATTCTTAGTGAAATTAATTATCGTGCCCTTTAAAAATGTTCCAACATTGAGTTGAAAAAAAAACAACAGAAATTGTACTTTGGTAGACATAGCATGTGTATATCTTCATGTGAATAATTAACATAAGATTATTCAGAAATATTATGCAAACTTCTATAATTGCAATTTCAGCTGTGATTTCATTTTATTAAAAAAATAATACATGATTATATTCCAAGGGATTTAAAGTTAAAATAAAGGCTTTCCAAAATGTAGGAGTATATTAAAAAAATATTGAATTTAGTAGTTTATTTTCCAACTTTCTTTCTTTCATTATTGTAATATGTTTATTTTACACATGGCCCTGTATATACAGAAGTATTAGGTTACTTCTATGTTTTAATACCGTCTTAATAAATGGAATACATTACAAAATTAATTATTTTTTCTGGAATAATAACATAGTGTATTACAGTTGGACATTAAACTGACACCCTCTAAGCACAAGGGTATAACATCGTGTTTCCAGCACTTAAGAAAATGCCCTACACCAGATACAACATACTTTGAATGCTGTGCCAACTGGAGACAAACCTCTATAATGTAAATGGCCCAATTGGGGAGATTAGTGATCCCTCCTATACATGGCCCATTGAACAGCGGCACGTCACTTTTGAACCCTCGACCTGCTATCCTACTTGCAACAATATTTATATTTTTACCATGTTTATAATTACATTTTATAGACTGACTGCAATTGACATTTTCGTGCCATTATTCATTTTATTTATTACACAAAATACAGCTTGTCTTTTGTATTTAAATTGAAGAGAATTGTTCTAAATATAAGGAACTGTGGCAAAGATTCTCAAAACAGTAATAACTAATCTGTGAGTTGCTTGTGAGGGCATGTGATTTTAAATTATGAAATCAACACCCCCCCCCGCAATACTCATTGTTGGCTCGCATGCTGCCACAACTGCCCCCTACCAACAATGCTATGCTGCAAAACATGGGAGGGGTCACCGAGTGCTGAGTTGCATGATGCATAAAAGTCGTCAACATTCTGCTGATTCCATAGCTGAAGTGTTCCAAAATTCCACTGGCATTAATATCAGGCTTTGTGCAGCGGGAGCTTCATGGAATGGGTTTCCGAGCAGCTACATGGAAGCCTCACAAGTGGTGTAAAATATAATGCCACTGGACTCTTGAGCACAGAAATGTGTTCTGTGTAGCAATAAATCTCACTTCTGTATCTGGGAGTCTAATGGGCGAGTCTGGGTTTGGCGGATGCCTGACTGCATTGTGCCAACTGTAAAGTTTGGTGGAGAGATAATGGTCTGGGGCTGTTTTTCAGGGGATGGGCCTCTTACTTCCAGTGAAGGGAAATATTAATGCTTTAGCATACCAAGACAATTTGGATAATGATATGCTTCCAACTTTGTTGAAGACACTTTTCTATTCCAGCATGACTGTGCCCCAGCCTACAAAGCAAGGTCCATAAAGACATGGTTGGATGAGTTTGGTGTGGAAGAACTTGACCGGCCGCACAGAGCCCTGACCTCCACACCTTTGGGATAAACTGGAATGGAGATTGCGAGCCGAGCGTCTCATCCAACATCAGTGCCTGACCTCACAAATGCTCTACTGGATGAATGGGCAAAAATTCCTACAGAAACAATTCAAAATCTTGGAAAGCCATCCAAGAAGAGTGGAAGTTGTTATAGATGCAAAGGGGGGACCACCTCCATATTAACGTCTATTTAGAATGTGATGTCATAAAATTCCCTGTTGGTGTAATAGTCAGGTGTCCCAATACATTTGTACATAGAGTGTATACTATAAAAAAACAATATTTGTATATCAAGATAAAACCATTAGAGTCTCGGCCTCAGTGATTTAAGGACAAATTTCTATTAAATGGGAAAGACAAAGAAGATTCTGAATTTTATCAGGCAATAACTAAGCAGCTTAATACATTTGTACCAGTTTCATCTTTTCACCAGTTTAATGTATAACCTTTCAATCTCTGACTGCTAATATTCATTGTTGTTTGATTCTTAGTGAAATTAATTATCGTGCCCTTTAAAAATGTTCCAACATTGAGTTGAAAAAAAAACAACAGAAATTGTACTTTGGTAGACATAGCATGTGTATATCTTCATGTGAATAATTAACATAAGATTATTCAGAAATATTATGCAAACTTCTATAATTGCAATTTCAGCTGTGATTTCATTTTATTAAAAAAATAATACATGATGGGTAAATAAATAAATAGCATTAAAGTAAGTAATGGTTTGTCGCTTTGCTCAGTATACCTACAAATTAATTAATGTAGCTTCAAAATATTGGCATTTCATTGACTCAGAGAGATATGATTTCTCTAACCTTGTTTGTCTTGTCTGTAATTAAATGTATTTCATATATGTGATGTTGATGCATACATTTTGCTCAAATAAAACTAACATTATATAACATTGAAGCTATAATATTTAGTATAGAAGACCTTCTCCCAAATCTGAGATGGTTAAACATATCTGTATTGGCTATAAACAGTTCTGCTAATATATGATGAATATTTTCTTTGGGTGTTAATATTAGTTAGACATAAAAAATTGTACATATATATCGGAGGGTTCATATTAAAAAAACAATTGTTGTACAAAGTCTGAAATCACCAACCAATATGACCAAAAACAGTAGAACCATATGCGTTGGAGAGATAGCACATGTCATGATAGCAGAAAGATTAAATATATGATTAGGAAAAACTAGGGACAGAGAATGGCCAATAAACGGCATGTGTAGGTAGAGAGAAAGGGATTATATACATTGATGCACACAATAACACACACTATACCACAGTTACCATGCTTTCATTCATTTTCTAAATGCAGAAGGAAATCTAGGGTAACCCAAACACTTTACACTTTATGTATGTGATGGTAACTACCTTGCTTATGTTGTCAAGATTGGACTGGCAATGGCAATTGACAATAACATTTAGTTTTTAGGTTGAATAACAACCAGGGAATGTCTTCATGAAAAGAGCCACTTGTCCCATGGATAATTCTACAAACAGTTACAATTGAAACAGGGGAATAGGGGATGGACATTGATTTGTAGCAAGGTCAAGTAGGATGCCTGAATAAAGAACCCCAAAGCGGCAGTCTGCTACTCCAAGGTAACAATACAGGTTGCAGGGTGACTGAATAAGAAATATCAAGCAGCACGTGATAGGTAAGGATTGGGCAAAATCGAGTAGGCTTGCAGGAATAGGTTGTGGACTGGGACCATGTGGCAGGTAAAGGTTTGTTTCAGGTAGAACTCCAAGTTACAACTAGGGTAGACATACAAGCAACTGAGAACCCTGATGTGGGCTTCGGTTGTATAAATACTCTAACAAGGCTCCAGGTGCAACTGAACAAATCCCCTTTGGAGGTTACACATCTCCTTACTGCCTGGAAACCAGATGAAGACCCCTTGAATGTCTTAAGCAGATGGACCACTTCGGATCATCAGAAGTCTTAACAATAATCTGCCAATCCTAAATTAAGCTAAATTAGATCCTGGAGGCACATAGATGGCTGGATGGAATGTTCCTTTGTAACATAAAGTCCCTATATAACAAGGTTTGTCTATTTAGTCCACCATATACTTTATGCTGAATATTTCTCAAATCAAAGTGCTAACAGGTCGAGTCCCACACCCCTCCATCCTACTCATCCCGCTCTCTAATCCTCTGCAGACTTGCATTGGTGAGATATTTGCTTGGCTGGTTAGTCATTTCCCCAGCACTTTGTTGGTTTGTTTAAAAGCTAATTTTCCCAATTCTTATTATTATTCTTTTTTTTTCAGTTTGCCTCATGGTAATAATTTATATTCTAAGATGTTGCCTATATGTACATTGACGTATACCAAAATTCTCTCATGCAAAGAGTCTTTGTGCAATGACTCTCTTTTTCTAATTTTTCTACCTATTTGCTTGTTGTCTGTGACTATTTTGGGGGGAAAAAATTAATGTTATATATTAACATTATATGTAGATATTAAAGTTTTGTATCATCGTTTATGTTATGTTCTGACTTTCAATAAAACATTGAACACAAAGTACTGAAATATATTTCAAACACAGTACCAGAACTTTCTTAGTGACTTTGATGTATTCTGAAAAATAAATCTAAATACTAGAGTTCTGTAAAAACTTTAAAATTACATAGGAGAGTTAAGATTATCCCAAAAGGGCTAGAAGGCATTGTTCTTTTTAGTACAAAAGACACATTTAAATGACCATGACTGGAAATTGTATTAGATTCTTGTTCATGCCTTATGCATTGAATTTTTTTGAGAGAAAATAATATAAAGTTTCATTTGAAGAAATTAATCATAGTCTGTGATTTTAAAATAAAATGGATGAGTTAATCATAACTCTTAATAACTAAAATAATATATTGGTGATACATTGTGTCTCAATAGATTCCTTCCAATTATGCAATGGAAATTGAGGAATCCAAAAAAAAAAAAAAAAAAGGAAAATTTATATTTTTTTGAAATATAGGGTTATTTATAATTTTTATGAAATGAATCTGTGGAGAAAGGCCTTGGCACAGATCAGCCTCTACTGTCCCTCAGACTATCCTTTGGCTTCTCACAGACCATCTTTCCCACATACCACATGCCACCAAAGTGACCTAGTCTTCTCCCACTAGTGTACCCTTTCCAAATTCTTCGACATCCCACCACTACCTCCTAACCTGCAACCTTGGCATACCTCCCACCACTTCTCCAACTAAAATACCTGCACAAACCTCCAGAAATGTCTTTGACCTTACTAATTCAGTTTCTACCGCTCATTCTCAACACCTCTACCTCCTCCTGACCTGTTGTTGTTAGTGGCAGAAAGGCCTACAAGGATACTAAAAAATTGTAGCCGGTCTTTGGCTGAAAGCGATGTCCATGACTGCAGCTATAGGACAGCACATGTAATTATATAGGTGACATGGTCATGTTACCCCAGACTAATAGCCTGGCAGCACAGCATGCAACAGATACTGGAACCAAGCACATTGAGAGTAAAATAAACAATCAACAAATATGAAAGTAATCAACCCATATGGAAAAGCATGGGCAGAGCCAGATTTAAATTGGGGCATTTGGCAGACCAATTTGGATCTTCCGAATCAAGTTTTAAATAAGGCAATAAAACCCTCTGACACATGTCTTAAAGTCTTAAAGGGTGGTCCGCATGTGTGTTGATCTGTGATACTCAGAGTGGGGAGTTTGAGTTTGTATCAATTTGGCAGAGGGTGTTAAGTGAGCTTGAGTTTTCCCTGGTGGGCTGAAACATGTTCAGTATCTGTGCGTCTAATTGAGAAAATATAGATTATTGGGATTATGTTTAATCTGCATTTCAAATTGAAGTCCCAGCCCCGATATAGTTTTTGCTTATAATAGGGACAAAACATGCATTTTTAAAGTGTATTTGAAGAACGTAGTCAAAACTAAGATACATTTGGAAATTCTGCATAAATCTGCACCAGTTAAAAATTAAAGTTGGTAATGAGATTAGATGATGAGAAAAAAGAATAAAAGAATAAGAATGAAACAACAAACACTACCAGTGGACATGATTCATGTTGCCTTCAAGGATAGAGAAAACAATATAAAAAACAAATCACTAGTGTGTGCGCTGCTTATAAATGTCCAATATACAAGGTTAAAAACATATGAGGTAAAATGTAATGAATAGTTTACAATGTGTGCAAATTCACTACATGAATAAACTAGAAAGCAACAAGTTTTAATGAAGCCTTTCGCTGGTCTTATAACTGTGAAACTAAACACCTGACACGTTTCGCCCGTGGGCTTCTTGAGAGGTGATAATGAGAATAAAAAATAGTAACCTTGTCTATTGGACATCTGTAACCTGCACCATACCAGTCATCTGTACCATAAATATATATGGAAACACATAGTTCTTAATGTCATTGTATTGGTGGAAGCCCTCAGGAGAGCATTATCCTCCCATCCCCCACCCTGAACCAATCAACAGCAATCAGAAACAATCAATGTAGGAGATAAGATCATTTAAAAGTGTTGTTGTTTAAATACTGATGGAATAGTTACCCTGTTGTACATCTTAATAAACATCTTAATAAAATTGTAGGATGATGACCATCACGCCATCTAAAAATTCACATTCAATGGCACCAATTCAGCTGTGATATTTTTCTATATTGGGCCAAAAAAAAAATAAGTAACTATCAACTTCGACCAAAGACTAGATAGAAGTTCATTAAAAGAGCCATTAGAAAAAAATAGGCAGCATAGATTATCAGGCATAGAGGTTGGCAACGAGGCATGGGTTGCATTTTAGGTATAATTTTACTAGTTTGCATGTGCTCCTAAGCATGCATCATACCATAGTGTGAATGGGACACAGAAGGCAGGTAAAGGAACTTTAGTTTACAAAATGCTGGAGGATTCTTTACGAAAATCTGCCCTACTTGTAGACGCTCGTAATTTGGATCCTTGATACTTCGACCTTTAAAAATAATGCGTCCCCATAACAACAATTTATTTGCATGATAGCAAGCGTATTCGCTATATTTTATCTATAAACTCTAAGATTACAAATACACCTGCCGAGGTCACCATCCTGATTTTATTCTGACAGGTTAGAATTAAAGTTTCATACAAAGTAAGCCAAGAGGAAATAACCCAGCCAGATGTCAATGTACTTTTTGATAGATTAACCTTTCGTTTATTTATTTATATTGTTCTCCAATAAAGTATCCATCGCCTTTGTTCTTTACTTGAATATAATTTTGGGGAAAATGCTGCAGAGTGTTAGCCAAATGCCAGCTGCGAATCCAAAGACTGGAGAAAGAACGAGATAAATGAAATTCAGCCATATGGAAAATGCGGCTTAAATGCTTCTGCTTGCTATTCTTTTACAAAAGCCTGGGGATTTGCGGATGAAGGAAGAAACAGGTTTAGTTTCAATAAATGTTAAGTAAAACTAAATCATTTCGGTGTTTTTTGGGAGCTGATTCATAATCTGCTTTTCTCGAGCTATTGTAGAACTACCACCACTCCCATACCGCCAGCCTTTCTTTGAGTAATAATCGCTAGCAGTGGCGTCGGCAGGGGGGGGCCAGAGGGGGCCATGGCCCCCCTACATCATGCTGTGCCCCCCGGTGTGCCCCCCCAATTGAAACGCCGTCTTATTTTTTTTTTTTTAATAGACCCGGAGGAGAGAGTGAGAGGCGCCGAGCGGTCACTGAGGAATAAGTTCTCAGCAACCGTTCGGCGCCTCTCACTCTTCTCCGCGACCGCGAGGCCTCTGCCTTGTTCGCAGTGCCGGCATTTCAAGCCGAGCGCCGGTATATGTCGTCATATCCGGCGCCCAGCAGTGAAGCCGGCAGAACCAGGGATACAGAGACCTCGCGATCTCACCGCTGGACAAGCCCAAGGTAAGTGAACTTCAAAGCGGGGGGTTAGAAAGTTAGGAGGGGGTTAGAGAGTCAGAAGAGGTAGATAGGAAGTGAGAAGGGGTAGATAGGGATATATTGGGAGGGAGAGGGGGTAGATAGGATAGATTGGGAGGGAGATGGGGGTAGATGGGATAGATTGGGAGGGAGAGGGGGTAGATGGGATAGATTGGGAGGGAGAGGGGGGTAGATGAGGGAGAGGGGGTAGATGGGATAGATTGGGAGGGAGAGGGGGGTAGATGGGATAGATTGGGAGGGAGAGGGGGTAGATGGGATAGATTGGGAGGGAGAGGGGGTAGATGGGATAGATAGGGAGGGAGATGGGGGTAGATGGGATAGATGGGGAGGGAGATGGGGGTAGATGGGATAGATTGGGAGGGAGAGGGAGTAGATGGGGTATATTAGGAGGGAGAGGGAGTAGATGGGTTAGATAGGGAGGGAGAGGGGGTAGATAGGGAGGGAGAGGGGGTAGATTGGGAGGGAGAGGGGTAGATGGGATACATTGGGAGGGAGAGGGGGTACATAGGATAGATTGGGAGGGAGAGGGAGTACATAGGATAGATTGGGAGGCAGATGTGGTACATAGGGAGGCAGATGTGGTAGATAGGGAGGGAGGGAGAGGGAGTAGATAGGATAGATTGGGAGGGAGAGGGGGTAGATAGGATAGATTAGGAGGGAGAGGTCTTTATGGGACAAAAATGGCGTACGTTCAGCTGTTTGGGGACAAAGTTGACACAATGTGTAATTTGGGTGCTGGTCAGGTTCTATGTGGGCAGTGTGGACGCCAGGGTTGGCTTTGGGGTGTGTGACCAGTGATCTATGCCTGTAATTTAGGGGGTTTTATCTATACCTTTAATGCAGAGTTTATATGTAATTTCCAATTGATTTATATCTGCAAAGCTGGGTTTTGTGTCATTCTGTTCATCTGTATCGGCTATATTTCCATACATTATTAATGTTTACCTGCAAATATAGGATTTGCATGTCTTATTCAGTGGATCAATACCTGGAGTGCTGTTTCTGTCACTGTCCCGGCTCCGGACGCAGCCGGGAGTGTCTCCGTCCCGGCTCCGGACGCAGCCGGGAGTGTCTCCGTCACGGCTCCGGACGCCGCCGGGAGGAGGTCTGGCCGCGGGTCCCGTACGCCGGCCGTTCGGGACGGCGGTCGGTCCTCCGCCCGCGGCACTAGTAGCGGGCGAAGGGTTGTCCGCGGGTCCCGGGAAAACATCCTCCCGGACAGCGGACGACCCTCCGCCCGAGGTAGTAGGACACGGGGAGGCTTCGGCCCCGGGAACAGTAGTTCCCGGAGCCAGTATACTTACCCGTCCTCCGGTCGTCGGTCCGCCTCCCGGGCACGCTGCACGTTGCAGGAGGATTGATGGACGGCTGGGGGGCGTGGTTTTGGTCCTGGTCTGGGAGGGGCTTGTGGAATGGCGCCAGTTTTAAAAGCCGGCTGTGCCTTTCACAAGCACCCTGTTGTGGTCTTCAGTTCGTGTATCTAGCTCGTGCATCTTGTTTCCAGTTTTTGACCTTCGGCTTGCCTGACTCTCCCTTGCTCCACGATTCGGTACCTTTGCTTGTTTTCTCTGGTTTTGACCCCTGGCTCGTCCGACTACCTGCTCCGTGTATCAGACCCCTGGCTCGTCCGACTACCCGCTCCGTGTATCAGACCCCTGGCTCGTCCGACTACCCGCTCCGTGTATCAGACCCCTGGCTCGTCCGACTATCCTGCTTTGTGCTCCTGTCTCGTGCTGTGCCTTGCCGCGGCTGCTGCCGCTCAGAGTCTATCTCCAGCTGGTGGGAGGTTGTCCACTGTTGGGATCATCTAAGTCCTGGACTGCTGCTGCTGGGAATTCCCCTCTCAGTAGCGGTAGTTTGGGCGGAAGAACTTCTGCGGGGACGACCTTCCTTAATAGTCCAGCGAAACAGTGACAGTTTCCATGTGTTGATTATTTGATCTAAACCTTCAGTGCTGAGTGTACATGTGATTTCCAGTTGATATATACCTGCAATGCTGGGTTTGTGTGTTCTGTTGGTTTATACCTGCAATGCTATGTTTCCATACATTATTTATGTATACCTGCAAATACAAGTTTTTTTTTAATCTCATTCAGTTGCATGTGCTGTTTCCATGTGTTGTTTATTTGATCTATACCTGAACTACAGGGTGTAAGTAAAAAAGCGCTATGGTTTAGTGAATGAGGGGACAAAGGGACTCTGGGAATGATCACAGGGGAGAGGACCTCTCAATGTAACGGTGCAGGACTGACTCTCGCGGTCTTCCCCTGATCTGCAGTCAGTGTGGGAAATATTTTTTTTTTTAGTATGGTAGCAGAAGGAGTGATTGCATGCAAGGAAGCGTTGAGCGGGGCCCAAGGAAATGCTTGGGTAGGGTCCAATTTTTTGACTATAAAATATATTGGCAGCAGGGTCTAATATTTATATATATATTTGCAGCAGGGGCAAATATTTATATATGTTTTGGCAGCAGGGGCTAATATTTATTTATATACTGGCAACAGGGTCTAATATTAATATATATTGGCTGCAGGGGCTAATATTAATATATATAGGAAGCAGGGACTAATACTATATATATCGGCAGCAGGGTTCAATATTAATATATATCAGCAGCAGGGGCTAATATTAATATATATCGACAGCAGGGGCTAATATATATTGGCAGCAGGAGCTAATATTAACATATATTGGCAGCAGGGGCTAATATTAATATTTATTGGCAGCAGGGTCTAGTATTTATATTCATATTGGCAGCAGGGTCTAGTATTTATATATATATCGGCAGCAGGGGCTAATATTGATATATATTGGCTGCAGGGGCTAATTTTATATATATTGGCTGCAGGGACTAATAATATATATTGTCAGTAGGGGCTAATATTAATATATACTGGTAGCAGGGTCAAATATTAATATATATCGGCAGCAGGGTATAATTTTTATGTATATTGGCAGCAGGGTATAATATAAGTATATATCCGCAGCAGGGGTTAATATTAATATATATCAGAAGCAGGGTGTAATATTTCTATATATCGGCAGCAGGGTGTAATATTTATATATATTGTCAGCAGGGGCTAATATTAAGGAATGAGAAATAACTGCCAGTTTAGCTGTTATTTTGAAATCATATTTCAATCACGGTCTTTACTTCAAAGAGATAAGTGCATATTATGTAGTTAAAAATGCCCGTCTAACGTGTGTGTATATATATATATATATATATATATATACATAGTGTATATGTACCGTTTTTTTATTTGCCCCCCTACTTTGGTCCCTGGCCCCCCATGTGCCCCCCCTAAATATGAAAGCTGGAGACGCCACTGATCGCTAGCTTCTGGGAGTTGAATGTAAAGTGGTTGTAATTTACCAACGAGAGCTCCATCTATGTTAGTTAAGGAGTTGATGACTGCCAGATTTTTCCCAACACGTATCATTTGGAGATTGAATACGAAAAAACACTGGTTTAGAAAAGGAATCATGTACATCCATGTCATAAATGTGTTTTATATTGAATATGATCATGAGACATTGGGAAGCTTAAAACACATCTATTAGGACCCTATAGTAGGCTCTGCATTATTTGTTGTTCAATATATTTTCCTTAACATAAAGAAAATGAGGCTATCGACTGAAAGTCATTTACTTTAGTAAAAGGCTGTCAGGGTCAGCTCAGAGCAACAATAGTTCTTATAACAAAAGAAAACAAAGGCATTGATGCAATTTGGTCTCTTTAAGACAAAAGCCCTAGAAATGTAAATGTTTGTGAAGCAAACACTTGAACTTTCGAGGCCAAATATGTGATATTTGTTGAACTCAAAATGGGCTCCATTGTCCAAAGACCTTGCTTGGCTTCCTGTAGTTTCAATATTTTTTTTCATGAAAGCTTAGTAGAAAATGAACTTTTACATGTTATACTTTGAAGGACAAATGTTCAATTTGGCGAGAACAATATGCAAAGGGATAAAATCGTCACTGCTTAGGCCTAGAGCCTTTGAATCATTACATTTACTTATATATCGCCAGCAGAATCCCACAACCTTTAACCCACACACCTTGAAATGGAGACATGAAACAGTAATGTGGGTAAAGGCATTGACCACAGCTTTATTAGATTCCCATGGCAGGGTTAACATAATATACAATATAACCATTAACAAACATGCCAGATTCTGAGCCATGAGCCCAGCAGGTCGGTTCTCACTGCGGCAAAGAGGGGCAAAGGGGTGCCTGACATCCCTACCATGCTGAGGGGCTTCTTTGTGTGCAACTGCATGCGCAAGACTCTCAGAGACGTAGTGAAAGGCTCTGCTGGAAACTCCATGTCTCGCTTCTTCCTTCTGTCCCTATGGAGGCAGCTCAAGTGGGAAAAGTGGGATGGCTCCATCCCTTATAATTGGACTATGTCCTGGTTCTACTCGGAAGTGGGCAAATTTGTAAGGGAGCACCAACTGGAGGGAGTTAAACCAGACCTGTGGTCACCTCGTGTGATCCACAAGCTCATCAGAGCCAAAGACACTATCGAGAACATCCCAGGGCTCCCTGCTGCCACAGCCTTGACTGTTTGGGCAAATTTGGCATTGAGCAGGCTGACCAACAGGCCTAAATACATTGCATGGATGGCCATCCAAGGAGGCCTCCCCCTAAGGACATTTATGCATGCCAGGGGGCTGTGCAGATATAGACACTTGTTCTAGCAGAACCCATTTGCACAGGCTTTGTTCAGAGCCCTGGAGGTGGAACTCAAGGACTCCATCGAGAGAAAGTACCTGTCCAACCACTCTGTACTTTACAGACTTTTTCCAGCAACAAACACTGAGAGCGCCATTGAGGATGCCTGGTGTCTCATGTGCTGTGTAAAGGACGCTCTATGGTTTGCCAGGAACCGCCTGGTGTTGAGGAGGGAGCAGGTCACAGTCCATGACTGCCGCAGGCTTATCCACAGCCTGCTGAGAGACTACTCTCTTAAGGACAGTCTAGAGGCTGAGGACTAGCCCCATCTCCCTCGACCCCTTTCACTCTCCCCCTCACCCACCTGGGCCATTCCATTTTCCCATTTCCCCAGGCCGTTTCCACTAATGTGCTAACCATATGTGCCATGTCTGGAATTGTGCTTTTACTATATTATTGAGCTTTCCGTTAACTGAAGTTGTACTGTAACGTGTATTGCCCTGCTCTGTGCCGCAGTACTGCTTATCGTCGTTTCTGATTTATGCACAGGCATCAACCTGTTTTATCTTATACAGTTTGTATTAATAAATACTAAAAAAAAAAATAAACAGGGGAACTCCTGTGCTGCTGTGACTACAGACAGATAAAAGAACACAACATATAGCACAACAATATCATTCTGGCTGGTGGGGCTCAGTAGGGTCATGCCAGATTAAGAAACTTCAGGGACAACCTTACAAAACTGATTGTTGGCAGATTGTCCGCTACCCCTATTTGTTTTAAATGTAGCAAAATCTAGTAAACTTTCATAAAATAAGATTACCATTTTTAAATGAGCCCATTTAAACTCCTTCCGAAATTTTCAGTTCTTCACTATGTGCGTGGGAGTTTCTAAAGCATGTAAATTCACTTCACCAATCAATGCAATAATTCCTATAATCAGTAGAAAAGATTTTGCTGCTTTTACAGGTCAAGGGAACAACTGAAAACACTTTTATCTTGAAACCGGCAAAATGTTTAACTAATATACTGTAATTGACATACCCTGGCTTTTTTCGTTCGTTACATTTATTTTTGTTGCATAACAACATTAACTAAAAGTACAGAACAGTTCATGTGAGTTATTTTGTTTGAGTAGATCACCTCAATAAATATGAATGTTAAAGTACGTTGTGTGGTGTGTACATGAACATCGGAAATGACAAAATAAACAGTTTTCATAGTGCTGATCTATATAAACGTTATAGAGGATCATTAAGGAACTCTTAGTCCACTGCAGCAAGAGCAACAGTACTTACCACTAATGTCACTGTGTACACCAAACCTGATCAAGCTCAGCCACATGCTTAATGAGCATGATAGGGCATTTAATTAACCGTTATTAGAGTAATAGCGGTAGCAAAGTCTGGCCACCAAGCTACCGAGAACTACAAGTGCCATCAGCCAATGCAAAATGCTAAGCGTTATATTTGCCGTGGTATGGAGTATCAATCTCTCTAGCATTAGGTGGACAGGATCAAAGACTGGGAAAACAGAACACTAAGTTGCAGTAGGTAACTGTAGAACAACTGAGCACTTAGGTGAAGGTGCCAGAGCTCTAAATATTGTCCCAGAAACCCCAGGGAGAACTCTCATTAAAATTGGATGAAGCCCTGCCGGCATAAACGCATGTATGTGTAATGCAAGTAGCAGATGAGACTCATTGTCTTCCTCTCGCAGCCAGCGCTCAACGTGGGACCATTCCAGGACATCGAGGAACCCCTGCCCGTTGTGTAGATGTCTTTAGGGGCATTTAGTGGCCACTGGTCTTAAAGTGCAACTTAGTCATTATCAGTCCGGATCTGCACCGTTATGATAAGAGCTATAGTTTTCAATTCGTTGTAACGATTTGTCTTTGATTTGTGATCATTCTTTATCCTTCTTAAATGTCTCATTGCTGAGAAGTACCAACTTTCTTCTCGTTATTATTAAAATTTAAAACCAACTGGAAATGTATTACCGTACCGTGTAGGATTTTATGGCAAAGTATTAATTTTACCTATGGTTTAAAATTACTTATTGATGCAGGATGACTCAAAGGGAAACTGCAAATCACATATTCAAACATTCTTCTATGCATTCAGCAAAAAATGAATACTGATTTTACTCTGATTATTTTACGCTTCACAAATTTACAGGTAGATAGTATACATTTTTTATGTATACAGATACAAAGTTCAGCCAATATTAGCAAACATATATATGTAAAAGCAGATTTCATGAATGTGTAAGAATGATACTATATTGTTATTGTCATCGGTGCGGTGGTCCTAATGAAGCCATCATGCATATGGAGATGTTTCCCGAGGCCCATGCTTCTTATGCTCAACAATGACCCCAAAAATATGGAGAGCAAACAAACAAAAATGATAACTTTGTAATAAGAAGAAATGTTGAAACCAATAGAATCAATGCGGTATATTATAATAATGAGGATATACATTATTCATATTTTCTTATGTATGTATCAACGAATAAAATGTTGAAAATTAAATTGGTATTGCTTTATGTTTTTTTTGTACTATTTTAGTAGTAATAACATATATGTTAAGACATTCTTTATGAATTGGTAAATAGTTAACATGGCCAACGATGTATTGCACAGGGACATCAAATAAATAATAATGGTTCTACATTAAGTCAATAATATAACCTTTGCAATGTGGCGTAATCACGCAACATGACCGAGTGTGTCCTCCCCCACATTACCTTTACCCAGGTGGGTGTAGAGGATATAGAAGAGATTTCTGTTCCTCCATCACAGATGGTAAAATGATTGTTTCATAGAGTTGGTGCACAGTGTAGGTCCTGGGATATGATGTCATACTTCAAGGCCCTTCACTGCAAACTCATCCAAGGAGGCTTATCATCTAATAAAATGGATTTGAGCAACCTCTGCTTCCTTCTGACCAGCCACAAAGCCCAATAGTATGCCCTAACTCACATCACCACTGTGGGGCATGAAGGCTGCTGTTAGTTGGTGTCTATGGGCAATTGCTGGGTGCATTATGACTTTGTATTGGTGCCATTATTGAACTTATACAATGCGTGTGTTTCCAAAGCGGATCTTTCTATCTCACTTGTTCTCATGCGTAACATATCAGAGATGATCCCCAGCTGGACCATGGTGTCCCTTAAAACTAAAGTGTACCCCAGACAATTTGCCCCGGCTACCATTTTCCTCTTGGGAACTAAATGAGAACATAATCTTCTGCAGATAAAATCACTGAATATTTTTGTAAATAGGGAAATAGGTTTGGGGCTACATAGGTCATTTAGTATTTATTGATTTATTTCTCCCTGCTAAGAGTTTTGAACTAAAGTTGCAAAAAAAATCTGATTGTTCTGGGCTAAAAAGCCATTGTGAAAAAAATAAAAAATGGTTTTTTTTAACTGTACTATTCTAAAATGATTTCTGTAATTATAATAAAGGTTTGCAATATTTCTTATTCAATACAAAATCAGATTCATCTTCCACAAAAGATGATTTCGATACATAACCACCGACAAACATCTCCAGAAAGGGAGAAAAAACTATAATGCTTCATTTATGTGCAAGACAATTAATAATTTGTGAATGCAACAAACATTAATTTATTATAAATGTCATGTTGAGCATGTTATGATGGATTAGCAGCTCTTAACCTTAGTCATCATGCTTGAAACATTCAATTACGAAATCTTCTATGTTAAGAGTTTTCATGTTACACACATATTGTGCGCACATCTGTGGGATTACCATTAATTACGTTCATATTTAGCATAGATATTCTCTTTTCATATAAAATATCATTAGTTTTTTTAGAAAAGTACAATACAATGTGGTGAAAATATTTAAATGTATTTGATATATTTTATATAAATCTAACTTTAAAAAAACGTTAGTTTAGACTATTGGTGGCCAACAGCAGAAGTGCCTTACTATCATTTGCTGTGGCTGGTCAAGCCAGCATAGACCTGAGCCACACTTGAGTCCAACACCAGGTAAAGTTTGGGTGTCAAGATGGGAGGAATGAAAACTCTAGCCGACTTAAATGTCTCCTCTCTTTCAGTATTGTGGTCGTGTGCAAGCACTTTTCCTTAAATGACTAGCAAATCCAGACCAGCTCAATGAACCAAGCCTAGCATCTAGCTCCTCCGCTAGCTCAGCTCCTCATCAGCTGATCAACCTTTATGTATGTGCAAGTTAAATTATACTTGTCAATAATGTCAATAATTAAATCACTATTTGGTTTACAGGCCTCCATACATTTTACTTCAGGTGAGCCTACGTTGTGAAGGGACCTAAGTGGCTGGATTCTATTATCTGACTTTAATGTATCAATTTGGGGAATGGACGTCATTGAAAGAGTTGTAATGAGATACTCAAGGCTCAAGTTAGGACAAAATGATGGCACTTTCATTGACGCCCCTAATTTGAAGTTTGAGGAAAGGACGTCACCGGAACCACCACCATTTTGGCGGAAGCTCCTGCTGGGTCGTGTCCACAAAGTTGTCAAAGCAGATTAAAGATAGCAGATTGAAGAGAGAAGAGAAGTGAGAAGATAAAAGATGGAAGAAGATGTGGAAGCAGACGTGGTCGGCAGATAAGGTAGGAACACATTTAGAGAGCGTGAGGGAGTGATCTTTTCTTTCCTTATCTCCTCTTTTTTGACCCCTTTCTCATTAACTCTTCTCTTTTTATGTATCTCCTCTCTCCCATTTCACATTATCTATCCTCCTATTTTTTATCTCTCCCCGCTCTCTCTTTATTAATTTATCAGTATCCACATTTGTGAAAAAGAAAATAAAATATTTACTCTTTTTGAGCCCTAAGCTAAAGAAGACCTGGTACGAGTTCATGTTGTAATGAGCTTAAAATTAAATAAAGGGAACATCTCAGAAAGTCTTTCCTACACAAAATATTTCTTGTAGGAAGGAACTGACATATGTCCAATGATGTTTTATAAGATAATGACCTTTACAAATATTCTCATGGTTAATCCAAACTAATAAGCTTGATTATGCCACAGTTTAATTACTAGAACTAGAACTATGGGATGGATTTTTGTCAATTAGATTTCCACGCACATCAAGTAGAGCGCAGACCAAACAAGATGAATGAACTGAATTCTCACACTAGAGTTTAAAAGAAATGTTTGATGGCTTCAGATAAAGTGCAAGTTCAAGGTATTATTTGTTCTTTGCCTTGGTATAATACCAATTACCCACAGAAGCTTAGGACAAGTGTGAAATTAAATGAAATACAAGAAAAGTGAAGTCAATAAAAAAAAAGATCTCTGAGTTACCTCTGTAGCATTCAGATTATTCCATTGCATTTTATTTATAGAGCGCAAACAGATTACTCGGTAGGGAACGTACCAATAACATTAAAATCGACAATAACATTAACACATATTAAGGCAAATGGGCCCAGAAGGAGAAGCAGCCCTTTTTATATATTTTTTAAATTTTTCAAGGAAGGTTCCTTTCCCATAATAAGTAACCCTGCCCCTTAGTACAGTTAAAACAGCTGACTGTATTACCCCAACTGGCCTATGTAGAAATTAGGTCAATTGACATAATAACCTTAACTATTAACAGGTCGGAACTCAATCACAATGATAATGGTAACATTTAGTATCAAGACAGAGGAATACAGCTTAGTATTGACGTTAAACCACAAAAGTACACTTTCCAAATATAAGAGGCATAAAACAAGATGTTTAAGATATAAATAGATACGGACACGTGGAGGTTACATGAAGAACCCATGATGCATGGAACAAACAGTTCTTCGACAGCAGAAACTCCTAAAGGGGTAAACAATTAGATACCATCAGAAGCAAAGGATCATAAATTCCACTAGGATTTTGAAGATTATAGGAGTGATGATTAAGAGTTAAAGGTGAGGATTTTCTTCAAATAGTCATATTAAACCTGCACAATTCATTAGAAATAATATCACTGTGAATACTGCAAGAGTATAAAAAAGAGAATATCAGGTTTCACACTGGTTCCAATTACAGTTCTAATAGAGAAACCTCTTGTCTTCATATGCTTCTGTCTGGGGATTTGACTGTAGATGTAAGAATGCTAATAACACCAGATAAAGGATTGAAGTAGTTCATCTTTCCAGGAAACAGAACATATATATATATATATCATAACAATAATCCTAATCATTTTTCAATGGCTTCACTTCAAAGGTACCATCATAAAGTGTCCTATTTTTTGGAGTTCTCTGCTCCTACTTCTCCCATAAATAAATTAATTAACATTAAGCATTTGCAGTCTGTCCTGTTATGGTTTCTGAACAGGGGTGCTTGGGTTGGCTCCATGCTTTTTTACTGAGATAAGTTGTCGGCAGATCCCCTATTCCCTAAATCATTACAGAAGATGATTGCATAAATCTTGCTTTCAAATAACCAAGTTTGATAATGTTGTGTGCAAGGTTAAAAACGAAACAAGCTCTTCAAGTTTAAGCTGTTAGATATCCCATTCTATCCTTATTCTTTGTGGCATGAGTAATAATAAGAGACATGCCCTGTTCAGACAATTTTAGATAAAAAAAAAACTATGCTAGTAAACATGGAAACCATCCACAACTATCATGTGGTTCTACCCTTGTTCTGTCTGGTGTGTCTATACTTCGTTCACATATTTTTAAGTTTTAGTTTTACATATTTAATATCATAGCTGGGAATTCAGAGGGTCTGAAACAATATAAGCATCTGAGGGTAAATTGGCAAATTCTCTGACAAATAATGGTTTTCATAGTCACCATTATGGTATATTAAAGAGTTCATAGTATCACATGGTGACCTTATTTAAATGTTCCCTAGCATGATGATAAGCCACAATATTTACAAATAACTACCAGATGGTTTATTCATGAAGGAACAAGTCATTATGAGTTGACAGCCATGTCAAGTTGCTTGGGTCCATTTGACTGAGAAGGCTAGATGTAAGCATCTATTCTCCGAAGTAAACTCACTGCCAATTAAATACCAGTTAAAGTTGACTTGACTTTTGGATAGCAGTAAGCTGCTATGTGCAGTAAAGCAAATCAGCAATTCACAGAAATTTGAGTCAAGTGATCTACCCTCTACAAAATCAACACAAAGGGGCGAGTTAACCAAGAACTTGGGGCTGCCAAAATGGACCACCAGTCGCTTGGGAGACTCATCTGTTGACAGCGCTCACGTTCAACTACAATCAATTTGAACTCAACATTAAGTCATCCAAACTCAATCGGTAGACTTGCAATGTTAGAATTTAACTTGTCGGAAACTTGTCTTTTAATAAATAAGTTTCAGTTTGAGATGTCTACGTCAAGTGATTTTCCGTCAAGAAAATTTTCCTCATCAACAGGCAACTCAAACCGTAGTGAATTGACGTGACTTTCATTCTGTCCTTTTTGTACTTGTTTTTCTGTTTCCCCCGCAGTCACATTTATCTCTCTCACACATTCAAATAAAATTATCTACTCTCTGTTATGCTAATGTAATACTTTTGCACACGTTTATTGCACTGAAAAAGCTTTTATACTTTATGTTAATGTGGAAATACTAAACACTTCAGATTCCAACTTTTAATGCTGCAATTGGATTTCTAGCATTCAACATTGTTTTTTTGATCATCTTTGGCACAATTTTCTCAGCTGCAAGAAATATCATCTAACTTTTCTATTGAACGTTTAATTATATATCACATGCAGCTATATTTTTTTTCCTAAGATGTTCCTATGTTTGGACTGTGAGTAAGAACTTCATGTAGTGGTTTGGCCAGTTGACCATAATTTTCCAAGCCCCTAGTAGTACTTTAAAAGTATTCATCTATTCTTATACTTATTTTCCAGTAATCTTCATTTTTGTGGCTGGGAAAAATCTGAAGTAAAAAAAAAATACCATGTTTTACCCATTTTTTGTAATATTTGCATGCATATTTTTTTTTCAAAATAATAAAAAATATTTTACATGGAAAAAGGCTCTTCAAAGAAACGTCCGTATTTCATTGGATGTGTTGAGATGATAAGCCAGGTCAGCATCATGAGGCAAATGTCCAGTTTTTATAGAGGCCAAAACCACAAAATGAGCAGGCAATGTATAGCGAGAGGCATCAGTAAAAGGAAGAGGGAGGGGGTTCAGCCACTTCTCTGGTCAGAGTTCTGAAGACCCCATCTCCAGAAGGCAGGGGCGTACCTAGAGTATTTGGCACCTGGGGCGGATCCTGTATGTGGCACCCCCCCACACACACACACACTTTAAAACTGCATAGCTTCTACTGTTATATACCGGCGCAGACACTGAAGGTGGTACAGCATAACACTTACTGTTATTATATACTGAGGCAGACATTGATGGTTGTACAGCATAACACCTACCACTGTATACTGTGGCAGACAATGACGGTGGTACAGCATAACACCTATCACTATATACTGAGGCACACATTGACGGTGGTACAGCGTAATCCCAATCACTATAAATTGAGCCAGACATCGACAATAGTGCAGCATAACTCCTATCATTATAGGAAACCGAAAATGCAGCATTTACCTGGCCGAAACCGAATATGACCCCCCCCCACACCATAAAAAAAATGTAACACTTTTATTTAAAGTAAGTAACACACCAAAATAGGACAAAACAATTAAATAACAATATTATATATATATATATATATATATATATATATATATGATTGTTAACAGCAATCACATTCGTATCATGCCCAGGCATACCCAGATTCCAGGATGTACTCGCAGACTTGGCATGATAGGAGTATGATTGCCCTATCTACCCCTTCTCACTCCCTTCTCCCTATCTACCCCCTATCCCCCCGTCTCACTCCCTTCTCCCTATCTACCCCCTCCTAACTATCTACCCTCTCCCCCTTTGAAGTTCACTTACCTTTCAGGAGTCCTGCGGTGGGGGTGCAAGGCCTCTGTCTCCCAGCTCTGCCACTGTATGGAACAGTATAGAGTGATGGGAGTTATGATGTACTTTAAAGCATAATTATATAATGAAAAATACATTGGAAATGGTACAGCATAACACCCATCACTCTCACACATTTACCAATCCACACTTACCATTCCACATTTACCAATCCACATTTACCAATCCACACGCATACCAATCCACACGCATACCAATCCACACATATACACTAATCCACACATACCAATCCACACATACCAATCCACACATATATACCAATCCACACATACTAATCCACTCTCACTGTCACTCTCACTGTCACTGAATGCTTTCCTACCTTTCCTCCTTTCTCCTTACAGCTCCTTTTCCTCCTCTTCGCTCCTCTTCTTCAGTTTTTCTTCTTCAGTTTTTCAGGTCTTCTTCCGGGTCAGAGGGCACGGACAGCGGTGGGCGTGGCTTCAGTGTTGTGCGCCGGGATCTGACAACAAACCCCGGCGCACAGCAGCTGTTGCCGCGCGGATCGCAAGGGAGCGGTATCGGAGGTCTTTAACAGACCTCCGGCTCCCTTGAGTGATTTTAAGCCGGGTTCAAGGGAGATCCTTAAACCGGCTGAAAATGACTCAAGGGAGCAGGAGGTCTGTTAAAGACCTCAGATACCGCTCCCTTGCGAGCCTGCTCCTCCAGCGGCGGACATTACTGTCCGTCTCTGGAGAGGTGCTGGCAAGCTGGCACCCCCCTGATGAGCGGCACCCGGTGCGGACCGCCCCCCCCTACTAGGTACGCTACTGCCAGAAGGATTGCATTTCGGAGAGAGTTCAGAGGAGGGCAAATAAAATGGATGAAAAAAAAACCAGGAACGACTAAATGATTTTAATATGTACAGCTTGGAGGAGCAAAAAGAAAGGAGTGATTTGATACAAACATTTAAATCTTCACGCTAAAAGAATGTAAGTGTTGGAAGGACATTTATTTCAAAGCAGGAGGGAAGGATTTTCCCCAAACTGGTGCCACAATGCTGGAAGCAAACAATTGTCTATATTGTCTTTGTATGCTGTAGCACTAACATTACCCTTCACTGGAACTAAGGGACCCAAATCCTGACAAAACCCCCCCAGACCATTATCCCTCCTCCACCAAGCATTACTGCAGGCGCTATGCATTCCAGTAGGTAGCTTTCTCTTGGCATCCGCCAAACCCAGACTCATCCATCAGACTTCTAAATGAAGTGAGATAATAAACCAACCATGGAGTGCATATAGATGGGGAGGAAAAAGAAACAACAATAATAGTGCAATATGAATGTAAAAATAAAATAAGGTGTCAAATCCACTCACAAACAAGTAGGATAAAGCAGGCTCATCAAGGGTTCAGTAGAATATCAGCAGAATTTTAATGGCTTCTAAAATCTATAAAAACAAGGAGACCAAAAATGGTGCAATATCATCACACAACCGAGAGCCAGGAGGTCTGGATACACTTATAGTTGGAGAAGGCACAGCTATATGAAAATAGTGTGCAAAAACGCAATGTAAACAGAAACAGTCCCAAGTCAACTGCTGTTGGGATAGTGAAGCTCTCTCTCTACGCGTTTCGCCAATAGTCCGTTGGCTTCTTCAGGAGGAAATTCAGTCAAAAGATGTGTGTATTCAATGGTAAGTTGATTCTTATTATTATTTGTTTTACTACTCCACACGTGAATTTGGGTTGTTGTTTCTTTGTATAAATGAAGTGAGATTCATCATTCCAGGGGACATGTTTCCACCGTCCAGTGGCAGTGTGTGTTACTGCACTCCAGCCAGCGCTTGTGATCTGCAGCTTGTGTGCCGCAGCTCCACCATAGAACCCCATTTCATGAAGCTCCTGTTGCGAGGTTGCCTCCAGAGGCAGTTTGGAGCTCTGTAATGAGTGATGCTACAGAGGACAGGTGGTTTTTACACCGTTCTGTGAGTGTGAGTGGTCTACTGCTTTGTGGCGGACCTTTTGCTACTCGTACACCCTTCTAATTCACAATAATAGCCCTTACAGTGCTGTCCATTAGAAGTGGCGTCCATAGACTTTGTTATAATTCAAGTTTTAGGAATAAGATCCTATGGTACAATGATATTAACAAACCACTGCATTATTCTAGAATCCTTATTAATGCTTTCTAAACATTTCTACATGCAAGTTGCCATCATTACACTGCAGCAAGGCTATATAATTAAACTGCTAAGTATAATGAGACTATTCCCCGAGCTGCCTTAAAATAATTAAGTCTTAATCGGTCGTTAGTCTCACCTTAGATTCCGGATAGCTATATGCCTACCCCATGCATGTTTAAATTTCAGAACAATGCTTACAAGTTTTACTCAGATATAATTTAATTCACTTATTTTTTTATTTCAGCTTAATTATGGTTTTCGTTTGTCATATACCAATTTGTCTGAAATCAAATTAATACCTTACCCAGAGAAAGAACATAACAGAATGTATTAATCCAATGATATGTGAATAAAGTTTAAATGTACATTAAAACCATGACCTGAGAGCGATGCCCTACAATTAAAATATTCAATTAAAAACTTTATGCTAATTAAAGGTATTTAAGTAGCAATTTACACACCAGAGGCTAATTCTCTGCCAAGCTAAATGGTCATTCTTTTTGTAACAAAAATATCTGAGTTAGTTTTAGTTCTACACTGGGGAGAGACTCATCTGAACTTTCTGCGTGGGAGATACTCGGCCGCTAAGTGAATCTATTAGGACTGGGAGGAAAAGGAGGTTTTGCTCCTGCGGAGGAACCCTGAATGACATGATTTAAATCTTATTTGAGTAACTCCCTTTTAGAATGGTGAAGTATAGAAACATAGAACCTGACAGCAGGTAAGACCAATCAGGCTTGACGACTTGACATTCATTAAAGCCCACCCATTGACGGGACCAAAAAACATTAATTCTTATTACTCTGTCAACATTCTGTGGGGCCACATGGGTAAAATGGACTATATTGATTTAAATCTAAATGAAGTTTATTTCTTTTTTTTTGAAGGCTTTCTGCGGAATTGTATATGTGTGTATACATATGTATATATATATATATATATATATATATATATATACATATTTATTTATTTTTTGACTTAAAAATGGAGGCTTATGCTCTCTAAAGCTTGTCCTTAAAATGGAATTAAAGGTATTATTTTAGATTGCGATACTCATTGCTGCGGTGGAACATTTGTAAAATTTTGAGATTCTCCTCCTCTTAGTTAAAACGGGGGCTGTGGTAATGAATGAATGGATGTTTTTCATTTATTTCATCTAATGTTACTTTCGTTATTCGGACGAATGGTGGAAGCAGTAAAATTCTACACGAAAACGCATTTGTACGCATACACAAGCCTAATATATATATATATATATATATATATATTGTGAGCTGGGATCATGTAACCACACAGTCTTAAGGTTTGAAATACCACATAAGGCTGAATTATTTTTAGAATTGTAGTCCTTTTTATTAAAAGGTCTGTAAACAAACATAAATAAAACAAACAAAAAGAAAAGCCTTGCTCTCTGAGCACTTACTGACAAACAAACTAACTATCATTGGACGGCTTACCCGCTACCAACAAAAAACATTTAGCACAGACCTTTTTCGTTTAGGAACCGTTCAGCAGATTTGTTTAGGAGAAAATGCAGTCTCACTCACTGCTTGTATGCTTCTCACCTGACTAACTTACAGGGCTCCTTTTTGTAGCAGCCCCCTGCTGCTCATTGGTAACAGGTGAGTAAATCTCTGAACCAGAACTCCTGGACTGGCTGCATCACCTGCTGCAAGTAAACTGTGGAGTGGAGCACTGGCCCTCCCTTCTCTCCAAATGCTCCACCCCAGGGACCCAAACATAACTACAACATTACCATTACTTTGCTGGTAACAAAACATTCTCCCTGGGGTTATCGAATACATTGCACTGCAGTATTTTGTGGGAAATGTACATGTTATCCACCACAATGCCCTGTTCCCTGTCACACATCCTCCCCCCCAGCTCAAACCTTGTGGGGTGAGCGACCACGGTCATAAGTGAATGTTTACGTGAAAGACCATCAGCATTACCCTGTTTAGAGCCTGCCCTGTGCTCTAACGAGAAATGATAGGGTTGTAAACTAAGGAACCAACGTGTAACTCTGCTATTTTTCTCCTTGTTTTGACTCATCCAAGTTAGTGGTGCGTGATCGGTCACTAGCTTAAACCTTCTGCCCAACAAATAGTATTTCAGAGTTTCAACGGCCCATTTAATAGCTAAACATTCCTTCTCCACTATGGAATAATTCTTTTCTCTGGGTTGAAGTTTCCTACTTAGGTACAAGATTGGGTGCTCTTCATCTTGAGTTATCTGGGAAAGCACTGCTCCCAATCCTACATCAGATGCATCGGTTTGTAGGATGAATTCCTTTGAGAAATTCGGTGTGACCAGTACAGGTTGAATGCAAATAGCTTCCTTGAGACTTTGAAATGCTTGTTCAGCTTCAGGGGACCACTTCACCATGACAGGGGCTTTAGCTTTTGTGAGATCAGTTAAGGGACCAGCTATAGTTGCAAAGTTCGAAATAAATCTCCTGTAATAGCCAATAAGACCAAGGAATGTTCTGACCTGTTTCTTAGTCAATGGCCGTGGCCAATTCCGTATGGCTTCAATTTTAGCAAGTTGTGGCTTGACTAACCCTCTCCCAATGGAATACCCTAGATACTTAGCCTCCTCTAGGCCAATAGTACACTTACTAGGGTTTGCCGTCAGGCCAGCATTTCGTATGGAATTAAGGACGGCCTGCACTTTTGGTAAGTGAGACTCCCAATCTTCACTGTGTATAACCACATCATCCAAGTAAGCCGCTGCGTAAAGGGTATGTGATTTTAGGATTCGGTCCATCATTCTTTGAAATGTTGCTGGAGCCCCATGTAAACCAAAAGGTAACACTTTATATTGAAAAAGTCCATCTGGAGTAGAAAAAGCAGTAATTTCCTTTGCCCGCTCTGTGAGGGGCACTTGCCAATAGCCTTTGGTTAGATCCAGAGTGGTGAGATACCGGGCTTTCCCAAGTCTTTCCACAAGTTCGTCAACCCTCGGCATGGGATATGCATCAAACTTGGATATTGTGTTAAGTTTCCGGTAATCATTGCAAAATCTGATTGTACCATCAGGCTTTGGTACAAGCACAATTGGGCTACACCAGTCACTTTGGGATTCTTCGATTACCCCAAGGTCCAACATTTTCTTCACCTCTGCTTTGATTGCTTCTCTACGAGCTTCTGGTATTCTATACGGCTTAAGATGGATCCTTTTCCCCGGTTCAGTGACAATATCATGCTTTATTACAGCAGTTCTCCCTGGAACTGTGGAGAAAACATCTTTATTTAATCTAATAAAGTCTTTTACCTCCCTCTTCTGATGTATAGTCAGGGTTTCAGATATAATGACGGCAGGGTCATTATCCTTTGGAGGGAGGTTTGATGCTTCTATGGTCACAAGCACTTCTCTTTCTTTCCATGGCTTAAGTAGATTCACGTGGTAAATTTGTACCTCCTTTCGTCTTCCAGGCTGTCTTACTTTATAATTCACTACTCCCACTTTCTCAATGACTTCATAAGGTCCATGCCACGTTGCTAGGAATTTGTTCTCTACAGTAGGAACCAAAACTAGCACTCTATCTCCTGGTTTAAACGTGCGGACTCTGGCATTTTTATTGTAGCTAGTCTGCTGACGTTGTTGAGCATTCTTCATGTGTTCTCTAACAATGGGCATAATGGCTGTCATCCGTTCCTGCATCTGATTTACATGCTCTATGATGCTCTTGTGTGGTGTAGACTCATGTTCCCAAGTCTCTTTGGCTATATCTAGCAATCCCCTAGGGTGTCTACCATACAAGAGTTCAAAAGGAGAAAACCCAGTAGAGGCTTGAGGGACTTCTCTAATAGCAAACATTAAATAAGGCAAAAGGCAGTCCCAGTTTTTCCCATCTTTATCAATGGCTTTTTTAAGCATAGACTTTAGGGTTTTATTGAATCTTTCCACCAAACCATCCGTTTGTGGGTGATATACCGAGGTTTTCAATTGCTTTATACGAAGGAGATTACATAATTCTTTTGTAACTCGGGACATGAATGGAGTTCCCTGGTCTGTCAGTATTTCCTTGGGAATCCCAACCCGGCTGAACATGGACATTAGTTCCTTAGCAATAGCTTTTGCTGAAGTTGTACGCATAGGTATTGCTTCAGGGTAACGCGTAGCATAGTCTACTATTACCAATATGTACTGGTGTCCTCTGGCAGATTTTACAAGAGGGCCCACAAAGTCCATAGCAATGCGTTCAAATGGAACCTCTATGATAGGTAAGGGCACTAATGGACTACGGTACGCTGTAAAAGGGGCAGTTAACTGGCAATCAGGACAGGAGGAACAATAATTTGTAATTGACGCCATTACACCTGGCCAATAAAACCTCCTGAGGATTCTCTCTTTTGTTTTTTCAACCCCTAGGTGCCCTCCGAGAATATGGCTGTGTGCAAGATTTAATACTGTGTGTCGGTATGCCTGGGGTACCAATAGTTGTTTAACCGCCTCTAATTTCTCAACTCTATACAGTAAATCATTGTCTACCTCAAAATATGGATAAGTCAGGGTTTTTCCAGGATTAACAGGGGTCCCATTCCTTATAGTGATCTGGTTTCTTACCCCAGATAAAGTGGGGTCCTCCCACTGTGCAGCTCTGAAGTTACCCAGGTTACCTTCTAGGTCAGTCAATTCTACATCAGGCTCCGTGATATTAGAAGGACCTGCCTCACTCTGCTCAGTGTTACTCCCCACTAGGGTTTCAATAGGGGTTGAAGGCTTGTTCCTAGCAGCAGCTTCTCTGTCCAAGTCATCCCCCAATAAATCTGAAAAGGGAAAGTCACTAACAGCGCCCTCTACTGGTACTGAGTTAACCGTTTCAGCAGTTGTCCATAAAGTCAAAAAATAAGGAAAATCCCTGCCAACTATCATTTCATGGACTAATCCGTTGACTAGACCAACTCTATGATTTACAGTACCACTTTGCATTTCAATAATCACCTCAGCAGTGGGGTACTGGTGTATGTCCCCATGTATACAGGCAACCTCTAGATTCTGGGAGTCATCTATTGGAGTGTTTTTTAACAGACTCTGGTCTAGAAGTGTAACCATACTCCCCGAATCTAGTAAAGCATTTACTTCTTTTCCCTCTACCTTTAAAGTACACCAGGGATGGCCCTTCAGACACTCATTTTGTGTGACAGTATATACAGAGCGAGAGAAAAGTGAATAAGCACCCCACTGATCGCCAACATTACATTCCATTGCGACAACATTCTCAGGACAGTCTTTTGCAATATGTCCATATTCTTTGCACTGAAAACACTTAATTGTATAATTAGGCATTATTCTTGAGGATGGTGTGGTCTCTTCCAGCCTCACAAAATTCCTGCCTTTTGCTGTAGTGTCCCTAGGGTTGTAAAACCCCATCTGCTCCTCCCGAGACCCCCTTTTCCCTGGATCAGTCTTACCCAATTTACTGGGACTCTGGATCTTCGGGGTCCTAAGTCTCTCCTGGTTAGGGAGTTGCAAAAATTCTCCAGCTGTCACATACCGTTCCACCAAGGCAACTAGTTCATCAGCAGTTTTAGGATCACTCTGGCTGACCCACCGCCTTAGGGAAACAGGCAATCCTCTCAGGAACCGGTCCATCACAAGCTGTTCCACGATGTGGCTAGATGAGTTAACCTCTGGCTGTAACCATTTCCTGGCCAGATGTATTAAATCAAACATTTGTGACCGTACCGCTTTGTCTTGATTATAAGTCCAGGAGTGAAATCTCTGGGCCCGAACCGCTATCGTGACTCCCAGGCGGGCCAAAATTTCTGCTTTCAGCTTACCGTAGTCACAGGCTTCTGCAGGCTCCAAATCATAATATGCCTTTTGAGGCTCTCCACTCAGGAACGGTGCTAAAAGGCTTGCCCATTCAGATTCAGGCCAATGTTCTCTTTCAGCTGTCCTTTCAAAAGCCATCAGGTAAGCCTCTACATCATCTGTAGCCACCATCTTTTGCAAATAGTTACTCACTCCCAGAGTCTTAGAATTATGTGGCACTTCTGCAGTATACCTGGCCAGCCTCTCAGATAAGCCCTGGATCTCCTGCTGCATGGCACGAGTAACATTTTGTTGCTCCTCTTTCTGTGCAAGCACCAGTTGCTGCAAGACTGTAATATTTTCTTGCTGGACAGTTGTAGCTTGTTGCTGGGCAGTTGTAGCTTGTTGCTGTGTGGCTGCTGCCTGTAGTAAAGCCTTAATAACATCCTCCATGCTTATGTTTTGTGGTATTGTTTCCTTTTCCAGACTATCAATGTGGTGCCTGCATTCTCCACCATATGTGAGCTGGGATCATGTAACCACACAGTCTTAAGGTTTGAAATACCACATAAGGCTGAATTATTTTTAGAATTGTAGTCCTTTTTATTAAAAGGTCTGTAAACAAACATAAATAAAACAAACAAAAAGAAAAGCCTTGCTCTCTGAGCACTTACTGACAAACAAACTAACTATCATTGGACGGCTTACCCGCTACCAACAAAAAACATTTAGCACAGACCTTTTTCGTTTAGGAACCGTTCAGCAGATTTGTTTAGGAGAAAATGCAGTCTCACTCACTGCTTGTATGCTTCTCACCTGACTAACTTACAGGGCTCCTTTTTGTAGCAGCCCCCTGCTGCTCATTGGTAACAGGTGAGTAAATCTCTGAACCAGAACTCCTGGACTGGCTGCATCACCTGCTGCAAGTAAACTGTGGAGTGGAGCACTGGCCCTCCCTTCTCTCCAAATGCTCCACCCCAGGGACCCAAACATAACTACAACATTACCATTACTTTGCTGGTAACAAAACATTCTCCCTGGGGTTATCGAATACATTGCACTGCAGTATTTTGTGGGAAATGTACATGTTATCCACCACAATGCCCTGTTCCCTGTCACAATATATATATATATATATATATATATATACAATTATTCTAATGGCTAAATGAAATGTACTGTATACGGGTTTTATGCCAAGTCCACTAATCTGATCTAAAACCCTGCAAATCCTGATTTCTATTTCAGAATTCCCAATGAAATAGTTAAAATAAATAATGGTTGATCTATTTTATCATCCCAAGCACAGGGGAACAATCTGTAATGTAATCAGTAAGGTCGGCCTACGGTATATGTGTAGGTGCTGTTTCCGTTTGCGTTACCTTTTGTGTTTTATTTTATTTTAAAGGTTACTATTGCCCTACAAATTGATTATCTTTATTTTCCATCCGCAGCGGCACAGAATCAATAAATCTTTAATTTCCGTATGTTACATTTCCCTTTGCTTTGTTAGGACTCAGTGAGGGCATTTACACTAGAAAAATCATTGATAATGATCTCGGTAAAACTCTGTTCTTAGAGCCATGAATGCTTCTGATACTAAACAGTATAAAATCCCATAGTATTTCTTAGCCATTATTTTCCAGTATATGTGCATCTTATTAGACAGATAAAAAGGAATAGAAGATATTTTAATTGTATAAGATGCATACCTGGGAACTCTCCAGGACTCGCCCGGAGACACACTGCGTCATAAGCGTAGCTGCCCTTCATTGGTTGATGCCAGAGGAGCCCCCTGCCGGTGACCAATAGTTTCCTTTACGGACCTTGAAAAATTAAATCCTGGTGTCAAAGCCAATGGTCTCCCCAGGCCAAGTTGCTTAGAGAAGTGCTTTACCCTACCCTTTGCTAGGGGGACACAAATCCCAATTTCTCAGTGGCCAAGTTGCTCAGAGCAGTTGTCTGAGTCTAGAATTGAATTTCTTAAGGATCTCTATGTATTAATGTATATTTGTTATGTATGTGTTAAGTTGTACAGCTTTGTGTACCTTGTTGGCGCCTAATAAATAAATAAAAGGAAATAATAATAATATTAATAACACTACACATGTATTAGGTGACCATCACTTTCTTTGCACATACCGCAACTTAACCCTTTTCCAAATTGCCCTGACTAGATTTATGACATTTATAGCTTATAAAATATTCTTGTATTATACATTATTGAATCTGTTTGTCACAAGACAAGTAGAAAATAGTTTCATTGGGAATACTACACTATGCAACAATAGTATCATTGTGTCAGTTTCCGCAAAAAAATGACCTAGATCTCCGATTGCAGTAATTTTGCGTGACTTACATCTACAATATATTCTGTTATTATATTGACCTCAACGACTTGTAACAAACAGATTAATAATATATATATTTTTTTTAAATCCTTATCGGCTATAAATATCCGTTCTGGGTGAGTTGGAATATGTGTAAGTTAAAGAATGTATAAATAATAAAACGTTTGAGTTACATTGTTACATTACTACAGTGAACTTTTTAGACAAATGAGATTGAATACATTGTTTTCCCATCACTGTGACAGTAAGATTGGGGTCTGTTTATAAGAATGATCATGTCTGGGTCGGGGACATAAGCCTGACGTCTAAGCGCATCATAACAAGTGCCTACGTCCTTTCATATGTGTCAGATGTGTGTTTGTGGTGGATGGTAGATGAGATTGGTGAATTTGAATGTCTGTGTCAATTGTGGGTCCTGCAGCTGTCGGAGATGTTTCATAGCTGGCGTCTCAGCGACATCCAAATTATTGTTATATATAGATAAAGGATAAAACCGGCAAAAATAACTTAATGTTAACTTGGATATCAAAACAAAGCCAAATTATAAACTGACCCTAGCTGGTTCTTAATAAGAGCTAGAGGGCTCGCAGAGGAGAGAGAGGGGCGCCGAGTGGGTAAGCGAAAACCTCTCGGCGCCCCTCTCTCTCCTCCGCTTCAAAAAATAAAAATAAAAAAGCGCTTGGGGCAGCAAAGTGCCACCCCTTCAAAAGTGCCGCCTGGGGCAATTGCCCCACTCGGCTCCATTGTAGGGCAGGCCCTGCCCTGTAATATCATACAACGCTCATATACAACGCTCTTAGATTGCGACATAAGCTTGGTTTTCTTACAAACCAAAGAAAGCATCAAGGAGCAAATTCCTAAAATCGACAACTATTAAGACTCAAAAGAATCAATATTTTATCATATTATCATAATAAATTATGGTTTCTATATATCATTATTTCAAAAGAAAGCTCTACTGGAGTTAGTGGGCAATCGCAGTTGAATAAAGACAAGGCAAAAACAAAACGATTCTGGTTGAAAACATGGTAAAAAAAACCCAAAAAAACCCCTGGTCCTGAGGAGGTTAAAGGGACACTCGTAGACAGATTCACGCCCCAAACAGAAATGCAAACCTTGTATCAGATAATATAAGAGGGGGAAAGTCCACATAAGCAAACTCAGGTGTCCAACTACCGTATATATTGTGCTGGTATAGCTAGTATGAGTATATGTAAAAGGGTGAAGTTATCCTCCCTTCAGACCTGATGAAGGGAGGATAACTCTCGAAAGCTTGTCTTTTTAATATTATGTTAGTCCAATAAAAAAGGTATCACCGCATACTCTGCAATACTCTATTTTTTTACATAGTATGAGTATATATAGATATAGATATATATATAGGTTATGTGAAGGGTTCTCTGCACTGTATATTAAATGGGAGGGACACTGAACATCACGCAAATAGAGAGACAAAGGCAAAAACTTAAAGGGACACTCCAGCCATCTTATGGATTTTAATGAATATGATAGCTGTGCCGTCCCTTTAAATTTTCAGGTTGTCCCTTTTGCAGATTTGTGCCGGACACATCCCCTGCACATGATAGGGGTCCGTTCAGACTCATGCGCATGCATGCAAAAAGCTCACATCGATTGAAATGAGCAAGATTTCCTGCAGCTATTTGGTTGCTTCAAGCAGTCAATGACCAATACGTATAATTAGACCAATGAGTAGGGCAGCTGCAGCAACAGAGTTGCAGTTACTGTGCCAGGTGTTTGTTTTTTCCCATGTTTTAAAAGAATGCCCATTAAGGTACTTACAGAGGATTAGAGTAACTAATATACACATCATTCTATAATGGGGGTATCATGTCCCTTTCAAACTCTGACTTTATAATAAAAATGTTTTTAGCACAGGACTCAACTAACACCGGGCAGTAGAAACCACTTCCCGACACCCTATGATTTCGACACCCTGAATCCGACACCCTATGATTTACTGCGGGGCGTAGAGAAGAGGCGCATTATGTGACCCGCTGGGGGCCCTCCGGCACCCGATCCACTGCAGAAAATAGCTAGCAGCGTGGCAGTCCTCCACGAAGTTGGGGGGGTAGTGTCAGCGTTGGCAGGGCCGGCCTGCCAACATCTTCCATGTTAAATAAAGTGTTTTTTTTTACTTTATTTAAATGGAGGATTTTAAATAAAGTTAAAACAAAAAAAAAAAAACGATGTTTTAACTTAAGCCGATTTACGATAGACGCGTGCTGATCGCGGTACCTCCGCACACAGTGTGACAGTTTAACAAAATCCGTTGTGTCTCTAGTTTTTAGAACCCGTTCAAAAAAAAAAAAAGACATTTTACCGGTGAGCATTGTCCTCTCTCCACTTATACACTTAACACAAACCCGGTAATAAACACACAACAGCCGGGAATTCATAAAACTATTTATTACACAAAAATACACAATAGCTATTTATCTGCCTTGTGGAAGATTGTTTTTTTGCTTTCCAGCAGGCTGATCTCCAGGAACTCTCATGTCTTATGATGTCATAGTTCTGACACACAGACGCTCCTGCACACAGGAACGGCGACAGCTCTCTGTAACAAACATACACTATTCATCTTCCAGAGAAAACATATATGTAGCTCTCTCTAACACATGTATTACTGATCTTTGGGCAAAACACAAATATTAACAATCACACCAATAACACGCAGCTCCTCAAACACGGAGACATGCAGAGGAAGAGCGTAGCGGATGCTGAAAAACCTAAAACGACTGAAAACATCCTGATTTGGGCAACAAATGGGTAAAAGCCTAATAATAACTCTAGCCTTTTTTTTCTCAGGTTCAGGGAGTGTTAGGTAAGAATACCTTTTGCTTGTTTCCGGTGGGCCAATTTAAATTCAGAAATGAAATTCGTTGTCAGAAGCCCACATTTCCTCTCACGCACCCTCTCTCATTGTAATGTTAAAATTGGTTATATTTTTAGCCAGTATCCCGATTAGTTGAGATGAAATCACCCTATTTTCCAAATTGGAACACTTTCCTATACCAGAATTTAATATATTGCTTAAGACTAGAGAGTTGAAACCGTATCTAGCATCGAAGCATTAGTTTTATCAGGACGCCATACAAAGTGAGTACATTTTTAATACTAGCGATATCCAGCTATATATGGGGCCATCTGTCACACCTCTAGTTTGTATTTTTGGGTAATGAGAACATGGACCAACCTGCTTGCATTATAATATTTTATATCACACTTTTCTACCTAATAAAATACATTTAGAGAATGCTGTTTGTAATAGTTTTAATCAGGGTTTAGGAACGTGGGATCATCTGAATAAGATATGTAAATTTTGGGAGAATATTGGCTTTAATAGAATTTATTTTTCCTCACCGTTAATCTCCAGCGTTTTCCACTCTTTCAGATTTTTATTAGTTTGTTGTAGTTGTGGTAGGAAGTTATCCTTCACCACTTATTTAACATATTTATTCCTAGGTGTTTAATGTCATCTTTAGCCCGGGGGAAAACAAAGTTTGTTTATCAATTTGCATTTCACATGGTTTGGAATGGAGATTGTAGTCTGAATATATGGCGTATTCGTCTATAGCTTTCAGTATTTATTATACCGAGATCTCCAGATTTTCCTTGGCGATTAGTATATCATCGGCATAAAGGCTGCCCGTGTCCAGTAGTGAAGCACTTAATGCTTGGGTTTAGAGCCCTGCGCGGGACTACTTTTTTAATCCCGCTCCCGCGGTTTTTAATCCCGCTCCCGCAATGTGGGTGTGCCGCTCCCGCCACATTTGTGGCCAATCCCGCCCGCTCCCGCCACATTTGTGGCCAATCATGCCCGCCTCCTTACCTGATTTCCCGCGCAGTCCCGCGCGGCTGCCCTCGAGTTGTTCCCTCACGGCGTCTCTTCTCTTGCTCCGCCCAGGAACAAGGCGGAGTCACAGGAAGTGACGTCACATCACGTGACTCCGTTTTGTTCCCGGGCAGAGCAAGCTAGGAGACACTGTAAGGGAGCAGCAAGAAGGC
Source organism: Spea hammondii (assembly GCA_029215755.1). NCBI lineage: Eukaryota > Metazoa > Chordata > Amphibia > Anura > Pelobatidae > Spea > Spea hammondii. The sequence goes on along the minus strand of JARDYJ010000001.1, from coordinate 176,923,221 downwards.
AGCCTTGCGGGACTGCGCGGTATTACCGGGACCCGCAGGTACAGTGCCTGACCGCCCGCTCCCGCCCGCAGCCCCGGCAAGACCGCCCGCGGCCGCAAGTTTTTTGGCGGGTCCCGCGGGACCCGCCTCCCAGTGCAGTCCTCTACTTGGGTTTTCTCTATTCAACATGGCCAAGGGTCCGAATGAGACAATATGTAAGAGTGGTGATGAGGAGAAACCTGCTCCCGTTACTGTAGCAGTAGGAATAGTATATAAAGACTATAGTGTCTATCATTCTAGCATTAAATCCAAAGGTTTCTAGAGTTTTTAAGAAGAGATTCCATCTGAATCTGTCAAAGGCTGAAGTCTAATGTGTCTAATACTCTTCTATTATTCACCGAAACCTACTTGGTTTGCAGGAATCAAGGACTGAATTATAATTTTTATCTTTAAAATATTCCTCGGTGAAGTATTGATAGGAGATTGTACAGAGTTTGCTAAAATTTTCAAAAACGTAAGCCAATTTTATCAGGGTTCATAACTTTTTTATCAGTATCTATAATTTTAGTGATTAACCTCTTTGCTGTTTTCTTTTTGAAGTTTATTTGTGATTAATTTATTGACCTTATTCCCTTTATAGCAACACTTGCTTTTAGAAAATGTCAGTATGATGATGCTATATAAATTAAAAATAATACACATTATACAGTGCTGAAGAATATGATGAAATATAAATTAATAATAACACATTGTACAATGCAGCGGTATATGATGGCGCTATATAAATCAATACTAATAATGATAACACATTGTACAGCGCTGCGGAATATGTTGGCGCTATATATGAAATAATAATAACACGCATTGTACAGCGCTAAGGAATGTGGTGGCAATATATAAATCAATAATAGCACATATTGTACAGCGCTACGGAATTTGATGGCGATATATCAATAATAACGCATATTATACAGCACTGCGGAATATGGTGACTTTATATAAATAATAATAGTAACAGATATTGTACAAGGTAAGGTAGGTGACAGAATACAAGGAGTCGCCGGGTCTGGGGCACAGGAATCAAGGTAGGTGATCAGAGTCCAAGGAGTCTGCGTGTCTGGCGCACAGGAATCAAGGTAGGTAAGCAGAGGCCAAGGAGTCAGCGCACAGGAATCAAGGTAGGTGACAGAATCCAAGGAGTCGGCGGGTCTGGCGCCCAGGAATCAAGGTACGTGAGCAGAGTCCAAGGAGTCGGCGGGTCTGGCGCAGAGGAAACAATGTAGGTGAGCAGAGTCCAAGGAGTCGGCGGGTCTTTCGCACAGGAATCAAGGTAGGTGAGCAGAGTCCAAGGAGTTGGCACACAGGAATCAAGGTAGGTGACAGAATCCAAGGAGTCGGCGGGTCTGGCGCCCAGGAATCAAGGTAGGTGAGCAGAGTCCAAGGAGTCAGTGGGTCTGACGCAGAGGAAACAATGAAGGTGAGCAGAGTCCAAGGAGTCGACGCACAGGAATCAAGATAGGTAAGCAGAGTCCAAGGAGTCAGCGCACAGGAATCAAGGTAGGTGAGCGGAGTCCAAGGAGTCGGCGCACAGGAATCATGGTAGGTGAGCAGAGTCCAAGGGGTTGGCACACAGGAATCAAGGTAGGTGAGCAGAGTCCAAGGAGTCGGCTGGTCTGGAGCACAGGAATCAAGGTAAGTGAGCAGAGTCCAAAGAGTTGGTCGTGTCTGGTGCACAGGAAACAAGCTAGTCGAGCAGAGTCCAAGGTTCTGGCGCACAGGAATCAAGGTAGGTGAGCAGAATCTAAAGAGTCGGCGAGTCTGGCGCACAGGAAACAAAGTATTCGAGCAGAGTCCAAGGGTCTGGCGCACAAGAATCAAGGTAGGTTTGCAGAGTCCAAGGAGTCGACGCACAGGAATTAAGGTAGGTGAGCAGAGTCCAAGGAGTATGTGGGTCTGACGCACAGGAATCAAGGTAGGTGACAGAATCCAAGGAGTCGGCGGGTCTGGCGCACAGGAATCAAGGTAGGTGAGCAGAGTCCAAGGAGTCGGCGGACACTGGCGCACAGGAAGCAAGGTAGGTGAGCAGAATCAAGGGTCTGGAGCACAGCAACCAAGGTAGGTGAGCAGAGTCCAAGGAGTCGACGCACAGGAATCAAGGTAGGTGAGCAGAGTCCAAGGAGTTGGCGCACAGGAATCAAGGTAGGTAAGCAGAGTCCAAGGAGTCAGCGCACAGGAATCAAGGTAGGTGAGCAGAGTCCAAAGAGTCGACACACAGGAATCAAGGTAGGTGAGCAGAGTCCAAGAAGTCGGCGGGTCTAGTGCACAGGAATCAAGGTAGGTGAGCAGAGTCCAAAGAGTCGGCGGGTCTAGCACACAGGAATTAAGGTAGGTGAGCAGAGTCCTAGAAATCGGCGTTCCTGGCGCAGAGGAAACAAGGTATTCGAGCAGAGTCCAAGGGTCTGGCGCACAGGAATCAAGGTAGGTGAGCAGAGTCCAAGGAGTCGGGGGGTTTGGCGCACAGGAATCAAGGTAGGTGTGCAGAGTCCAAGGAGTCGGCGTTTCTGGCGCACAGGAAACAAGGTAGGTGTGCAGAGTCCAAGGAGCCGGCACACAGGAATCAAGGTAGGTGAGCGGAGTCCAAGGAGTCGGCGCACAGGAATCAAGGCAGTTGAGCAGAGTCCAAGGGTCTGGCGCACAGGAATCAAGGAAGGTGAGCAGAGTCCAAGGTGTCGGGGGGTTTGGCGCACAAGAATCAAGGTAGGTGACAGAATCCATGGAGTCGGCGGGTCTGGTGCACAGGAATCAAGGTAGGTGAGCAGAGTCCAAGGAGTCGACGCACAGGAATCAAGGTAGGTGAGCAGAGTCCAAGGAGTCAGCGCACAGGAATCAAGGTAGGTGAGCAGAGTCCAAGGAGTCGACGCATAGGAATCAAGGTAGGTAAGCAGAGTCCAAGGAGTCGGCGGGTCTAGCGCACAGGAATCAATGTAGGTGAGCAGAGTCTAAGGAGTCGGCGGGTCTAGCACACAGGAATCAAGGTAGGTGAGCAGAGTCCAAGGAGTCTGCGTTTCTGGCGCACAGGAAACAAGGTATTCAAGCAGAGTCCAAGGGTCTGGCACACAGGAATCAAGGTAGGTGAGCAGAGTCCAAGAAGTCGACGCACAGGAATCAAGGTAGGTGAGCAGAGTCCAAGAAGTCGGCGGGTCTAGTGCACAGGAATCAAGGTAGGTGAGCAGAGTCCAAAGAGTCAGCGGGTCTAGCACACAGGAATTAAGGTAGGTGAGCAGAGTCCTAGAAATCGGCATTCCTGGCGCACAGGAAACAAGGTATTCGAGCAGAGTCCAAGGGTCTGGCGTGTCTGGCACGCAGGAAACAAGGTAGCCGAGCAGAGTCCAAGTAGTCGACGGGTCTGGCGCACAGGAATCGAGGTAGGTGAGCAGAGTCCAAGGAGTCGGCGGACACTGGCGCACAGGAAGCAAGGTAGGTGAGCAGAATCCAGGGTCTGGTGCACAGGAATCAAGGTAGGTGAGCAGAGTCCAAGGAGTCGACGCACAGGAATCAAGGTAGGTGAGCAGAGTCCAAGGAGTCGACGCACAGGAATCAAGGTAGGTGAGCAGAGTCCAAGGAGTTGGCGCACAGGAATCAAGGTAGGTAAGCAGAGTCCAAGGAGTCAGCGCACAGGAATCAAGGTAGGTGAGCAGAGTCTAAAGAGTCGGCGCACAGGAATCAAGGTAGGTGAGCAGAGTCCAAGAAGTCGGCGGGTCTAGTGCACAGGAATCAAGGTAGGTGAGCAGAGTCCAAAGAGTCGGCGGGTCTAGCACACAGGAATTAAGGTAGGTGAGCAGAGTCCTAGAAATCGGCGTTCCTGGCGCACAGGAAACAAGGTATTCGAGCAGAGTCCAAGGGTCTGGCGCACAGGAATCAAGGTAGGTGAGCAGAGTCCAAGGAGGCGGGGGGTTTGGCGCACAGGAATCAAGGTAGGTGTGCAGAGTCCAAGGAGTCGACGCACAGGAATTAAGGTAGGTGAGCAGAGTCCAAAGAGTCGGCGTTTCTGGCGCACAGGAAACAAGGTAGGTGTGCAGAGTCCAAGGAGCCGGCACACAGGAATCAAGGTAGGTGTGCAGAGTCCAAGGAGTCGGCGGGTCTGGCACACAGGAATCAAGGTAGGTGAGCAGAGTCCAAAGAGTCGGCGGGTCTGGCACACAGAAATCAAGGTAGGTGAGCAGAAACCAGGGTCTGGAGCACAGCTACCAAGGTAGGTGAGCAGAATCCAAGGAGTCTGCGGGTCTGGCGCACAGGAATCAAGGTAGGTGAGCGGACTCCAAGGAGTCGGCGCACAGGAATCAAGGCAGTTGAGCAGAGTCCAAGGAGTTGGCATGTCTGGCGCACAGGAAAATAGGTAGTCGAGCAGAGTCCAAGGGTCTGGCGCACAGGAATCAAGGAAGGTGAGCAGAGTCCAAGGTGTCGGGGGGTTTGGCGCACAAGAATCAAGGTAGGTGACAGAATCCACGGAGTCGGCGGGTCTGGTGCACAGGAATCAAGGTAGGCGAGCAGAGTCCAAGGAGTCAGCGCACAGGAATCAAGGTAGGTGAGCAGAGTCCAAGGAGTCAGCGCACAGGAATCAAGGTAGGTGAGCAGAGTCCAAGGAGTTGGCACACAGGAATAAAGGTACGTGAGCAGAGTCCAAGGAGTCGGCGAGTTTAGCGCACAGGAATCAAGGTAGGTGAGCAGAGTCCAAGGAGCCGGCACACAGAAATCAAGGTAGGTGAGCAGAGTCCAAGGAGTCGGCGTTTCTGGCGCACAGGAAACAAGGTATTTGAGCAGAGTCCAAGGGTCTGGCACACAGGAATCAAGGTAGGTGAGCAGAGTCCAAGGAGTCGGCGGGTCTAGCGCACAGGAATCAAGGTAGGTGAGCAGAGTCCAAGGAGTCGGCGTGTCTGGCGCACAGGAAACAAGGTATTCGAGCAGAGTCTAAGGATCTGGCGCACAGGAATCAAGGAAGGTGAACAGAGTCCAAGGTGTCGGGGGGGTTTGGCGCACAAGAATCAAGGTAGGTGAGAAGAATCCAAGGAGTCGGCGGGTCTAGCACACAGGAATCAAGGTAGGTGAGCAGAGTCCTAGGAGTCAGCGGGCCTGGCGCCCAGGAATCAAGGTATGTGAGCAGAGTCCAAGGAGTCAGTGGGTCTGGCGCACAGGAAACAAGGTAGGTGAGCAGAGTCCAAGGAGTTGGCGGGTCTGGCGCACAGGAAGCAAGGTAGATGAGCAGAATCCAGGTTCTGGGTCAAGGAGTCAGCCTACAGGAATCAAGGTAGGTGAACAGAGTCCAAGGAGTTGGGGGGTCTGGCCCACAGGAATCAAGGTAGTTGAGCATAGTCCAAGGAGTCGGCGGGTCTGGCGCCCAGGAATCATGGTAGTAAAGCAGAGTCCAAGGAGTCAGTGGGTCTGGCACACAGGAAACAATGTAGGTGAGCAGAGTCCATGGAGTCGACGCACAGGAATCAAGGTAGGTGAACAGAGTCCAAGGAGTTGGCGTGTCTGGCACGCAGGAAACAAGGTAGCCGAGCAGAGTCCAAGTAGTCGACGGGTCTGGCGCACAGGAATCGAGGTAGGTGAGCAGAGTCCAAGGAGTCAGCGGACTCTGGCGCACAGGAAGCAAGGTAGGTGAGCAGAATCCAGGGTCTGGAGCACAGCAGCCAAGGTAGGTGAGCAGAGTCCAAGAAGTCGACGCACAGGAATCAAGGTCGGTGAGCAATGTCCAAGGAGTCTGCGGGTCTGGCACACAGGAATCAAGGTAGGTGAGCAGAGTCCAAGGAGTCGGCATACAGGAATCAAGGTAGGTGAGCAGAGTCCAAGGTGTCGGTGCACAGGAATCAAGGTAGGTCACAGAATCCAAGGAGTCGGCGGGTCTGGCGCCCATGAATCATGGTAGTTCAGCAGAGTCCAAAGAGTCTGCGGGTCTGGCACACAGGAATCAAGGTAGGTGAGCAGAGTCCAAGGAGTCTGCGGGTCTGACGCACAGGAATCAAGGTAGGTGAGCAGAGTCCAAGGAGTCTGCGGGTCTGGCACACAGGAATCAAGGTAGGTGAGCAGAGTCCAAGGAGTCTGCGGGTCTGGCACACAGGAATCAAGGTAGGTGAGCAGAGTCCAAGGAGTCGGCGCACAGGAATCAAGGTAGGTGAGCAGAGTCTAAGGAGTTGGCGGGTCTGGCGCACAGAAATCAAGGTAGGTGAGAAGAGTCCAAGGAGTCCATTCGATTCTGTCACCTACCTTGATTCCTGTGCGCACAGAAAACAAGGTATTCGAGCAGAGTCTAAGGATCTGGCGCACAGGAATCAAGGAAGGTGAACAGAGTCCAAGGTGTCGGGGGGGTTTGGCGCACAAGAATCAAGGTAGGTGAGAAGAATCCAAGGAGTCGGCGGGTCTAGCACACAGGAATCAAGGTAGCTGAGCAGAGTCCTAGGAGTCAGCGGGCCTGGCGCCCAGGAATCAAGGTATGTGAGCAGAGTCCAAGGAGTCAGTGGGTCTGGCGCACAGCAAACAAGGTAGGTGAGCAGAGTCCAAGGAGTTGGCGGGTCTGGCGCACAGGAAGCAAGGTAGATGAGCAGAATCCAGGTTCTGGGTCAAGGAGTCAGCCTACAGGAATCAAGGTAGGTGAACAGAGTCCAAGGAGTTGGGGGGTCTGGCCCACAGGAATCAAGGTAGTTGAGCATAGTCCAAGGAGTCGGCGGGTCTGGCGCCCAGGAATCATGGTAGTAAAGCAGAGTCCAAGGAGTCAGTGGGTCTGGCACACAGGAAACAATGTAGGTGAGCAGAGTCCATGGAGTCGACGCACAGGAATCAAGGTAGGTGAGCAGAGTCCAAGGAGTCAGCGCGCAGGAATCAAGGTAGGTGAGCAGAGTCCAAGGAGTCGGCGCACAGGAATCAAGGTAGGTGAACAGAGTCCAAGGAGTTGGCGTGTCTGGCACGCAGGAAACAAGGTAGCCGAGCAGAGTCCAAGTAGTCGACGGGTCTGGCGCACAGGAATCGAGGTAGGTGAGCAGAGTCCAAGGAGTCAGCGGACTCTGGCGCACAGGAAGCAAGGTAGGTGAGCAGAATCCAGGGTCTGGAGCACAGCAGCCAAGGTAGGTGAGCAGAGTCCAAGAAGTCGACGCACAGGAATCAAGGTCGGTGAGCAATGTCCAAGGAGTCTGCGGGTCTGGCACACAGGAATCAAGGTAGGTGAGCAGAGTCCAAGGAGTCGGCATACAGGAATCAAGGTAGGTGAGCAGAGTCCAAGGTGTCGGTGCACAGGAATCAAGGTAGGTCACAGAATCCAAGGAGTCGGCGGGTCTGGCGCCCAGGAATCATGGTAGTTCAGCAGAGTCCAAAGAGTCTGCGGGTCTGGCACACAGGAATCAAGGTAGGTGAGCAGAGTCCAAGGAGTCTGCGGGTCTGACGCACAGGAATCAAGGTAGGTGAGCAGAGTCCAAGGAGTCTGCGGGTCTGGCACACAGGAATCAAGGTAGGTGAGCAGAGTCCAAGGAGTCTGCGGGTCTGGCACACAGGAATCAAGGTAGGTGAGCAGAGTCCAAGGAGTCGGCGCACAGGAATCAAGGTAGGTGAGCAGAGTCTAAGGAGTTGGCGGGTCTGGCGCACAGAAATCAAGGTAGGTGAGCAGAGTCCAAGGAGTCCACGCACAGGAATCAAGGTAGGTGAGCAGAGTCCAAGTAGTCGGTGGGTCTGGCGCACAGCAAACAAGATAGGTGAGCAGAGTCCAAGGAGTTGGCGGGTCTGGCGCACAGGAAGCAAGGTAGATGAGCAGAATCCAGGGTCTTGGTCAAGGAGTCAGCCTACAGGAATCTAGGTAGGTGACAGAGTCTAAGGATTCTGCGGGTCTGGCGCACAGGAATCAAGGTAGTTGAGCATAGTCCAAAGAGTCGGTGGGTCTGGCGCACAGGTATCAAGGTAGGTGAGCAGAGTCGAAGGAGTCAGCCGGCCTGGCGCACAGGAATCAAGGTAGATGAGCAGAATCCAGGTTCTGGGTCAAGGAGTCAGCCCACAGGAATCAAGGTAGGTGAACAGAGTCCAAGTTGTTGGGGGGTCTGGCGCACAGGAATCAAGGTAGGTGAGCAGAGTCCAAGGAGTCAGTGGGTCTGGCGCACAGGAATCAAGGTAGGTGAGCAGAGTCCAAGGAGTCGGCGGGCCTGGCACACAGGAATCAATGTAGGTGAGCAGAGTCCAAGAAGTCGGTGGGTCTGGCGCACAGGAAACAAGGTAGGGGAGCAGAGTCCAAGTAGTCGGCTGGTCTGGCGCACAGGAATCAAGGTAGGTGACAGAATCCAAGGAGTCGGCGGGTCTAGCGTACAGGAATCAAGGTAGGTGAGCAGAGTTCAAGGAGTCGGCGGGCCTGGCGCACAGGAATCAATGTAGGTGAGCAGAGTCCAAGAAGTCGGCGCACAGGAATCAAGGTAGGTGAGCAGAGTCCAAGGAGTCGGCGGGTCTGGCGCACAGGAATCAAGGTAGGTGAGCAAAGTCCAAGGAGTCAGTGGGTCTGGCGCACAGGAAACAAGGTAGTTGAGCAGAGTCCAAGGAGTCAGCAGGTCTGGCGCACAGGAAGCAAGGTAGATGAGCAGAATCCAGGGTCTGGGTCAAGGAGTCAGCCTACAGGAATCAAGGTAGGTGACAGAGTCCAATGATTCTGCGGGTCTGGCGCACAGGAATCAAGATAGTTGAGGATAGTCCAAGGAGTCGGTGGGTCTGGCGCACAGGTATCAAGGTAGGTGAGCAGAGTCGAAGGAGTCAGCCGGCCTGGCGCACAGGAATCAAGGTAGATGAGCAGAATCCAGGATCTGGGTCAAGGAGTCAGCCCACAGGAATTAAGGTAAGTGAGCAGAGTCCAAGGAGTCTGCGGGTCTGGCACACAGGAATCAAGGTAGGTGAGCAGAGTCCAAGGAGTCCACGCACAGGAATCAAGGTAGGTGAGCAGAGTCCAAGTAGTCGGTGGGTCTGGCGCACAGCAAACAAGATAGGTGAGCAGAGTCCAAGGAGTTGGCGGGTCTGGCGCACAGGAAGCAAGGTAGATGAGCAGAATCCAGGGTCTTGGTCAAGGAGTCAGCCTACAGGAATCTAGGCAGGTGACAGAGTCTAAGGATTCTGCGGGTCTGGCGCACAGGAATCAAGGTAGTTGAGCATAGTCCAAAGAGTCGGTGGGTCTGGCGCACAGGTATCAAGGTAGGTGAGCAGAGTCGAAGGAGTCAGCCGGCCTGGCGCACAGGAATCAAGGTAGATGAGCAGAATCCAGGTTCTGGGTCAAGGAGTCAGCCCACAGGAATCAAGGTAGGTGAACAGAGTCCAAGTTGTTGGGGGGTCTGGCGCACAGGAATCAAGGTAGGTGAGCAGAGTCCAAGGAGTCAGTGGGTCTGGCGCACAGGAATCAAGGTAGGTGAGCAGAGTCCAAGGAGTCGGCGGGCCTGGCACACAGGAATCAATGTAGGTGAGCAGAGTCCAAGAAGTCGGTGGGTCTGGCGCACAGGAAACAAGGTAGGGGAGCAGAGTCCAAGTAGTCGGCTGGTCTGGCGCACAGGAATCAAGGTAGGTGACAGAATCCAAGGAGTCGGTGGGTCTAGCGTACAGGAATCAAGGTAGGTGAGCAGAGTTCAAGGAGTCGGCGGGCCTGGCGCACAGGAATCAATGTAGGTGAGCAGAGTCCAAGAAGTCGGCGCACAGGAATCAAGGTATGTGAGCAGAGTCCAAGGAGTCGGCGGGTCTGGCGCACAGGAATCAAGGTAGGTGAACAAAGTCCAAGGAGTCAGTGGGTCTGGCGCACAGGAAACAAGGTAGTTGAGCAGAGTCCAAGGAGTCAGCGGGTCTGGCGCACAGGAAGCAAGGTAGATGAGCAGAATCCAGGGTCTGGGTCAAGGAGTCAGCCTACAGGAATCAAGGTAGGTGAGCAGATTTCATGGAGTTGGGGGGGTCTGGCGCACAGGAATTAAGGTAGGTGAGCAGAGTCCAAGGAGTCGGTGGGTCTGGCGCACAGGAATCAAGGTAGGGGAGCAGAGTCCAAGTAGTCGGCTGGTCTGGCGTACAGGAATCAAGGTAGGTGACAGAATCCAAGGAGTCGGCGTATCTGGCGTACAGGAATCAAGGTAGGTGACAGAATCCAAGGAGTCGGCTGGTCTGGCGCACAGGAATCAAGGTAGGTGACAGAATCCAAGGAGTCGGCGGGTCTGGCGCACAGGAATCAAGGTAGGTGAGCAGAGTCCAAGGAGTCAGCCGGTCTGGCGCACAGGAAACAAGGTAGTTGAGCAGAGTCCAAGGAGTCAGCCGGTCTGGCGCACAGGAAGCAAGGTAGATGAGCAGAATCCAGGGTCTGGGTCAAGGAGTCAGCCTACAGGAATCAAGGTAGGTGAACAGAGTCCAAGGAGTTGGGGGGTCTGGCTCACAGGAATCAAGGTAGGTGAGGAGAGTCCAAGGAACAGCTGGGTCCTGCACACAGGAATCTAGGTAAGTGAGCAGAAACCAAGGAATAGCCAGGTCCGGCACACAAGAATCCAGGTAGGTGAGTAGAGACCAAGGAACACCGGGGTCCGGCACACAGGAATCCAGGCAGGTTAGCAGAGACCCAGGAACAGTCGGGACCGGGACACAGGAACTAAGGCAGGTGAGCAGAGTCCAAGCAACATCCGGGTCTGGTACACAGGAATTTTGACAGAACCCTTAATCACTGGGGCCACTGGAGAGGCCTGACAGCCAGCCTCCTCCCTATTAACTATTGGCCCTGACCTTGTAAAGACTGTCCATGTTGTCTCTGGGAGGCAGATTAAGGGGCAGTTTGTATCCCAATATCGTCTTTTATGTATGTGTTTTGCTGGATACATGCAGCCTTGTGTGTAAAAAATAAATCAGTCTTCGTCTTGGTTCTACCCTACACTGAGTCTCGGGTAGTGACTGGGAAACTGGGAAAAGAGTGTGTGTGTCCCAGTCTAAGGGAGCACAAGTCAGCAGAGGTAGTCGTCGGACTAGCCAGCTCCGTGACAGGAATTAAGGTAGGTGAGCAGAGTCCAAGGAATAGCCGGGTCTGGTGCACAGGAATCAAGGTAGGTGAGCAGAGTCCAAGGAATAGCTGGGTCTGGTGCACAGATATTAAGGTAAGTAAATGCACAAGGCTCTTAGTAGAGGAAGCACAAAAACTGAGCAATGTTCAGTGCTTGATTTTAAACTTGCATTCTGAAGAACGCCACACCCCCTGGCGTGATGTCACCTAAGCATGTAAAGTTGAGTGAGGGCGCGCGCCCCCCCCCCAGCTGCAGCCATGCGGAATGCAGAGGAGACGGAAAGGACCGAAGACGCAGCACTGGACCCTGTACCTGCGATAAGCGGGTACTCAGGTGAGTCACTGCGTCGGGGTCTGGTGTACGGACCCTGACAATGTGTAAATGCTATGTCCATGTTTAATACTATCTTCATGTAAAATGCTATGTGCATGTTTAATGTTATGTCCATGTGTAATGCGATGTCCATGTTTAATCCAATGTACATGTTTAATGCTATCTCCATGTGTATTGTTATCTTTATGTGTAATGCTATGTCGATTGGTAATGCTATGTCCATGTGTAATGCTATGTCCATTGTGACGGTGCTTTGTCCATGTGTAATGCTATGTCCATGTGTACTGCTTTGTCCATGTTTAATGTTATGTCTATGTATAATGCTATGTCCTTGTGTAGTGCTTTCTCCATATGTAGTGCTATATCAATGTGTATTTCTATATCCATGTTCATTGGTATCTCAATATTTAATGCTAATGCTACCTCTAGATTGTAAGCTTGCGAGCAGGGCTCTCTCCACCAAATGTATCGGTTTGTCTTAGTCTGTCAATTCTTGTCTTGTCATATCCCTTGAATTTATGTATTGTATTAAGCGCTGCGTAAACTGTTGGCGCTATATAAATAAAAGATAATAATAATAATAATAATAATAATGTGTAATGCTACGTCCATGTATAATGCTATGTCTATATTTAATGCTATGTACATGAGAAGTGCCATGTTCATGTTTAATGCTATGTCTATATTTAATGCTATGTCCATGTTTAATGCTATGTCCATGTTTAATGCTATGTCAATTTATATTGAACTGATGGTGTTAAGGCAGGCTTATTATTAAGAGAATGAGCTTGCGGTGGAGGCATAATCATCCACAGAGGCCGATTATAACTATTTGTCACTTACAAAATATGACTATTTGTCAGTTACTTTTTGCCATTTCTTCTCTACAGGTATAAATTAGACTTGCACATTCGTCTTCGGGCGAACATGAAAACGAGCACGAAGAGGCCGTTTTTTTGTTCGTTCCGAAGAAACGTAGAACAGAATACAGTGCCGGCAAAACGAAGACGAAGACTCGCAACCACGAAGAATCGAATTCGTTTTTGCCGCGCAGCCGTCAAAATTTCAAACAGGAGTGAGCTGATCCTCGTCTCTCCAATTAGCTCACTCTTGTGACGTCACGCTAAGGGTCTCGTCCTGTGCTGCTGTTTTTTTAATTCTGGAAGCGCCTTTATAAGACCTGAGCTTGCCTGAGAGATCCATTAATTTTTCGCTGTGACTGCTTTGGCAACACTGCTATGCTGCATCCAAGCGTTAGAGAGAGATTGTTCTGTTCTGTGTGAGACTGGTAAGCCTCAGCCTGCCATTTCTCACAGTGTACTCTTCCTCACTTCAGTTCTACTGAATTAATAATTTTATTAATTTAGTCATTTTTTTATTTAATTTCTTTCCAGTGCTTGTGTCATCAACTGTGTAGTGCTGTTGAGTTGACAGTGCACCCAGTGCCTCAGTGGCACTGGGGAGCCCTTGCCCTGGGCTGGCACTAGTGCCTACTGCCTGTCCTGTCTTCAGTTAGATAAATTAAATAATAGAATTTATAAATAATAATTTAATAGAATATATAATAATTTAATAGTACATTAATTTATAATATTATATATATTTGTCAGTCATATATATATTATATGCTATAGTATACTAGTGTGGAGTGTACTGTAGACATTCAAGACATCTACTAGTGTCTAATCTAAAATCATTATATTAGTAATATTATATAATTCATTTTAGCTAGCTTAATAGTTAATTAGCTATAAATAAAATTAATAATTAATTACTACTAGCTTATAGTTCAGATAATCTATTAGTACTGGTGCTGCAGCTCTTTAGTTTGTGCTTTGTTTTAGCAACAGCAAGAGACCAAGTCAATTTTTCTTAATTAATAATATTTCATTTTATTTCATTTGTTTTGCTCACCTCAGTCCATCAGTGAAGTGAACTTGTTGGGCTAGTGAGTGCAGCCGCATAAGTGCTGTGTGTTTCAGCAAGCAGTGAAGCTAACTGTTTTGCTCTTACATTTTAGTTTCTATTCTTATTTCTTTTCAAGAAAGATTGACTGTGTGACGACAACAACTGTACTAAGCAAAGCTTCAAGGTACTAGCTGTAGTACTAAAATAATTCTAATCTTCTTTAATCTTAATCTCTAATATATTATAAATATATAATATAATATAAATTGTTATTCATAATCTATAATATAAGTAATTCTAAATGCTAATTCCTAATCTATATTCTTCTATCTATAATACATAATATAAGTAATTATTTCTAATCTATTAATATTATATAACTTAATATTAATTAATAAATCATATACTGAATCTGATTTAACCTCACTTTAGCTTAGTGGGCTTGAGAGCGTCTGCCTAGAGGTAGACTTATAGTAAGGAAATATAGCTTTAGCATAGTAGTAGGCTAAGCTCTTAGGCCCGTGTAAATTCAAATTAAAAATAAAATACTGCTAGTTATATAAATAGTTAATATTGAGTTAATAATTTAAATAACTTTAGCCTTTTGGCAGATTGCACACAACAGCACAGTGCAGTTGTGTATAGTTTTACTTTTTAAGCAGTAGCACTGAAGAGAACTTCCTCTTTTTTTGTCTTTAATTTGTTTTTCCTTTTTTTTTTTTTTTAACACTACACCACACACACAACACAAAATTTCAATGGATCCTCCTTTTGGGTCTAAGGAGGGACAAGCTCCATCTACCACTACCACCACCACCACTAGCACCACCACCAGTTCTAAGATGCTGCCTTTGCTTCAGTCTAGTCGGCCTAGTAGGCCAAGCTCTCGCTTATCATTTGGGGAAGCATTGCTTGAAGGATCATTAAGTAAAGGAAAAGCACCACAAGCAGGCAGTAGTAGGGCTGCTAGGCCCACAAGCTCTGTGTTTTTTTACGGAAAGCCTAAAGCACCAGAAGCACGTTCAAAGTTAAAGGGTAGCACAACTAGTACTTCTACTAGCCCAGTCAGTAAAAAGAAGTGTCTTTTGCCCCAAGCAGAATCTTCCCCATCCACGAGCAGCATGCAAGATACCAAGCAGAGCCAAATTAGCAGCAAGACTCAGAGGGGTCCCAAACCAAAGCAATCTCATTCCTGGTTGCACTTGCTGCGGTGTGGCAACGCCTGCTACCTCCGCTGGTGTAGCCAATTTACGCTAGGGCCTAGTGTCTGAGCTCTGGAAGTCCGCTCCCAAACGCCTAGGACTGACAGTCTTTGGATGCTTTGCCCTGGGGTGAAACAGGTGAGCGGGTCGCCATTTGCCCACTCATTTGCCTTTCCCAATGTTGCTGCTGGTGGTGGTGCCAGCGTCTCTTCTCTGCCAGTTAGCTTCCTGGCTACGGTCATGCCCAAAATGTCCCTAATGGTAAGGGTAGTTTCTCCCCCCTGGCTGCCTCTGTTTGCCGTGTGGCAACGCCTGCTACCTCCGCCAGAATGGCCAGCTCACGCTAGGGCCTAGTGTCTGAGCTCTGGAAGTCTGCTGCCAAACGTCTAAGACTGACAGTGTTTGGGTGCTTTGCCCTGGGGTGAAACAGGTGAGTGGGTCCCCAATTGCCCACTCATGCGCCTTTCCCATTTTTCAATGCTGGTGGTGGTGCCAGCATCTCTTCTCTGCCAGTTCGCTTCCTATCTAGAGTCATGCCCAAAATGTCCCTAATGGTAAGGGTAGTTTCTCCCCCCTGGCTGCGTCTGTTTGCGGTGTGGCAACGCCTGCTACCTCCGCCGGAGTGGCCAGCTTACGCTAGGGCCTAGTGTCTGGGTGCTTTGCTCTGGAGTGAAACAGGTAAGCGGATCGCCAATTGCCCACTCATTCGCCTTTTCCATTTCATTTTTTTCCATCTGATACACAACCAACCAAACATAACACACACAATAACACAAATAACACAGTGACATAACACACACATAACACAATAACACAGTGACATAACACACATAACACACACACGTACAATGCACAAATCACAAGGACCTTTCCTCCTGTTATTTGCCCTGGCCTTCACTTCTACACTCACTAATAGCATTACATTAACGCTATAACTGACACTTCACCCTATAACATTTTTTCCATCCACATACCTGCCAACAGACCCAACTTTTTCAGGGACAGTCCTGCTTTTTTCCTGTCTCATCAAATTTAGCTAAACAAGGTATGCTAGTGCACATAGGTATAGCTGGGTAGGGTAGCACTACAACATTAAATAAATATAATAAAGTAAATGATAAATATAACTTTAAAATAAAATAAACCCATTAAAATTATATTATTATTTAGACATAATACAGCTTTAACCAAAACAGTGCACTGCTATAATCTTAAACATAACCGTACATTAACCCTAAGCTATTTTTTAGTTCTTGTCCAACATTTTTCCATTCGCATACCTGCCAACACACCCAACATTTTCGTGGACAGTCCTGCTTTTTTCCAGTCCTGTCCAGTAAAAGTTGGGTTGTTGCAAAGTATGCCATTATAAATAGGTAGCAAATGTTAGGCATGTATTAAAAGTGGTCCAAAATCGATTTAAAAATGTAAAATAATCCCTATTCTTTTATTAAACATCTATGGATGTGTGAATGTGTATGATAAAAAGGTCTCAGACAAGACAACTGCTCGGAGGAACGTGGCCCTCAGTTTCGGGCAATGTGTATTGTGTACAGTACATCTCGGTACGTGTGTGCAACTCTATTGGTCGTTTTGGCAGGGGGCATTCTGCAATTCATTCGTTGATGCCAGACCAGCCCCCTGCCGAAACGACCAATAGAGTTGCACACACGTACCTTCATGGCAGCTGCTGCTGCTCCGATGTGTTCTTAACCCCGTATTAACCCCTGCTAGGCAACCGGGAGGAAAACGAAGATGAAACGAGCACGAAGAATGTCCATGAATATTCGCTCGAAGAGAAGACAGGAACGGGCGAATATTCGCGGAATACGAATATTTTTTTTTCCCCGAAGACGAACAGGAAGAGCCCCCTGGTGCCCAAGTCTAGTATAAATACACAGTTAACCTCTTAGTGTCCAGAGGGAAGGACAATCTTTCAAGCCATGGTTCCCCAGAGGTTTCCCCTAATGGGGGTTTTCTCTCCTGTGTGCTGAAAGGTGACTCTACGTGAGTCCAGAGGTAGCTGTCACCATGATCAGCTCTTTGTGGCCTAATTAATTGGTATATTAAATTAATAATAAATAAATTAAATGACCATTTTTGTCTGTTGTGGTTTTTGATACTATTGACTCAAAGTAACTATAACCATATGTAATAACAAAAATTAACGGAGTTTATCCAGACCAGTGGATGGGGCCCAACCAGTGTGTATGCTAAAGAGCTGCAGGGCTGGCTTCCTAAGGGCTCTTAGCCAGGCATTTCATGCTTTATAAAAAAAACACCAATGCACAGGTGTACAAAAAAGGACAATCTATGAATTTAAAAGGTTACAAAGTTGCATCAGTGCGTCTTTTTTCTGATGTAGAGAAGTAGTTTGCATCTCCACACACATCATAGTTAAACATTTAGCATTAGTAATGTTATAAAAATTATAAAACGCCATATTTTTCATATATTTATCTAATCTGTCACTAAATCAGTTAAATTGACAGAACATACCCCCAACAACAATTCAAGTGTCCAAACTTTATTTGCATTTTGAGCATTAGAAGTGCTTTTAAGGTGTAAGAAGCCAAAAATACCACCCAATCTAGGATATGTCACTAGTGGCCTCAGGACACATGCCAGGCAGGCATTTGGCCACCTATCACTGCCAAAATTAGCTATAGAAATAAGTTCCTAAACTTTTTTCACCAATGCATCTGTGTTGTTTAGAATTTTTTGGCACAGGTTATGTGTTATGGTAGAGAAATCCAGTAAATGTAATTTTATTTCAAATATTTTAAATACACGATAGATACTTAACATAGGCACAACTGTACAATGGAACTGACAAAATGTTGACATTGTTTTTAAAGATACAAAACCTGGCTTCTTCAAAATATACATAATTAAAAATACATTAATTCAATCTGAATCCCATTATGAGAAATGTATTCCAGGTTTTCATCACATTGATTAATGATCTTCAATTTTATCTGCCATGGCAAGCTGATCCAATACAAAGGCCCGACAAATGGAGATATTATTATATTGTGGTGCCTTGAAGGAGTATTCTAGTGTGAACTCTTCATTTAACTCTTTCTTATTGATTTATTGAATATCAATGCACTTTTTTCACCTTTTTCAATGTTTTTTTCTCTCTAATTAATGATATAATTCATTATGTTTGCTATGTTTTCGAAATGGTTTAAGACGTAGGTGGTAGGTGGTAACTAGGTACTGGATAATTTGAGAGTTCCTCTAGACATATATACAGTACACACTATCCCAGTGTCCTTCAACGGCTTGGTGGTTTCATGGGAACGTGGCCAACGTGGGAACATGATTCTTAGAATCATGTTGATGCATTGTCATCTTCAAAGAGTTTCTTCTGAATCAATGTCATCGGGAAGGTTCATACAGGTTATAAGAGAAATATGGAGAAGAGCAACTCTGAATAACTTCACCCTACTGATGGGAATCTCTGCGTGTGGTTTCTCCTACTCTGTAATATAAGTTAAATGCCCTGGGCCTTTAAAGTCAGTTGTGGAGAAGTTGTCATGTGTGTTCTGATTCACGTTGACACTTGAGACTCCTGTTTCTTCTGGGTACTCTTTGTAAGAGGAGTCACAGCCACCCCAAAGCCTGTACGAAGGACAAAGAACCATTTAAACAAGTGATATTCACGTAAAATGTTACATCTGAAGAAGAGACCCATACCTTTCTGAAAACCTTTGTAACTTTACATTGTTTTGTATGTTGCCCAATAAAGTATTGGCTTTGACGTAATAACCCAATATCACCCTTGCAACTGTTGGGCTGAGTAAAAGCACATTATGAAGAATCTCAATGCTCGCTTGACAGTCTTATCACACACATCAGCACTCACTAAATAAGACTGTAAACTAAAAACTAGACTAGATCTAGGCTTTCCTATGTATTGGAGATCTCAGCAAGTACAGACCCTCCCTAATACCCCTTCGGCCAACCTGTGTGACCTTTGGAGGCGTTATTACATGAAGTGATGTCCTGGTACTCCAAGATTACACTCAGTACAAGGATGAGGAGGTAGGTTATTTGTCCCTCCTAATTATGTATAAGGCCAGGGCAAAACTAAAGACATAGCTTCATTTAAGCATAAATACCCCTTGAGGGCATACATATAATTACAAGTAAAAAAGGAACAAGGTGCAAGTGCATGACCTCATATGAGAAATAAGAAAATAATGGGGATCATCTGGTCCCCAATCTTTAAAATTGCCCTTATCTGTCTGGCAATTCTGCAGAATCTTTATCAATGCTACATGATGTACCTTTTCCTGATTGCCAGCAATAAGATAACGCCACATACCAGCATAATACTTCCTACAATAGACACCATGATGATCTCATAGGTCCTGTTTGTATAATCTGCTAAAGAAAGGGCATAAAAAAGTAGTAATTTTTCTCTTCCCGTACTGCCTCTCAAAAGTAAGATGCAAATATGACCTTTTACAAAGAAAGAGAATATCGAAGCCCCTGCACTCCTGAGTTAAAAAATTACACAGCAAGCCAAGCATAGTCAGAAACCTTTTGGCTCAAAGTCCACTATTTTACATACCGTATTGGCTCGTATATAGGCCGCCCTCGTATATAGGCCGCACCCTAAAAGTTTGGTGCTTTTTTAAAGAAAAAGTTTTTTTTCTTTAAAAAAGCACCAAAAAAACATGCTGCCACTCTGTCCTCCCCCCCCCCCGAGATATGCTGCCACTGTCCTCCCCCCCGAGATATGCTGCCACTCTGTCCCCCCCCGAGATATGCTGCCACTCTGTCCTCCCCCCCCCATCACACTATTTGCACCTTTTGAAACAACAAATTAAACCCCTTATAATGGTTAATAATGATATAAGCAACCCTTCTTTCATTACAGTGACAACTAATGCGTTTTTTTACGCATTGGAATTATATTGACCTTCAAGTGTTCTACGATATAGGCCGTGCATATAGACAATAAAGTCACGCAAACGAGAACACCTAAATAATATCACTAATGATTCCAATACTCCAGTAAGTTAACACTTTCAGGCTTGTAATTCAGGTAATTTAAAATATTTTTCTTAAATTTATAGAATGCATTCACAGAAGCCCCAGAGGATGAACACAGAATATGACCTAAACTGTTTCTTTTTACAAATTGTGATACATGATAAATTATGATATTGTTTTAATTAATTATGCACGATTTAATTATGTCATTAAAATGTATTTTATATACTTTATTAATCAGTATGTAGCTAGTATATGATAATGTATTTATTAATCACAATGTATATAGTAATGATTATTTATAACAATCCTTGAACACTGTGTTAGTTTATATTAATTATTGATTACAATAATAGTAATTCTATATTTCCATAATCTTTCATAATTAACATAAAGTAATAGATAAATGCAACACAAGTATGGGGACCATCCCTTACCTTCTCTTACTGCACAAGATCATGAGTGCGACTGTGCAGATTTAACCCATTCAATGCTGTATTTTCAATGACACAATCGGGGCATTGAAGGGGTTAATGCCTGTGGCTTCAGTCTCTGTAGGCCTCTGTGGACCAAGTCTTAATTACCACTGTTCTCCTATTGAGCACCAGAATATTTTGTTTCTCTTATAGTATTACAAGCACGCAAAATTGAAAATTAAAGAAAATTATAAATATATATATATATGAATACAGAATGCATTAACATGAAAATGAGTTCGAAGTCATGGTAAATGTAATCAATAAGTATATATGAAAATAATATAAAAACACATTAGTTGTCACTGTGATGAAAGAAGGGTTGTATATCTTAAGTATTACAGCATCTTTATAGTAAGCCGCTTATATTATTATTAACCATTATAGAGGGGTTTAATTTGTTGTTTGAAATGGTGCAACTAGTCTGATGGGAGGATTCAATTTATTAATTTTTAGGCCCCTTTGGCAGATATTCTGCATTTTTAACCTTATTCCAACTCTAAAGTTCACTTGATTTCCTGTTTCTGGGGAAACCTCGTAACTTATAGTTGCCACTAACATGTGAGAGAATAAAAAAGCAGATTAAAATGTAACAAGGCTAATTCTGGACTCAATTTTAAGTTGATACAATATAATAACGTAATTTTTTATGAATATGTTTTACAAAAAAAACAATGTAAAGGGCCAACTTGTCACCAGATATGTAGAAAGTCTGCCTCTTGTGTTCCACATCTCCAGCAGGTTTTGGAAACTCCTCGATACTTTATGAATAACTGGTTTGGGACTAGGTACCAACAATTTAATATGTTATAGTTTGTTTCCATCGGTTTTAAACAATGTTCTTATCTACTAATACTAAAGATCTATCCCAGACACATTTTTGGATAAAGATAGCTAATTCTTGCTCCCAAATAAATAATTGTGTGTTTAAGATTGAGGGTAAGATCATAACATCATAAGATCATATATAAGATCATATATTTTTAGATCACTTTTCTTACATTTTGCCTCTAACCAAACAAAACTGTTAGTTTGGTAAAAGTTAAGGGTTTAGAATGTAATTTTGAATTCTTAAGTAATTAAACAGTTCTCTTGAGGATGAGCCAAACTCCTCTTAGATATGATGATAAAAATAAAATGAAAATAATATCTTGCAATTAAGAAATACCACAATGACATCATGTATTAATGTTAAAGTCGGATATATTAACTCCAGTGATCTGCTTGGTCTGAATTAATATAGTATATTTCCAATACAACTTGGTCTGAAATAATCTAAAATGGAATTATAATTTTCATCCTCTCTGCTAATACGGCTAAATTAATCTTGATATATACATTCAGTAGTGATATTGGTCGGTAATTAACTATGGATCGAGAATCCTTCTCATTTTTAAATGTTGAAATTATATTCACCTTCAAGTGTTCTTGGAGGCTGGTATCCGTATTAGTGATCTTTTTATAGGCGGTAGTTAAATCCTCTCTGTATACAATGTCTTAGCAATTTATATGATATGTAATTAAATTCATCAGGACCTGGGGTTTATAGTACCTTTTAAAAAAATCCATAGTTTTGTTAATTGTTTTAGTAAATGATCATTGATATTTTTTCTATTTTATCAATTTTATTATATAATTCTGCAGTTGGTTTTGTTTATTTTGTTTCTCAATTTATCATAATGATCCTTGATTTCTAATATAACAAGTCTGTAGTCAGACCAAGAATCATGCTTAATCCACACTTTATTAGATTGTTGGGTCACCAAAATATCTGGTATAGGATCAATTCTGTTTGTGAAAAAGTGTACATTTTTTCTCAGAGGGATGAAAAATATGCCATCTATCAAGTAAATAATGATTTTGTAGCAGAGTTTGACATCTGCAAGCTGAATTACAAATATTTTTTCAATCAGAGAAAAACTTCTATTATTAATTTCACATATGATTAGAATTGAGCGACCATCTAATTCTTGATGTCATATTTTTCTGAAAAGATATATTGTTTCATGATAACTACAAATTTATATTTTCTGATTGCTTCCAGTGATTATATTGTAATGCGCTTATTTGTATCGGTTCTTTCCTTAGGAAGTCTAGTAAAAAGCACCTTTGATATCAAGTATTCACCCCACGGCCAATAATCGTGGCTATCTTAATTTATAATTCAAACTATCAATTATTGATATTACTAACCTCTCAATTTTTTGACAACTGTACATAGAAACAGGTAAAATAATCAAACTTTTCCTCCTGGAAACGTAGACATAGCACAGACAGGAGTGTAAAGCCTATCTGTCAGTGGGAGGTGTATTATACATAATGTATAAGTTATGCAGCATTAACCCATAGGCAGCTTCAGGGATGAATTTTCCTCCTACTGCACAATCTTTACATGAGAGTGACGTTGCAGCGGTAACCCCCCCCCCCCGATGCAATTGCAAATACATGATCAGTGCAATGAAGAGTTCTTCGGGGAGTTTACCTGTATTATCAATCTCATTGAAGACGATAGTTAAATCTCTTTATACAATGTCTCAGCAACTCATAGAATAGGTCTTTAAATCCACCAGGACCTGGGGTTTTATTACGTTTTTACTTATCAATGCATCTAGAGTATTCCGCTTCTAATATTGGGACGTTTAAAACTAGGTGTTGTTTATCAGTTGTTTTAGGTTGTATCCATGGTGTGCCATGAGATTGTACGTTTGCTCATGTTTTCAAAAAGCTAGAATAATTTTATCAGTTGTCATAGTTATTTTATTATTATAATTTTAGTGATGAAACTTTTTGCTTTATCCTTTTTTAAGTGTATATGTCATTAATTTATCGGCCTTATTCCCTTTCTTGTACCCATTCCATAATTGTGTTAATTGTAATTATTAAATGTTAGATTATCCCTTTTCAGCAATTTGTTAGATAATTCTGCAGCTGGGTTTTCTTTATTTTGTTTGTTTAATCTATATAGATATATAGGGAGATCAGGTGTTTTTGTTTCTCTCTATTGATAACGAGTTTTATAATGTGGCCGCTTATCACTATCACTATGCAAAGTGAAAATATATATTGCAGTGAGGTGAGGCTTGGTTTATCCCCAGATACCCATAGAGGGGTCCAATCATTTAGTCAAAAGTGTTTGAAAAAGCAAGGCTGTAGTGTGAGGTCTCTCTGAATGGGTGCACCATGTATGCAAATCGAAAGGGAATCGCATATGATGTTTATTACAGCGGAGGGAAGATGTATAAGTGTGACTCTTATTCTAATGTATGTGTTATCTATATGTATGAAAAGTGCAACTTAAGAAGTTTTATTGTCAAAAGTTGAAACAATGCCTCTTTCACTCTTGCGTATAGAAAGTATTTACAAATTAAAGAACAAAAATAGTAATGCACTTTGTGTTATAAGGACACATTGCATCTTTCATTTGTGTATAACTGTACTTTTTAACTTGCAGTAGGTTTCAAATTAGCATTACTTTATAAACTCTATTCTTATTCACAGGCAGACCTGCAGCTAGTGATGAGGGGCCCAAAGTGTGCAGGAAAATAAGGGCTTCTATATACTCAATTTTGTTTAGGGACAGCTATAATATGTGGAGAGATTTTCTGGTGAAATTTGTTTTGCTTTTTCTTCTCTATGGGTATAAACGGTTAACCCCTTAATGTCCAGAGGGATGGACAGTCCTTTAAGCCATGGTTTTCCTCTCCTGCGTGGTGAAGGGTGACTCTTTCCGAGTCCAGAGGTAGCTGTCACCATGGTCAGCTCCGAATCCCAATTAATTGGACTTTTCAGCTTTTTATCTGATAAATAATAAACAAATAACATCTAGTTTAATGGCTATTTGTCTTTGTTGTGGTCTTTTATATTATTGGCAAAAAGTAGCTATTACCACCTGTAATTAAAATGAGTTGTGTTTAACCAGAGGAGTAGATAGAGTGCAACCAGAGTAAACACTGAAGAGTTGCAAGATTGCCTTCCTTAAGCGCCCTTGACAGGCATTTAAGTAAATGACCCAAATATTTTACATCAGAGATACCAATGCACTCTATAGTTTTCTAGACAATATCCAAAGAATTGCTTGTATGGTTGTAAAAAGCCATACAATTATTATTAATTTATATAACACTATCATATTCTGCAGCACTGTACAACATTAACCTTTCCAGACTTCTGAGACTGTATTTGGGTGTATTTTTAAGAACTGTATATGTGCCTCTATCCTTTTATCTGGATTCACCTAATCCATTAAAATCTGGTGGGTTTAAAAAATTAAGTATATAACCAGTATCAGTGGAATTTTGGCATAATTCGAATTTATTGACAGCGGTGGTTGCATGCTGAACAAATTCCATTCAGCCCACCACAGATGTTGGGTTTGGCCCCCGAGAAGATGTTTGGCATGGTGACACGGTGTAATTTCAGTATTTTGGCCAACCTTTTTTTAGACTTAATAATAAATCGCTATTATTATCCCTGCATTAGTATCACCATAAATAGCAGGGATTGCCCCTTATAATACTGAAATATATATAGACTATACTGCTTTTCTCACGGATTAATTTAGTATACCGTATGTTATGGGAATATGTAAATGTAAACAGTTATGCAAATACCCAAATTTAAATATAGATAAGTATACTGGTCAATCACATAAATATCAGTGAATATCTTGAATAAACAGACAAGGCAAAATCTCAATGAAAGTATAAACAAACCTTTACTAAAAATAAACAACAAACATCAATCAAATGTTTTAGACATACATTGCTGAAGAAACCATATATATATATATCTAAACCAAAAACTAAACAGTATAATAGCTATACACACAAAAAAAAACAATACAAATATACTTAGCTCTATTAGTAGACTCAGCAGCTTACACGGGATAAATGGCCCAGCATAAAAGTTGAAACAATGAGGAGAGTTCCTTGCCGCATATTCAATTGAAGTATATGGGCTCCTCAAATAAGACACCTGGCTTCTTCCGACCCAGTCATGAAACTCCCTCTAAACTAACTGGTAGAACCTTAAATAGCCTTAAATCCAGTATCCACCCACGGGAGTAACCCAGCCAATACCGAATGGTCATTTCTAGGAGGCGGTCACTACAGGTGGTTATTTGTGTAAGGAAGTGACCCAAAGATCCTCACTTCCTCCTTAAAGCACATGTCTCATTGAGTATGCGGCAGCCATCTTTACTCACTCGACGTCACTGAGCTCACTAGACCCCCTGTAGGTTATATGTTATTTCGCATGCATGAGGACAGTCCATAATCAATACAATCCACCTGTTGTTCCCATTACATAAGTAATAACTATAATGCATACATTTCCCGTATCGGTCTTACTTTCTTCATAGCTCGCTTTGTCACACATGTTATCAAAAATACTACAAAATATATTGTTACACATAAAACAACACCCACCACTATCCATTGCATCACTTTTGTCCCTAAATTACCCAACCAGCCAAAAGGTCCACTATCCGGGGGATCCTGGAGTTTCTTCCTGATATCATTTATCTTTGCACCATGGGGGGTCATACTTATTACTTTTACCACTGGGCTGGAGTCTTTGACAGTCATTGCCCAGTGTTGGTCATTACCGTAGGCATTTACCCAGGCAGATTTACAGTTAGAATATCCCATTTTAGTGGCATTGGCTCCGTTGTTATGGGAGCTGATACAAATGGCACCTTCCTGGGGGCGGTTAATAATGTTCAATCTGTCCATTGATTTTGGCTTTCCTCTTTCTCTGTACCAGCCGAATCCTGTGTTGTTATATTGTTTTAACTCCTCCAACGTCCAGGGCACTCCTACATACGGGTAGCTGCTTTCCTCGCTGAATGATATGGCCCCACAAATCCAGCACTCTGTGCTGTTTGACGCTCTCGAATAACTGGCCAATAGATTCAGGTATGAGTTGGAGGACCATGGATCCGACTTGTCTATATAGCCACCAATCTGTTGGAAGGAAAGAAAACAGGGTGAGTACCTCCACTTATCAATACAGCTTTAGTATCACCGGGTCCATCTGACAGTATTTCTCCCTTCTGTTTAACCTGCTCACCTGCTCGGGGTAGCACCCATACTTTGGAGCCTGTCTGTAAGGTATTACCTTCCTCCCACGTCACTAATACTTTCCGTGGGATCCAAATGGATACCACGCCTAGTACTGTTTTTTGTAATATCTGGCCTGCATACCCCCTGGTCAACAGGATTTCCCAAAGATCTGATGACACTTTTACCGTCCCTGTGGTCAACCAATCGTCATCTTGTAGTTCCTCTGTTAGGGTAAATGTCACTTCTGCTCCTTCTGGCAATATCCCACCCATGGGAAGGATGTATGTAACCCATTCACCGCCCTTTTTAATCTCAACAAGATGCTGGATGACCACTTTAAATTTGTTTTTTCCCACCTGTTGAGGAAAAGATTCCTTGAACCTTAAACGGACTGTCACTGTTGGTGTCTCTACCTGTCCGGTCAACCTTTCGTAAGGTGAAAACTGTCCTATTGGTCTACTATTTAGAATCATAACTGCCTGCGTCAGCACTCGATCCCACCCCTTCAATGTCCTACTTGGGGATAGTTTCCGAATTTGTTCTTTTAAAAGCCCATTGCACCTTTCAATCAACCCCGAGGCTTGAGGATGATAGGGGATGTGGAAGATCCACTTAATCCCTGAGTCATTTGCCCACTGCTGTATGAGCTGTCCAGTGAAGTGTGTTCCATTGTCTGTCTGTATCTCGGATGGCCGTCCATAAGCAATCACAAGAGTCTGTAGCATTTGAAGAGTCGAGGCTTGGTTCGCATGTTTGCAGGGTAACACTCTCAATATTCCAGAAAAGGTGTCTACAGCAGTACAGCAGTACATCAGCCCCCTCTTCCTTTGGGCATGGGACCAATGTAGTCCATCTGCCAGATCTGTCCAGCTGTTGTCCCTTTGTTTAAATGTCCACGGGCTTGCTTGGTCAGTGGCCACTTTTTAATCTCATTGCAGGTCTCACATATTTCTTGTGCTTGGGCAATCATCTGGAGAGTTATTGGTAATCCTCTGGCTCGTGCCCACTCTAACGTTGCTGCCTTTCCTCTATGACCTGCTGTCTCATGGGCCCAGTCTGCCATTCTAAGTAACACTGGATCTATAGGCTCTGGTGTGATTGTTGCCGCTCGTATTCGAGTCAATTCATCAGCAATCTTATTTGGGTTCTCTTTTCCGATACTGTCTTTCACATGGGCATCAACATGTCCGAGGTGTATTAATCTTGAATGAGCTATCTTCCATATCTTTTCCCATAAATCTTCTCCTCCCCATACTGGCTTGCCATGTATTAGCCACTTGTTGTTTCTCCACGTAGGCATCCAAGTAACGCAGGCCTTGTATACAGCCCAGCTATCCGTATAAATGTAGAGCTCTGGATCGGTGGTTTCTTCGATCAGTATTACTATTGCAGTCAATTCAGCATACTGGCTAGATCCTCCTAGTCCTTTTTCTTGAATCACAATCTGTTGCTGTGGGTTGTAAGCTACTGCAACCCAATGTCGTCCTCTGTGGGTCATGATTGCAGACCCATCTGTGAACCATGCGTTCTTTTTCTGTTCTTCTCCCAATTCTCCAAATGGAGGGGCTGTCTTTATGGGAGAAGGCTGCAGGATTGGGATTTCTTGTACATTAGGTTGTGACAGTGTATCAAATGTCACTAATCCAGTAATGAGTTTGGTCAGTTCTTTTACCTCACCAGCTTGGATCCCTCCCCTTTCCTGCAAGTACCACTTCCATTTCAATAATGTCTGGTTTTGGGCCACAGATGTCTTTATAGGCAATCCTTCATCCCGTACCCATCCGGCTATGGGTAAATCAGTCTTCACAGATACTGTGCTTTTCTCAGTCATTGTTTCCACATGCTGTAGTGCAAGGTATGCTGCCAGAAGATTCTTTTCCAAAGGTGTGTACCTTTGTTGAGCCCCAGTCAATTGCTTGGACCAGAACCCAATTGGTACATCTCGCTTGCATTTCTCTTCGCTCGGTTGCCACAGTCCCCATGACGCTACATTTTCATTCACCATCACATCTAATCTGAATGGAGCTCCAGTTCGAATTGGGCCCAAGCCTTGATGTTGTAATACTGCTTCCTTTGCTGCTTGGAATGCTGTAGCTTGATCAATTCCCCATACAAATGCTGATTTCTTCCGGGTGACATTGTATATAGGACGTAGCAGCAATCCTAGATGTGGTATAAAGGCTCTCCAGTAACCCAGTGCACCTAAGAATTTTTGGGCTTCATTCAACGTCTTGGGTTCTGGAGAATTCTGTATCGTATCTAACACAGGCTGAGGTATCTTCCGAACAGGGCCGGACCATATCATTCCTAGGAATTTGACTTCTTGGGCTGGGCCTTGAATCTTGTCTTTGTTTATTACCCATCCTCGTCCTGTCATGTAATCCACTAGAATAGGTAATGCTTCTCTCACTTCCTCTTTAGATCCAGAGATCATAATGTCATCAATGTAGTGAAATACCGGAAGCTGCAGGGTAAGATGGCTTAAATCACGTGCAACTAGTCCATGACAAATCATAGGGGAGTGTATATACCCCTGGGGCACAACTTGGAAAGTATATTGGCGTCCTTCCCAGGTAAAGGCAAATTGATCTTGCGACTCAGGTGCAATAGGAATTGAAAAGAACGCATTTGCTAGGTCTATTACCGCGTGCCACTCCCCAGCTTGTTTGGCAATGTTTCCCACAATGGTGATAATATCAGGGACAGCAGCACTCAATGGTGGCGCTACCTTGTTGAGTCCCCGGTAATCCACTGTCACTCGCCATGAGCCATCTGTCTTCTTTACAGGAAATACAGGAGCATTAAATGGGCTGATTGCAGGGCGAACTACACCAGATTGTAAAAGCTTGGCTATAGTCTCGTTAATTTCGCGATGTCCTCCGGGCAAACGGTATTGCTTCAGCCTTACCGGATTGCTCGGGGGAGGAATGATCACGGGTGTCCACTGTGCATTGCCTCGGACAATGTCCTTTATCGGTCTGAGATAGTATGGCTTGTGAGGGAATCCAAAAGTGAATATTCCCCACTGCGTCTCAATACTCTGCCCTAGTAACACATCGATTCCCAAAATATTGTCTGGCAATTCTGAAATCAACACTTTAGCATTAAATCGCGGTCCTTTATTAATTGACATAGCAACAACAACCTGGACTGCTTTGGTAATTCTACCTCCTAAACCTTCTATCCTCATACAGGGTCCTGATAACCTTGATGGATTACCATGCAGTACCGCCACTTCTGCACCTGTGTCAACTAAAGCTAAAATCTTTGTCGGTCCTGGTCTTGTCCCCCACCAAACATTCAAAGGTACATAAGGGCGTCTGTCTCCAGCGGTTAAAGGGGAAACATGTACCGCCGGAGGACCACCAATCTGTCATTGTATTGAGGCAGTATCCCAATTAGTCAAATCATGTGTCATCAGATCTTTTAAAGGATACAAGGATCTAACTTCACCATCGTTTTCTAGCGGTGCTTGCTTCTGTTTAGAATTAGTATGAGAGTATGTCCAAGCACCGTATTGTGTTGGGAAAAGTGGGGGCATGTGTGAGTATGGATGTGGATGAGTGTTATCTGGGGCTGGAAATGATGATGGGGGCACAGCATAGGGGGCATAATTTTGGAATAAAGGCGTGGACACTGGTTGTGTGGCTGTAGGCATGGGAGGAGTGGCTTTTAAATAACTAGGGGGAGGAGATTTTGGGACAGATGGGGCAGAGAGAGTGGTATTGTCTACCTGATCCTTGCATGCAACATGCACTTGTACCTTTTTATTAGTCCTTTTTTCAACCTCCACCCATTTTTTAAACATGGCAGACGTTGAAATCCCATCAATCTGGTCTTCAGGTACACCCGCATCAATTAAATCATTCCACATTTGCTTGCGCGTTACTCTTTGTCTGGTTTTATTCCTAAACTTTCCCTGTTTCTCCCCCTCCTCTGATTGCACCTCCTCTTCCCTCATCCTGTTAGAAGCAAACACACCTTTCCTAGGTTTAGATTCTAACTCCAATTCCCCAATCTCAGTTAAATATGTGGTGAGCTGGTGTACCTTTCCACCATTCCCCAAACTGCCCAGCAAAGATAACAGAGATGCCTTCATATCCTGCGGTGCAGTTTTCAAAAATCGAGACCGCATATTAGCTGTGAATTCCTCTATGTCTGGGCCTTCCCAGTTATCCTTGTTCAATCCCGCCACACATCCCATAATTCTAAGGCGGGTGATGGCATCCCTTAGTTTTGACCAGGGGGAAGTTGGCTCAATGTCACTGTTAGATGGGAATGCCAAAAGTATTGCATGGCGCACCATATCAAATAATGAAAAATTACCTCCAATCTCCCTCACCCTGCGCAATACCTGCATAAGTTGCGGATGCAGCGTTAGCTGCCCCATACTTAAAGCTTCCCTCGCATTCAACAGCACACTGTCCGCTCCTCCATCCCACATACGTAACAGCCACTCTCCTACACTTTCACCAACTTGCTGTTTGTATACCTTTGCCAATTCCATGAGCTCAGTTTGTGTGTAACCCTTTACCACTTCATTCGTCTCATCACGTGCACAATCTCTCAACCCATACACCCCATCTTGTTCACGGTGCAGTCTCCTTTTCCGCTGCTGTGTAATGATAGGACGGGCTTGTCGCCTGTCCACGTCATTATCATCTTCGGAAAAGGATACATACTCATCTGATGATACAGGATCCCATGTTGGATCCGCAATCATCGCTCGCACCTTACTTACAGGCACTGGCTTTCTGCCTTTCTGTAACCTCCTGCGGTTAACCTTGCTTATCGCTAAATTAGTATATTTCTCCTCTAAAGCAGTCACATGGCAAGCATTCGTACGCATGCATTCTTTAGTCATAACTAACAAATCTTTCACATCCTGCAACTCTTTCTCGAGTGATTCATTTCTCTGCACCTCGCGGCTAAGGGCCTGTACAACTAACCACCCTGTGGTGGCAGCGGCTTTCCGCTCTTTTTTTGAGTATACTCCTAGGT
This sequence comes from Spea hammondii, assembly GCA_029215755.1. Lineage (NCBI taxonomy): Eukaryota > Metazoa > Chordata > Amphibia > Anura > Pelobatidae > Spea > Spea hammondii. Next base: position 176,892,223 of record JARDYJ010000001.1, on the reverse strand, counting down.
CTAATCGCAATGCCTGAGTACCAAGTTCAGTACCAGGGTCCGGATAGACTGGAGCAGCATATTTTATTAGCTCTTCAGCAATGGGTTTCCAGTTTGCTAAACTGGCCCACAATGGAATTGTCCCATACTTAGACTCCTCCTTCCTTCCAGCTCTATTACTTTTTCTAAACAAAGTATGCATCTCTACTCGTGGGACAAGCCAAAAACAACAACAACCACAACAAACTAAATATATATAAAACAAATAAAAAGATATCACAGTATTTCACTCAAATATTCTATATTTAGTGATTGTGCAGTATCCTGCCGACTACGCCAATTGTTATGGGAATATGTAAATGTAAACAGTTATGCAAATACCCAAATTTAAATATAGATAAGTATACTGGTCAATCACATAAATATCAGTGAATATCTTGAATAAACAGACAAGGCAAAATCTCAATGAAAGTATAAACAAACCTTTACTAAAAATAAACAACAAACATCAATCAAATGTTTTAGACATACATTGCTGAAGAAACCATATATATATATATATATCTAAACCAAAAACTAAACAGTATAATAGCTATACACACAAAAAAAAACAATACAAATATACTTAGCTCTATTAGTAGACTCAGCAGCTTACACGGGATAAATGGCCCAGCATAAAAGTTGAAACAATGAGGAGAGTTCCTTGCCGCATATTCAATTGAAGTATATGGGCTCCTCAAATAAGACACCTGGCTTCTTCCGACCCAGTCATGAAACTCCCTCTAAACTAACTGGTAGAACCTTAAATAGCCTTAAATCCAGTATCCACCCACGGGAGTAACCCAGCCAATACCGAATGGTCATTTCTAGGAGGCGGTCACTACAAGTGACCCAAAGATCCTCACTTCCTCCTTAAAGCACATGTCTCATTGAGTATGCGGCAGCCATCTTTACTCACTCGACGTCACTGAGCTCACTAGACCCCCTGTAGGTTATATGTTATTTCGCATGCATGAGGACAGTCCATAATCAATACACCGTATTTTTCGCTCTATAAGACGCACCTGCTGATAAGACGCACCTAGATTTTAGAGGAGAAAAAAAAGGAAAAAATATTTTGAGCTAAAAAATGGGCTATAAAAAAAGGACATCATCCTCCCGTCATGCCTGCACAGAAAAAAGCTGGTCAGACATGATGGGAAGTGTAGTTGGACTACAAGCGCCGTACTGCGCATGCGCCGGCGCCATACGTGACACGGCGCTTGCGTCAAATCCCCCCGTCCTCTCCATCCAGTCCGCCCTTAGCCGTCGCAACGGACCAGAGAAGAGGAGAGGCGGCGACAGAGGCGGCGGTCTCCAGATGAAGACCTCCCCTGGACGGCGAAGCGAGACAGAGACTGTCCGGGACACTTTTGGTGAGTACCGTATTGGCTCGGATATAGGCCGCCCCCGTATATAGGCCGCACCCTAAAAGTTTGGTGCTTTTTTAAAGAAAAAGTTTTTTTCTTTAAAAAGCACCAAAAAACATACTGCCACTCTGCCCCCCCCCGCCCCCCGAGATATGCTACCACTGTCCTCCCTCCCCGAGATATGCTGCCACTGTCCTCCCTCCCCGAGATACGCTGCCACTGTCCTCCCTCCCCGAGATACGCTGCCACTGTCCTCCCTCCCCGAGATATGCTACCACTGTCCTCCCTCCCCGAGATACGCTGCCACTGTCCCCCTCTGCCCCCCCCTCCCCAACTTACCGGAGCAGACTCCCGGGTGTCTTGCGGGGCCGGCGGGGGACATCTACGCAATACAACTTCCAGTGCGGCACATCCGGCACTGGAAGTTGTATTGCGTAGACGTCCCCCGCCGACCCCGCAAGACACCCGGGAGTCTGCTCCGGTAAGTCCGCGGGGGGTGCAGAGGTAAAACGCATCCGCACGATGCGCTTAGACAACCTCCCGTGCCGGCACCCCCCCCCCGTGGGAAGTGCTGGCAGGGGAGGCTGTCTGAGCGTATCGGGGAGTAGGATGCAGGTCCCCTGCACCGCTGCGGGGGATCTGTATCCTACCCCCGCTGCCTGCCCGGCGCCCGGGACTGCATGTCCCGGGCGTCGGGCGCTAGACCCCGAATATAGGCCGCACCCCCACTTTAAAGTCTTAAAGTGGGGGGGAAAAGTGAGGCCTATATTCGAGCCAATACGGTATATCGTTGCCCCCCCCCTCCCTGCCTGCATCTTCGCTCCATAAGACGCGGCTGATTTTTCATCCTACTTTGGGAGGAAAAAAACTGCGTCTTATGGAGCGAAAAATACGGTATATTTAGTGAAACAGTATGAATAATTTATTAAAAACTATAGAATACAAAAAAAGGTTTCTTATGTAAATGCTTACTAAATGAAATTGACAATACATCATCATAATCTAACACACACTTCGAGCATATATTTGGGCACACATTATAAGGTGTAAATTGCAGCTCAGAAACGTTTTTTTTTTTACATTTTTTATGCTGGGTTTGTAACTGGAAATGTCACTAAAAATGATACAGAAACATATAGTTCTGTAAAGCAGGCAACCCAGTATATGTCGCCAGCGGCTTCCTGACACTTGCTATCCAGCAAAGCTATGTGGTGCTTAGGATTTTTTGCACAGGTTATGTTGTGTTATGGCAGATAAATTCAGATGCATCTCCAGATTATTACCTCCAGACCCGGACTGGCCATCGGGCACACCGGGCATTTGCCCGATGGGCAGGGCCGGATTGACTTAGGGGCTAATGGAGCTGCAGATCCAGGCCCCTACCTTAAAATAGGTCCAGTCACATGACCCTGCTGCGCGTCTGCTTCCCCTGTGCAGATCTGCAGAAGTCTGCGAGGGGCACGTACATTATTAGTTCAGGTAAGGGGGTGAGGGAGGCTGTATGGAGTATGTAAGATTGAATGACAGAATGAATTCATGAGTATATGTGAAGGAGTGAGTGAATGAATGTTTGTGAATGAGTATATGTAAATGAGTATCTGAATGAGGGAATTAATGAGTATCAATGTATGAATGAATATCTGAATGAGTGAATGATTATCTGTGAATTAGTGAATAAATATTTGTGAAAGAGTGAATGAATATGTGTGTGTGATAGCATGGATGTGTAAGAGGAGGGCAAAGATGCAACAGGCAGGCTGAGTGAAACCGTCCGTGGAAACCCTCCGGATGCGGGTGTCAGTGTGGCAAAGCCTGTCCAGGTGTTGGTGATTGGGTGTTAGTGTGGCAGAGCCTGTCCTGTTGTGTGTGTGTTTGGGTGTCGGTGTGGCAGAGCCTGTCCTGGTGTGTCTGTGTGGGTGTCAGTGTAGCAGAGCCTGTCCTGGTGTGTGTTTGTGTATGGGTGTTGGTGTGACAGAGCCTGTCCTGGTGTGTGTGTTTGGCTGTCGGTGTGACAGAGCCTGTCCTGGTGTGTTTGGGTGTCGGTGTGCCTGTCCAGAGCCTGTCCTGGTGTATGTGTCTGGGTGTCAGTGTGGCAGAGCATGTCCTGATGTGTGTGTCTGGGTGTCAGTGTGGCAGAACCTGTCCTAGTGTGTGTGTTCGGGTGTCAGTGTGGCAGAGCCTGTCCTGGGGCGTATGTTTGGGTGTTGGTGTGGCAGAGCCTGTCCTGGTGTGATTGAACACGGAAAAGAACCCCAGCACTCCAATCAGCTTCCAATCCTTAGGTTACTTTATTCAAAGAAAGCAAAACAAAAAAGCAACGTTTCGGCCAAACGTTGCTATTTTTGTTATGCTTTCTGTTTTTGTTTTGCCCTTTTTTCCTGCTAGCTCCCAGCTTCCTGGGAGTTGAGTGCTGAACCATTTCTTCTTTTTTGAACTGTCCTGGTGTGTGTGTGTGTTTGGATGTCAGTGTGGCAGAGCCTGTTCTGGTGTGTGTGTGTTTTGATGTCGGTGTGGCAGAGCCTGTCCTGGTGTGTGTTTGGGTGTTGGTGTGGCAGAGCCTGTCCTGGTGTGTGTGTCTGGGTGTCGGTGTGGAAAAGCCTGTCCTGGTGTGTGTGTTTGCTTATCTGTTTCCTTAATTTCCAGTGGTGACTATTTAATTTTTACTTATCCAGAGATAAAATGCCCTCCTGAATTTGTAGTGACTTCAGGGGACAAAACATTCAAGGCCCTGAAATAATTTAGTGGAAAGGTATTGTGTTATTTACTCTAATATTTTTTTTAAGGATTAGTTGTACTAAATTGTGGCTTCAGGCTTCCCATGTTGAATGACCAAGTATTATGTATATGTATGTACATATATGTTTTTTCATAAAAATGGGCTGCTCAGTCTGAAATGCCCGGGCCTATTTTTTGTCCCAGTCCAGGCCTGACTACCTTATATCCTTCTCAACAACCCGAAGACAGCGTGGACCTCTGTACAATCCAACATTCATGCAGATGTCTGCTGAGAAGTTTTAATTACATTTTATTATAAAATTAAATATGTTTTTTTAAACTAGTCAACAATCTGGTGCCTAAAAACTCACCTCTGGGAGCAGATAAAAAAAAAAAAAAATTACATTATGCAAATGATTTTAACCTCTAAATAACAGGGGTGTTTTACTAAAGTGAGGGGTCCAGCTCAGTGCTCAGCAGGCAGCTCCCTATCTTCCCTGCTTTAGACAGAGGCTGTCACCTTGCCAGCGAGGCAGCCTTAAATGTTGTAAATGTATATATTTTCAAAAGCCATTAACAGGGAAGGCTATTTAGCAGAAGGGCTGGGGTTGGAGTTACAGATAAAATGATTAAGGACAGCTGAAAATCGGTAATTTTTTATTTATAAAAAAACAGGAATCCAACCATTCTAACAGCAAACTGTATTATGTTGCTTAATCTACTTTTGATATAAGCATTAAACTAGTACCATATTTGCTCGATTATAAGACGACCCTGATTATAAGACGACCCCCCAAAATCAAAATATTAATTTAGGAAAAAAACAAAAAGCCTGAATATAAGACTACTCTATAGGAAAAAAGTTTTACTAGTAAATATTAATTCATGTAAACTATTTTTTCATGTTTAATAAAAGCTATGATTGAGAAAAATATATATTTTTTAAATTCCTTTTATTTGCCAACCGCCCCCCCCAGTTATGCACATCTGCCCCCAGGCTTGCCACCCTGCCCCCAGAAATGCCTTATACCCCCCTATTTGCCACTCTGCCCCATGATGTGCCTTTTAACCCCCTATATGCCCCTCTGCCCCATGATATGCCTTATACCCCTATATGCCACTCTGGCATATAGGGGGTTAAAAGGCATATCATGGGGCTGAGTGGCATACAGGGGGTTAAAATGCATTTCTGGAGGTATATATATATATATATATATATATATATATATATATAAAAATGCTAACAGCAATCACACGCCCATAAAGCCAAGGCAGCCAGTACATGCTGGAACCTGGGGATGATAGTAATGTGATTACAGCCTCCCTATGCCATGCTACAACCCCCACCCCCCTTACACATCCATGCTATCACACACACACTCATTTACAAACATTTAAATACTCATTCATTCCATTAATCACATATACTTACCCAAAAACCCTCCCCCACCCTCTTACCTGAACTGCAGATCTCTCACTCGAAGACTTCTGCGGGGGCCCGGCTGTGCAACTTCTCTGGCCCCGCCCTCAGAGGAAGGAGGGGGGAGGTAGAGTTATGTGAGGACTTTGCTAGCTTCCTGTTCTCCTGCTGCTAGTAGCAGAGACGCTGCTCGCGACCAAAGCCCGGTAAGCAGCATGGCCCCAGCAGACATTTTTTTGAGGTCTGATTATAAGACGACCTCGATTATAAAACGAGGGGTATTTTTCTGGAAAAAAACTTGTCTTATAATCGAGCAAATATGGTATAATTCTACCCAAGTGTTGAGCTTGGTAGATCATGGGGTTTATTTGTTAAAGTAGGATTTTAACTTTGTGATCTTGCTCTCCGGTATGAAGGGCCAATGCCAAAAAGCTTTTCCCATAGGGAGGACTAAGCAATTTTATTGAATAAATCCACAATTAACATGCTCGTTAATTAGATAAGAGCAGACATGCTTCATTATAAGGTGACATGAATTCCAGAAACATAGCAATGGAAACTACAGAGATGATAAAATATAAAAAATATGGTGCAAATAGCCTTAAAGATATTTACCGTATTTGCTCGATTATAAGACGACCTTGATTATAAGATGACCCCCCAAAATCTAAATATTAATTTAGGAAAAAAACAAAAAGCCTAAATATAAGACCCTATAGGAAAAAACGTTTTACTAGTAAATATTAATTCATGTAAACAATTTTTTATATTTAATAAAAGCTATGATTGAGAAAAATTAATAATTTTTTATTTTCTTTTATTTGCCAACCTGCCCTCCCAGTTATGCATATCTGCCCCCAGGGTTGCACCTCTGCCCCCCGAAATGCCTTATACCCCTATTTGCCACTCTGCCCCATGATGTGACTTTTAACCCTCTATATGCCACTCTGCCTCCAGAAATGTCTTATACCCTCCTATATGCCACTCTGCCCCATGATATGCCTTTTAACCCCCTATATGCCAGAGTGGAATATAGGGGTTTAAAAGGCATATCATGGGGCAGAGTGGCATATAGGGGGTTAAAAGGCATTTCTGGAGATATATATATATATATATATATATATATATAAACTGCTAACAGCAATCACACTCCTATCAAGCCAAGGCAGCCAGTACATGCTGGAACCTGGGGATGATAGAAGTGTGATTACAGCCTCCCTATGCCATGCTACCACCACCAGCCCCCTTACACATCCATGCTATCACACACACACACACACTCATTCACAAACATTTAAATACTCATTCATTCCATTAATCACACATACTTCACACATTAATCACAAAAACCCTCCCCCACCCCCTTACCTGAACTGCAGATCTCTCACTCGAAGACTTCTGCAGGGGCCCGGCTGTGCGAGCAACTTCTCTGGCCCCGCCCCAGAGGAAGGAGGGGGAGGCAGAATTATGTGACAATTTGCTAGCTTCCTGTTCTCCTGCTGCTAGAAGAGACGCTGCTCGCGACCAAAGCACCGGTAAACAGCCTGGCCCCAGCGGACATTTTTTTGAGGTCTGATTAGAAGACGACCTCGATTATAAAACGAGGGGTATTTTTCAGAGCATTTGCTCTGGAAAAAACCTCATCTTATAATCGAGCAAATACGGTATTTAAATACATAAATATATTTATTTTATTTATGTGGAATGCGATATATTAATATATACACAGATTTCTTCATCCATCTACAGTACATAAATCATTTTCCAAATCTCTAAAGTCGGTGGCCATTCTTTCACTTTATACATGTCGAGGTACAAGAAGAGCGAACTGCAGAGCCGGACCTTCACAAACTGTGTTAATCTGTCTCTTTATTGGGAATAACTTCTTGTTCTTGGGTAAGATTTCCAGATTCCATTACTGTCCAGCTGCACAAGAAAAAGAAATATAGAAACATTTTGGAAATGAAGAAGTTAGGGTAAGCTTACAAATGGGTCGTCTAGATATCCAGTTAGCCCTTCACGTCTCTTTATTTAAAAAAGAAAATGCATTGAAAAATGAAGTTCTAAACACTCGAGATCCGCAAATACATTTTTGCTGTAACATCTAAGTGTGAAAATGCAGGTGAAAGCGTATTTATATAAAACGATAAATGCGAGTTATAGATATAATATTTAAGTATTTATTTTAAATCTAAAAGCCCCCCCCTGAACCATACTTCCCCTTGGTGAGCGGAGCAGCTTGGTCTTGCCCTTTACCAGGCTGATGACACTTTAATCAGCCTAACATTCCCTCGCTGTATTATGCTCTACCATTTCTTCTGAAAGGCTGTTCACTTACCTACCACCCTGTCAGGCAGAACATGTATTCTGCACCAGCCACGAATGTAAACCTAGTCACAAAAGGCTATTAGCGGTGATTCACGGGGAGGGTAATCAGACCCCCGAACTCAAAACAACAGAACAAAATGGTAACAACACAGAACGTGTACGGCAGAGCGACACAGAATCTGACGGCTCAGAGTCTGCCCATCGTCCCTGCTTTATATGGTTTTGTTGATGGAATATCATATGTGCTTATATCATATAACCATCTCATAAATCATCATAACCCTGTAACAGGGCCAGCCCAAGACTTAATGCCGCCTGGGGCGAAGTTTAAAATGCCTCATTTTAAACTTCGCCGACGCCATTATCTACCCTCCCCCTTTGTACTTACCGTTAAACAGTCCTGCGGTGAGTCTCCCTGCTCTGCCACGGTGCCGGCTTGTAATGCTGAGCGCCGGAAATTGACATCACATCCGGCACTCAGCATTACAAGCCGGCACCGAGACCGAGCTAGAGGGCTCGCAGAGGAGAGAGAGAGGCGCCGAGTGGGTAAGCGAAAACCACTCGGCGCCCCTCTCTCTCCTTCGCTTCAAAAAAAAAAAAAGTACTTGGGGCGGCAAAGTGCCGCCCCTTTAAAAGTGCCGCCTGGGGCAATTGACCTCAATGTCTCATTTGGTCTTACTGATGCTAATCGTGATAAAGTATCAGTTAAGAAAGGAAATAAGAATGTACGGAAGTTGAACGGCCTCCCAGTAGAAGTGGTAGAGGCTAATACATGGGCAGACCAAATGGGAGGAATGGGTCTGATCTGCGGGCTAATTATGTGTTTCCAGATGACCTAAAATCTTCCTCTTTAAGATCTCTGCCTGTCTCTTTGTATTTTGCATCAAAATGCATTGCAATATTTTTTATATGTTCAATTTTACTTCTTTTATATTTAATTGTTTCACATATGTCACCTTGTAACTGCACTGATGTAAAAACTCTCCAGGGTATACTTAAAAAAAGAAAAATGTACTAAAAAATTTATAATAACTATAAATATCAATATAGTTTTACTGTATTATCTCTGTATTATATTCATTTAGATTTTTAGATATTATATTAATTTAGATTTATGATACATTATATGATACATTTATATTATCCGTGACCTTTCCCAGAGTACTTGGAACTATCAGAAACAGTCCTTTATGACACGGGCACAGTGCAATGTTGATATCCTATGATGTAATAATTGGCATCATATTAAGCTAACTGTTGGGATCTGAATAGTCAGAAGACACTTTTCCTGCTCCAAGGCTTTTATCATCAACACAATGGCCAGTCGCAGCAGCAGAAGTCATGGCCGTAGACAACGCAGACGATCACCAACACATCAGAGAAGGAACAGGAGGCAAAGAACCCACAGAAGAGGTACTTATCTCACCAGTTCTCAGTGTGGCTACTTAACTGGATTGGAGTGCAGACTCCTAGCATGAATTGCAGTTGTTTTTTTTATCTCATTAACTCATTGAGTGTGAGTAGTGGTATAACATTTCATTATACTGAGTACAATGACCAAATTTGGGAATCCTAATCTTTATTCATTTTCTCAATAATACTGACTTTCGAACGGTATGAGGAAGCGGGTCTGATCCACTCATATTTATCAATTAAGGGCTTTCTTTTTTTCTTTTCAGGCCGGCGTGTTCGCCATTACTACTACTACAGAATCGTGGCTTAGACCAGAGAGACCCGACCCGTTCCTGCTTCCATCAACTTCTGTTACAGACTGCAGAATTCCAAATGAGTAACAGCACGATAAGGATAAGATTCAGCAGGAAATGTAGACGCCATTGAATAAAACCTTGCAAACCAATTTAAAGGATATTTTTTGAGGATACACTCCTTGGTCTACTTATGTAATGTTTCAACATTTAACATTTTAATTAATAATTTAAACGTTTACTTTACTGATGAGGTGAGATAAAGGGAGCAGCCTCCCAGCAGAAGTGGTAGAGGCTAATACTAACATGCATGGGATAGATATAAGACTCCTGGATCTAAGACAAGACCGAGGGCTGATTAAGATTTGGTCTTTGCATCAGGAAAAATGGACAGATAAGATGGGCCAATTGGGCCTTATCTGCCGACAAATTCTATGTTTCTATGTAAGAAGTTAGTAGATGTATATCCATATACTTTCATAACAGATAAAGCATTGAGTTCCAAGTATCCCATGTGATCCGTGTTACCGCAATGGAATAAATGGATTTTACTACCTTTTAATGTCCCAGTAATGTACGGGCACCAAGGATCACTTTTTTTGCTTTTCTGAGTGATGGATTAGAGCATTTTTTTTTCACACTTGGATATCAGTCGCTTTGGATCTGGACACCATAACATTTTCTTTTATGTGGGATATCTATTGTTTATCAGTTTGAACAAAGGAAACACAATGGCGTTTATTGTACATTATTGGACCTATTCTCGTCCTTTTTTCAAGGAAACATATTATTAACCTGTCACTCCATTCAGATGAACCGTTACATATAATTGGCTTAAAGCTCTTTGACAAAATCTATAAATGCTATTCGGGTTGAAGATGGATGACAGGTAATTGCTCGTAAACATCGGACATTCCCATTTCTTCTGCCCAAAGACATAATCGTTTCTGGAACTCAATATTTTTAATAAAACTATAAATGAGGATAATTATTTTCTGGAGAAATTATCCTAAATAATATGCTCAAACACCCTATATGAAGGTAGTTTATTTCTGTGTCCTATCGAAAAGCACAGGAAAAATCTGGGAGAGTTGGAAAAGTTAAAATATTGTGATTTTTGCAGCATATTGCCATGGTTTTACAATCTTTCTAAAGCTGCTAGCAGAGATGACCGTCATTAGAATGACAAGTGGGGGAGAAGGAATGCGATGTTACCGGATGCTAATGCTATAGTCATTTTTTTCTATCATAGCTTTAAGATAATGCATTGTAAGGAAGATGTCATTTAACCCCTTCGTGACAATGGCTGATTCAAACTTTGACATTTGGTGATCCACTGCCCATGCCCTATTTGGTACATCTTTGAGCTTGGCCATTTCTGTGTGCCCAATAAAACCATATATTTTTGAAAACTAGACACCCGAGGGTATTTTTTCAAAGTTTGCAGTAGTATTTTTTATGTGTATTTCCCCCCCACACGTACTTTAGGTATAAATTTACAGCTCCTGGTATATGTCGCTGTCACACGACACCCCAATATGTGTTCAGCAACATCTCCTGAGTACAGTGATACCCCACATGCATGGTTTGTTTATGGGGGGCTAAAAGGCCACATTTTCAAATTGGAAATTAGATGTGTGGCCATCCTTCCCCCCGTGTTAATTGGGATATTGTTGAGCCAATTCAATTTACCCCATCAACTCCTACATTCTTTTAAAGTAGACACCCCATGGGCATTTAACATGCCAGTATTTTAACTCTTTCCATGCAATAATTGTGTTAAACTAAAACACTAATTTTAGGACTTGCTCATAAAAATATTTATTTATATATACATATATATATATATATATATATATATATATATATATTTAATTTTTATTTTATTTTTTTAAATTTGGAACTTGAAGGTTCCCCTGATGATGACATCAGTGGGAAATTATTTGTACATTTTACTATTTTTTTAACAATTTTTTTTATTATTATTATTTTTAACCCCTTAAGTACAATGGGTTGTCCTTAAACCCATTAAAAACAATGAATTGTGAGCCCGTACATGTACGGGCTTTGTCATGAAGAGGTTAATTTATTTTACTAATCACATTGTGATTAGAAAGCTGGGCTCCATTGACTTGCATGGTTGAATGCAGTACCTGCAAGTGGAGCCAGATTCTCAGGCGGGTCTAGAGAGACCCTCCTGAGAACTGTTTTCAACTCCATTGTTTTTTTTAAAGGACGCCGCCATCTTGCGAGTGGCAAAATCACTCACAGTGGCGGTTGTGACCGATCTCCGGAGCGGTCACAGCGCGCCCTGTGGTGAGTGTTCGGTGTCGCTGAATGCCTCCTGATCGAGGCATTCCAGCGACACCATTAAAGTTTGGGAGGTGATCGTTGATCGCCTCTTAAACTCTTTTAAGACGGGCGTCCGCCGTCATACATTACGTTGACGCGATGGGGAGGGGCCAGACATGGCCCCTGATGCTGATCGCGGTGCCTCACGTTTACATCATATTTCCACATGTTCTCAAAGTAGATTATGGCAGGCTCTGATATATTCACATTGATCCAGGCTGTTTGGTTTCAAATATTTAAAAATTATTTTACTCAACACTTTAAAATAGAATGCTACAAATAAATATTTAGAAAAAACCTTGAAAGAATATCTTACAGTCCTTCCTCTAATGTAAGGTAATATATTTAATTGTATTCCAACCCATTCACAAAATGCCTCTCTGCACCTACGATAAAAATCTCCTACATAGAATCTGACTACACTAATGTAATAAAGAGCCATGTTATGGTACGGCTCACTCTTGGCTCACCTTCTGCCACACCACCCTTGCCCTCTCCCTGGTCACCCATCTCTATAATTGAGGGCTAATTGAGCAGCCTCCCGAATTCAGTGAAAGGAGCAACGTTGGGTAGAAAGTAGTTAAGGATTGAATAAAGACAAAATAGAAAATAAAATGTAACACGTGAGAGTGGGGCAAATGAAATACCGACTGGTCTGAGATTAGCCTGGAAATTTCCAAGGGTCAATTTAGCATCGACTCAAGATGGCTGGGACATCACAGAATTATTATTATTACTGTTTATTGTTTTTATATAGCGCCATCAAATTCCGTAGCGCTGTACAACGGGTCACTGGGTTGATGTAAATGGAAGTGGAACATGCAACACCTTGAAATATCTCAACAAAAAAAAATATTCCCCAAGCAATTCATCCCCTTTAAACGGAAAAAAAAACTATTTTTCAAAACTGACTATGAAAATCTTTATGTATAAAATGTTCCTTTCCAACACAACTATTCATTTTAGTGACACTATCCCTTTAACACTATATTTATTTAACACTAACAAGGATCAAGTGTTCTATAAATGGTTGAATTAAATATTAATCGTAAAAAAAAAATATATATATATATATATATTTTTTTAAATCCTTAACCAGCAGTATGTCATGTTTGTCTCTCAAATAAAAGTGAATAATCAAATCATCTCAATCCTTGACAACTGACATGCTGCCTCTTCACTGATTTTGACGTCACATTAAATTTAGAAAGCTTTTCTAAATTGCTTCTTAATAAAAAAAAAAATAGATTGTGTTTCCTGTTCTGAGAAATCTATTACAGTTACTTTTTTCTACATAATGGCCGTACCAGTCCGTACTATTTACCCTTTATCTGCTGCAGTGAGCCAATATACATTAACTGTAGGGTTCTTCCACTTGATCATTGTTTCCCATCCTGTTTTTATTAAAGACCCCGAGATGTATTTTGTCCAGCCAGGTACCCAAGTTAAATAGCCTTTCTTCTTATTACATAGAAGCATAGAATGTGCCATTTTGGCTCATTCAGTCTACCCGATTTCCAAGTACTTTCCTTAGTCCCTGGCTTCATCTTATATCTGGGAAAAATCTCATGCATGCTTAAACCTCTTCACTGTGTTAACCTCTACAATTTCTGTTGGAGGACTATTCCATGCATCCACTACTCTCTCAGCAAAGTAATGTCTAAGGAAATTTAACACACCAGAGAAAGGTAAAATACACACCCTGAACATGCGCAGACAGGCAAAATTGCTTTAACAAAAATTAGCCCTTTCAATAAATTAGAAGCTACATAGATTTATTACCACATCCCCCACGTTCACCGTCACTTTCATATGAATAGCTTCTGAAACATATTTCTCTTTTACCTCAATATCTGATACAAATGTAATTATGTTTTTTCAGACAATAACGGTTGGTAGTAGATATAAGCTGAAAAAGGAACCAGATATTAATTTGACACACAGGTAAACAAACATGTGCCATGTTGGCTGTAATGAGCTTCTGCTGTAGCAACGACCTGCAATAACATCAATTACATGTTTTCCTTTGATTTTATTAGACATGCAGTGATTTAGGAGGGGAATCTGTGCGCACTGTGCTGTGATTATGAGCTATTCTCGCCAAATGTGACTGCATTTGAACACCTAGCAATTGTTTCGGATTTGTGTCCTGGGATTTGTACTGCTTGCTATTGAGTCCCATTTTACATGTTATCTATATCTAGACTTAAAAAAGGTAATTGAACTAAGCCTAGCGTGTCTTGTTTCTAAATTGAATTGATTAGGAAAGGATGTTGCCCTCTAGCAAGGAAGATCAACATAAAAGCCAACGACAATGCTTGGCACCAAAATACATTTACATTAGGGTTTATTCACTAAGCTGTAGGCTGCTGGTTATGTATCCTGTTACAAGCCCCCACTCCATGTTTTCTCCTGGCACGAAGGACCACTTTGGGACCACATAATGCATACGTAAATCAGTAAACTGAAATGGGTCTCGTAACAACTTACCTACAAGTTGTGGCTTAGTGAGTAAACCCTGCAGCCTTGTCCCTGCTAAGTAATGTCCATCACGCACCTGTACCTGACGGCAAATTCTCATACCATGTTTATAATCCCTTAAACCCTGGGCCGATTTTAGAAATGCAGGTTAGGAAATAAATGTATTCTTAACATCTTCTCGTTTTGTTTCATTAAGTTGAGATTTTTTTACGTCTACCCGGTTCTTTTAAGTGAGATCATGGCCACAGGCTCCACGTCAACAGGTCTACCCATTTACATGCACTCCAACCTGCCCGTGACTATGAATAGAATTCTAAGCAATGATTGATATGAAAGTGTATTGATGGTTTCTGTGGGTTTCATGTAGATTAAAGGTCATCAAGCATGAGTTTTGCCTTTTTTTAAAAATATTTCCTGGAAAATGTCATCGAATAGCCCTGCTGCATAAATTATAGGCACCGTTAAGCATCAGCATGATCATCATGATAACTCTTATTACGTGTGAATATCCATAACTTTCAATTTTATTCTCCAGGACTTATTTCCATACATACATGCCAGAGAGCACAATATTCAACTGTAGAACCTTCTGCTACTTTTTCTATAAAAAACAGAATCACACATTCTGAATGTTATCATAGAACCAACTATTTTCATTTAGTCTCAAAAAGGAGGAATCCACAAAAGGTGCAGTATCGCTGATGGTCCCCGTGTAAAGCGCCGGTTCCCATTCGAAGCCAAACTTCATCTTCTTTAGACAGTTTTAAGACGGCACTGTTTCCTGAAGTGTCCTGCTTCCCTTTGGCTTCATAGCTAGAATATTAAAGAATAGATTCAGGGTTAAAGAAAAAAACGCAGAACATCTCCAAAAACTTGCCTCTTTATCCCTACTCACAGAGCATGCCTCCGTCAATCTAAGGTGAGGCAATTGTCAGACATTGCCCCCCGTATCCGCCCTGTATCCGGTAGGAAACCCCCAACCACCAAAACAGGGACAGATTAGAATGTTTTGTTACTATGTTACTACGTGAATACTAGTGGTCAGCAGCAGCTTTGCTTAATATAAAATTGTCATCTGAGAGTGCAAATTTGGATGGGATTTCCTGCCATATACCGGTATTCAATCTTCAAAATAATAAAGATTATATATTTTATGTGTTTTTCTCAACATAATTTTAGGTGGAACTTCCCTTTAAATAAATGTCCTGCACTTACAAGAATTGCCAATCAATCTGTGGCTATGAATGACTGCTCTTAATACTGAGTCCCGACATGCCTCAGTTACGCCGACTGCTATTTCACAAGGAACATTGATTTTGGAAAAATTGGTTTTGAAAATAGATTACTTCATGGATTTTGTTTACAGATACATTTCATATTCAACTAAACGTACATTTACAGTTCAACTGTTCAAAAGTTCAAAAGAAGCAACAATGTTTTTCCACGAAGAACTAAAGTTGATACTGGCACATTTAATGAAGACACACAGCATGCATTATTGACAAGTAATAAATTATACATTAGGTAAATGTTTTCAATGATATACCACGATATATGAGAAGAGATGGTTTTGGTGGAAGGCCCTCATTACATCCTCAAACTTTGCCACTCTCTTGGGTTTCGCCACTTAAGAAGCTTATGATTGTGTATGTGCTCTCTGGCTCCTTGGCTTTTTGTGCCCTTTTGATGATACAACCGGGACTGTCCACAACACGCTCATACATTTACACATCACCATGTTCTTGTTCTTTTTTTAAATCTTCTTTTCTCTTATATGACTAACAGGCGACAACGCGGCGTACGCCATTGGGTCCCATGACCTCCATTTATGGGACATCTGAGGCAGCTCTTTATGCTCCGCGTGGGAGGTGCCTACTTCCTTCCCTGTTTTGCATAGCTAGCCCTGCCCCCCCTCAACTTGACACTCTCTGCTCTCTCATTGGACCAGAGTGGAAGAGCTCCTGGTCAACTCTTCCAGGAATCTCCTGAGCATGCATATCCAGGGGCTAAGGCAAGTTAGTAAATTAAAATTCTTATCTTTTTTTGTCATTTATCAGTTGTGCTATGCTTTGGACTCAAATCCCTCTCTCCTCCCCTGGTGTCCCTCTTTTCTAGGAGCTCAGAATGTTTGCTGGGTATAAATGTATCATGGTGTTCTACAGCCATAAAAGCCTCAATATGTGTATGAAAACAGTAGGAAATTGGATATATATATTAATAAGTGTAAATAAAACACCGTATTCTTTTGTCTGAATGTCTTGATCAATAAAATAAATAGACATCAGTAGATCCTAAGGTTACACAGGTTATCACAAGTATTGATAATGCCTCATTACCTAGCAATGGAAAAAACAGATAAGAAAATAATGTCCAGACCAACAGTTTCCCCTATATCATCTCACATTTACATAATGCAATAAAACATACAAGAATATGTCTCTGCTTCCAAGTGCTATGAGACTACAATGTGACATGGTTATTTTATGAATACTGAATTATTCTACAAAATAAATGATAAATATTAAAGGGGAATAACAGTTTCACAAAATGATAGTCTACCTGTACATGCTGACAATGGTATTCCCGTTATGCATAAGGTACACGTACACATCCTCAACTTCTTCATGCTTCAGCATATTAAATGTGAAAAAGTACACACCTATAAGTAGACACAAAATAGCATTTAGAAACTAGGTAAAAGTAAGAGTGTAACAAGGAGTGAGTATATCAAATTGGGTATTTTATTTTAATTTTTTAAGCCTTTTACCATTTAATCTTATTATCTTAATTAGGGTTTTTTTTAATAACATTTTTTTTTATAAATAGGTTTTGGTTGTTTCTCAATCAAATATACACAGCATCATTTAAACTTCCCATTTAATAATCACTTGAAAATTACATTATCTATTATCTATTAATTAACAGTTAAATTAGTCTGTAGGGATTTTTGTTTCTGTTTTGTACTGATAGCCTTTTCATCAGAAAATCAATATTTTTTTCTAATTAATGTGCATTGCAACGTGTCACATACAAAAAAGCCTCAGTGATGTTGAAACAACAAGCTTTTAAATGTTAAATGTCTTTTGCATGCAGAGGTAAAATCCAGTCCCTAGATATGTTTAGTACTTGCAATTATGTCAGAATATTATGCGCTAAAATGTTGGGTGTTTGGCCATTAAAAGGAGCTTTATAGAAAGCAAATATATGGATGAGAAAGGATCCAGTTATTTAATTCATGTCACGTGCCTAGTGGCCAAAGGAAGAACTGCAAGAAAAAACTACTTTAATGAGGAACTGTTGAATGACGGATAAAAGCATAATTGAATCAAGAACAGAAAACCATCCAGTTAAGGCTAGTCAATTCATTTAATAGATTTTGTTTTCTTTATTTACCATTATCCTCTTGGTAAAAATGTATAAAGATTCCAATCTTTGTAGGAAGCAGTAGGACAGGACCTCAACTGGTCTTCTAGCGATAAGGTTATCCACAACCTTTCCAAATATCTCAGGCAGTAAGATCATGCCCCCCCCCCATGTAATAACATAATTAGCACAGGTACATTTTATAGGATATTTGAGGTCCCCTGTCTTCACTTTCTTGGGTCACCCTCTTTAAGATGAGGTACAACCCCTTATTCCAATGCCAGCCAAAAGGCCAACAGGAGGCCCAGATCATCTGGTTCTTCTCAGAGAAAGAGCCCATGAGGTCTTCAAGGGGAGAAGGCAACCAACCAACCCACCTCCATCATCTAAAAGCCAAGTCTTCTAGGCATTACTTTGACATTTGAAATTAATAAAAACCTAAAAAGTGCAAAAATAGTGTAATAAATGAAGGGAAAAGATACATTTAAATTGCAATTATTGGCCTTAGCTCCTGGGATCAAGTGGAGCATTAATAAGGGGAACCCAAAACATTATATGGTTTTAACATCCCTCTCTGACTTTTTGCTAGTCCAGTCCTTTCACAGTTTATAGATCCCAAAGAAATCCTATATATGAGGACGACATCTACAACTCTACTTCTACACTGATGTAAATTAACATATTGCTGATACCAGGTTATGGAAATACACCAAGAGGAAACACAAATAGAGTCATAATTTATCAGAGTCACAATTTAACTTTTAATTAACCAAATAAGAATAATCTTTCATTAAAGGCTGTGCCATACAGTAACTAAATGATTTAAAAAAAGGGAATTGATAAAACCCCCCCTTATATCTTGCTGTACATAAGATACTACGTATCACACTATGTATACTATGTAGAAGTTGTGCCACCATCATAAAATGAAGAACGTGCTTCAATAACATTGCAATGTACTAAATGAAAAATCAAATCTAATTAATCAACAATCGTTCTGATAAAAAAAAATGAAAACAAGTGACAAAAAGTGGGTATTAATTACAATGCTCGAATTAATAACATACCTTAGCGCAAATGTACTAAAAGGAGAATTATTTTTCCATTACATCCATTACAATAAATAATTGTCCAATGATTTCTGGGCCAGCTTTCATTGAGTAAGATGTAGAATCGCATAAGCTTTTTAAGATCTCAGAGGTCTCCTCTTCAGATATTCACGATACAGCAATATTTATTTTTACCATTACCAATTTTGTAAAACCGGATATACTTGGGCTCCGATTAATTTCCATAACTCATGCTCACCTGTTACGGGGGCTGAAAATCTACCAGTCATTACATCGAAAAAGTTTCCAACGTTCGTTTCCACGCTGCTAAAAATGATCCCGCTGTTTATGTTGCTAAAATGTGTTGCCATGGATGCCATAAAAGCCACCTAAAAGACAAAATGCATATTTAATTCAATTCTATCTAATGTGTGGTGCATTATTTCATTTAATAAATTACATTTGCTGCAATAACAAAATAATAATAACAAATAATTTATGCAGGTGGCTCTCATGTCCTTAATGCCACCAAAGGGACAATTTCATTAAGGAGCCCATCACCTACAAAACAGACATTAATAAGCAGAGCACAAAAAAATTCTGTATATAGTTTGGATATTTTCAACATACTATGGGGATGGGGATATTCATAATGGACATTTTTTATAAATATATATATATATACTTTTAAAAGTTTGTAGGACACTTTGCATATTTTTCGCCTTTTTTTTAGAAGTTGCTGTCATCCATGTGTGGAAAGGACTTTTTTGGAACCAATTATGTTTAATTGGCTTTTGATATTTATTTTAAATATTTTTTCATTTTTTTTTTGCATAATCCTGTTCCTGGGCCGATGCTAAACACCTGAAGGCAATGCTGGATTGTATTAAAAGGTCAGACAGTGATTTGACCCTCAAATGAGCAACGACCCTCTTAACTAGGGGAGAGGTGAGGGGTTAAAAACATACTTATTTAATTCTTTAGTCCTCTCATCCCACAGCACAATGCATGGCATAATTTTGAGCTCCATACCTACCTAAAATATTCATTAGAATTCGACCCCTCCCCACTCAAGGGCTAAAAGAAGAAGGTGTCACCTGGTAGCATCCTTTGGTTGCTAGGAGGTTCTGGGGACCCCCATTTATTACATTTATTTATTTTATTTTCTGCTGCTTTATTTATTTATGCTTGGGGGGGTTGGGAGACACGGGCACTTTCATTAACCCACAAATAACTCATATATATATATATATATGGATGAAATGCGGGCATGAGTCTTAAGTTAAGTCATACCGGTCAAGTTATCCCATTCTACTGAATAAGCCCCTCCATCATTACAGTGAAACAATTAGAGCTACCAGTTTCATTTTACAACAAGCAAAATATAATATAATGGCTCCATTATGGCTCCATTATGGCTACATATAATAGTTACATGCTCATGAATGCGCACTACCCCCAGCTGGAACAAATTGGACCAAGTGCCGTCATCACCCAAGATTCTGGATCTCGGCATTTGATGTAACAAGGTGAGGACACCATGATGAGTTATTAAAGTGACAGAATCCCCTAATTCCTGGGGTAGAGAAGCTTCAAGAGATATGTAAGTACTAGAAAGAACTTTTAGAAGTTATGAGACACAAAATACAGAACTGGAGACCTGGGAGAATTATTTAGGGTCCATCATTTCTTTGGAGCAATTGTAGAACGAGGAAAGGAGTCACGTTATGGTGGAAGCATGTAACAAAATGTATCTACAAGTTTGTTGCCAAAAATTCTGCTTTATTCCCTTTTTTGCTGCAGTTTCTTACAATTGAAAAATATTAGTATTTGCATTACTGATGAGTATCGAGTGATTTCTGAATGGGAGAATTGTAAGGTGGGTTTCTGGTTTTATTCTTGCATTACCATTTTAAGTTGTAATTAGGGCGAGCCAGCAGCAAAATTTGCTCCAAGATGGATTTAGATAAAACATGCTGAATATTAAGCAGACACTAAAGGTCCTAAAAAAATGTACCGCTAAATAATTATTTCAGTAACACATTCCTAATTACGGTTGTAGGACAGCACTGGATCCTATTATACGTGGCTGATGGGTTTTGCAGGTGTTGGCTAATTGCCAGACCTGTTTTGAATACGACCTTCTGCTGACCTTGCCAATTATTATCTAAAACAAGCATTATACGAAAAGAAAACTGAATGCCTGCCTCTCGGGATCACACTTGAAACTGGCCATTGTGCACATGGCTGCTTCTCAGATACAGGAATATGCCAGGGTGCCGAAAGTAAAATACCAATAACTGTTATTTATTTTCAACGTCCCTACAGAAATGACATTCTAATATCAGAGTTTTTTGTATTTTGACCTTTTTCGCTAAATACAGTCTTCATCCAAAAATCCCAAAACAAGTTTTGCAGAAAAAAATTCTTTTAAATGATATTTCATGAAATAGAGTGATTGCAAGAAAATCCACAAGAACATATTTAGCTTCTCCCGGAAAAAAAAAGGCTTCCAGGAGCTAGTATTCCTGGGAGAGTTGTAGTGAAAAGTAAGTACGTCCCAATAGGGAGAAAAATTCATTTTATCTTCCAAGGGTCCTAAAATGGGGGCCGAGTTATATAAAGATATATATCTGCAGGTATCACCCCTGGTGACGTTCTGATCACTTGTGGGTCCTGTTCATATAGTTCCCAGGCATAAGGTAATGCTTAATATGCTCACCATGGGCTTGTAGTAAATACATTATAACTAAACACATTTTACATCTCCCAGAAGAAATTTTATCTCCCAGAAGAACTAGTTTTCCAAGCTTTGGAGAAAGTGACTTAATACTGTATCTCTCAGCACATACAGAGCATATATATGACACGTAGACTATTTGGGCAATGAGATATAGACATCCACGCAGGATCATTATTAGGGCTACAAGCCAAAGGTCAATGTTACATCTGGGGGTACAATTGCTTATCCTACAGGTCCATACAGAAGTCGTATTAAGATACCAGACATGTCCAACAGTAACATTAAGATATCCTTCTCATCTACCCTGAGACCACCAGCACAGCCCCATACACCGACTCGAGAAAAATGCTGTATGGTGCCCAGCTGCCTTTGCCCTGTAGGAAGGAGGGCCAAGAACCCACTTTCCTTTAAACTACGCTTGTGTTGTCACTTAGTACACTAGACCCTTAAGGTCTTTTTTCACAGCAACCAAGGCAGTGTTGAATTTCTCCCTGAGGTCCCAGGAGTTTAGCTGCTGAGTTGGTCAGACTACATTTTATTGTGTGCCCAATGTGATAAGACCTTTCTTGTGTCAGTTTGTACCAAATCACAGATTAGAGACTAGCCCGATGCTTTTAACTTTCTTAATTGTAATACAGATAAAAAACCGAGGTTATTTTTTTTTTACATTTTCTAACTCATGGCTGTCAAAGGGTGTATGTAGTCTTTGTGAATAAAAACAAATCAGTACGATTCTCCAGCTAATTCAAAAGAGAGACATCAACTAGAAAAAAAAAAAAAAAACGTGTTAAAAATATGCATTTTGGATTCTGTTAGATAGAATGTGGGAGAAAACTGGCAAGCAATGAGTTATCGCGGTCAGATTAATCTTATTTTGACACAAGGAATCACATCCAATCTGAATGCAAGTTTCACCAGAACAGACTTCAATTCATTATTTTTGTAATTATAAAACAAGTTATCATTTGCTTAGGAAAGTGACTTACGTGGGTCTGCAAACAGCCAAACAGCTTATTAATTGCAATTTATGTACTTCTATGGAATATGTGACAATGTGACAAGCTTAGCAATTTACTACCATTTCTCTGTGCAAACAAGATCAATGCCAGTCTTACTAATCGTTTTTATGTCAGTTTATTTGCTGTTACTATGGAAAAATGTTCAGAGATACATTACAATATGAGTGTATCCGGACCTTTTCCAGAAGGGACAGGGGTATAATGTAGACCACTGGAGTTTCTGTATTGCAGAAGGACCCCCGGATTTCTTGATGCACTGTTGGACCTTTGAATCTGCTGCTAATTAGTTCTGTACTCACTATGCAGCATACGCAAGGTGTAATCATATCACAACCCCTCCCCATGGGCTAACAACCGTTTAGATCCATACAGGACATGGAGATGACAGATTGACCACATTACCCTTTTCTTGAAGGATGTGTATACATATTGCCAAGTTCTGTCCTGCAGTATATTTAAATACAAGTCTAGGAGTAGATTCACAACACAAGTGCCCATATATACAACACCCGACCAACTTGTGCAACATGGAACACTTAAGTCATTGAAGCGGCTATAGAGAAACCAGAGAAGCTAAGTATTCTGGTTCAAGTCTCCACCATACTATCCATAAGAAAGCTGGACTAGATGCATGGGGTCAAGGTTAGCCTACAGATGTCTATGCATTAAGCATTGGGTCTCCATGTCTTCAGAAAAGTAGCCACAGCCATGTTATATATTTTAGATGTCACTACATTTGTGACTTTTACATTTTACATTTTTATGTATAGATTTCCAAGAGGTCTATAAGAACTAGAAGCTTCTGAGGCCATTACAAGATGAATATCTCTCCCTCTTTTATTTACTAGTAAGACAAAATAGAAGACTGCCTGCAATAGAGACAGGGAGGTACATGGACAAAGCAAACACAGCTAGTGACCGACTGTTGGATGGTATAAGAAACACAGACAAGAGATGGGTTGGAAAGGTATAGGGTCCAGATACACGTCTGCATTCAAGGAGCAATTTGACACATAGTAGCTGACTATGGCTGCAAAAAAGGAAAAAGTGGTAACATTTTTAAGTCTTTTCACATCATATTGTCCTCCTTTCAACCAATTTAACCTAACTTGTAAAAAATAATAAATAAAAGTGTTAAGTCTCCCTTACAGGAAAGGGACCCTTAATATTTTGAAACGATGTTAAAGATGGACAACTGAAAAGATGGCCCCGAGTAAACAACCATATGTTACTATGTTATTTTGTGCTTCTCTTATCGTTATGGAGAAGCGAGATATCTGCATAACAGGAAATTGATTAAATAATGCTGCCCCGCCACTCAAGTAGCCCCGGAGTGGCCATCATTGTTCCATCTTCACCCAATCTGTCCCTCCAGCAGCAGATCGGGTGCTGCAGTATGTGGCCACTGACTGGATATGCCTCGCTTTACACTGCAAGAGCATAAGACAGTAACATGCAGCCTGTCATATCCAGCCGTCGGCAGCACTCACTTTATTTGGCGGCCGACGGCCTTAAAGTGCCAGGGCCACCTCGTCCGCCTCAGTCTGGCCCCGCACTCTAGAACACCACCATACTTGCAGCGAGCGATTAAATGGTTCAACTTATGCTAAGCTTCGTACAGGTGAAAGTTCCCCTTTAATAAGAACGTCGAAAATCTGTGAACGAGCAATATGCCCATGATATAAGCATCAGATCTCGATGAGGAGCCTGTGAAACAGAAATGAAGTTCTGTGCCAGTTCGAAGGCTGATATTTGTAAATGCCACCTGAAATGTCATGCATAAGATAGAGAGGGAAGAAGAACAAGACAAAAGTTGTTTTTGTTCCACATAAATTTCAATATATTGACAGACACATCTTCAAGACAAAACAATCATCAGTCTTAACATTTCAAGAAGATTTACCTTTTACTAATTAATTGCCTCATTCCTTTCTGCCCAATTCTTCCACAGGACAGTTTATTAAGCTGTGCGTTAAAGCACTATTTAAATGTATCCATGTGCCAATAAAAAGACTTTAGGCAGGGCCGGCCAGACAATGGAGCCAAGTGGGGCAACCGCTCCAGGCGGCACTTTTGAAGGGGCGGCACTTTGCCGCCCCAAGCCCTTTTTTTTTTTTAAAAAGCGAAAGAGAGAAAGGGGCGCCGAGTGGTTTTCGCTTACCAAGCTGTCAGTACCCGCTCGGCGCCTCTCTCTCTCTCCTCTGCGGCGAGTCTCCCTGTTCGGTCTCGGTGCTGGCTTGTAATGCTGAGTGCCGGAAGATTTCTGGCGCTCAGCATTACAAGCCGGCACCGAGACCGAACAGGGAGACTTGCCGCAGGACTGCTGAAAGGTAAGTACACGGACACGGAGGGAGAGGAAGGGTAGATAATGGGGGGGGGGGTGGCAGGGACGGAGGGAGAGGAAGGGTAGATAAGGGGGGGGGCGGCATTTTAAAATTCGCCCCAGGCGGCATTTTGGCTTGGGCTGGCCCTGACTTTAGGGATCTAGAGAGACGCTGCTGGGTTGCCCCTGTCCTCCAGTGACCTTTCCGGTGCTGTTTTCTTTTTTAAAAACATTTTTTTTGTCCCATAATATAATGTAATGTTAGCTCTATTTACTAGACAAACAACCTGACTCCTTATCATCCTGCATGTGGGGAAACAATAGAACGTCTTAATCACCCAGCCAAACTGATAAATGTTTATGAAGAACGGACTTCATTAGCATTGCCATAAAGCATCAGCTCAGTGTGGTGTTCGAGCAGGGAAAGTCACCCAAAATATCACATGACAATGGCGGCCCTCAGGTCTGCAGGTCAAAGAAATTTATTGAAACAAAATTAGGTAAAACCAGGTTTTTGTCAATGCCAACCTACATTACTTGATACAGCGCTGGGGGTTATACTTAAGGAGAAAAATCTTAACTAACATCATGTCAACCCCAGCATGTATCTGTGTTTATTACAAATACATTGAGTTGTTGTGACATCAAGACGCTACAGCTGGGCCAACCTGATGTGATGACATTTGAACCATCTGTTCTACATGTTTAAGTTCGTGTTTACTTCAAAATAATCAGCTCTACGTTGGTTGAAATTGTGAACTCCCGGAAATCCCAAGGGAATTGACATCTGGGATAAGCTAGTTCTCTGAAGAAGATGACAGAGACGTTTACCCAGATGGCATTGATTTCCCAGTATAGACAGGACGACATCTGCAGCCGTTCGTTGGTGAAATGCAAAATAAGACCCGCGTTCTGCAAACATGTCTCGAAAGTAAAGAAAACTGTCTCATACATCACTCTGGAAAGCAAAAGCACCGGCGTGTCACCAAGAAAGAGTATACTGAAACATTCAGAATTATACTTGAATATTATAAGATTTTTAGCGTAAGCAAGAAGAAAAACCCTTTTATTGTCCACTTTCCCCTTCCTGGTGAGTGAAGCATTGACTTTGATGTTTGAGAGAGTGCAACATACGCCAGTGATGAATTAATGTTGTGTTTTGCCCCATGTCAGGAAGCACCTACTCCTCCAAAAAAATAAGTAAGGAGACCAACTGGCCCCTCTTGCTTGCAGTGGGCATTTCCATAGTGGTACAATGGGGTAAAAAATCTGATCCTTAGTGGCTGCATAGTACCATTGCTGGAATAGACACCAAACCTCAGTGTTCAGCTGCTCCAGGGAACATGTAATAAATATCTGTTCTGAAGAAGGCACATATTCCAGCCCATGGTTTGGCATCCAGCAGGGCATGCCCTCCTAGTCTGGTCAGCCTAGATTTAAAGTAGACTCTACCAGAAGAAGACACATTGGCAAATAAAGCAGCCTTATTCCTTATACATAGTCATACCAGGGAACCCTCCAGGTAAGTGCTTCCACATTAAGCCTGGGAGATAGGGCAGCAATAAAATAGCTATTTTATAGCGTTTAAAAATTTGGGTGCGATGGATCTTTTAAATACCTAACATTCATGTTAGGATGAATAAACTAAAATATGCAGAAAATGGGAAAAATGTTCTTTTGGAATAACAATTACATTTACGAAAAAATGATGTGATAAATAGAACATTACTCTGGCTAAAGACTGAAATATAATTGAATGAACAATAAAGAGAACATGCTTTTCATAAATGAATGCATCACCAAAGAAAACTTTTTAATTAATGATCCGTTATAATTCTAAATTGTTCCACTTGGTTCCATGACCCAGAAAACATAATAGCATTCAGAATTAGTATCCTAAGCAATATAACTATAAATGTTTTAATTGTATTTTATTGATCAGTTTTGATCAGTAGTTGAATGTACACACATTATTTCAGGGGACTGGTCCCCATTGTATACATATGAGCTATAGATATTAATACGCATATCATGCTTCTTTAAACATGTAAACACCAAGATACATGCTTACTTCATTAATCTTAAGTGTACTTTCCCAATTACTTTGTCCCTAATATGATTTATATGTTTAAATAGCGTAATTATATTTTGTAGCCCTGCATGCTAATTAATGTTTGGTGGATATAAGTATATCACAGTATTCTATAGCCTTAAAAGTCACAATTATGTATATAGAAATAGAAAAGATGAACCCAAAATATTTTATATATATATTTATATATATTTACATAGAATATACTGTACGTATACAATGTATATATGTGTATAGTATAGTTTTTATAAATAGTTCACAAAAGTCATGCAAAAAAATGTCAGCAAAGTCATACCCCCTAATCACACAAAAAATATCTCTCTGGCCATTTAAAACATTGGGAGGTATACAGATTCCCTTTCAAAATATATTGTTGGTAGGAAACGTATGTTTCATTAAAGTCATTTATAGAGCGCCAACAGATTCCATAGCGCTATTACAATAGGGGGAGGGGCGATTAAAATGAACAAAAACTGGCAATATACAATTTGACAACAAGATTAACACATGTGAAGACAAAGAGGAACAAAAAGAGAAGAGGACCCTAGTCTTATGAGCTTACAATTTATTGGGAGGTTGACAGAAGCGGAGGAAAGTGTGCATTAGGCATGTGGGGGTAAAGGCGCAGCCAAAGAGCCTTTTAATCTGCCATAGAGAATGGCAAGAACAGCTTGATTGAGCTGCATATTCGTGTTATTCATTATAATGCAGTATTTTCCACTAATGAGTTCATCCAAACACAGGTGCATCTCCTCCTTGCATTTAAATTAAAATGTCAGAGCTTCCAAAGATATACAATGCAAGGTTAAAAATAACCAACAAGAATGACATTCTAATATAACAAGGTATTTGAGAGCCATTGAGATCCTTGAGCAAAAACATGTAAGTATGGCAAACTTCTGCTAGTCCTTAAGTCCATGCGTCTGGAAAGGTCCAATGGACAAAGACGTATAACTTAATGGAAGTTGCGTGAACAGTTACATTTAGTAGTTACTAAACTCCTGTAAAGGGTATTTAATGTATTTATTTTTTATATGTTAAAAAAACTCCAAGGGCCGACTGATTAGATCAGAAGCAACGATCCGTCAGGGAGTATAGGCGCTGCCGGCGCCCCCCGTAATGTAAGATATTACAGGTTTTTCGTTACCGAAATTCTAATGATAAGAATTGTGCATGCCTTAAATTTCATAAAAGTTTCATGTTTCATAATGCATTTTTTTTCCTAAAAATTCCCAACTTTCTGCAATTTATTTTTGTTGTTTATAAAAATTGTGTCTGTATGTCCACATAGATAGCAAGGTGAAGTCCCTAGAATTCATCAAATATTTTGGAAGATGAATGCAATGATAATAATGATAATATGTCATTCCAAACCCTGTTCAGGATCAAATCCTTTTACATGACTTTCTCCATATAGTAAAGAATCATGTTATTCCCCGTAACCCTGGCATTTTTATTTATTTTCGAAGACGAGCTCCCTACTGGGAAGGTAACTTTCAGGAAAGCTTACTAGTTTATCTACACTGGACCAACCAAGCTGGAGCTCCAGGATGAGATTACAGGAGTTGGCCTTTTATAATGTATTGTGATTACTGTGAGCTAAAACCACAACGTAATCTAAAACCCCACCTGAAAAAAACTTTTTTTTTTTTTAAACTGTTAATTAATATTCCTTGACTCACCATAACAAACAGAGTAGGCCCACAAAACACATTTCTACTCAACTTTATTCCCACCATCCTACTCCATACTGAGTATGGGATGGAGTCCTCCACTCAGGTTAATCCAAACCCCAACTTGCTCTGGTTAAAAGAACTTATTGTATATCAGCTTTAATATTAATTAAATAAAAAGTAATATTTGTTTAGAATAAAAATGTCGGAAGTTACAGATGTACATGTACTAGATCAATGAAGGGATACTCCAGCCAGTATATGCAATTAACATCACTTAGTATCATCTTCTTATTAAAGCTTTATAGTACTTTAATATGCATTCTTCACTGATGGGGCTATATAGGGCATATACACACCTGGCTACAAACCGGCAATAGACTTTTACCCTTAGAACTCTGGTTGGGTTACTGTTGCCGAAGATTGGTCTGGACATCGTTTTCCACTACACAGTTGACAATCCATTGGACAGGTCAGCGAGGAAAGTAAGTTACTCACCTGCAGTTCCGGTGGGATTCCAGGATAACCCTTTTCACCTTTTAGCCCAGAATTACCGCGTTCCCCTCTCGGGCCCATGTCACCTCTGTCTCCCTTTTCACCCTTGGGTCCGTCTTGTCCTGTGGCCCCATTATTTCCATTATTCCCATGATTTCCTAAAATTCAACCAAATATGTAGTTCAATCAGTGTGTGGGTTCGGATTATTATTGATTGAGACATAAGTGAAATTACAAGTTTGATATTCAGGTAATTTATATTTCATCCCTTAATTATAACCCAAGGTAAAGTACAGCTCTTCTTGAGATGAGCTCTAGATCATTTATTCGGGAAGCTAAAATGTTAATTCTCACCTGTATTCGTGGCTTTTAAAAATCCTTAGAATTTAGTTTCAAGGCTTTACATTAATATTGTGCTTACAGCAGGTTAATAAGTGGGCACTTTAATTCGGTTACAAAAATGTGATTCCTATTTCTGCTAATCTTGTGTCGAACAGCAGTTTAAAATGTACCCTTTTTTTAGAATCTGTTTGAAAGTATGCTTTACAAGTGTATAGATCAGTAACCGAGCAATAATGGGTCATGCTAATAACAAGCAATTCTGATGTAAAGTGTGAACGCCGAGGTATCACCTGGAACACTCCATTAGTTTCCATGGCGACTGCTCCACACTTAGAATGCTGTCTCAGAATTTCTTTTTTTTAAATACGCCACGGTGTATTACATAGCTTACATTTAATGGAAAGGGGATAAACAAAGAATCAGAGAGCAGAGTTAGATGGCCAAAAAATGGCCATAAAATGAAGATATGCTAAACATTCCATTACCGACATCATGATTCTAAACTGTGTACACTCTACTTCTACCATCTCTGTAAATTACACAAATTATACTTCTCACATTCATTAAAGTTTATTATTTTAAAATAGTTTTTAAGACAGATTAAAAAAATATCAAGGGGGAGAATTATTTATACATGCCCAACCTGGTAAGCGAGACGCCTCATGCTTTAACTCTGGGAGGTGGTCGGAAAGGCCTATGGAGGTCAAGTTTGTAATCTTTCTTGTAAATTATTTTATGATGTTGTTGCTCTTTGGGTGGCCAACACAAAGAAATAAAAAGAGTAAGAACATCTTTTGGTAATTTAATTCAGACCACAGACCAAAAGAATGAGAAGTCCAAGAAATTGAACCGGAAGACATGGTGTTAGTTATTATGAGGCAAAAGAAGAAATAGCAACATGGAGAGCTAGTTTTTGTTGAATATTCACAATATTCACAAGTGTGGGGTACAGCAGAGACAATGAAATATTCCTTGGAATGCAGACATGCTGCTGGGCAGATGCAGTGGTATAAATGGGCCATGCGGTCTTACTTACCCTCCGGGACAAAAGGTGCAGTTACTGGCCGTCTGCTGGGCATAACTAGTAATATTAAGGCTTAAAATACAAGGCCCTGTAGGAGGTTATATTACCTGGCATGCCGGGAGGTCCAGGTAACCCAGGTGGTCCAGGAACAGCTTGATGTAACCGGTATCCAAAATCCCCTCTGCAGCATGTGTTACAGTCAGGTTGTTGGGGTGTCTGAATGGCACAAAAGAATCATTTTATTAATTCAAACTGGACATGTCTGGGTAGAAATCTGGGGAGACTAAATGCAAAAAAAACAGACAGCACTGACATTGTCCACATAGACACACATGTAACTTTCACATAGAATTTTTGCAGCATCGATCTGTTGCGTGTTTAAGCCTCATCTTCAAAACAAAAGTACTTGTGTTAGGTTTTACATGTGGTATTTAAAGTAGCAGACTGTGTTACTAAGATCAATTATACAAGCCCCACCTACTTCTAACCAAACTCCACCCACTTCTTGTCAATTCTTTGCCCTCTGAAGCATTTCACTTTGCCAATACTAGCAGCAGAGGCCCTCTCCCATTTAAAATATGTTGGGCAAACCTGTATATGTTTGTGATAGTACATGTTGTTTCATAATTAGTAAAATTCTTCTTGATATAAGTAGACATTTCCCAACAGGTTTGTGTACGCTAAACCAAACAAGAATATCTACTATATAGGGACATATGCATGCCTCAGAGCCCTCCGGGTTTGACGTGGAGTCTGCGGGTGAAGTCTCCAGGTCTCTTTCTCTGGGCAGAGTGGGTGGGCATTTGATCCACATCCCTCCTACCCACTTAAGAATGTCTGAGACTAGCTCCACCCCTATATGGTCCAAGCCCTGCCTCCACACATGACTAGGTCCACCTCCACTCACAGCTTGCTCTATCCCCTCACAGACCACCCTGGCTCTATTTTCCGGTTATCTCAAGCATGGGAGAGATACAAGGGGAAAAAACTGGCAGTGGGCATGAGCTAAACCCAGTGGTATATTTACCTATTAAACCCCAGCTACCCCTACCACAACCACCATCCTCACTTCAGAGCACTGGGATGTAACACCATATCCCGGTGATTTGTGACCTCCAAACACACACAGCATCTTTTAAAACAATCTATGGACTGTAAGAATAGCCAGATGTGCACTTCATACAATACATATAAGAGTCTGCGGAAACTAGACGTGAATAGACTAAGACAAACCGATACATTCGATAAAGAGGGTCTTTATGAATTCTTTTCCGGAATTGCTTAGCTTTTACCATTACAAATATGACCCTATGTTTTTAGACCTGCTGGGCGAGCCTATCGGAGGTATACACATTTACCCTTCAATTTAAACATCAAAAACACATCTTTTCTATTAAAAGAATATACAAGGGAGGTAATAACCACAAGCATGCTGGAATCAATTATTCTTGAAACATGAGAGGCTCTCTTGGCCTCTTTCTATTTCTATCCACAATAATTTAAATAAGCCTGAAGGTAACCACTGTTCAAGTCTCTGTGTAAGAAGTAAATTGTGTGATAATGGCCTGACTTTTTTTAGCGCACACAACACAGGAAGGAATCAGCTCACATTCAGCAAAAAACTATATAAAATCACCTATCTGAGGAATCAATATTGGGGATTCCGTCAAACTATGTGGCCATATAGTGCGTAGCCCACCACTACGTCAAAGTACCCCATATTTTGTTGAGTCCTTTCTAACATGGCTGTTTTGCTTACCAAGGAGATTTCAGCTCCCTCAGTTCACTATTCATTTTGAAGGGCCAACACTGGTAGGTTTCTCCAGCAAGAAGGTCCAAGCTGGCCCTGTAGAATGCGTAGTTCAATGAGTGAGATATCTGAAGGAATCTCATTCATTTAATTATACAGGGCCAACCAAGTGCCTCTTGCAGCAGAAGCTCAATTGAGTTGGACCTACATAACGTATTATGAAGTCAAGGAGGTGAAACACAACTTTCCTACAAACTGTCCTGTCAAATCTCCCTTTAGTGTTTTTTGTTTGCAGGCAGTGGGGATCGTGGGCTGATGCCCATCCTCCGATCCCCCCTGTCTGGCTCAGGAAGCTGTAAAATCAATTAAGGTCTATACTTTCATACACATGAAATTCAAACTATAACATGAACCATATATTTTTTTTAAATAAATAAATAAAACAGATATTTTATACACAGTAATAGGAGTTGCCCAGTTTTGCTTATTTTTTCCTAAAATTAATAAATATAAACCAGTCTCGGTTTTATAAAGAACCCAACAGAAACAAACATAATATTAATTAATGGTACACAAACTAGGTTGAATAATATTAAAAAAAAACATAAAATATATTTACAACTATAGTATATATTCAATTCTCCTTTATATAAAATAATTAAAAAAATGAATTAAATTTTAATCGTAATACTTTGCAGTTTAACCTACTATAAAGTCTTATTTCCTTTACAATACATAGGTAACAAAATGATAATTTGCTAAAAATATGAAATCAGAGTACCTGGACTCTGTGTGATGTTTGTTCTAGATCATCTACCCCTGGTTTCATCACAATTTTTTGGGCAGAGGAATTAATGTCAAGTGCCTCTGCAAGAAGACTCCGTTCTGTTACTATCTCCCTCTTGGGGACATAATCTCCCATCCGCTGGTGACGACTTTCAACTACTCTGGTCACTGGATTATTAGATCTTCTCCTCACCTCCATGTGCTCATCTTGACAAAAGCAAAATGGGACTCTGAATGAAGCCAGGAGCCAGAAGATCAGAACCCAACTTGGAGCCATACGGTCGGAATGTTAAAAGGAATCCACGGACTGAAATGCAGCCTGTCGTTCCGAAAGCTTTTTTCGAAATGTTCCATCATAAGGCTTTTATACCAGTGTATGCAGCTGTACGAGACAGGAAAAAAAAATATAGCAAAATCAGCCATGTCTCAAGGAAACTATTAGTCATTTTGTTACCGTTGCCAGTCAAATTGATTTTTATGCTTCTGGTTGCCCCACATCTTCTACACTATCATTGGTTGACTTTGACGACTTTAACAAAGGTAACGCCTTTCCTTGGCATATTTTCACCCAAGTAGGAGAACAAAAAAAAAAAAAAAATAGTATGGGAAATTGTGAGTCTCCGTGTAATTGGATTTACGACCTTCATTAGACATGGAAATTCTATGGATTGGAAGCATGCAGTTTTGGGATCAGGAAACTTACGTTCTTGCCAAGAAACTCATTCAAGTACATCACTCCAGGAACTATTCCAAAAATATTCTTGTTCCTGAACCGCTGGAAATGTACCTTTTGAAATTTTATTATTATTATTCGTATTATTATATTTTATTTATATGGCGCCAACAATTTCCGCAGCACTTTTTGCAGTCCATACATTCAAAGGGTCTGACAGAACCAATTTCGTCAATGTTGGGCATGGTGACCAATACAATTTCTCATTATTTCATCTTCCCTCTTCAAAGGGTTAATACACCATAAATGTATTTTCTCTTAAGACAAATGTTTATGACCCAAAGCCACGGCTCTTATCTGCCGTCAAATTCTATGTTTTTTATGTAAATAAAAAGAATTGACCTTTACAACAAATGAGCTATAGATAAAAATAATTTTAATTTAAAGACATAATCACGTAAAAGCCTTTTTAGTTATTTCTGCCTCTGTGTCTGTTTTTATGTCACATGGAAATTTGGCATTCCCTAAAAAAATTATAAGTGAGACAAATTATTTTACATTTGCCTTTTAAACATTTGATTAAATAATCATTTCTGGGATGACAAACCTCTTTTTAGCTGAGAGCCATTCAACTTCTTTGGTCTTAAAGCTCTGTCTCCTAGGGCAATAAGGTTTAGGAATGGCATATTTCTGGCAAAATGGGATTATTCCACCCCAGAGACCAATACTCATAATTTACAGCAGTTTGAAGTGGCCATATGGAAAGAATGTGGAGGGACAAAGAGAATTATTGGGATTAACAGGTATATATTTTTTTAAAATATGTAGAAATCCCATGAGAATGATGCATATGCTTGAAATAAATAACGGAGATACCATATGATATTTTGGTCATGGGAGTAGAAACCTAAATCTAGCGTCTCTGACACTGAAATGACTAATAATCTTTACTTTCATGTATTTCCTTGGGCATACCTGTCATTGCCTTTGATTATTTGGGTTTTAAGGGTTATTGATGGAATGGTTTATCCAAGTGAAATAATGACCTGTAGCAGTAGATGCAGGATTCATCACCGTTCTGTGTACATTTTACGTTGCATATAATTGATATTGTACGAGGTGCGTTATGATTTATGTATCGTTTGAGGGTGAAAGAAGCTTCAACTTTAAGGATGAATGTTAGTTCAATAAAGAAAGGTATCATTGCTCATAACTCCAATCAGGTTCACTCCGTCTTTTTTTTTTTCTTTTTTTTTTTTCGTTAATAGATCCTAAATTCCAATGTTTTATATGCTCTTTTCTTTCTTTAAATTTTATTTTTGGTTTTGTGTGATTCTCCTCGTACTCGTAAATATTTATTACATGTCCTCCATATGCCTCTTGAAAAAGGAAATCGATACCCTCAGACGCGAAGGCTAATAAAAATTATGCTTGTGTAAAAGAAGTTTGGACAAATTCCATTATTTTCAACAACATGGGTTTTGAAGGACTTGATTTTGTGCTTTGATCAGACATTAAATTAACACCCTCTTGAATCTTTTTTTTGTGCTAGAAGATAACTAAAAATAAATTGATAAAAATTATCGATAGCTGCTCCACACGTGGCTGAAAGAAATCGTAATCATGATAGAAGCAGAGGGAGGCCGAATATACACCGACAGAGCTTTCATCATTAAAAGGTAGAATGATGATGAATGATGATGAGTACAGAATGAACCATCTTAAAGTTTTATGTATCTTCTTAGCAAACTCTAAGGTAAAGGCCCAGACTGGCATTCTGGCACAACGGGCAAATGTCCAGTGGGCTGCTGGCCGACAGCACCCTATACTCGCCTGATCTGACACTCTCGCAGCAGCATTAAAGTATCAGGGCCTCCTAGTCATCTTCAGTCTGGGTCTGCCAAGGTACATCCTTGTGATGTCTTCATACTTGTTAGTTCTTAGAAAAGTCCCGTAGCACGGCCATCGCTGAGTACATAAGGAAGGAAGTGAGAGCAAGTAAACTGCATGGTATTATTTAATGTAAAATGTATTAAAACATCAACAATACTTTGATATTTGGTTAAATGATAAGACTCTAAATAGGTCTGACCTCCTTGGATAGATCTCACTTGTTCTTGAGTTTGCATCTGAGGAAGCCAGTTTGTTTTGCAAGGAGACATGCACATAGCCAAAGAAAGAATTAGTGCTAATTTAGGATCCGTTAGTTTTAACTCTTTTTTATTTTTTTTATTACAAGGCACGTTTGAAAAGTCCCCATACTTTTTATATTTTCGTTTGAAACGGTGAAGTGGCAGGAGGAGTAGTAATTGGTCGTGTCTTAGCGTACCATATGACAAGTTATGTCTGGCCGGCCGGCTACCCTTGCAGTTTAGGATAAGAGTTTTCACCCTGGGGTGAAGATGGCCGCAAAACGTATAAATTGTACCAAAGAGGAACAGCGTTCTGTTATATACTTTCTGGAGCAGAAGCGCAAGCGCTTAGTCGTTTGTTTCCGACACACAGCCCGTGAAGAAGGTGATGATTTTCCGCAGAATAAAACATGGGTTCACCATTACGAGTGCGAAAGCAAGCAGCAGAGTATGCAGTGGAAGCATCCTTCATGACAATGATGTGAAAGCAGCAGTGCATCATTGGCTACGCGTTCAACCAAAAACATTTTTTGCTGATGGCATTAAAAAGTTGGTACGATGTTGGGAAAACTGCATCGCAAAGGAAGGTGACTAAGTAGAAAAGTCATGTAATTATTTTTGATGTAAATTTGTAAAAGTGTGGAAATTCTTTGAATGTTTCTCGTCTATTCTTATATAAGTATTTAATTAGGCACAGAAAATGGATAGAGAGATCATAGGAGGACACATGTTTACACACAGTTGTGTGTTCCCATTTATTTCAATAGGTGTCATAAAAATAGGACCACGGAGGGCTCTGAAGATGCAGCTTCTCCTAAAGGTAATTACGGTATTTTTTAGCAGGTGCTTTTATCTGCATTCTGTGTTGGTACGGCTGCAGAGGACACTGGAATACCGCCTTAATAGGAAAATATAATGAAAAGATGAGACCCAATTGCCCCCCCTAGGATATTCCTTGCCCCCCCTGTTGCCCCCCCACTGAATTTGGAGCCACCCAGGACAGTCCCGCAATGGGACTTTAACCCCTTGACTGCTATCGACGGCATGGTGCCGTCGCTAGCAGTCACAGTCAGGTGCTAACGACGGCACCATGCCGCCACTAGCACTACCTTACCTTGATGGAGGTCTGTGGACCTCCATCACCACCTACCCTGGCGATCTGCCCCTCAAACTGAAGGGCATCTCCGGAGCCACCTGATCTGCCCGGTGACGTATCGCGCAACTTTATTAACAACTGACAATTGTCAGTTAAAGAGGTATGGGGGGGCATGCTGCTTAGATGCCTGTATCTCAGGCATCTAAGCAGCTACAGACCCCCAACATATACCGTTGGAAAGGTAATTACTTCACCTTTCCAATGTTATATAGCTTGTAAAAGAATAATAAATAAGAATAAAAAATACAGATAAAAAAAAGATCAAAATTGCCTAGAGACCCCCAAATTAAATTATTTAAACATAAAGTAGTTTAACTTTAAAAAAAAAAAAAGTTTAAGTATTCTAGCTAAATGATCACTGTGGTAGCCAATGTTACCACAGCGATCATATAGCTATAAAAAGTCACATTCCCTTTTTAAAAATGGCCGATATTAATTTTTAATCCCACGATCCCTTTGATCATGGGTTGGTTTTTTTTTGATCATCCTTTTGAAATCCTGATAAACTGCAAATATTATTAAAATCAGCCATTTAGCCTGTGCGGTCCGTGAGTAACCATCTCATCCCTGCAGAGCCTTGCGTTTTTACTGCAAGAATAATTTTTGCTGTAAAAGTGATTTGTTTTTTCTCCCTTTACCATCATTTCTTTGGGATTGTAAGGGAAAAGAATGGTGTGTGCTTCTGTGAGTGAATGTATGGAAAGTATGGTGTGTGCTTCTGCGAGTGAATGGAGATATGAAAGGCGTGTGAATGATCAGTAGTTAGGGTTGAAGCCTTGACGTGGCATTACTGCTCACGTAGGAAGTTAAATTATGGCACAAAAAGTACACATTTGCAGTAACTACACCCCTTGGCGCATCAAATGAGGGGCTGTATGTGTTTCTAGTACAAACCTGGAGTGCGCAAGACACAAATGAACATGTCGCTATGGTTAGAAAAAACATATTTTCTAGCCAAAGCGACATATTCCATCATTATTTGTGCACTCAACTTTTTTCCTAGAAATACATGTAGCCCCTCATTTGAAGCTCCAAGAGGCGTAGTTTCTTAAAATGGATGAATTGTCCAAATGAGGGAGAGCATGCGTTAATATGTGGATGAATTGTCTGAATGAGGGAGAGCATGAGTTAATGTGTGGATGAATTGTCTAAATGAGGGAGAGCATGAGTTAATATGTGGATGAATTGTCTGAATGAGGGAGAGCATGAGTTAATGTGTGGATGAATTGTCTGAATGAGGGAGAGCATGAGTTAATATGTGGATGAGTTGTCTGAATGAGAGAGAGCATGAGTTAATATGTGGATGAACTGTCTGAATGAGGGAGAGCACGAGTTAATATGTGGATGAATTGTCTGAATGAGAGAGAGCATGAGTTAATGTGTTTGTGTGTATCATAGATGTATAATTGTGGAAGGGCAAAGATGGCACTAGCAGGATGTTTGAGCCTTGGGGACCAAGATGGCACAGGCAGGGTGTATCTGGGACAAAGATGGCAAATCTTATGTGTGTGTAATTTGGGTGCTGGTCAGGTTCTATGCGGGCAGTGTGGACGCCAGGGCTGGCTTTGGGGTGTGCAACCTGTGATCTATCCCTGTAATTTAGGCATAATTTAAATATACCTTTAATGCTGTGTTTTTATGTGAATTCCAATTGATCTGTGCCTGCAAAGCTTGGTTTGTGTGTTCTTCTGTAGATCCATATCTGCTATGCTATGTTTCCATACATTATTTATGTATACCTGCAAATACAGGGTTTGTATGTCTTGTTCAGTTGATTATTACCTGCAATGCTGTTTCCATGTATTTATTGATCTATACCTGCAATGCTACGTTTCATATATTATTATTGTATACCTGCAAATACAGGATTTGTATGTCTGATTCTGTTTATTTGATATATACCTTCAGTGCTGAGATCACAAGTGAATTTCAATTGATCTATACATGCAAAGCTGGGTTTGTGTGTTAATGTGTTGATCTATACCTGCTATCGGCAGCAGGGTCTAATATTTATATATATATTTATATATATATCGGCAGCAGGGACTAATATTAATATATATATCGGCAACTGGGGCTAATATTAATATATATGGGCAGCAGGGGCTAATATATATATATATATATATATATATATATATATATATCAGCAGCAGGATCTAATATTAGGCCCTGAAATCATTTAGTGCAAAAGTTAAGGTATTGTGTTGTTTAAAGGATTTCAAGGATTAGTCGTACTAAATTGTGGCTTCAGGCTTCCCATGTTGAATGTACAAGTATTGTATTGTCCAATAACAAAAGTATCATTCCATAGCACATTACTTTTGGCAATATATATATATATATATATATATACCTTTTTTCAGGGGTATGATTTAATGGTGGAAATTATTAATGCCCCCCCAGTTTGACTGTGGTATCTTGTGTGCCCCCCCTATATATTGTTTCTAGAGTCGCCACTGATGAGACCTGACACGGTGTATACAGAATAATATTATCATCAGAAACAGATTTTTTTATTTTTATTCATCATAAATTTCCTGTGGGAATATGACACTGTCCCCGCGTGAATTCAGGAAAATAAGTATCTGTAATCGTTTCATT
The DNA here is from genome assembly GCA_029215755.1 of Spea hammondii. Taxonomy (NCBI): domain Eukaryota; kingdom Metazoa; phylum Chordata; class Amphibia; order Anura; family Pelobatidae; genus Spea; species Spea hammondii. The sequence goes on along the minus strand of JARDYJ010000001.1, from coordinate 176,852,609 downwards.
TAAAATATCTAGCTGTGTCTGCCTGACAAATGTGATATAATGTAACATTAATTCCATAGCTTTGTGTTCTCGTGACCTCTATGATTATTTGTTTCCGTTCCTATTGCTAATTTGCTGATTCTTGTTGAGTGGTTTCTGCAACCTTTGGGTGGGAGGAGAAGAAGACCAAGAACTTTAGTGAAGGAAACTGATTAATATATGACTTTCAGCTTACCTGGGGCAAAAAAAAATAATTATTTTTAAACGAAGTATCTAAGATATAATTACACTGATGGGAAAGTACAAAATATAGATTTGATAAGTGATTAAGCCACAGTTCCCATTTAATGATAGCCATCAATGGTCAGTGTGAAAGAAAAGCCCGTTGGAAAGGTTAATGAATGGTGCAAATAATCAATTGTGAGAGGTCAGCATGTCAAAGGAGATTTTTTATGGGACCCACTTCTAAGACTGGCATAGAAAGATGGATGCTGAGATTGTAACTAAACGTATCGTACAAGAAGCAGGTCAAAGGGCTGAGGTATGTAGGGGCATTATAAATGTTCTGAAATTAGGAACAGTCTGGAAATGTATCCTGGAGCACTGAAGAATGTTAACATCATTGAATTAGGTGGTTAGCAAAGGAATTTAGTAAGAAGTCCAGGCATTAGTCCATTATGGTGATGTATGATCAGGGTTTTGGACAGATGTTATGGCAGGAAGCAAATGGTCCATATTATATGCTAGAAGTCAAAGGTTCTACATACATTTTGAAAGGTTATAGAAATAGTTTCACAAATCATTCAGAAACAGGAAACAATAGCTGAGCAAAGACATTTTTTATGGTGTATGAGCTCAGTGTATTTATGTGGTCACCAAACAGAAATCATAATGATAGAGCTGAGGTTATTCTTTTTTAGACTATATTTTCATCATTAAACCCAATTTAGTGTGGAGTATCGTTTATTTCCATTATTTTAGTATAAGAAAAATATTTTGCTTTACTTAGAATATTAAAAAGTAGGTTACCTAGAATTAGAATGAGGAAAGAATTGCATATATATATATATATATATTCTAGGTAAGTGGCTTTGAGAGGAGGTGAAGCTAACTATCTGAGAGGCATGGATAACCATGCACGGGGTGAGGCTAGGACTGTGTAGCATTAAATGGTTTAGGAGTGAGATTGGGTTGGGAATGGGTAAGGCTAAACACTGTTCCCTGCGTGGATAAGAGGGAATGACCCCGAGAGCCAGGTAAGCAGAGCTTGTCCCAGGAGTCTCCCAGACAAACCTGGAGAATTCCAAGGTATGCTCCTCCACATAGCCTTACAAGCAGCTGCCTCCAGGAGGGAATCATCATGCAGATCCTCAAAGTAGGAACTTAAGGTGGCCACACGTAAGATGCATTTTTAGCATTTTTTTCCCCCAAATTTATAAACAGCTTTAAGTGGGTTCATGTAGCTTATTATAATGTCTGAATGTAGGATCTGAATAAGGTGACAGATCTATCAACGAACATCACATTTTTGTTTCCGAGAGGTGAGTTGATTGCAGGCTACTAATTTTGTTTTACCTACTTAGGATATTTCAAGACAGGCCTGTGTAGCTTTAGTGCTTTTTAATATTTACTTGTTGGTTAAAAAAAAAATACCAATTATACCATGGTACTAGTAAGCCTGGATCCACAAAACACCTACCAGATCGTTTTTGGTTTAGGGACCCTATCGGTAATATTTATTAATAAAGGAAAAATAAAATTGTAAGTGGGTTTCCAATGATTCTACCAGAAATAAGGTAAGGATGGAGCACTCAAGCTAACAAGACCTCCTCAGAACCTTGTATGTTTCATATGTTAGACACATTGTTTCAGCAGCACTGAAACAACATGAAAAGACCCTTGGAAAATGTGTGAAGTTTGGGAATTTTTTCACACATCTGACTTGACTTTCATATAACTTGTGTTTTTTCCTTTGTTGAAGCTTCATACTAAAATGTAATGAAACATTCAGCCAGTTTCTTCTTTCCCTTTACAAATTCAGCTCATCAGTATGGGTAGATATCCTACAAAAAGATATGATTTGCTTTTCACCAACTTCATAGTATCAGGGACAATTTTTATAAATATTACAGAAGTCTCCCCCTCATTCAAAATTCATATGTGTGGCATGCAGAAAATGTAGGAAAAAAATAATATATATGTGCAAGACGAGATTCCATGGGGACAAGCGCCTTCCATGTAAGTACCGAAGGTTCTGAATATGTTGTGCCTCTTCTACGTTAATATAGATTACAATATAGCGTATAGCTTCAAGTATTTCATTTATGGTCCAATAATAGTAATAAAAATTTTATTTTTTCAATTAAAAATAATGTTATATAAATGGATAATTTTGTCTGGTTTGTTAACTCAAATTTTTCGTTCGGAGCTTCTATATAACTAAATATAAATATGTTTTTTATATATATGTGCAAGATACCACGTTCATTGGTGTCAGAGGAGGTTTGAGAAGGACAGTGCTCGCTTTCCAGTAAAAATCTTTTGACATCTACAAATCCCGAGGCATTTACTGATATAAATCATTGACATCCATCTTCCACCACATTGTGGCTAACGCCACTGGACATCTGTTACTCTGGGTTATCGCTCCATTATCATTAAATTTGATGTTTTCTATCCAGCTGAAGACAGAACCGTCTATTTTATCCTTTCATCGTTACACCGACTGTCATGTTCAGGTGGAAAAAGTGCTAGATTTACGACTTAACTTTTGTTTTACTAATTGCTTATAAAAACAAGAATTTAAATACTGATTTTTCTTTCAGTTGAGATGAATAATTGTTTGCCTTAGGTGTATTTTGCTTTGATTTTCACGAAGTGCGTCTAAATAAGAAGAAAAGCCTAGAGCTGTGCTGCAAGGGAAATAGTTGTATTAATGGTCACTCTCGTTTGAATAATTCTTATATGTTAACCCCTTAATGACAAAGCCCGTACATGTACAGGCTCAAAATGCATTGTTTTCAATGGGTTTAGGGACCGCCCATTGTCCTTAAGGGGTTAAATTCACAGGTTTAACACACAGATGCAGATAGAATTTAGCCCAGAGATATGAAAAATATTTACATGTTTATAATATCAAGTTCCCTAAATAGGGAAACTGTTATACATATAATATTATATATTTTTTATAGTTTGGGGTAGCCGTATTAGTCCAGTGTATAGGAGGACACCCGAAAGCTTGTCTATTATTTTAAATACTTTTAGTCCAATAAAAAAGGTATTACAAGATTCTGCAACATTCTTTTTTTTTTTGCATTCTTATATTTTTTATACCTGTAATCACACCACGGTTGGTTCTCTTTTGTCCTATGTGTAGGACTGAAGTGGACAGTTCACTTTCCCATATAACCAAGCCAGGTCACAAGGTTGCTAGTCATCCTTTAATGGAGCAGTCCAGCACATGTATGCACATTAACGTTAGAGCAGGGTCATCAGAGGAGGTTTGATTGACATGACCATGATTTTTCAGTTTGCCACCTGTCTACGTAGCCCTGGCCGCTCTGATGCTTGCCCAACCTTGCATCCTACTTGTTAGTTGTATCACTTTAATACACGGTCCCTGTTTAGTAGGATTCCACTTTCTCCTTATTACGCTGAGATGCTATATGGCCATAATCCATATCACTTTCTTTCAATTCTATCTTAACTCAGTCTCCTTTTCCGCGCTATTTCCTAATTTCACACATATCTCATTACTCTGCCACAATATCTTTCATTTCATACTGTATGCATCGTTTGCTTTCCCTGGACTAATGGAACACGGCTCTTTAATTGATTCTGTTTCGGCTCAACATATTTATTCTCTTGATGATTAATGTTCTTTTTTTCACAGGTGTTATATGTTCTTTGACATTTTACCGCACGAGTGCACAGACTCATGTTTTAATGGTGTCTTCACATATTATACTGTGCTAACAAAAAAAGGTCATATACATGTATGTGTGCTGATAGAACATATGTACATATGGAAAACAGAATATCCCCTTCATAACTGAGATATGATACATTTACAATTAACGTGTTTCATGATGCTCTCCCATAGTTTAGAAATCAAATACCAACAACAAAGAAAAATGTAATTAAAAAAAAACTACTTTAATTGAATATTACATCATAACACCTACATGCATAGTCGCTATAGCAACATTTAGCGGAATATTTTTTAATTGTCAAGTCTTTTTGTTTTTAATATTTTAACATTTGATTTGAAATTCGTATAAACTGCAGGAGATGTCAAAATACTTAATGTGTTATTTCCTCAGTGGTACCGGTAATTGAAATGTTCATTTCGTTATTTTTGTCTTTAAGATTAAAAAACATGCTATTTAGTATTTACTGAAATGACAAGTGTTACACAAAAAACACTTTTGCATATTTACTTAACTTTGTGTAACAAATATTAAACTTAATTAGAATTAAATATTTACAGAATTGTTCCTAAACTTCCATAACAACGTCTTTTGATTAATGTTACCGATCCTGCAAAACAATATAATATAATAGAATGATTGTGAATCATCTTCCAAATATATTATTCATAAGATGTGCATTTAAAACACAAAAACAATCTCCAGGAAGATAAAAAGATGTCAATTTAAACATATTGCTTAACATTGTGTGAAAAGTCATTATGTGGTGTTTTATTTGTGGTTTCGTCTAGCGCTAAGTCATGAATTTGTTATTAATAAATAAAGCTTTAGTAACATACTGTGGCCTACAGACATATTTTTTTATTCTAAGGTTGCCGTATTATTATTATTACGTATTACACTGGGTTTTAGCTGGATAGGTTTCTGGCGTGTGCTAAAACCATTCTGTTCTAGCCACTAGGGGGAGCTGTTAACACCATGGTGCAAAAAAGGCTTAGACATTTGAGAAAGACTAGGTCCAAAAGAATTGAAAAACTAGTTATTGCTTATATTTTATCATATTATATTATATATATTATCACGCTTGCTAATAAGGTTTTGGTCTGATTGTACAACAGACCCTGTATTTCTAAACATGGTGCTTTTTGAGCATTGTGTAAGCATTTGTCTAGCCTTAGGAGAGGAGTGGTCAAGTGGGTAATAGCCCCACAATGCTATTATAGGGTGACCACCTGTCCTGGATTGCCCGGAACAGTCCGGTAATGGGACTTTACGTCTCAGGCAGCCTCAACCCTGGACTATGCCTTGTCCCGGAATGCGAGGTCCGAGTGAAGGAGGTCTCAGCCAATCAAGAGAGACTTCTCAACACTCCAGATTGCCTGAGAGTTCAGAAGCCTCTCCTGATAGGCTACGTCTCTCCTTCACACCAAGGTATGTGTGTTTGTGTGTATGTAACTGTGTTTGTCTGTTTGTCACTGTGTTTGTCTGTTTCTGTGACTGTGTTTGTCTGTTTGTCACTGTGTTTGTCTGTTTCTGTGATTGTGTTTGTTTGTGTGACTGTGTTTGTGTGACTGTGTGTGTATTGTCTGGTAATAGAGGAGTTAATTCTCTGAATCAACTCATGCCTGGTAATAGAGGGGGAAACACTCTGAATCCACTCATGCCTGTAATCAGGCCCGGACTGGGACAAAAAATAGGTCCGGGCATTTAAGCCCGAGCAGCCCATATTTATTTATTTATTTATTGTTAAAGCCCACCCTTCATGTATCTTTGCATTTACTCATTCACACAAATCATTCAAGCAATTCATCCACACATGAATTCATTAATTGTCATACGCATTCACACAATTCAGCCACACATTTATTTATTCATTCATTCATTCTCATACGCATTCACACTACCCCCTCTCCCCATCTTATCTGCCCCTTCTCACTATGTTCCCCCTTTTCACTATGTACCCCTTTTCACTATGTACCCCCTCTCACTATCTAACCCCTCTCTGCCCCTTCTCACTGCACCCCCCTCCCTCACCCTACTTACCTTGTTGCCGGAGCAAGCAGCAACTGCGACCGGGGCCGGGAAGCCCCCACCAGGGCCGGCCTTAGGGGTCTGCGGCCGCACAGGGCTTACATTAAAACATCGGGGGGGGTTAACTTTATTTAACATCCCCCCTGGTGGGGGCTTCCTGACCCCTTAGCAGTTGCGGTCTTAAGGGGCAGGTGCCCCTTATGCCCTGCGTTAATGCAGCCGTAGAGGCCGCATAGGCCCAGTCAGTTCGGTCCTGACTGGGCCTATTTTAAGGTAGGGGCCTGGAGCTGGAGCTCCATCAGCCCCTAAGTCAATCTGGCCCGGCCCACCGGGCCGCCTGTAATGATTGTATGTATATTATAATATAGGTATATTATTAAATCTGAAATTAACATGGTTTCCAAGGCTTCCTAATAATAAATATATAATAGTATATGTGAATCAGTGTGTATGTAAGATATATAAATAAATATATATAATGTATTTTTACATGTGTCCCTGAATGTCAGAAATAAAATGTTCCTTCTTAATTAAATTCCACTTACAGATTGTTTGATTTATTTTCATGCTTGCGGTAACCAGAGCTTTTATAGTCTTCATGTCCAGGTGCACATATGATGTACATCCCGGCTTAGTTGGCAGTGACAGCTATATTGTTCTGTTCCGGCGCTCGAAGCAATTCTAGACTGAACTTAAACAGTAACTATAGGAAAGCTACAAAGATGTGTTATGCTTAGTTTACTGCATGGAGATTAATGTAAAACTTCACATTTAGCCCTTTGGTTTAAGGACATTGATGTTGAATGTTCCATGTTCTAAAAAGCCCCAAAAAACACATTTGGTGTGTTTGTTTTATTATATAAATAGTCAAATCTTAGCAGCTGCTGAGTTTAAACTATCCACAGATATATGATAAAATCGCCGTATCATTGAAGCTGGTCCAAGCGTAAATCTATCCACATTTTTGTTGTATGCCATATCTCTGGAATTGTTTGTGATGAGTCAGATCTTCTGGAATATATAAAACTAGGAGATAGTTTTGTCTTAGGAAATTTGGCGTAGGAAATTTGATCAGGTCCAACAGCACTAGAACCCTGCAAAGTACAAAGAGCTAATTTACATACTTAGTATAGATTCTAAGAGCTCCTAATTTTATTATTCACTTCGCTCTGTTAGATCTTCAATTCATCTAAACCATCTGCTCCAGTTGCCTGGAAAATTGCCCTTTTTTCTTGGTGGAAGTTCCCAAGAAGGAATGGTTCTCCAACTGGCACACAAGGTTGGATCCTTAAAAATTGTTCTACGGAAAATCTTCATATAATGTGTCCCCTTAGACTTTCCGCATGAATAGTATATATATTTGTCACGGAGCTGGCTAGTCCGACCGACTACCTCCGCTGTCTTGTGCTCCCTTAGCCTGGGACAACACACTTTCCCCGGTTCCCCAGTCACTAGCCGAGACTCAGTGTAGGGTAAAACCAAACGAAGACTGATTTATTTTAGACACACAGAGCTGGATATATCCAGCAAAACACACATTAACATAAAACAAGATATTGGGACACAAACCTCCCCCTTAATCTGCCTCTCAGAGACAACAGGGGCAGTAACGGGATTAACAATACAATAGGGGGGAGACTGATTTATACAACATTAAACATCAAAGAATGGTGGTCACTCCCTGGTGGCAGATCCTGGCTGTCTGCCGGAGATAATCCCCTCAGCCAGTGATGAGATGATACTGCTGGGGGTAGCCACAGAAGTCTCTACAAACCCAGGGCCCATAGTCAATAGGGAGGAGGCTGGCAGTCAGGCTTCTCCAGTGGCCCCAGTGATGGAGGCTTCCGTCACAATATTCTTATATGATATGTATGATGCTTAAATGGGCAATGTAAGCACCTGTAAAATCATTTCATGAAATCAACTATAGCTTGTTTAATTGTTTTGGAGATATTTAGTAAAAAAAAAACAACTTCAAAGAAGTTAAAACCACCACCAGCTTGTGGAAGGCATCATTTATTCAATCAGCAACTAAAAAGTGGAGCGGTGATATGTTAATGGGAAGGAATAATCAAGCGCATCCTGTGAAAAGGGATTTAAGTTGTTATCCTGCATTAGAATGGGAATGGGTGTACAGGGTGAGAATGTAATTTTGACTCTTTCTATTTCATTGGTAAGACTACATCTTGAATATGCGTTAAAATTATGGATACTAGTTCATTAAGATGGCATACAACAGGTATTCAAAGCTAAGAGCTTCCATTCAAGGAATGGAAACTCTCAGCTATGGAGACAGACTTTGCAGATTGGAGAATTTAGCTTGAAGAACACCTATGTGTCGATAGGATTGCCATATACAACTAATTTCTAGGACAATAAAAATACCTGTCTGTGAATCATAGAAGTATCTGTCTGCGAACCACAGACAATCATGTTGATCCATGGAAAAATTATGATTGCATTTAGAGTAAATAAAGTGGGGGTTTTCAACCCAATATTTGTGTCTCTTTTTTGAGTACATGGGATGGTTGAACTTTCTTTCTTCCACCTAAGTAAATATGTAAGATACATTTCTCTTATTTCTCTCTGGATATATTGCTTATTTTAATCTATAAACATACTTAGCCTTTCCACACCAAAGCATTGTGTTTCTATGAATGCTTTGTGCCTAATCAAATTATTACTTTATTTAAGGAACTAGGAAGGTAAGATTTAGGGGGGGAAGTCTGGGTCTCATCTGATCCCACCCTATACTGTGGGAAAAAATAAATAACCTGGAAACATTGGTTAACATGGATTCTTAGGTATAGCAAGAGCTAAGTGGATAAATATTAAATAATCACCAATTTATTAACTCATTTTATGACGTTGTGACTGTTGACTCTTTTTCAGATACAAGTTGCTTCAATATATTTATGTAGCCAGAGATGATGTCATAGCATCTGTTTTTACACATTTTTATAACTAAAACCACCAAGGAATTTATTCACAAGTTCTACCCAGATGTAAAAAAAAATGCAATTCTCCCGTAAGGAGAAGCAGCATGGAAAGTAAGGCAGGTGTAAGACATGAGATAATTAAGTAAAAGGGATTTTAATGCACTCTCAAAAGCTATATACTAGGTGCTAAAACATGAATATAAGTCAGTTTTAAGTTTATTAAATCCTAGAAAATGTCTAATGAAAAAAGATGAATGCAGGCAGTTCGGGAGATTGGGAGACTATTTTGTCTTGGTTTACTTACACTGTATTTCAGTTAGGATTTATCTATAATGCGATGACTTGAGGTGGCAGATGAGTTTATGTGCTTTTGCCTCGAAACTACTATAACCTTTATTGAGTGTATGAATTTGCATGTTTGGATTTGAGCACTGAGAATTGGTTCTTCCATGAAGCAAGCAGGTCTGGTTCTAGAGAGGAATCTGTCTGCCCATGGGCATGGACAGTCCAGCTAGGCGAGTCAGTTTGGGCTTAAGCCTGTTGCACTAAGGTTAGTCAAAAGGAAGCACTGCGGGCCAGACCCAAGCTGGCTAGAACGTCTTGTCCCCTCTGAGGGACGCCTGGTATTAAGTGGGTGAGAACTTGGTCTTTGGGGCCCACCTCTTGCTTTGCAAAAGGCCAGGGCCGGACTAGGACTGAAAAGCAGCCCTGGAAAAATTTGGAGACCAGCCCCATATAGTTTATCTCACGGTCAAGCTCTTATACCCACACGCACCCCTTATACATACCCGCGTCACGCTATTCGCCATTCTTTTTATCTCATTATTTGTATTAAAATGCCAGAAAGCAAAAGTGTTAAAAAGCCCTAATAAATTAAATGCATTACACATAATGGGATGAAAACATTTGCTACTGCGAACATTTTTAGATGAAAAAGTTCCATTTTATTCAGTGGAACAAAACACTGATCACATTATTCTTCACGATATTCTGGTAAGAAACTTTTATTTCTTAAACTATTTTTTTCCATATTTAATAAAAGCTATGATTGAGACATGTTTGGTTTTTATTTCCTTTCATTTGACAACCTACCCCCGAGTTATGCACCTCTGCCCCAGGCTTGCCACTCTGCCCCCCTGATATGCCTTCTAACCCCCTATATTCCACTCTGCCTCCAGAAATGCCTTATACCCCCTATATGCCACTCTGCCATATAGGGGGTTAAAAGGCATATCATGGGACAGAGTGGCATATAGTGGGTATAAGGCATTCCTGGAGGCAGAGTGGCATAAAGGGGGTTAAAAGGCATATCATGGGGCACTCTGCCTCCAGAAAAGCCTTATGCCCCCCTATATGCCACTCTGCCTCCCCGATATGCTTTATACCCTCCTATATGCCACTCTGCCCCATAATATGCCTTTTAATCCCCTATATGTCACTCTGCATCCAGAAATGCCTTATACCCCTATATGCCACTCTGTCCCATGATATGCCTTCTAACCCCCTATATGCCACTCTGCCATATAGAGGGTTAAAAGGCATATCATGGGACAGAGTGGCATATAGGGGGGTATAAGGCATTTCTGGAGGCAGAGTGGCATAAAGGGGGTTAAAAGGCATATCATGGGGCACTCTGCCTCCAGAAAAGCCTTATGCCCCCCTATATGCCAGTCTGCCTCCCCGATATGCTTTATACCCTCCTATATGCCCCTCTGCCCCATGACATCCCTTTTAACTCCCTTTATGCCACTCTGCCTCCAGATATGCCTTTTGACCCCCTATATGTCACTCTGCATCCAGAAATGCCTTATACCCCTATATGCCACTCTGGCATATAGGGGGTTAAAAGGCATATCATGGGACAGAGTGGCATATAGGGGGGTATAAGGCATTTCTGGAGGCAGGGTGGCATATAGGGGGACACACTTACATACACACACATGCCAATTTTTTTTGTTTTTAACAAATACAAAAAAATATTATACAGTACAAAAAATACATTGGTTTACTTACCTTCTACTTCTCTTGACTTCCTGGTAGCTGCACACTGTTCTCCTCTATGCTGACAGGAAGTCACTGACCTGACATCCGGTGCTGCACCAGTCTGAGTGCGAGGGGGCGGAGCTTCCACCTCACGCTGCTCCCATCACTATGCAGCCATCAGACTGCTGGGAATGTAATCTAAACGGCCGATGCGTGGTGATGCCGCCGGCCAGAGCTACTTTAACACTTTTTTTTTATTTATATGGTAAGCTGGATCGGCTTGCCATATAAAGTAAAAAAAAAGTATTAAAGCAGAGCCGGCCGGTGGCATCAGCACGCACCGGCCGTTTAGATTACATTCCCAGCAGTCTGATGGCCGCATAGTGATGGGAGCAGCGTGAGGGGTGAAAGGTCAGTGCGAGGGGGCGGAGCTTTCACCCCTCACGCTGCTCCTATCACTAGACGGCCATCGCACACGGCTGCTGGGTGCTGATGCCGGCCGGCTGCATCAGCACCCAGCGGCCGCTTTGATTAGATTTCGGGCAGCCTGGGGGTATCCCGGTGGGCCAGTCCGGCCCTGCAAAAGGCCACCCATAGTAAGCAACAAAACCTATTCAATAACTCATTATCACACCTGTTTCTGATATGTTATCAGACACCCATTGATGGCTTCACTGACTTCATCTGGCCAATGGCCTCCATTTGGAAATAAACTTGTCTTGTCCTCTGGTACCTGTGACCCCGGCTTGTCTTGTTAAGTGAACTTTTTATATACAGACTCCACATTTAGAGAGCAGAAAGCCTAAGATGTTGGCTCAGGTGCCCAGTTGCCCAGAGCAAGGTCAAGAGGATCTAACTGTCCCTGCACTACTATTCTATCCTGACCCAAGCAACTTGATCACGTATAATAGTTATGACAATTCTGGTGCAGGGACATTCCATAGGATTCCATAGAGAATGCTTCACATCTACCACTATACACCAGAATATCTTTTTAGGTATAACATACAATGGGTAGATTTCAGCACATGAAAGGCGCAAAACGTATGAACACTATTACCACTATTGCTAAGTGATAGTTCAGAGCCGGCCCAAGGCAAGATGCCGCCTGGGGCGAATTTTAAAATGCAGCCCCCCCTTATCTACCCTTCCTCTCCCTCCGTCCCCGCCCCCCCCATTATCTACCCTTCCTCTCCCCCCCCCCCCTTGTACTTACCTTTCAGCAGTCCTGCGGCGAGTCTCCCTGTTCGGTCTCAATGCCGGCTTGTAATGCTGAGCGCCGGAAATGAGGTAATCTTCCGGCACTCAGCATTACAAGCCGGCACCGAGACCGAACAGGGAGACTCGCCGCAGAGGAGAGAGAGGGGCGCCGAGCGGGCGCCCCTTTCTCTCTCTTTCGCTTAAAAAAAAAAAAAAAAAAAAAAGGGCTTCAAAAGTGCAGCCTGGAGCGGTTGCCCCACTGGGACCTGGGGTAGTTGATATGCATAAGATACCCCACGTTTGATTGATGTGATTGTGCACCTTTTTTGTTTACAGACCCTTTTTGACATGAGTGCCCATGTTCCAATAAATTGGTGCAAAACTTTTTTTTCATTGACGCAATCGCTTATTTTTCTTTTCCAATATTATTGTTTATTAACTATATTGTTAAATTAAAGAAATCTTTTTGATTAACATGCTGGCAACATATTCGATAATGGCATATTTAAAAAAAATTATTGTAATGGGGGTTCTTGCTAACCAGCTTAACATTTAAAATGTTATTATACAATTTAAAAACGTCATTTTTTTCTAGTATTTTCAAGTGGGTCTAGGGATTCTTTTTACGGTTTTTTATTGGAATCAATTTAGTAACTATTTTTCATTTCAGATCAACCAATTAACAGAATTAACTTTGTACTTTCATTAGGTTACTAAAACTGTATCATAATACTAATACGAATTGTGTACTAATAGCTCTTTTAAACAGAAGGTGCCATCTGGAATTTTATGTCCCAAGTCAGCAAGCATTGAGAAATTATGGCTTTTTTAAACCAGTTCTGTGTTTGAAAGTTCTGCCAGAGCCTGCTTCAAATATCTTCCACAAACATCTACGCTCCAAATGTTTCCGTATGAGTAATCACTATTCACAAATGTTCCTTGCCAATAAATAAAAGGCTTTGAAAGCAAACTTTCAAAGGACATAACTCTTGTACTGTTCCAATGCAAACAGAGATATATCTGTTTAAAAGAAGCACATATGGCCTTGAGTTTTGTAAATAATTTTTATTGCTCTATATATAATAGCCTCATTCTTCTCTCTCCCAGTTATTCAGTGAAGCTTATTATCAGCTCTATTATTAGTATTTTCTGCATATGGAACACCGGATATGGTAATATCAGTGTTAATGGACACTAGATTTGTGCATTCAGATTTGTACCAAATTATGGCAAATTCAGCAATTAGTATGAAGCCGCAAAAACAAGACCAGACCCCCCACAAAGCGGATGAAAACAAAGCAAAATACTCTTTGTAGGTCCTTTCACTCACACTCTTACTTACTCTCTCACACTTTCATTTTGGTTCCCTACTTTTGCCAACCACTTCCACTTGAGCATCTTCTATCTTCTCTCTTTCATCTTCTATCCTCTCTCTTTTACTGTCTCTCTTCTATCTTTGACCATATCTCCGAGGACATGGTCCGAATGTCTGCCAAAATGTCGTACCTTTCGATGACGTCCCCTATGTGAGAGAGAACGAGACGTCCCCTATGTGAGAGTGTGAGAGAGCGAACGAGAATGAGAGTATGAGAGTGTAAGCGAGTGAGTAAGAATGAGAGTAAATGTGGGCATCAGGCAACAAATTGTGTTCCTGAATTAAGAAATCCCCCCCTCGATTTTCGGCAGGGAATAAATCAATTGTATCCATTTGCACATGTCTAATGGATACCTACATTTTGAACACAGGAATCTAAGCTCATAACAGGTCAATACGCAAGGTTTGGTACAAAGAGCTCAGGGACCAAACAACAGGAAGAAAACAAAGGGAATGACACGTTTTTACTCATCAACTAGATTATTTCAAAGTATCCTTCGAACAATAAATTATACAGGGCTCAGTCCTTTTTCCTGGAGAAACTTGCCAGTGTTGCCCCTTCATAATTAATAGTGAATTGAGAGGCTTGATTCCACAAATCAACCCAAATGGTGCTCTTTATAACTAGTATATCACTTATATATAACTGGAAATCCTTGCTTTGATATGGGTGATTTACGGTAGAATATCTTTTTTTATCATTGTTTCCATAAGAAGAGTTATAAGAACCATTTGGTTGGAACCAGTGAGTCATAACAGCAGAATCTTTGTAGTGAGCTATCAAGGGTTAATATCTGAAGAGTCTCAGGTCAGCTCATTCAGAAAGCTCTTGAGTATAAATAGTGGTATCTAAAAGCTAATTGGTTTTCATATAAGAACAATATACCAGAGGTTTATAAAATAGAAAACAATGCAGTTGTACACAATAGTCAAATGTCAAAAGTCTGTACTTTTAGCCAAAGTGCTAACATAACAAGTACTTTCACTACGTGAATAAGGCAATTAAAACTGAATCAATATGAGATGTTCTTTCAGGCGAGCATCTATCTGAATATTGTGTAAGCGGAGTTTTTTTACCTTAATGTCATTGTAGGAGGGTAGTGGGTGCCGTGTTATCCTTAAACCCAGACCCACCAACCCTAACTTCCAAAAAACTCCCCCAACACAAACCAACCCAAGCTGATACAAATAGGCTACAGCATATTATTAACACCAAACAATAACCTAAAACAAATAACTAATACTTACCAGCCATACAATAAATAACTATACAAATCTGCAACTACCATGTACCAGAAACCATTAATGCTAACCCCTAGCTGGCTCTCTTAGCTCATTGGGCCCATCCAATAAAAGTAATGAGTAAGAGTGTGGTACGTTGGTTTTCCAGGGTCAGCCAACCTATAGCAGTAGATGCAGTTAACATGATCTTCAGCCAAGCTAACTCCATGAAGTTCATGGGGACTATAATTCAACTGCAGCTTAAGACTGTGTTATAAGGAGACTTATTTTATAATGTGCAAACCAAGTCTGCTGGCTATGTTGGCCTCCACGGTATGTGAGGAAGGCCAATCATGTGCCTTTAACAGTGTAACTCACTGAAAAACTACTCCATTATTTGCCCCCAAGCACCAGAATTTCAACATTTGGAGTTATCCGTGTTATGGAAGAGACAGGGATAATTTCTTTCTATACTTCCTACTTTGGTCGGACATATCAGAGACTATGTAGGTTGCAGTTAGGACAACGCATGTAGGAAGCCATCTACTTCTTGTACACAATCTCATTCACTGGATTTAGGAACTCGGTTGAACAGCAGAAAGGAGATGCTTGAAATTCCAGCAAACAAAAAAGAAATAATAACGATCCAAAACGAAGTAGTATGATGCTAAGTCTAGTTATATGTATATACCGTATTTGCTCGATTATAAGACGAGGTTTTTTTCAGAGCAATTGCTCTGAAAAATACCCCTCGTCTTCTAATCGGGGTCGTCTTCTAATCAGACCTCAAATAGAGGTCTGATTATGAGACTAAGATCCAGATCCCCCGCACCGCTGCAGGGGACCTGGATCCTCCTGTCTCCCCCCCACACACACTTACCGGTGCTTCCTGCTGTATTGCCGGGGCAGCGGGTTGACGTATAGCAGCGGTGTGGCTAGCAGCGGGGGTTGTCTGCGTCCGTTGCGCATACCTTCCCCGACTGTCAGAGATCAGAGTTCCCCGCACCGATGCGGGGAACTCTGATCTCTGACAGCCGGGGAAGGTATGCGCGACGGACGCAGACAAACCCCCGCTGCCAACTCCACCTCCTTCCGGCTGCAGCAGAAGGAGACGTCAACCCGCTGCCCCGGCAATACAGCAGGAAATTGGAAGCACCGGTAAGTGTGTGTGTGTGTGTGCGTGTGTGTGTTAAATGGGGGAATAGGGCATTTCTGGAATGCCTTATACCCCTATATGCCACCTCTGGCACTTAGGGGGTTAAAAGGCATATTATGGGGCAGAGTGGCATATAGGGAGGTATAAGGCATTTCAGGAGGCAGAGTGGCGTTAAGGGGGCATTTAATAGAGCACTCTGCCTCCTGAAATGCCTTATACCTCCCTATATGCCACTCTGCCCCATAATATGCCTTTTAACCCCCTAAATGCCAGAATGGAATATAGGGGTATAAGGCATTTCTGGAGGCAGAGTGCTCTATACAATGCCTTTTAACTCCCTTAATGCCACTCTGCCTCCTGGAATGCCTTATACCTCCCTATATGCCACTCTGCCCCATAATATGCATTTTAACCCCCTAAATGCCAGAATGGAATATAGGGGTATAAGGCATTTCTGGAGGCAGAGTGGCACATAGGGGGTCAAAAGGCATACCATGGGGCACAGTGGCATATAGAGGGTTAAAAGGCATATCATGGGCCACAGTGCCATTTTGGTGTGGCAAGCCTGGGGGCAGATGTGCGTAACTGGGGGACAGGTTGGAAAATACAAGGAAATAAAAACAAAAAAACAAAAGTTAATATTCAGATTTTGGGGGGTCGTCTTATAATCAGGGTCGTCTTATAATAGAGCAAATACGGTAATAGCTTTATGTTGTCAATGATTTTCAAAGTAGAATGTTTTCTTTGTTTTCAAGACAAAGGGCTAGACAACAGGGGGCATAAAATACAGTTTGAAAATTTTCTCTCCCATTTCTCCCTACCTCTCCCCTTTCCCTTTATCTCTCCCCCCTTCTCTTTGACCCTGCTTCTCAGTATCTCTCTTCTTTTTCTTTAGCCGTCCTTTTTATCTCTCCTCTTGTTCTTTATCTTGCTTCTTTGTTTTTAGCTCTTTGTTCTCTTTATCTCTCCTCCTTTTTCTATTTGTATCACTTTTTCTTTATCTACCCTCTTCCTTCTCTTTACCTCTCGTTTTTCTCTCTGCCATTCCCTTTTTTTCTTATTTCATCTTTAATTTTAAGTCTTTCTCTCCTCTTTTTCATCACCTCTCCCTTTCCTCTCTACCTTTCCCCGTTCTCTGTATCTTCTCTCTTCTTTATCTCCTTCTCTTCATCTCAACTTTTCTTCTTCCTCTGTATCTCATTATCTCTCCCCTTTCCCTTATCTCTCATCTTTCTCATTATCTCTCCCTTTTCTTCCCACCTCTCTTCTTTCTCATTGTCTCCTCACTCTCCTCTTCTTACTCTTCATACTTTTCTGAAGTTCTGTGGTGGGAGCGCAATGTCTCGGTCTCACTGCTCCATTGCGGTGTGCGTGGCTTCACTGCTGGGCGCCAGCAGCATTGCAGGGAGCGATGAAACAAACGTCGGTGTGAACAGACCTCGCACTCCCTTTTTTTGGGCGGCTTAGAGGGAGATCCAGAACCAGTCCTGCTCCTCCAGTGGTGGGTAGACCAGTCCGGCGTAGAGGAGGCGCCGGCCCTGTGCACACATAAATTTTCTTTTTGCACTGGCTGCAAAACATGTGCATGGACACTCATGCACAGCCTACAGAGAACATTGACCAGAGCCTGAATTATGAATTTGCATAAGTGGACTTTTTCTTCAACTTGACTTATTTTGTCACATAATTTCTCATGCAAAACTTATACAACCACCTTAAAATGTGTCTGTTTTATCGACCAAAAAAAACGGCATAGGAAGTCTGAATATTGTTCTGCAGTTACAAATTTTAAATGTGATTTTTTAATATTTTTTTTTAACTGTTCTGTGGCCTTCATCCCACATGCTACTCTTTTTAATAAATTTTTTAGGTGTTTTAAAAAAAATTTAACTGACCAAAAAATTATTTATTTATTATTTAGAATTAGAAAAATTATATAAACATGCTTTATGGGCTTGTCACATTCAGTTTCTTGGATCTCAAGAGAAAGAAGTGATAATTGGATGGAGAGGCTTCTTTATGCCATACGCATATCCATCAACCTGAACCAATCCCCATCACTGACAATTTTTTATTGAATGATATTTAAATTGACTAATTGTAATTCAGTTGTAGCACTCCTGAAAATGACACTGGTTGTTACCCACATAAATTTTTGCGCTCCAGACAATATTTGAAATCATATATTTTTTTTTGCAGTACTGAGCAAAAGTACAGAAATACCATTTTAAGGAATAATTATTCACTGCACGTTCTTTAACCATAATCGCAGCTGTTTGTGTCTGCCCTTGCTGGAACGCTCATGTCTATTTATCAATATATTTTTTTTCATAACTTGGATATGTTCCCATGAGAGCCGTGAGAAAGAGTTTAGTGTTTCGTCACGCTTGTTAAGTTATTTATCATTAATGCTTATGCTGTCAGATTAATGCTTTTCTACTATGGCAATTGGCTGTATTAACAAAATATTAACCAAGCAGCGTGAGAAACCGAATGATTAGATTGCGTTACCAGTTTTTGTTAAAACACCATTAAAATTAAAATATGACTTTTCTTAAATATACTGAATCTTGACTTTTAAGATTCAAGTAGAATCTCCAACAGCAGCAGGGCTTAAGGGTGAAAGCGAAAGGAGAGGTCTATCCTGGAGGTTGCACGGGCCTCCACCTCTGGACTATGGCAGCTGTTGTAGGCCCTAAGGTAAGCCTGGGGCAAGGTCAACCGCCATTTTGCCCCACGTCATAGATGGCCTAAGACAAGCAGGGGAGGGAAATACCCATGTAATGAACCGTGTAGCTGAACTGTGGGTTCCCATGAATATACTGTTTGCCTCAATGGGCGAGGGAAACACATGAGTGTAATACTAATTGCTAATTAATTAAAATGGAGTGATTTCCACATGTAACACTTTAAAAAAAAACACATTCCACGAAAGAAAAGAGGGCCAATTCCGTAAGTATATAAATTCACAACATACCATGTATGGCTCCACAAGGTATACTAATCTTACAATTTATAGAGCCACTGTACATGCAACCAGTTACAATAGATACTTAATGTCCCACATCCCATCTGAGTTTAGCCACTAGGTTTTCGGGTGCCTAGATGAATTTTTACAAGTGTCAGTCATTTCGCAGTCACCTCTGCTCATTGTGACACAGCTGCGTTTTTTTATATGGAATCCATAATTTCATAGAAGAAGAATATTCAGTGGCATCAACTGACAACAACAGATGGGATATGGGAACTGATGTTTGTTTTTTATTAAATGAAAGCTTTGGCTGCGAGGGAATGGGTGGAATTATTTGCCTTTTGAAAACTTTTTGATTTTGAGGATGGAAAGTTCTTGGGGCCGCTCATTCCATGAATGTAATGTATATATTATAAACGCATTTCCTTTTTTGGATCCTGTTTTACCCATTTCTTGCTTATCTTGGATATATCGCTTGGCCTTTAAGGCTAGATCCCTACATCAATTGAAGGTAAGTATCCAAGTAAGGAAAGAGTTAAAAAATACTATTTTTTTATTCTATCTCAAAGCAGGCAAAGAAAAAAATAATAATATTTAATTCCACTTTAACGTCTTCTGATCCTTATGACAAAATGATTTTTTTCTATTCTGTACATTCTTTACGTAGACGGCATACTGCAAATCCTGACAATCTTGAGAAGTCACATTTTGACATCAGCGTATCACAGTTTCACCCAATTTAATGTAATTTCAATATTTCAAAGCAAACATAGAGGAGATATTTTTTCAATTACTGTTACCCTTTGAGAAAACACATTTACATTTATATACAATTTTTATACAATAGAGCACATAAAAATATTATTTGACATATACATTTTCTTTTAAATTCCTTATAGTCTGTTTTGCTAAAAATGGTATGAATATATTTTAGGAAGTAATAAAGAAAAATATATTCACGAGTAAATAACAAAAAAAATTACAAAAAAGGCTGAGGGTGTGAAGAATGTTCCAAAGGTGAAACATTTGTCTCTCTGTGACCATTTCTAGATGGACTTCAAAAAGTAACCTGAAATGTAAAGGTCGCTTGAGTCGATGCCAATGTAAATACGAATAGGAAGGACATCTTTTCTCCAGGTTGTAGTTAATGTGAAAAAAAATCATTAAAAAAAAGAAAATTCATTTCACTGATCGTATCGTGAAGTTTAATTGCACCTAATTAGGTTCAGACAAATAGTCATCAATAATGACAACTTATTATTTCTTTGAAGAATCGTTAAGAGGGGTCAGATGCTGTTGTGTTCCTTAAGTGTTTTTTTTTTTTAAATCGATGCAATGAGTTTCCATCATGCATAATGTCAGATAATGGGGTAAAAGAACAAGCTGTCCCAAGGTTCTTATGTATTAGGGACCTCAGTGTGACACAAAGCAAACTGGAGATGGCAAATTAATAGCAAATTAATGTGGCCGCCAGAGGCCCCACCATATAATTATTAGAATGAAATAAACAATCAGTATAAATGCCATTGTGACCTTGTAATTTATTATATTGGAAATAAACCCATCCATATACTGGCCTAGGCTGACTAGGCCTACACTGAGGGCAGAGGGTACTCGAGGGCATACCTGGGAACATCCAGGCTCCAGCTACCTGGAGTCCTCGCTCTTCGGGATGTGGGTTGGCGTGGACCATGAGTGAAAGGACCCGCTGACATGGATGGCCAGTCTGCTGACATTGCAGAAAAAGTGGTGGGAGAAGTAGACCGGTACAAGGGAGTGCCTCAATGCCGCTCTCAAAAAGCCTCTGCGCAAAAGCCGGAGAGTTCCCATGTATTCTTAGGGGCAGCATCTCCTCTGTCACCTATTAGGCCATCAGCCTCCATGGTGTGCCGCTGCTTAATGGGCCAGTTACAGGGGTGATCTTTGATCTCCCTAACCAGTCAATTTACACTATAGGGAACTGTGCCTAGCCACCATGGACAGAATGCTGTTCCCATATGCCACATGTCCTTAATTTGATAATAAAATCCAGACACTTAGCAAGGACAGCAGCTGTCGTGGGGCCCCTGGGGGTACTGCCCTCTCCCTAGGGAACTCCCAGCCAGGGCCGCAACTTGAAGCCAGAGGTCCCTGGTGCAAAAATCCCCCCAGTGACCCCTGACTTCACCAAGCAACATGTGCCACAGTGCCACCTTTGCCCTAAACAGCTTGAGTGAGTTTGTCCCCAAGCAGCTTATCAGTGCCATCTTTGCCCCAGCTGATCAGTGCCCAAACAGCTTGTATCTTTGGCCCAAACAGCTTGTATGTGTCATCATTGCCCCAAACAACTAGTCTGTGCATTCTTTGCCCCCCCTTTAACATACACTCTCACTCTGACACACACATATGTAAGCACACACAAATTACACAAACTTACTCATACATTACGAACACACATGTACACATTAACACACACACATACACACACATACATGCTCACACACAAACAGTTACACATAGATGCTCTCTCACACAAAATTACATATCCATGCTCACACACACACAATAACACATCTATGCTCACATACACAAAATTGCATATCCATGCTCACACAAAAAATGACACGTCCATGCTCACACACACACACACAATTACATATCCATGCTCACACACAAAATTATACATCTGTATACATCTGGATATGTAAATAAGCCTTTTCAGCTTTAGCTCTAGAAAACCTGATGTACAATTCCCCTGGACCTTTTTACAGGTTGGGAAAAATATATTCCAACCGTACTTAATGTTTGTCCCTGACTTTTATTTATGCACATTGCATAAATGTACTGGAAATCCTTTGTGCCAAGATAAAAGGAACATCTGCGGGGGCAAATAATAAAAATAAAAGTCCTTTTACCTTAGTTAGAACCTCTGCACATATGACATTTTTTGTTAGGTTTCTTTTACTTGTAACAAGATTTGTTTAGAATTCAAATTTCTAAGACACACAATAACGTAAAAAAAATAAAATTCTGCGGACAGTGTCAATGCATTTAAAAATTCCTCTAGAAAATAAGCTTTTTCCTGTTTATCATCAGTCAAGGTAGTATCATTGCTTCTGTAAACAACAGCGTCACCTCATGCATGTTTAAATTCCTTCACTGTATTAGCCTCCACCACTTCTGACGGGAGGCTATTCCATTTATTTACCACACTCTTTGTAAAGTAAAATGCATTGTTGATGGGGCTGCATGGGACACTCAACAGCATATTCCAGCCTAAACCAACTAGACCTAGGGTGGCAGGTCCAGGGGACATCAGTGGCCCTGCCACAACACAATCGCATTGAGCGCTGGTCTGGTTACAAGGAAGATCTTTGATCTCCTCAATCTGCCTGTTTCCACTATGGAAGACTACACCAAGCTCTTACGCACCTTTAAGACCCAGGGCACTGGGATATGATGTCATATGTCGGCGATGAGTGTGGCTGGAAACAACTAGATGAAATCTTTCATCTTCTGCTTCTGCAGGGGTTTTAAGTCATTATTGAGTTCCATTTAGCTGCCATGATGCAAAATGAAGCATAGAAACTCTTTCCCTATGACAATTTTTTTCTACAGTTCTAATATAATTTCCAAATATCTTAAAATATTTAAGAAACATATATAAGGCAGCCTTGAAGAGGAGACGACATACAATCTATGCAATATATGGTGCAAATTCTAGAGACATGTAATGCAAGGGCTAAGGATTTATTAAAACATATCTTGGTTTTTTTCTGACGAGGCTATGTATGATATGGAAGACTGATGTCTGGTGTATTACTGGTTTTTTCCACTTTTTGTGTACTTTCATTGATGCCTTGATACAAACGCAACTCACTCCTTTTGCGGTTATGTTATTAGATGACTTATACACGTTCAAATAAATATAAATATAATAATTATAATATATAATATAATTATATAAAACATTAGATAAAAAAATTTAAAAATAAAAATATTTTGACAGCTAAGCCATTTAAAATCAGTAATGGGGGGGGGGCGTGTCCAGCTACCGAGGAAGATGGCTGCGTGATCTTTCAGCTCCGCCGCTGCTCGCTCTTTTTTTAGCCTGAAACCTGCTTTAACTTACCTCTTCCCTGCCATGGGACGCATTAAGAAGCTGCCTGCGGACCCTCCTACACCGGGTGCCCGCTCCCGCTCGACTTCTGCTTCCCTCCGGGAATATTTCCGCACTCCTGCGGACCTGGCTTCGCAGGCCTCTGAGGAGCACGAGGCCCGGTCTCCCGCTAGCTCGTCCTCTCTTGAAGATGGCGCCCCAGTGCCTCCGATACCTTCTCAGCCTCTTACGCCTGAAGTTCGTCAATTGTTTTCCTCCGCTCCGTGGCGTACGGACTTCTCAACGCTGATCCTTGAGCTCAAGCAGGTAGTGAGAGACGAGGTCTCTGCGTTGCGAACCGACTTAACCTCTCTGGAGCGCAGGGTGGTTGCTTTGGAGGACGCCTCATCGGCCCACCATGATGCTACTCGGCAGTCGCACCAGGACACTCACCGGCTGTTCCGGTGTCTGGGACAGGTCCGCCGCCGTGTTGAGGACTTGGACAACAGGGGCCGCCGCCATAATATCAGGATCCGCGGTGTGCCCGAAGCTGACGCCTCTGAGGACCTCCCGGGGCTGCTGTCATCTCTGCTCTCCAGCTTACTGGGTCGACCGTTTGATGCAGCGGGATCTGTCGACCGTGTTCATCGGGCCCTGCGGCCCAGAGGTACTCCGACCGGTCCTCCCAGGGATATAGTCTGTCATTTTACAGACTTTGCCCTCAAGGAAGCTGTCATGTCACGTGCCCGGGCGGTGGGGACATGGCCTTGGCAGGGGCATCAGCTCACCTTTTACCAGGATGTCTCTGACCTTACCCTCCACGTACGGCGAGCCCTACGGCCATTGACCTTGGAGTTACAGCGTCTGCACATTCCGTATCGATGGGGGTACCCCTTTGCCCTGGTAATCCGACACGCAAACACCTCCCTCACGCTTCGGTACTACCACGAGCTCCCTGATGTTCTCCGCACGCTTGGCCTGTCTTCTCTACGTATCCCCGATTGGACTTTCCTGGGTCTCGATCCTGAGATCGGATCGTCGCGGCCTCCGCTCCCTTCTCGCCCACGAAGAGCTCCGCGTCCCCGACTCGGGGGTACTCCACCGGACTCTGACGCGCACCCGGGAGCCTTACCTTCCGCACGGGCCGCTGAGGAATAACACGGTCTATTTTTCTGCTCTATTGGCTGCCCACTTGATGGGCCTCAGGCACGGTTTGCTCTCCCTATGTTGCTACATTCACCGGGGTTTAGACTTGCGGCTTTTCACACCCTCACGTTTCACTGACTTCTTCGCACATCTGAGGTGGACTATGTTACCTGTACAAATTCCCCTGCACGTAAGATGCCCGGTGTCCTTGCCTTGCATTATTCATGTACATTTACTTCTGTAATTTTTTGTATTTTTTTTTTTTTTTTTTACTGCGGTTGTTTATGTTTATTTGCGCACATCGCACATGTCTCTGAGGCCGCGCGGGGGTGCCCTGTGCGCACGAGGGGATGTCCTCGCCATGTGGCCCTCACCTGCGCTCACATACTCACCCATTTGCGTCGCTTTCTGCGTGTTTCTGGCACGCGCAGGGCTGTTCTTACGTTGTGGTCGATGGGAGGTGCGCTTTCCGCTCACCTGCCCACCGCCTCCTTAACCAGGTTCACCGTTGTGGGGCTGCCTCCCCACTCCTGTGCGCGCGGGGCTCTCCCTCCTGGGCCTCCCTCTATCCTCGCTCCTCGCCTACATACACATTTTTATTTTTTTTATTTTTTTTTTAGTATTGATTTTGTTATGGTGGTTGTTTATGTTTATTTGTGCGCATTGCATGTGTCTCTGTGTGCCCAGGGGATGCCCTTGCCGTGTGGCCCTCCCATACGCACAAATGCTCGGCCACTTATGTTGATTTCTGTATGTCTTTGTGCACGCACGGAGCTGTCCTTGTGTTGTGGCCCACTGGAGGCGCGCTTTCTCCTCACCTGCCCGCCACCTCCTCGCCCGGGTACCCCCCGCTGTGGCACTGGTTGCTCACTCCCTGTATTGTGATCCACGGGTGGCCCTCCGGACACTCGCCTTCTCGGAGCTGACTCCCTCCTCGCATGCGTAGACGTGTTTTTTTTTTGTTTGTTTGGTTTTGTTGTTTTTTTTTTACTGCGGTTGTTTATGTTTATTTGCGCACATCGCACATGTCTCTAAGGCCGCATGGGGGTGCCCTGTGCGCGCGGGGGGATGTCCTCGCCATATGGCCCTCACCTGCGCTCACATACTCACCCATTTATGCCGCTTTCTGCGTGTTTCTGGCACATGCAGGGCTGTTCTTACGTTGTGGTCGATGGGAGGTGCGCTTTCCACTCACCTGCCCACCGCCTCCTTAACCAGGTTCGCCGTTGTGGGGCTGTCTCCCCACTCCTGTGCGCGCGGGGCTATCCCTCCTGGGCCTACCTCTATCCTCGCCTACATACCCACAATTTATTTATTTATTTATTTATTATTTTTTTTATTTTTTTATTTTTTTTTTTCCCTTGCACTTGTCTTTCTGCGCGCGCACAGGGTTGTCCTCGCACGCTGGCCTCCCCTGCCTCGCACACACGCATATGCATTTATCTCTGCAACTGTATATATTTGTATGATTATTATTTTGGTGCTCTCGTTACTCTTTGAGCTGGTGACTTTGGCATGTCTGTTTACGTCACCCTGTAACATAGCGCACTCACTCTGTGTTCCTCCTGTCAGTTCTTTTCTGCCTCACCCGTGTTTCTCCTATCTCACCTGGGGACGGTCCTCTGTCTACCGCCCTTCTGCCGCTCTGTTCTTGCCTCGGTGGCTTGCTCTTTCTACATTGTGACTGGCCCTGTGGCAGTTTTAACTTGTAACTATGTTGTTTGCTCAGGTTTCTACTCCGCGTACATCTGTTTGCGTGTAGCGGCGGGGTTCTTTTTCTTCCTTGTTGGTTGCTCACCTCCCTGCACATATCGCCTCTTTTTTGCCGACTCGGCCCCACTTTCCCTTTTACTGGGAGGTGGTTTTCCCCTTTTTTGCCGTCTCGGCAGGCGCTTGGTGTGTTTCGGTCCCCTGTTCAGGGCTTCGGCTCCTCTCCTCTCCCATTTTTCTCCTTCCCTTCTTTTTCTCTTTCCTCTTCCCTTTTACCTCCCCCTAGAGCACTTGCCCTCCCCTCCCCCCCCTCCCCTATCCTTCTCTCTAAATCTCTCCCCTTCCGGGAGCTGGATGTCTGCGTTGATCCGGACGGACGTTATTTGTTTCTCAGGGGGACTGTCGCGACCCAAACCTACACTTTTGCTAACCTTTACCTTCCTAACCGGGGGCAACATTTATCTTTGAAACGGATCCTGACTAGATTACGGGCCTTTACTGAGGGTACTCTGGTTTTGGGGGGTGATTTTAACGTGGCTCTTCATCCCTCTATGGACACTTCCTCTGGCCATTCCCGCGTTCCGCGCCGCGTCCTACGCTCCCTCCTTTCTCTTCTCTCCGCGTATCGTCTTGTTGACTGTTGGAGGGCTCTTCACCCCTCCGATAGGGACTATACTTTTTTCTCCACCCCTCATAATTCCTATTCTCGTATTGACTACTTTTTCCTCCCCTATGATTGCGCTGTCCTTTTACGTCGGGCTGCTATTGGGCTAACAACGTGGTCTGATCATGCCCCGGTGATTCTCTCCCTGGCCTCGCCTCTGACTCGCCCCACGGAACGCTCGTGGCGCCTGAACGACGCTATCCTTTCCGATGAGGCGGTGTGTGCTGAGACCTCACAGGCTTTATCCCTTTATTTTAGTGAAAATTCGTCCCCCGATGTCCCGGAACTTACTATCTGGGAAGCCCATAAAAGTGTGATTAGGGGTCATTACATACGACTCTGCTCCCAGCGAAAGCGAGCGGCGGGCAGGGAGCTCAGCTCCTTGTGTGCGCGCATCGCTGAGTTAGAACGGGCCCATAAGGCCTCTCTGTCTGGAGACATCTTACAGCAGCTTACGCTCCTTCGTGGAGAACTGGCCAAGCTCCTTAACGATAAATACCACTGCTCTTACTTACGCAATAACGCGTTGTTCCGTGAACACGGCGATAAGCCTGGCAAGTATCTGGCTCGTGCCCTCCGAGGCTCCCGGCGCCTGACATATATCCCTAGGGTCCGGTCTACGGACGGTCGTCTGCACCTTCTCCACTCCGGCATTTCGCGGAGTTTCCTTGATTACTTCACGGGCCTCTACAACCTCCCCCCTTTGGATGGTGGCCCCTATCCGACCGCTGACCGATCGGCGTTGCTTGCTTACCTAGATCGTACTGTCCGTACGAGCATCCCCTCTACTGCTGCGGAAGCGCTAGATGTTCCTATCACGCTGCCTGAGTTTGTTCAAGCGGTGACAGCCTCTCAAACAGGGAAATGCCCGGGGCCCGATGGTCTCCTTTTGCGATACTACTCTCGCTTCCGGGACACCCTTGGCCCACGCTTTGTCTCTGCCTTCAATTCGATCCTGGAGGGGGGCCAGATTCACGAGCATACCTTGATGGCTTCCATCTCCCTCATACCCAAGGAGGATAAGGATCCGGAACAATGTGGCAACTACCGCCCCATTTCGCTTCTCAACTCTGATTTGAAGCTCTTTGCGAAGATCTTAGCTATGCGCCTGAAACCGTTGTTGCCCACCCTGGTCCATCCGGACCAAACCGGTTTTGTGCCGGGCCGGGAGGCTCGGGACAGCACCATTCGCACGCTTAATCTGATGCACTATGCGAAGCGCAACTCGCTGCCTGCTATCTTTCTCTCGACTGATGCGGAGAAAGCTTTCGATTGGGTTGACTGGTCATTTCTATTGGCTACTCTCCGCCATATGGGTTTTGGTCCTGGGTTTCTCACCTGGGTCCGCTCACTCTACACGTCCCCCTCCGCGCGCCTCCGCATCAATGGCTCTTTATCTGATGCCTTCCCCATCCGTAATGGGACACGTCAGGGTTGCCCACTGTCGCCGATGCTGTTTGTGCTCTCCCTGGAACCCTTGCTGCAGGCTATCAGGTTGAACCCCGATATTACGGGCCTACAGGTGGGTCGCACATCTCATAAACTTCTGGGGTATGCGGACGATCTTCTTTTTGCAGTTTCCCAGCCCCGGATCTCTCTCCCTTCCATTATGCGAGAGCTTCAGTTGTATGGTTCGCTCTCTCATTTTAAGATAAACATGGCCAAGTCGGAAATTCTCAATCTCACCCTGCCTCCGCGGGAGTGTAGTGCCCTGGGTGCTCTTTTCCCTTTCAAATGGTGTTGCTCGAAGCTACGCTACCTGGGTATCTGGTTGTCCGCTGACCTTCCCCAACTTTATGCTTATAATTTCCTTCCCCTTCTGTCGTCTCTGCGCTGTGATCTGCGGAAATGGTCTGGGCTAGCGATCTCTTGGATTGGACGGATTAATGTCTTGAAAATGACTGTTATGCCCCGCCTGTTGTATTTATTTCAGACTCTTCCTATTCACATACCTCTTCCGTTCTTTTCTGCCGTCCGCTCTGCTTTTCTTAGGTTCGTTTGGGGGCGCCGTTCCCCCCGTATTCGTTTCAGTACTTTGATCCTCCCCAAGGCTAGAGGGGGCCTTGCGCTCCCCTGCCCTCGTACTTATTATAGGGCCTGCCACCTCCTTCGGATCTTGGAATGGGTGCATGGCCCGCCGCAGAAACTGTGGATTGGCATTGAGGATGCTCTCTTGGGCTTCCCTGCCAGGTCCCTTCCCTGGTTGGCGATTCCTACGGCCAATCAGTGGGCCTCCCACCATCCTTTTCTCAGGGCGACGCTGCGTGTCTGGCACTCCTTGTTGCGCGGTACTGCACTGTCTACTATCCCGTCGCCGCTCACCCCTGTCCGGGATAATCCGGATTTCCCGCCGGGTATGGGTGTTGACCTTTTCCCTGCTGTGACCACAGCGGGGGGCTCTGGTATTCGTGCCTTTTTGTCTCCTTCCGGCCTCAAGCCTTTGGGGGACTTGGTGGCTCCGGGTCCTCCGACCCTGTTGGCCCGGTTTCGTTATGTGCAGCTTCGCCACTTTTTTCGGTCTTTGAGTCGGCCCCATCATGTTCTCAGGGACCTTACCGCGTTCGAAAGCCTCTGCGTTACCGCCTCACTCCCTGCTCATGGTGTCTCCCTTCTCTACGGCCTCCTCCTGACGGTCCTGTACCCTGCCCTGCCCTCCTTTATGGGCAGATGGGAGTCTTCTCTACAAGTGGTCTTCACGGAGGCTCAGTGGGAGAAGATGTGTGTTCTTGCGCACCGCTGCTCCATCAGCAATAGGGACCAGGAAATGTCCTACAAATTGCTCGCCCTGTGGTACCGGTCTCCTGCTTCTACTGCGCACTATACCTCTGCTGTGTCAGACGCGTGCTGGAGATGCAGCTTCTCGCCTTGTTCCATCCTCCACCTCTGGTGGGATTGTCCTAGCATACGCCCTTTCTGGACGACTGTGCACTCCTATCTTCAAATCCTGTCGGATAACGCTATCCCCTTTACCCCTGAGTTTTTGCTCCTAAACCACATGCCATACCCGATCTCTTGGTATAAATCCTCTGTGCTCCGCCATTTGGTGACTGCGGCGAAGGCCCTGATCCCCTTTCACTGGGGTGATTCTGCCCCCCCCACGATTCGGGAATGGTTTCAGCGTGTTGAGAGGGCGCGAACCCTTGATGAGCTTATCTGTTCTGCCTCGGATGCGGCGACTAGACATCTACGTACCTGGTTCTATTGGATGCAGCTCCTTTCCGATTCTCCGGCCACCTCCTTGTTTGACGCGCCATGTGCGTGACTGTAATGGGCTTCTGTTGGGACTTTTTGTTGTATTCTGTTTTTGTTTATTCTACTTCTATTGCCTGCTCTGCCTCCCCCCCCATGTATATGGTTTTTTTTTTCTCTCCCTCCTCTCTCCTTTTTCTCCCTTCCTTTCTCTCCTCTTCCCCTCCCCCCCCTTTTTATTTTTTTCCCTTCTGGGACACACGCGCCTCTCTCCTTGGCATGCCCCGCTCATACACTAGTATATCGTATCTCTAGTTCGGCGTCTGCCTGGTTCTTTCATGTGATGTGCTGGTATGCTGTGTTATCTCGGCACTTGCTTCATCTAAACATTAGGTTTCATATATGCTTATGTTGATGTGCTCTTATGCCCTGTTTTTCTATCTACGGGAGCTTCTCCCATTCTATATTCATGTTCCTACCACTGATGGGGGTCATGACCGAGTGACTATGCTCATTTGGCATGTTTTTGATGTACTCCGCATGACTACTGGTTATTGCATGATTGTATGCTGCCTTGCCATCCTCCTTACATGCTATATTGGAGTGTGTGTTCCCTTGTTTACCTTCCCTGATTTTTCTCTTCTGTATCCCTACAAAATTTGAAAATTTCAATAAATATTGATTTACCCTAAAATCAGTAATGGAATATATAGTCCTTTTTGGTGATATATTGATTAATAGAAACCTAGTTTTCATGGCATTCTCTCCTTAAAAGACTCACCAGAAAAACAACAATTGTAATGATACAAAGAGACATATGTAAAAGAATTTCGAGTCATTTGTTTCTGTAGATAAATATGGAAACTTTTCCTTTTATCCATGATCTAATTCAACTCTTTTTGTATCCCTTTTTTGTATTCGTAAGCAATAGCCCCATCTGCTGATTACCATTGCAGAGAACGTCATAAATGCACATCAAGGAAGTTGAATACCTTTGAATAAAGAAGAATGAGCAATCAGTGTCAAGTCTACCAGCTATTATGAAGCAGATCAAATAAATAACAGCACGAGAAAATGATGATGTCTCAGAATAAACAGCGGTTTCACAAACTCTTTACTGGCTGCCTTCTGTTGTGCTGGTATACCAGGGTCACGTGTGTCCTCCGAAATTATTATTATTATTATTATCATCTTTTATGTATCTAGCGTCAACAATGTACGCAGCGCTTCTCACAATACATATATTCAAGGGGTCTGACAAGACGAGAATTGACAGACTGAGGCAAACCGATACATTAGGTGGAGAGAGGCTCGGCTCTCATGCTTACAATCTTGAGCGAATGGGGTGACAAACATAAGGCACAGAGAAAGGGTGAGAGGTAGTGTGGTGGTTGTATCAATGATAAGGAAGTTCTAGCAGCTAAGATGGTGCGGCTTCTCTGAAGAAGTGGGTTTTGAGATGTTTCTTGAATGTTGGGAGGGTGAATGCTGAAGTTACCTTGGGAGTAGATTCCAGAGATATGGGGGCAGCTCGAGTGAAATCTTGTAGACTGGGAAAAGGAAGAGGTGATAGGTGAGGAGAGCCTTAGTCATGGGACGAACCTAAGGATCGAGTATTTGTTTATGAGGAGGAGTAATGTGTGTGAGTGTATATATGTATGTTTGTTTACTGTACTGTTTGTGTTAGTATGTATATAAAGTGTTAATTTTATAGAAAATATATACACTGACTCTAACACTATGCACACTTTATACACACACACTAACACGATAGTGTTAGTATGAGTGTGTGTTAGAGTGAGTGTGTGTTTTGGTGAGTGTGCGTGCTAATGCTATTAGATACGATGGGGCCCATGAGGCTTTTTAGATTTACCTGCCCCCTGAGCCAGAAGGTGCCAGCCCTGCTTTCGAAATTATTGGATTTTGTGGTCTAACAACCATTGTTTATAAGTGGAAACACTTGACTTCTGACTATGTGTCCAATAAATTGTCTGTTCTGTGTCACTTCTGTAGAACAATAAAAATTGATTTTATCATCATATCATCTGATGTATCATGTAATGATGTTTT
Organism: Spea hammondii; assembly: GCA_029215755.1. NCBI lineage: Eukaryota > Metazoa > Chordata > Amphibia > Anura > Pelobatidae > Spea > Spea hammondii. The sequence goes on along the minus strand of JARDYJ010000001.1, from coordinate 176,820,968 downwards.
TTGTTCTCAGGCATCATTCATCATCATTCCGTGCTATGCATTGATTGATGCAGACTCACTAACACAAAGTTAGCCATGGCACGGAAGGTGTACTTGACTGACAATCGTCACTCATTATTGCTACTTAAAAGCCAGCTGTGTGCGAAGTGAACAGAGGCAATTCTTCTTGCAACATTTGCCTCTTAAGCGTCATTAAAGATGCTACTAGAAGCGATCACAGTCAATGAACATCAGATGAAATGCGGAATGACATTTATGAACAGAAGGTCTACTTAAGATTCCAGGAACCCAGAACAATTATAGAATCCAAAAGAATAAAGTACAATAATCGAATAATGATGCAGCTACCAATAAGGGAGGGATCACTGAGCCACACAAGTTCCACTTGGGAAGAATAGAGAAATAGTGAAAAATAACAGTTCCGAAAAAAATATTACAGTCAGTACCCATCACAAACTATGTGACATAAAAATGAGACACATAAATGCCTCATACCAGAAATGCCTTATACCCCTATATGCCAGAGTGGCACACAGGGGGTCAAAAGGCATATCATGGGGCACAGTGGCATATAGAGGGTTAAAAGGCATATCATGGGGCACAGTGGCATTTAGAGGGTTAAAAGGCATATCATGGGGCACAGTGGCATTTGGAGGGTTAAAAGGCATATCATGGGGCACAGTGGCATATAGGGGGTTTAAGGCATTTATGGGGCAGAGTGACAAGCCTGGGGGCAGATGTGCATAACTGGGGGGTAGGTTGGAAAATAAAAGGAAATAAAACCAAAATATTTTTTTAGTAAAAAAAATTGTTTACATGAATTAACATTTACTGGTAAAACTTTTTTCCTATAGGGTCGTCTTATATTCAGGCTTTTTCTTTTTTTTTTCTAAATTAATATTCAGATTTTAGGGGGTCGTCTTATAATCGAGCAAATACGGTATGTGCTGCCTTATTTATTCCAGTTGTCAATTTCGACATATAAGTCTAAGCCTCCTATCACCAATTCTACCCTACCTTCCAAATGCACATCTCCCTGATGTAGTAATCCTAACGGACTCCCATTGACAGGCTCTTATCAAGTTCTCCCTCACAAAAAAAGTTTAAATTAACTTGTAGGACCAGCAATATTATACATTTTTCAAATTTCAAGCCAATTTTTCAGGTTGTCTGCAAATTTCTTTTGCAAGAACACCATCTAACTTCTTTAAAGGCAAAGTCATTTTATCTCCATTCTTACAAATTTGTATCCTTCCGGAAGCTCAACTGTTTCACACAATAGAGACTGTCAGCACAAATGTTTTAATATTACCACAACTCCTTAGATGTTGTAATCTATGTGAATGGAGGGCAGAGAGAACCCGTTCTTTGAGTCTAAGCCGTGGACCCAAGGCAATCTTCAAAACAGGTCAAATGATTTCCTAAAACACGTAGTTCCACAGCACCAAGAATGTGCTCTACTATCTATTTGCCCTGAAGATAAAAAACAGAACTATTCTCATCAGCCGATGAATGGAGAATGAAACATTGAACTCTGACATTTTATCTTTTTTTTCATGAGATAGATTTTAGAGTTATTTGTACAGCAAAGAATCAGTTCATTGTTATGTGCAATCTCGATCGTATGCATAGTGCCACTTATTTTTTCTCCTGTATTCAAATGTTCAACTAAATGAAATGCCATTCGCTGTACATGTTGTATTTTTATGTTTAACATTTCCAGAATTAGCTTTGTATTCAATGCCCAGAAAAGAACACATAATTCTTCCTTATATACCTGTATCTTTATATTCAAAGCTGCCGGGGCTTGATTTCCTTTATTGCAGACTAGAGCCCAATTTTGAGGGCATCGCAGAAGAAAAGAAGGAGCTGACCCCTTTTACTTTGCCACGTTTTTGCATAGATACATGGCTCACCTAGTCTGCGCGTCTATTATCACTTTTTACTTATTAACTCCATATCTTAAAATTTTTTGGATTCCATTACTTTGTTAACTGTGTCTGACTACGTCCTTATGTTTTGTTAATGCAGGATATGGTTAAGGCGATCTTTTTGCTATAAATATTAATTCGCCTATGAAAGCCATACAATTGGAGACATGTACAAACGGAAGACATAGGTACAAATTCCCTATGGATCTTTCGATAGAGAAGAGTAAGAAAAGCTATTTTTATATATCCAAATTCTGATTATTATAACATAACTAAGCAATAATTGAGGTTGGCACAATCGTGTGACTAGACAACTTTTCAGAAGCACAATTTCTTTATCTTCAGGTTCAAAAGTAAAAAGGAATGACATTCCAATGACGCTGAATCTGGCCAGCTGTGGAGACAGGTGGTACAGATTCAATTTCAAGTCACGGGCAATAAATCGGAGATTGCCCACAGTCAGAATAACATCCCAAGCCAGGAGCTTGGTTATTTTCATGTATGTATACCTAATTCTTATACCTGCCAACTATGCCAAATGTGGTGCTGTATAGTATATTCCAAACCAGTAAGTGAGATTAGTTGAAGACCGCGGGACTCTAAATTTGTGATAATTAGTATTGTTGGTTATCTCCCGACCTTTTGTAGACATTTTCTTGTGAAATACTAGGCTGTATATTGGTACATTAAGTACTGGTAAAAGTAATGATATTTTTTGAATAGCTGTTGCAGCAGCTATCTGACATTGTGCAATACCATTAAATAGATTTCCAATTCTTTTAAGATTGTGTTTATATGTCTTTCCTCTATTTTCTTTGTACAGGGACAAGAAATTATCTAAGATAATGCATTAAATTTAGACAAATTGACAAATATTAGGGAAACAAAATATATTTATTTTAGGCACTACGACCAAATAACCAATAGCTTCAGTGTATCTCAGTGGACTAGAGGAGCTCGTGAGGTTCGCATTAGACCCTGTCATGTGCTGACAGACACTTCTCATAGTTATTTAAAGATTTTGCCTCTGGTGATATGAACTGAAATAGGAAGCGCCATGGAAAACAAATGTTTTTCTTTCAGATTTGAATTAAGTGCTGTATACAGTAATGTGGGTTACCTTTGATAGGAGGTGCAAAGCCCCCTTTGCCTCATATAAGGAGTAAGCAATGGGAAGCACAAGGTATGGCCAGATTGTATTTTAATTTCATTACATATGAGCAGAAGATAATTCCAAACATGTACCCCCTAGTTTTTATAAGGACTGTTATTAAAATAAATCATTATCACCACAACTCAACGCAAAGGATGCTTTTACAGCATGTGAGTATTTGGATCTGCAAACTGAAGACTCTCTGTCACCAAGGACTAAATTAAGGCTTTTTATTTTCATAATTTATTGAATAATAACTAATATAATTAATTATACTGTTTTTCTATACAGGGTTTTCTTTACCCAGCGCTGCCCCCATCCCCGTGAATGCCTTTTCTCTGCATATTCAACTCTCTCCTTGCCTTCGGTCCATCAAAAAATCACTCCAGGCCAACTTTCTTAGGATCAGCTGACGTGTTAACTCCCTTCCTCCCACCTGCCTCCAGCTCACCTGTACAGTCCCTCTCCTGTGTCAGACTGTATGTCCAGCAATATTATTATTTATTCCACTAGCATGGCTGGTCCAATGCAAAGAGTAGCACTTTTACCTCTTGTGTAATAAACCCAAACTCCTTCTAAGTTATAAGCAGGTCTAACTATAGGCCAGGTAGGTGACGGCCTAGAGCGCACATCTACTAAGGACGCACAACATGTAGGGTGACGACGTGTCCCGGATCGCACACAATGGGAAAAGAGGCTGTCCGTGTGTGGCACAGAGGCTCTGCCCCACATTAACTGGAAGCTGCGGAAAAAGGAGACAGGGATGCAGAAAAGGTAGCGAGAGGTGCAACTCTGAATGAGCAAGCGCCTAGAAAGGATCCTGGGCTGGATATTTCTCACTATATATCTCCCCTTTCCTAATATCTGTCTCCCTCCCTTTCTCCCCATCACTAAGCTTGCTGAAGTCCTGTGGACAGAGTGCGAGGCCTCTGTAATATTCCTGAGCACCAACCGCCAGCACCGCTAGGGAGCAGTGAGATAGAGGCCTCGCACTCCCACCACCACAGTCCTCCTGGAATGCCCACTGCAGGGGGTGCAGGGCCAGTGGCGGACGGTTCAGTCAGCCACAGAGAAGGAGCCTCTAAATAAAGTTGATGCTGCCCCCAAAGGTGATGTTGTCTCTCTAACCTCCAAATAAAATGTATGCTGTCCCCTAAACTCAGAATAAAATTAATATTGTCCTCCTAACCTCAAAATTAAGTTTATGCTGTCCTCCTAACCTCAGAATAAAGAACGGCTGGTGGGTCTTGTCATGCTGTCTATTGAGGAAAGCATTGTCCATGACATTGACTTTGAAACATTGCTGTAGACCCAATAGTCTTTGTGAGATGATGCTTGAAGAGTTCAGAGATCAATGATTGGCACTTGCATTATTGATTGTATTTCGCGTTTGCACCGTTATACGTTGTTTTGCACTATAATTGTGTTATAATTTGCTCTTTTGCACTTTAGTTCATTGACCCACATTTATTTTTTTTTTTGTTCTGGTTTTATTGAGAGGTTTTCGAAATATTGGAATGTTTTTCTCTCCTATCTCAAAGTGTTCGTAGAGTGCGTTTTCGTGTTCGTTCCGAAGACACGCCGAAGAGAAGACGGCGGCGGTAAAATGTAGGCGAAGACGAAGACACACACCACGAAGATCTTCGTGATCGTCTTCGTCTTCGTCTACCATTCCCCCTCCCCTTCTAACTTACCTTTTCTTCCCGGCATCGCGGCAGTTCCCGGAAGTGGAAATCCGCAGGTTCGCCGTCACGGGTTACAGGGCAGTGCGAATGAGCCTATTGGTCGCCTACAGGGACCTCCTCTGGCATCAACCAATTGGTTGATGCCAGAGGAAGACCCTGCAGGTGACCAATAGGCTCACTCGCACGGCCTTTGTAAGTTGTAACCCCTGACAGCGAACCTATGGATTTCCGCTCCCGTTAACCCCTTCGATGCTGCGTTAGATAACGGGAGTGGAAATCCGTAGGTTAAAGGGCCGTGCAAGCGACCAATAGGCTCACTCGCACGGCCCCTTCACCCTTTAAAAAAAAAGTTAACCCCTAACGAAAGTTAAAAAGTTAACCCCAATGCTGCAACTTACCCTGCAGATGCCACTGGTCTCCCTCCCTGTTCAATTAGTTAAATGTCCGTACGAGCGACTTTATTGGTCGCTCGTACGGACATTTAACTGATAGAACAGGGAGGCCAGTGGGATCTGCAGAGTAAGTTACGGCACCAGAAGTTTAACAGTCTGTACGAGCGACCCTATTGGTTGCCAGCAGGGGGCTCGTCTGCCATCAACCATTGGCAGACGAGCCCCCTGCTGACGACCAATAGAGTTGCTCATACGGACATTTAAACTCCCGGCGCCAGAGCTGCGTTAACCCCGTATTAACTCCTTAACCGGAAAAAACGAAGAAAAACCGAACACGAAGAATGTCCACGAATATTCGCCTAAAGAGAAGACAGGAACGGGCGAATATTCGCGGAATACGAAGATTTTTTTCCCCCCGAAGACGAGCACGAAGACGAACACGAAGAGCCCCCTGTGCCCAAGTCTAGTTCTTGTTATTTATTTTACCATTTCATATAATGTTTTATATGATTTTATATAGAGTGTAATTTACATTTTATTTTATTTCGGGGAATCCTGTTACCAGTTGATACATGTGCAATGCTTTGTTATGTTATGTTTTGCATATGACAAAATAACTAAAACAATTAAAATCTTCTGTTTTATATTTTTGTAATTATTTGATCCAAAAGCTTCATTGGGAGGGTTACTGTAAAATATCCAAAATTAGCTAGTCTGGTAAAGCATTACATGCAGTTTTGGTTTCTATGACAATGACAAGATGTCCTCCAAATTGCAACTGCCAAACAAAAGTATATATTTTGACAACTCAAAGTATTTTACAGGGGGGGGGGGCATTTTAACACTTTTTAAACATTAACTATATAACCATTTCAGCACTAATTTGTGACAAACATTGCAGTTACATTTTGTGTTCCCCCCCCCATTTTTTACAAACACCTTATATACAAACACAGCATCTCAGTACATTTCCAGGGTACATAAAAGTACTGAAGCAACTTATTATTTGTATTCATCAATACCCCCCAAGTACACGAATACCCCTCGTGCATGGGTAAGTCATGTTTCTCAAACATTTTGGGGCGGAAACTGGAGCATGCGCATTACAGCTTTCAAACTTGGAATTTTGACAGATTCCTTTGCTAGGTCCACATCTCGTTTGAGACACAGTAGAGGTCCCATATTTCAATGTAACCCCATAAAACGATATATTTAGTCTATCTAGCACAATTAAAGACTAGAGTACCAATGGATTTAAGTGGATTTAATCATGAACCCAACTGCCTTACTAAAATGCTGCCCCTTTAAAGGGAAAAATGCTACATATTTATTTGAAAGGCATGGTTTGCTTACTTTGATACACATTACTGCCATTGACTTGAGAAGAATGAATGATAAAGTACAAGAGTGCCTTTTAATTGTAATCCTTCGTCATGGTTTAAGTCATTATTGTCTTAATATCATGCGATGCTTCAAGGTCGCCAGTCCCGAACTAAAGTCAAAAAGATCTCTCACAACATATTGTTTACGTCGTACCAGCAGGATATAAAATCAATGTTAATAGCAGGCAAAAAAATTTTTGTATAGTATTTTAATAACATTGTGTATTCTGTAGTGGCTGGAGTTGCCTACAGAAAAGCAGTATTTAGATAATAACACGGAATTACAAGTGTGCTCTGTAATAAATTTGGATTGTTCTGTGCTAGAACCATAATTTTCCAGTAATAATAAGGAATAGGAGAGCCTTCTGGAAGTCTGTTTAATACTCAGATCACACAGAACGGTGAAATAATGTTTGATCTCCAGCTTTTAGTCTACAAATTCCATCAATATATCTAGAGACGCGAAGGAGAAAGTGATCCCCACCTTGGACTTTCTAGAGGAAGAGATCTGTTCCTCTGGTAGCACAGAGCGGTCCGTAGGGCCTTGTCTGGGGGCATAAGGAAACATATGTATGCTGAAAGGTGGGTAACCAGATCTAATTATCCCTTTAGCCTAGGACAAGTGTGCAAAGTCTATACTGTGGGACAGCATTAAAATAATTAACATAGAAGCATAGAATTTGATGGCAACTAAGAACCACTCGGCCCATCTAATCTGCCTGTTTCCCCTGATGTAAAGACTCACACCTTAATTAGTTCTCGGTTTTGTCTCAGGATAGCCATAATTAAAGTTGATCTTCTGCGCATGCACTTCCTTTTTGGAGTTGTAACTGGCAAGCTTATCACATTGTAATGTTGGAAGTTATGCTTTAGTGCTACTATTTAGAATATCCAGACCTGGCCCTCACATGATTTATTTTAGTCATATAACTCATTAAATATGTCGTCTTTTATCTCACATTACTTTTGTTTGATTGTTATGTTTGTTCTTTGTTTTTCCTTTATATATTGGTCTTTGGTTATTTTTGGAGGGTTTTAAAGGAAATGGTGAATTTTTGTTACCAAACAGATCTGCCAAGCTCTTTGACCGGGTTCAGGATGTTAATGGCACCCATGTTTGCTGCTGGTGTTTTTGTGCATATGACCCCATGAAGTAGACAGGAATTACAGCAACAGGAAGCATTTAATGTTGTTGCATTCTTTTAAAGGGTGGGAGAGTGAAGCAAACACTGATTCATGTACCCCCCCAAAAACCCAGAAAACTAGTCATGGCTAAATCTTGAATCAGGACGTTAAGATGGCTGCCACCATGGTAGGGACTTAACTTCCATGGGACGGGAGAAGGCTAGATAAGGGACACACTTGAGGCACCCAGTGGCAATGCCTCTATACCTCCATGTGCTTCCCTCTGCATTTCAAGGTGGACAACAACCTGGGCCATGATCCCTAGTTATGGTTCTGTCCCACGGTATACATATAATGTTGGATTGTAAGAACTTTAATATGTAAACGTTGGGAAAAATTAATTAATACTAACAATCAAAGTTTTGAGGACATTTCTGCTGTTTTCAGTGGAAAGCAACGGGTTGGCTGCACCTAGGCTTACTTTTTGTATTGAGTTCTAATGCAGACGAAAATAAGCCTTGAAGTCTTTAACTGGCAGGTCCCTGCTGGGTCCATCTATGGGATCAATCTATGTATCGCTGTGAAACAAGATGACGGCCGACATAATTGCAGTGGGTATGGTAACAATAACAAATCCTTCTTATTGTGGAACTTTGTCAGATTTCTCTTTTTTTATATATAATTCTAATTAACTTAAATCTCCACCAACAAGATAGATAACAATTATGAGATTGAAAATAAGATGGCATTTTAAAAGTTAAATAACAACATATTATTCTCTTCAGCTTAACAAAAAAAGGGATTTTTATCATTTAAATTCCACACAGACGTTAAAGGTTTAAAGTAAGACATAAGGACACAGCGCTCAGTTAATACGGTAGAAAAACTACTTTAATGCATATCTTGACAGCAGACCCCAAAAAACACTAACGTTTCAGAGCAACCAAACTCCTTTATCAAAGCGTACAGCCCAAATCAAGGTTCAAATGTGAAATTAACCCCTTAATGACAAAGGCCCTCAAAATGCATTGTTTTCAATGGGTTTAGGGACTGCCCATTGTCCTTAAGGGGTTAATAAGACGGTTGTATTCTTGTTATGGCGATTTCTTTCGCTTCCCGAGAAGAGATATTTAAAGTTTTTTCTTAATAAATTGTTTCCAAAATAAAACCGGTGACCCGGGTTCCTTCTGTGATTCAGCATTGTGAAAGAAAGCGTAATGGGGTCTACAAATATTTCCAAGCCGCTGAATGAAGAAGTATCTGCAGGGGTCACAGCGGTCCCTATCCTGCTTTAACGGGACAGGATGGAAACTTTTGTATGTAGGTGGACCTCTCTGGCTCACGCAATTCCAACCCTGCCATCAAAGCTATGTATAAATTAACAGAGAAATGCAAACAAGGCAGCCCATGTAACAGCGGATAGGGAATTGTAAAGTAACATAGCTTTTGTCGTTACACATATGTCTCTGCCTGTACTTCTTGCTGAGTTTTGCAAACTTTACACTGTTGTAAATTCTTTTTCTTACCTAATTTCTCATCATAAGTGTATTTCATGTTCCTTGATATTAATGTATATTGTAACTGAGTTTGCGGTAAAGTGATGGATGGGAGGTCTATAAGACCTAATTTTATGAAATATGTGCATCCTTTCTGAAGACGTTAAACAGCCTCGGGGTAAACATATGTACTGGGCAGATTGTGGTGTTCGCTTAGGCTTGAAAACATTGTTCAGGGTCCCTGGGGTGGAGAATCTGGAGAGTACATGTGGAATAACTGCATAGTCACTCCTGGGTAAGGTATAAAGAAACATCTCTGTAAGGAGACAAATACACGGCCCTTTATTACAATGGTATTTGAAAAATTAATAATTATTAACCCCTCACAGGTATTATCTGTTCATTTTCGTCGGGAACACTATTGGGCGAACATATCTCCGTGCTCCAATCAGCTCGAGTGCGGGTGAAAGCTCCGGGAAGAGGATCCAGACCCGGTGCGCGTGTACGGCAAGCACTCCCATAGATTTAAACAGGAACACTTTCCTGCCACTGATTGGCTGCTTGAAGTTATTAACACGGGTAATTAGCAATAGATAAAAAGTGCTTTTAGTGTTAATATTCGTTACTATGTATGTGAACAGGAAGCTTTTGTCTGCACATCAGAACTGCTTTTGAGCTGCCAAGACCGTTATAACCGCTGGTAATAGAATCAACCAGAAGATTTGCTCGATCTTTTTCGTGTAATTCACTTGTAAATCCCCACCTCTTACCTGTTACATGATTAACAGCTGGCGGTGCAAAGAATTTGATATCGTTTTACCTGCAATTTTCTTCCCGCTGCCAGATAACGAGCCATATCCCGTGTCTTTGGTGACTTTGTAATTAACTTTAACGATTACTTGGCTCCAGTTATGTAGTGCGTTAACCGGTGTGCCTACAGTTATCTAACTGACACCTGAATACTAAAAAACAACGGTCTTTGGGGTCCCAAATACCCCTGACCCTCTTTTATCTTCTGATGTCTTTTCTAGAAGCTCTGAGAGTTTGCTAGGTACCAGTGATCAACAAAATATATATTTTATTTTTAGCCTTAGAAAAAATTGAGTTTTCAGTTGACATTGATGCCTTTTATAGGGCCTATGAAGAAGAAACCTCTAAGCCTCAGACGTTTCACAATACCATAGAAACGTTCTGTCTTCTGTTTCGGAGGTATATTATTTTATTATTATTATCTGTTATTTATATAGCGCCAGCAATTTAGGCGGTGCTTAATACAATACATAAATTCAAGGGGTATGACAAGACTAGAATTGACAGACTAAGACAAAATAGTCTAAATAACAAAATAAAAATAAATACATTGATAATTACAACACTAAATAAATAACCCCTAAAGGACAATGGGTAGTCCTTAACCCCTTCAATCCCCTATAGACGTACCGGGACGTCCAAAAAACGCCCACAAAGAAACCCCTATGGACGTCCCGGTACGTCCAGCCCTTCGTGCAGCGTCAGGGACACATCCCTGCCGCTGCACGGGAGACCAGGCTGTCGTTTGACAGCCTGGACTCCCCACTGACAGCAGAAGCCGGCTTTGCCGGCTTTCTGCTGTCCGATCGCCTGTAACAGCTTCCGGCATGAAAGCCGGTAAGCTGTTACCGGTAAACTGCCTGATCGCGCGATCGCGCAGTTTCAAACGCGCGATCGGGCATTCCCTTCCGGGTTGCGTCACTGCTGACGTAACCCGGAAGGTCATCGGAGGACAGGATATCCCCTGCGGGGATATCCTGCCCTCCGATGAGGCACAGAGACGCTGCGATCTCTATGCAGGTCTGTGAGGACCTGCATAGAGATCACAGTGTGATCGGTGCAGGGGGATCACGGGGAGGGGAGTAAGAAACCATCTCTCTCACTCCCCCTCCCGTCCTGTAACAGAAAAGCTGGGGAAAAAAAAACGTTAGGCATTTAAAAATAATATTAAATAAATCATTAACATAATAATATAAATAATACTAAAAAAAATTATGTGAGCTGTGATGTCACTGTGACATCACTGGCATGTTCAGGAGGTCCTTAGGAGGACCTCTAACCATTACTGTGTAAAAAAAAAATATAAAAAATACTAAAAATGTAAAAAAAATTAAAATAAAAAAATTTTTAAAGAAAATATATAAAAAAAGATAATAAAAAAAATTCTTAAAAAAACCTTACATCCCATTGCCCTAGCATAACATCTAGCCAGTATAACCCTCCTGCCCCCGTTCACAACCCCCAAACCCGTTAAGCCATAGGCATAAAAATTATACAAAATTGTACACCTAATAGTATGCTCCCTGGTGCTGGGAAAGTCTGGAAAATCTATATAAATTAGGTATTTCTGAAATCAGGACACCTGAATTGATAAACTTGGAGGGGATTTTCCATCACTTTACCTAATTTTGGGAGGATTCAGAGGGAATATGTAAAAAAAAATTAGTTTATTTTTCTAATCTTCGCTAGTTTTTACTACATTTCTCATTCTAAATTTTCAGCTAATCATCCAACTATGGTATCAAACGAAAGCTCTATCTCTCCTTGAAAAAACAATATATAGTTTACATGGGCACACTATTCACAGGAAAAGAGAATCATCGCTAAACCGACATACCCCAAAAATGGCAAAATTGCTCTGGGCTTTGAGGTACCAAAAACCCCTGGGATTGAAGGGGTTAAACCCATTAAAAACAATGTATTGTGAGCCCGTACATGTACGGGCTTTGTCATGAAGGGGTTAAGCAGGTAACAAATAAGTTGTAGTTCAACTGGCTTATTTTATGGAGGAATACGTGTAATAGGGAAAAAAAGTCTAGATTACAGGACTGGAATTGTTATTGAGAAAAAGTACAATGCAAAAACCAGGGGCGTAATGAAGACCCCCCTCTGTCTTGTGGAGCAGGAGGTCCTCAAAACCTGGCCCAAACGCATTGGAAAATTTATCACTAGACGAAAGTTCTTGTCTGAAGGTTCTGAAATAGAAAAAACGATCCGATTTATTAACACGGCCTGTAGACGACAGGAGGAAGATGTCAACTTTTGTGACAAAGGAGTATTTGGATCTTCAGAGGGGTTAACCTTAAACAATCAGAAGCGGCGCATTCTAACATTTCTTCGGTTTCAATATTTTCCTGCACGAGATATCATTCTTTTGTTATGTTATACTATTGTATATTCCTGGTGCAATCTGGTATATATTTATGCTTTTTAGAATAACACCATTTATTTATAATGCTATTCATTTGAGACACTCACACCTGAATGATCTGTGAGTTGTATACATAATAATAATTTTGGTAATTTATGTATTCTGGGAAAGAACATTTTACCTGCACAGAATACTGCTTTGCAATGTACACTAATTAGGTAACAAGGGTTACTCGAATCACGTAGCTAAGCTATGTAAATGACAGATGGGTCTTTGGGTAGAAGCTCAGCAAGATATTAAATAAAGTATAGGCATTATTATTATCTTTTATTGATATAGCGCCAACAATCTACGCAGTGCTTAATACAATACATATATTCAAGGGGTCTGACAAGACGAGAATCGACAGACTAAGACAAACCGATACATTAGGTGCAGAGGCCTGGCTCACAAGCTTACAATCTTGAGGGAATGGGATGTTTTGGAAATAGTGGGTTTTATTTTAGCTTAAAATGTGGAAGAGACCATGGGTCTGTCCTCTCTAATATAGTTGGAGGGCAATACATTATTTAAGGAGCATGAGCGTCCAACTTTCCGCTCTCCCACCCCAGTATTTCCTTACATGATCCCCAAGATCCTTTGTCACACAAAGTTCCATCTTCCTTCCTCGTTTTTGCCGTGTATTCCGTGATCATGAGCATCTACTGGATGTCTGGCACAGACGTTTTCTCAATATTCTGAAACGTATCGACCGGTACTGTTCCAGCTTTATGGGTAGTTGTCACTTTTTCTAAATGCTAGGTTTTACAGCTTTATACATCAAATAAACCCATGTTTATTGTGTTTGCAGACTAAAACAAGCAATAAAAATGTGAAACGTATGTTTATACCACGAGGAAAGGTACCTTCCTTTTCTAAATATCTACATAATTATTCTGACTTTTGCCATGCACCTTCGCACTCTTTTAAATGCTTGAGTTAAATATTAAATATAACTGTATATGTTATAGCGCTTCTGTATACTGAGTAACAACATGTCTATATTAATTAATCTATATTAATTATCTGTAAATAGCAATTATATAGCTATAGTGGAATGACTTATTTGATAACAATAAAAACTTTACAAAACAAGTATGTTGTTGAATATCACATGTTTGAGAACCAACACAAAAACAGGTTTTACATATATAAACCGGTTTACATATTTACACCAAGAAAGATGTTAAACATTCTATAGAACATTTAGAAGCACAATGTTAATGGAACACAGTCTCCACCTACTGGTCAAAATAAAACATTGCAACCTATTTAGAATTATACACAATTAAAAAAAAACTTTTCATTATCCCATGGCAAAAATTGAAAACCAGACTGGAAGTTTTTATTGAAATTGCATTGTAGCTACAAGGCTATACGAAGGGACTAGGTGTTAAGATGAGACGCTGCAGAAAAGGTTACAGTTTTGTGCCTGTTTTCTCAAAGATAAGTGATCAAATAATAATATGATAATTCAGAGTTGCGTCTTATGTTATGTATAAAAATGTTGCAATGTGTTTTATTCTATGGATGAGTTTTTGAGTTACAAATTTTGAACTGTAAGGTGGACGAGTACGTTGCATTTTGTGGATTCAAAATTGCAACTGAGAATTAGCATTTATGGGTTTTTTTGGTAAATCTAAGAAAAGATTCTTAAACAAGGAAGTCTTAGAACACAGGGGGACAACACAAATTCAAATCATATGAAGTCACATGCAGGGCCGGCCCGACAATGGAGCCGAGTGGGACAACCGCTCCAGGCGGCACTTTTGAAGGGGCGGCACTTTGCCCTTTTTTATTATTTTTTTTAAAAGCGAAAGAGAGAGAAAGGGGCCCCTCTCTCCCTCCTCTGCGGCGAGTCTCCCTGCTTGGTCTCGGTGCCGGCTTGTAATGCTGAGTGCCGGAAGATTTCCTCATAGCCGGCACCGAGACCGAACAGGGAGACTCGCCGCAGGACTGCTGAAAGGTAAGTACAAGGAAGGGGGGGGGGGGCAGGGACGGAGGGAGAGGAAGGGTAGATAAGGGAGGGGGGGGGGGGGGCGGCATTTTAAAATTCGCCCCAGGCGGCATTTTGCCTTGGGCCGGCCCTGGTCATGTACATGTTTTTATAGAAACACGGAATCTGACACCAGATAAGACTCATTCGGCCCGTCTAGTCAGCCAATTTTTCCCTGACTATAACATTAATCAGTCTTTGGTCCCGTCTAAGATTCAGGAGCCAAATGCCTATCCCATGCATGTTTCAATCCCCTCGCTGTAATAACCAATACACCCAAAGTAGAAGATAGATTTAATTAATTGAGGGAAACTGCTGGATGCGGAGAGGCGGAGGTGGATTGAAATAATAATTTAGCTGTTTAGGTCAACAAAAAGCTAGAACAATTATGCTATGCAATTAGTGCATTAAAACAGTTTTATTCAAAACGTTTTGTTTTTAAGCAAAATTTAAAAAACACTTATGACAATATGGATATGTCTAAGACGTGTAACTTTTTTGATCCCTTATCCATAGTGACATGGACTCCCTCATTTGCAGTTTTTAGACATAGCTTTTGAGCGTGTTTTATTTCAGAGAAATACACAATTCCTCCACTAGATGGCGTGTCTGCGTTCCGCATTTATGGCACTAAAATTTTACTTGCTTAGTGGTTTTGTTACAAAAAGCGACAGCAAACAGTACAATAAGATTTAACTCATTACATCAGATCTCCAGATACTGCTGAACTAAATCTAAAGTGATCATCTTACAACCGGATCTTTTTGATGTTGGAGGTATTTTGGGTCCAATAATAAAAGAGTAAGGCAGTCACTGCAGGATGAGCAGTCACAAAGGCCATTGTAAGAAAAGCATTGATCCTTGCAAATAATCATAAAAATAATAGTTAAAGGCTCTTCAGTGATGTCATTATGACAAAGTCAATTTACTTTACAAGGGTCACAGCAAAATCTGTGTAAGCAATAGTACAATAAAAAAATAATAAAGGATTAAGATGCACCTAAATACTCCTTCCAAAAGAAATGAAGGAACTTAAAAAAAAAACCTGCACTGCCCCCTCCACCCCCACCCAAAAGTATTAAACAACAATGAAAAATATAGTATTGCTTCCAAAATATAAAAACCAAGGTCTATGATATAATACTGTACTTGGGGGATGTAACAAAATTGGATTTTATTTTTTCAGCAGTGGGACCTGTGCTGTGGAATAAATCCTAAGCAAAATTGCAAAGGGAGTGGAAAAAATACACACTTTTGTTTTTTGACACCTACCATAGAAGTGGCTAGTGGGGAAATTAAACCTTGTAGAGTTAACCTTGTCAAAAAGCCTAGATTTAGAGTTTCAGAAACGTATCCTTACTCAAATCTTCAGAACCCGACAGTTCTATAAATTACAGATCGCAAAAAGATTTTGCGTACTTTATTATTATTATGATTATCTTTTATTTATATAGCGCCAACAATTTACTCAGAGCTTATTACAATACATATATTCAAGGGGTCTGACAAGACGAGAATTGACAGACTGAGACAAACCGATACATTAGGTTCATGATATCCAATGGCGTGGATAGATCAATACCCAAGGCCTATGACCGATTTTCAAACTCAATTCAAGTGAAAGGGAAATTAGGGTTAAAGTTACAGAAAAATTATTTTGTCTACAAAAGCGTAAAAAAGCATTTGTCCTTAGGGGTCTGGGTACCTCTTTGTGAGAAGCCCCCTCAGATAACTTCAGTGGTCCTTCCCTGCAGGGGACCAAGAGCATTTCGGCCCTCCTGCAGGCCCTCGGGCTGAGGAGGAAGGGGTTGCATATTCCTTTGGGGAGTGGGGCCTCAGAAGATGTAGACTGGGGGGATCTGGTACCCCATTGTGACCCTTAAATGGACACAGTTCACTTTATTTTCACATGGAGTCACTAAACCTTTGTGGCTTCAAAAAACTGGGTAGTCCATTGTGCCCTTGGAGGTCTACTTTTGTAAATGTTAAGCTTCATGGGAGTTGTAGTCTGCACCAGCTGCATGTTAGCGGTTGGATATCCTTGTGTGGCCCTAACGCCTACAAGATACTTTCTAATGTCATAAAGAACCACTGAGCCAAAAAACCTCCATATTAATTTCCTTACTGTGATTGCCAAAAGCATAGTCTGGTTTACCTCTCAACTCAATAGTGATATATCTCTGAACGCATGATAGCGAGTCAAGCAAAAGACGCACAATATTATTCTTTGTTAAACAACACTCCTTCACGCTGATGCAATATTTGCATTACACAAAGAAAACGATATCTGAGTCACAGTTTCCCAGACGAAACACGAGGTGTTAAGTAAGTGGCGAGAGATCGTGTGCTTGTCGGTGTTCTCTTCATCTGACATGACATCATTGTGATAGAATGACTCTGTCTGCAAGTAACCCTGGGCTGCGTTCAAATTAGAATTAACCTAATACCTATTGCGAAACAACGCAAGTGTGAATTGCCGCCAGAAACGTCGATTTTAATGATCTAATTACAGAAAACCAAACGCTTCATAAAGGCTGAAACATGTTAGGACTGTAGAATTCTACTTCTGGGTTAAGGAACACCGTGTGATTGTACATAGTTTACGTGTCATCGATATCCCCCACTATTTATGAATTACATTCACGCATCACTATTAATGTGACTTCATACATAGCTCCCAAATGTCCCTCTTTAGAAGGACCAGTCCCTATTCCGTTTGGAGAATATGACCCGAATTTAGATAATGATTACAGAAAATTTGTTTAGAAGTTACGTTGTAAAAAACGCATTGCTCTTGTATTTACCTCTTGCAAGGACATAGAAAGCTATCAATTGTATTACTATCGCTATACTACTCTGAATGCAAGCTGATCTGAAACCTTAAAGGGATGGATATGAGTCTCTATGATCTAATCTTCCCTGCTATTATTATTATTATTTTATATAGCACCACCATATTCCATAGCGCTGTACAATGTCTCGCATGGCTCTCCAAGGAACCTCCACCATCCAAGGACTATCCCTCTCTCAAGCTAGATGGCCAACCAGCAGGGAAAGAGCGGAAATGTACTGGTTGGACCATAAAGTTCTTATAATTTAATATACATTCGAGGGATACTGTGCTGACCCAGACAGCCTTACCAAGCATTATTGCATATTAAATATAATGCGTTGATCTCTTTTTGAAGCTGATAAGCATGAAAACTACAATCATTTAGTCTTCATTGGATAACTTTGCTCATTTCTATGAGTGTAACGTGTCTTTCTGGGCAAGTCTTCCATAACAGGTTCTTCTCCACTTTGCAGAAGAGCATGTTGATGCCTTCCAACAACAATACGTCTTAACCTCCATGTAATAATCACTTCTAAGTACTGAACGCTTCCACAGAATCCCTGGAATACTTATTATGTCCAGGGTTAGATATGCGCGACCTGGAATTCCTAGAGTATCCAGGGTCTGGGGAATAAGACAAACTTCATGGCATCTGCAAACCATTTACTTTGTCACCAGGAACGTAACTGGTATGAAAAGGTCAGCCCAGCCGCCATTTCAACTTAACTCACAACATCTACTACACCTAGGATTTTTTCTACTGTAGCTAACGAGAATGTTTGACTTTGTTAATTAGATTTTTAAGACTATCTTTTCAAGACAGTCTGATGTCCTATGCAACCCCATTAATGAAGAAGGTATATTAAAGTACTTTAATATGTATTTATTTACAAGCCTGGAGGAGGTAAAGAACATAACTGTGGAAGAAGCTTCAACCCTTATGTGGTCCCTATTTACATTAGTGCACTAAAACAGAAGACTATTCCTGATCCCAACCACACTTTTGTTTTTAAGATTGCTTAATTAGCACACACTATGCGGAAATAATTTAATTATAAATGTCCATAAGTCCAAAAATTATTGCCCATCCATACAGAAAAAAAGAACATTATAAAATAACATTTTTTGGCTGGTGGGTATACGTTGGGGCTAGGTGAGACAGTTTTTAAAATGTGTATGAGCAAAAAAATTGGATTCCCACAGCTCCCGTTTAAAAAGGGTCCGTGTCGGTACATAACAACATACATAGTAACATGGTAATTTAGAAAAAAAAGAGAAAAGTCCATCAAGTTCAACCCTATTTTTTATCCAAGAAAAAAAAAACCAAAAACCTCCATTAAACTATTTTTGAAGGTTGCCGCTTAGGAGTTTCTTCTTGACTCCATAAGGCTCCTTGCATCATGAAGCTCTAAAATATTAATATTTATTCTATTATTTATAGCCCAGTATGTTCTGCTTTTCTAAATCAAAATACCCATTGTATTTGATAACACCACCTCTCTTGGCAGTGAATTTCATAATTTTATTGTCCTCACTGTAAAGAATGCCTTCCTTTGTTGTGTATGAAATTTTAGCTTTTCCAATCTCAGAGGATGACATCTTATTTTTTTATACATTTAGTAATGAACAGGTCACTGAAGAGCTCTTTATATCGGCCCTGCAAATATTTATACAATGTTATAATTTCCCTTCTAAGACAGTTTTAGGCTAAGTCATAGAGTTGACTTGCAAAGAGGCAAGATGACATCCTCCTCTCGTGACTCAATACCCCTTTTTATACATGCCAGTATCTCATTGGCCTTTGCAGCTGCTGACTGGCATTGTGCACAGTTACCAAGTCTGCTGTCTACAATTATTTATAAATACTTCTCCTTACTAATTTTCCTCCCATGGAAATACAATTTTTTTCCCCATAATGCATAACTTAACAATCGTCTGTATTGAACTTTATTTGCCACGTGCCTGCCCAGTCCCCCCCGTGCCTGCCCAGTCCCCCACGTGCCTGCCCAGTCCCCCATGTGCCTGCCCAGTCCCCCACGTGCCTGCCCGGTCCCCTAATCTGTCTAAATCCTCCTGCAGAGAAGCAACATCAAGGTTAGACTGTCACCCTACTTAATTCTGCGTCAATGCAATATGTAAAAAGGACACAGAACAGACCCTGAGGTGCTCCACTTATACCGTATACTTATACCTTGGTCTAGTTTGAGAATTTTCCATTTACAGAAACTCTTTGCATTCTATATTACCAACCCAATTTCCAACCCAAGTATACATTTGCCCCAAAGCCTATTTCTGGCAATTTGTAGGGTAACCTTCTGGGTAGAACCGTATCAAACGCCTTAGCAAAGTTCAAATAGATCACGCCCAGATCTATATGTTCCTGACTTCTTCATAGAATACTATTAAGTCGGTTTGAAAAGACTTGTCTTTTTACAAATGTAATAATAACAAGGGGAAAAAGGGACAATGTGAACCGCGAAGTGCCTCGCTACATTTCTGTATTTTGCTAATGATTTATAAATAAGTAAACATTACACGTTTTGGAATCAGACAAGCAGTGTCTGGACCTGCCTGTTCGCGATGTCTTCTGCCAAAAGCTGTTCCGCTAACGATTGATTCGTTTATATAGCAGGCAGTAAATGTATGAGTTTATTAGTTTCTTGCCATATGCTGAACCCATATTTCTTGGCTTGGTTTCACTCTTCTTTCGGTATCCTATGTGCAGTTTTCTGTAGGTGATCAGTATACCTGGGAACGTCTTATATGAGCTGGCCCTGAGACTCTCAAAATGTTAACCCTTTAATAGCTCACTGTGAAGATTCTATGGAGTTACTTTTCAAATGTGTTAACCAAATGCCTCTAATAGCGGCCCCCAAAGACCTTCCAATGGAGCTCGTCTTCACAAGTTTACCATTTACGAAGCTTGTTGTCTAAGCAGGGGGGGTGGACTGGCAATATTCAGCCCTGGGGTCAGTTCCAGCTGAGTGACCCTTAAATAACGAAGTTAAAAGCTCATTAAGAAGACAGTCGCTGAAATGCATGCTGTCCAGTCTAACGCATTAACAGGGTAAGCGTAAAAGCGTATAAGTCAATGAGTGCATGTGCTTTGTTACTCTGAAAGTTTATCAATGTGCAAGCAAAACACCCAATAGAGCTTCAGCCAGTCGCCCAAAATCGTTATATCCGAGTGGCCCAGGAAGCACTCCCCCCCTGCCCCTCACAGACCTCACATCTGTCTCAAGTGTACAGTCAATTCATTGACTGTCTCAAAGAGACACTCCAGCCTTCGTATGCTCTTTAATGTATATGAAAGCTGATTGGTCCCTCTAAATTGTCATCGTTTCCCTCTTGCTAGTGTATGAGGGGATCAGAACGCTTTTCTGCTACTGGTTGGAGGCTCCAGCAACTGCTATAAAGGGACAGCCCATCAAATGCGCTTCAAGCAGCCAATCAGAAAAATTGTCAGATCACAGAGGAAAAGTGCAGCTGCAAAGCTGCAGTTCCTACCTCAGGTACCGTATTTTTTTCCGTTTTGGGTTAGGATTACTCATAGGGTACTTTAATAGGCATTTCTTTTTTTGTCGAGGCTGTTAGGGACAAAATGAGGAAGAATAATTATGTAAATCATGCGTACAGGAAATTCAAATTGCTGCTCCTATGGTATCCATATAAGGCAAGTTTCATATAACTTTTATATATATATATATATATTTTTTTATTATTATTTTTTTTACTCATTAAACATCATTCCATTGGTTTAGTAAGCCCTGGAAAATGTAGAATTAGTAGAAGTTGCCGATTTTTAAATATACCCAAATATGTACCGTCACTCTTTAAGATTTAACCTTTTATGGGCTGGGATATGGACGACAACCCTGAATGAGTTAATGTTCAGCAGCATTCCTGCATTGTAATTATGTTTGTTCTCTCCCGTTCAGACAGAAGCCGTCTGCATTCCTGCATATAGTTACATCGCAATGTCCAGCGCAAGAACATGGGCACCCGCTAAATAGCAGCTTGGAGTTGTTCTTGATGTAGTTTATTACAGGTTTTGGTAATAGCTTCCTGGAGGCAAAAACAAGGTGGAGGCTTAATAAAGAGATCAAAGCGCTGGATGTCTGGCCAGTGGATAGATATAAGTGTATATCCAGTATATATGTTGCAGAGTTTCGTTCATTAGATAGTAAGCTCTGTTGCGAAGGGTTCCCTGCGTACCTATTTGTCCTTATATGCCTGAAGATTTGGGGGTCACATAGCTGTTTTCATGGAAAACAAGGACATTTCTGCCTGTAACATCATTGCAAAAGGGTTTTCTAATGATCAGTCGGCCTTTTAAACTTAAACTTGGATCAGCGAACATAAAAATCAGACGTTTCCAGTTACAAAAGTCATTTACACCATTAACCCCGTCTGCGCTGGATTTCTGATCCATTGTATGTTACTTTAAGGCGATTTGGGTCTCGCTGAGAGAAAAGTGCAATATAACTGCCTGTTGTTGTTGTGAATGGACAAAATTGTCCATTTTCCTTTAAAAACAAGGACATTTCTAGGTGATTACATAATTACATATATAGTTACATAGTTCATAAGGTTGAAAAAAGACCTAAGTCCATCAAGTTCAACCCTTCTACCTAACCTTTCTATTCTTGATCCAAAAGAAGGCAAAAAAACCCTAATTAAGCTACTTCGAATTCTGCCATCAGGGGAAAAAATTCCTTCTTGACTCCAAGAGGCAATCGGATTTCTCCTTGGATCAAGAAGCTCTAAAATATTAATATTATTCTATTTATATCCCTGTATATCGTGCCTTTCTAAGAAAATATTGAGGCCCCTTTTGAAGGTATCTAATGTATTGGATAACACTACCTCCCTTGGAAGTGAATTCCATACCTTAATTGTCCTCACTGTGAAGAATCCCTTCCTTTGTCGTCTATGAAACCTGCGCTCTTCCAGTCTCAGAGGGTGACCTCTTGTTCTTTGTATATTTATGTTAATGAACAGGTCACTGAAGAGCTCTTTATATTGGCCCTGCATATATTTATATAATGTTACCATATCCCCTCTGAGACTCCGTTTTTCCAGTGTATATAATTTTAATTTTTTTAGTCTCTCTTTATAACTAGTATCTCCCAAGCCCCTTATTAATTTCGTAGCCCTCCTTTGCACTTTTTCTAATTCCATAATGTCCTTTTTAAGGAGGGGTGCCCAGAATTGTACCGCATATTCAAGGTGAGGTCTTACCAACGACCTGTACAGAGGCAAGATGATATCCTCCTCCCTTGAATCAATACCTCTTTTTATGCATGCCAAAACCTTATTGGCCCTCGCAGCTGCTTGCTGGTATTGTGCACTGTTGTCAAGTCTGTTGTCAACCGTTATTCCTAAATCCTTCTCATTGGTACTTTCCCCCAAGGATATTCCATTTAAAGAATAGGTTGCATTTTTATTATTTTTACCATAATGCATAACTTTGCATTTCTCTATATTGAACCTCATCTGCCACTTGCACTTACAATTGTTTGAACAGTTGTGTGTGTGATGTAGAAATAAATAGATTTTGTTTAATACATATGGTTTATTCTACATGCCTGCTTAGTTAAGTTTGCATATAAATAAATATATATACGGGTATATATATATATATATATATATATATATATATATATAATTGGAATCGTTTTGCCTTAAAACGTATAATTTAACATAATGTTTTATGTATATGTTTTTTTGTGTTGTGGTTCCTGTATCCCTGGACGCTCGCCCGTTAACCGTCTTGTTTGCTTTTCCAGCGGCACTACTATTCACCAAAAGCGAAGTAAAAGACGAGCCGACCGAGTAAAGAGATGGGCTAATATTTTTATGCCAGCTGCATGTATCTTATTAACGTCTTTTCATGCGTTGCAGATTTCAGCGGGAGTTCGCCGGCGAGTTACAGATCACTGCCTTCACTCCACGTAATAAAGGCTCAGGCAGCTTTTCCTGGAAGGAAGATCACTGTAATCTGGATGGGTCCCTGACAGCGCTACTAAATAAGAAAGCATATTAAAGCAATATGTCAGTAATTTAATATGAATTCCTCAGAGGAAAAAAAAAGAAGGCATTTAGCCAAGCAGCTGTACTGCCGTCCTCCTCAGTGACAGCAAAGCGCTCCCATTAAAATCAATAGGAAAACTTTCCTCACACAATATGACCAAAAGTGTTGTGGACGCTATGCTCGCGGATTTGGATTAATGAAAATTTTTTATTTTAACAAAATTTTCCAATTTTATGAATTTGTATGAATGTTCGTAAAACAGAAGGGGCCCCAACAAAACAAACGAAAAGAAACAGGATTATTTTTTGCATTTTGTTGTTGTTTTCATTCTCACACACATTCTCTCGCAGACTCCATCTCACACACTCTCTCACACACACACACTCGCTGTCTCACACACTCGCTGTCTCACACACTCTCTCTGGTTGTCCGTTTGTCCCGTCTGGCCGCAGCGTTATCCCCTGGTTTAGGAGTTCCACAGCGGGGCTCTGCTCTTTTGTAGAACTACTACCAGGCCGGGATAACGCTGGAGACCACCGGAGAAGACAGAAGAAATAAGAGACCAAGAAGTGCAACAAAGAAGAAGAGACAATGACAGAATTCAGTTTGTGAATGGGAAAAATCCCTCAGAATTTCGCCCCCAAACCGAAAAAGAGCAGGAAACGAGTGGACCAAAAATGCAACTAAAAATGAACTGCAATCGTTTTTTGGTCCATGAGCACAAATCTAGAGGACCTCTTCCTAATCATTGAGTTTGGGTGTTTCAGCCACATCCATTACCAAAAAGGTGTATAAAATCAGCACACAGGCAGCCGTCTCCATAGACAGACATCGGCAGCAGAACGGGTCGTACTGAAGAGCTCAGGGGCTTTAAACATGGCGCTGTCATAGGATGCCAGCTTTCCACAAGTCATTTTGTGAAATTTCTGCCCTGTAAGCGTTATTGTTGTTCGCTGAGCCAGTGCTGGGGGTAAGTATATCGCATACACGGATTTGTGTGAACATAACTCCTGCACTGAAAATAGCTGGGGAAGGGGTAAAATCCCCCCTGCCATGCATTTACAAGGGGGGCGCCACAAAAATGTAAAGGGACCACAGAGCTACTATTTGCATTAACGTGCATAAAATTGCTGGAATGTCTCTTTAACTACGTGTTATACCGACCGATCGAGATGCCCATTTGGGTTTCTCCCTGATAACGGCACCTTTTCGGCAAACTCTTCCTTTACAATTTTATTTTTCCCAGCCACGCGCCATTAGATGACCCGATGGCTCCTTGCACATCACCATCTGGCCGTTCCGTATTACTTACATATATTTTCCATTTAGAACTGCTAATATGAACCCAATAACATCAAATGCTGTTATTTATCTGGATGGAGCCGTACCACAAGACCATTATATTATTTGCCCCAGGCCCTAAATAGTGATTTTATGTCCTTTTATTACTGGGCTTTGCAATTAACCCATTTTAAGCCGCTGCAGTTATCATACCCTCTGGCCGTGCTGCTAATAGTATAACAAGCTGCATTTATATGAAGACTGCAATGAGGTTGGGTGTCGCGTGAATGTTCTGGTTCCTACCAGCCTGGTTCTTTTAGGGAAGACCTGGCTAGGGTTGCGGTTAAAGGTGTATTACCTGCAGCTTAGCTATAGATATACATATGCTTCAAAGAATACATAAGACCTCCCTGCGTGAGCAAGCAGTTAGACAAAATAGGTAAGTTTGGTAAAGTCTACCCCGGTTGGGGGGCTCTTTCTACAAACCCTTACACTTCCAACTGAAAAAAGAAAAATAAGATACGCTTAGGTAAGGTTGGGCGCATCTTAAATCAATCCTGTTTAAGACTCATCCGTGGAGACATGCAGGACACAGGTATATCAACACATGGTTACCTTTTTGCTGCATACAGTAATAATCCCCAGCGCTGTATACAGTAATATAACCCCCCAGTGCTATATACAGTAATATAACTCCCCCACGCTGTATACAGTAATGACCCCAGCGCTGTATACAGTAATATAACCCCCAGCAGTGTATACAGTAATAACCTCCAGCGCTGTATACATTAATATAACCCCCAATGCTGTATACAGTAATAACCCCCAGTGCTGTATACAGTAATAACCCCCCAGTGCTGTATACAGTAATATAACTCCCCCACGCTGTATACAGTAATAACCCCAGCACTGTATACAGTAATATAACCCCCAGCACTGTATACAGTAATAACCTCCAGCGCTGTATACAGTAATATAACCCCCAATGCTGTATACAGTAATAACCCCCAGCGCTGTATACAGTAATAACCCCCAGTGCTGTATACAGTAATAACCCCCAGTGCTGTATACAGTAATATAACTCCCCCACGCTGTATACAGTAATAACCCCAGCACTGTATACAGTAATATAACCCCCAGCACTGTATACAGTAATAACCACCAGCGCTGTATACATTAATATAACCCCCAATGCTGTATACAGTAATAACCCCAGTGCTATATACAGTAATAACCCCCCAGTGCTGTATACAGTAATATAACTCCCCCACGCTGTATACAGTAATAACCCCAGCGCTGTATACAGTAATATAACCCCCAGCACTGTATACAGTAATAACCTCCAGCGCTGTATACAGTAATATAACCCCAATGCTGTATACAGTAATTACCCCCAGCCCTGTATATAGTAATAACCCCCAGTGCTGTATAGAGTAATATTGCCCACAGCATGGTATACAGTAATAACCCCCACCGCTGTATACATTAATAGCCCCCAGTGCTGTATACAGTAATGTATGTCGGCATTGACCAAAAAAAAATGTATCTTATTTTGTTCCAATAAAATTACTTTGTGATATTTTGGTGACTTTTCCTGCTTATTCGCCAAACTGTACTGATTCTTTATGGAAATGCTAATGAAGTCCGTTCTTCCATAGACTTGTATTAGTCAGAGTGTCTGGTTGGGTGATTAAGACTAAACAATTCTGCAGACAGTACGATAACGAGTCGGGTGTTTGTCTCTTACATTGGGATAAGATAACAGCGAGAACTACGGGGCTTTCTGAAAGGGTTATATTATGCAAAAACTTCGAACTATTGCAAAAAAGAAAACCACGCAAAGTTTATGGAAACTTAATTTTAATCTTATACAAGTAATAATAAGATTGTGGGAGTTCCCCTTTAAACACAGATTTTAAAGGGGAAATTCATACATGAAGTAAGCCATCTAGGTATATATATATGGATGGGGATGAACGCATAGCTGCCAAGAGTCCTGAATTTGCTGGGAAAATCCTGACAACCCTATTTATGTCCTTGCTGTGGACTGTCTAGGCAGATGCTATTGTTAAATGGACTACTGGTAGCTTTGTGCATGCAATGCCAGAATTGGCCACCATGGGTCAAAGTTGGGGCACCCCATGACATCATGCTAACATTCACATACTGTTTGGCAGACCTGATTGTGATGTCACACAGGGTTGCTTTGGAATGACGTGTTCATCTTGTAGTGTACAAAATGGAATGAAATAATATCTAAATCATGATATAATTGTGCACAGCAGTCTCTCGTACTGCTTTCCATCAAGGCCAATGGAAATGTTAAAAATAACCATTTTTGAATTAGAAGAAAGAGGAAAAACATATTGTTATGTTTTTGTTGGGAGAGCATGAGGTCTCTACTAAATGTGGCAATTAAAGTTATGTAATCATTCTTCCCAAACAAACCTCCAAAGACAAATGCACTTAATTATAGCCAAGCATACATCAAACGCAAGGACGTAGAACGCAAAAGGGCCCCCGACTTTTCGTTTGAGCTGAAAGTTGATTTGTACAATGCACGTTATGTTGGAGCGGCTCGTGTTTCTGTTTATGTGAATAAAAATCATTATACAATTCTTCAAAATTCCAGAAAGGCTGCAAAACAAACTACGTTTAGAAAGTCATGTAATCAAGTTAACATTCATTTTTAGGTTTATAGTAGAGTTCGTTTCTGAATACAAATACCGCATATATTACCAAATTTCAAGGAATTTTCCTTAACTTTATGATATGAATAGTAATTGGTATCCATACATGGGAACTTGTTGGCTCCGGCTGCCTGGAGCCTACCCTTGCGGGATGCGGCCAGGACTACCCTCTGATGTCAGTGGGCGTTCCCGTAGGCGTCAGTGGGCGTTCCTGCTGACATCACCGGAAACACCCTCATTTAAGGGGGAAATGGGCGGGGAGTAGGGCGTGTCAGGACCCCGCTCCCGTGACCCGGAGGATTCCGGTGTTGATTTGGAGAAGCGGTGCTTCTCCCGGGGTTCTCCAGGCCAAACCCAGAGAGTTCCCAGGTATGATGGTAGGAAATGATTTTGCTGTGCGCCTTATAGATTAAGGGTTCCAAAAAATATTTCAGACTTAGGTATTAAAGGATAATTATTCATTGGTGAGCGAATAGTTTATTATGAAGATAGCTGGTGACAAGCTTAATCTAGGTAAAGCCTGTTTTCCCATTACTGAGTTTTTTGCTGTAGCCCCATTAATTCAGGTTGGGATTTTATGGTATTTTCACTGTTTTAGTGCATAAAAGAGCTCTGTTCACTAAGCAGCAGGTTTTACATATCGGGCAGGTCCCAGTTTAAGAGAATTAAAGCCATTTTTACTGCAGGGAAATCCTTAATTAAAAACTGTCTGGTAGAAATTGGCAACAGCAAAAAGTTAAGGGATAAATACCATTCACAAAATTCACAAATCCATAGACAGTGGTGTTTTCTGGCTTGGGCAAAGGTCTCCCTGTCTTATAATATGGAGCCAATCACCCTCTCGGGCAAATGGGCACCCTGCAGGGCCACTGTACCCCCCAACCAGCCCATTATTAAAATGTAGGACTGAGGTGAATAAGCGCAGCCTCCGTAGCTCATTTGGGATATGACATCATACTGCGATGCTCAGCAGTAAGGACGGCGGAGCGGAATCGAATTGGTTATCTGGGAAAGGTACATCTTATAAAAAATTGACACTTTTTAAGATATCAAACTTTTTACATTATTATGCACCCGTGTTGTCGATGAACTAAGCTGATCTGTTCTCAGATACTTGTAAATATGAAAATAGTTAAACGCGGATCTAGGACTCTTAATCCAGCCGCATAAAATGGTATAGAAGAATGTAGTACATAATCCTTAATGATTTGACTTTATGATCTCGGAATAGTTTTCATTCTTTCATTGCATTTCAAATCTAAAATACGAAATTGAATTGGCAAACATTCGGAAAAAAAAGACAAAGATAAGTGGTGTGATGACGGAATGATATTTCAATTTATAATCCAATACAGATGTATGGATATTGGACCTGACGCGATGATGTTACCTTCTGCCAAAAATGTGTCTCAACCTGGATTAAGGAAGAGGTTCATGAGCAGTTACTAGAAATTAAAATTTTACATGTCTGAAGTAAATTTAATATGAAAAACATAGATCCTAGAGATTATTGGTCAGGATGAGCAAGTATCTGTATATACGGTTCTCATACCAGACTGCATTCCTCTATATACCCCTTTCAGTAAATATATATGTCCTTCTGGAGCTGATGTCTCCAGTACCTGTTTATAATACTCAACCAGCCTCCAAGCCATCTGCAGACCTCTACGTATCAACTCATCCACACCCAAGTGGTCATCTCCTACTGTTTCACTACCCTGGCCCTGCATACCCTGGCCCTGTATAGTGCATTGGTTAATGCAGACCCACACTGGCCATTGGCCACGAGAAAGTCTGTGATAACCCTGGGCCCTTAATCACAGTATTCCATAGGTTAAAAAAAAAACTACTGCAACTATTTATGTCCCAAAGTATAAAAATATAATGGTAAGTGGTCCCGTCCAGTTCGCCAGATGGCCAGTCTCTTGATGTCCAGTCTCCATCCTAAAATCAAATGAAACAAATCTAGGTACATTCTTAAGCTGACTTTTTGCAAATCTGGCCCCGCATAGTATTGTATTGATACTTTCTCTTTGTACTGTAAGGTTGTATTTACTGTCATAACATGATACGTCAAAGCAAACAATCGACAACGCTAATGTTCTAAGTGTCTGTTAATGAAAAGCTAATTTATGTGTCTGCACTGAATAGCTGTGCAAACACTATGGAAACAGTCTGTCTGCTTCAAGTCAAACATCGCGGAGTGTGTCGGAGAAGAGCTGGATCTGGGGCTATTAGAGACATCGCTGGGCGTGAAACATAAAACAATAAATAATAATAATAATAAATAGCCCAACTTGGATAACCTATATAAAAAAGTTACCATAGACTACAATGCAGGGTGGGGGTATATTTAAAAAGACCCAGGTTCCCCACTAAGCCTTTGCCTAGTTAAAAACCTTTTTAGGGGCAGAAGTGGTTCAGGTTAATACTGTTAGGGAATTTAAACATGCATGGGATAGCCTTATCGTTTAATCTAGGATAAGGTTTAAGTCTTTTAGATAGTTTCTACATCAATTTAACATTTTACATCAGGCAGCACTCCCTGCAAATAATACATTTATGTACATGTGGATTATTCAATCCTTCACAAAAAATGAAAAAAATACATAGATCTCTCCATTCAACACCAGGGCAAATATTTAGCTTTTACACCTGCATTCTGAAAGAAAGTTTGCACGTTCCCTGTACAAATATATGTCTTTTTTCTTCTTAAAACAGTCTAAGCAAACACGGTTATGTACCTCTTCTAATGTATTTCTCATTCGAATACTTGCAGGTAAATAATATAAAAAACAATATTTTAATATCAAACCTGTTAAACTGGTTCTTTGGCCAAGTAAAAAAAGCAATATTTTGAGGAATTCATCTCCACTGCTTTGTTCCTATCCTCTTAAAGCGACAAACTGGTAGCTACATTTTATGCCTATTGGAGTCCATTTTGCATTTTACTGAATTCAAATCTGCCATGAATTTTTTAGTTTATTACAGTAAAAAACAGACTTCATTCAGATTAGGCTCCTCCCCTAGCTGCCTTTACTGACTACAGGAAGTGTACTTAAGTATGATTTCTCCACATGCGCTGCACTGCTCCCATGGAAAGAGAGATGCGCAGCCAATTGAAGCATTTGGCTAGAATAAAAACAAGAGCTTCCTTTAACATGCAAAGCAAACGATAATAGCATAAATGGTTTGCCAGATGTGAAAATAAACAATGCATTATTATATCCATTTACTTTCAGAGGGTTACTGTATGGAAAATAAGATCTAGCTGATTTGATATTAATAAACCTTAACTATTGTCAGAAATCGGAATATTTTGGGTGAAGAAAAGTGGGACCACCAGCTGCCCCCTCAGCGCTTGCATCCATAGTGCTGAGCATCATGGTATGACATCATATCCAAGCATTCCACCTATGAAGAGCATGCAGAGCCGAGTGGAAATGAACTATGGAGGCTGTGCCGATATGGTGTGATATGGAGATCTCCCTTATGACCGGCCCGTAGAGCAGCGGTGCTACAGGGTACCTGATTGCTCTCTTGCGTTAGAAGGGTTGCCGCCGCAATGGACCTGCCAACGTAGGACTGGCCATAGTTGGTCTAGGTCAGAATACGCCAACGAAGAAGAAAGGTTTGAATAATTTCATGGGTTTAATATCTGAGGCTGGACTGGAATGTAACTAATTTATCTGCAGCTGGAATTGTTACAAAAATAGTCTCTGCCCATATGTATAAAACTATTAACCCGGCAACATTCTTTTTAGACATATGTTGCCAAATTTGTTGCAAAACACACTACAAAATACACAACATATTATTGCGTATGTAAACTGGAGACAATACTATGTTCCTTATTTAAGTACATGTTGCAGGGATTGAAGAAAGCTTGACACAGGCATAAAGCTACCCGAAAGCGGTTTGTTTATTAGAGTCTGTGGGAAAGTTTTGGTTTCAAATCACTGAAGTTACCATGCATTATACAGGGCCATCTAAATGTTTCAGAATGTATAGTAAAGTCTGCCAACCCCCTCTTTAGTGAATACATTGAAAAGTTGCTTATATTCACATTATACTCCATCATTATTAAGAAAGTTTAGTATTTCCACTTTTTTTTCCTGGGAAAATAACTTACGGGTTTAGCTTTTTATCCATACGGATCAATGTCATTAACTATTAAAATTATTTCTGCATGCCTAAGCAACAATTCACTTTTTTTGAAGTCATCAATCACCTCAATCACTGCTTATTAAAGATTTAGCTCTGCTGACAAACTTGAATGTCTTATGCAGAATAAGACATTACCTGCTAGGGTAATGTCTCTTACCGACCTTATATATATTATTCTGTGATATATATGATTGTGTGATAACCGACCCTATATATATATATATATATTGACAGCAATGTGTGTGATTTAAATGGGAGCTTCACAGCCCGTGCACAGGAAGCATACAATTCCTTTATCAGTAAAAAGTGTTGGTCAATGCTCACCTCCTATAGAAAGTGACAAAGAGAGCAAATACACCGATCAGCCATAACATTATGACCACCTGCCTAATATTGTGGAGGTCCCCTTTTGCCTCTAGAACAGCCCTGACCCATCGATGCATGGACTCCACTAGACCTCTGAAGCTGTGCTGTGGTATCCGGCACCAAGACGTTAGCAGCAGATCCTGTAAGTCCTGTAAGTTGTGAGGTGCGGCCTCCATGGATGCGTCCCGGTGCCGCGTGTTCTCCAGGTAAGCGACGCACCCGGCCATCCACATGATGTAAAAGAAAACGTGATTCATCAGACCAGCCATCTTCTTCCATTGCTCCGTGGTCCAGTTCTTATGCTCACGTGCCCATTGTAGGTGCTTTCGGCAGTGGACAGGGGTCAGCATGGGCCCCCTGACTGGTCTGCGACTACGCGGCCCCCATACGCAACAAACTGCGATGCTCTGTGATGCTCTGACACCTTTCTATCAGAACCAGCATTAACTTTTTCAGCAATTTGAGCTACAGCAGCTTGTTTAACCACACGGGCAGGGCCGGCCCGACAATGGAGCGAAAGAGAGAGAAAGGGGCGCCGAGTGGTTTTCGCTTACCAAGCTGTCAGTACCCGCTCGGCGCCCCTCTCTCTCTCCTCTGCGGCGAGTCTTCCTGTTCGGTCTCGGTGCCGGCTTGTAATGCTGAGTGCCGGAACAGGGAGACTCGCCGCAGGACTGCTGAAAGGTAAGTACAGGGGGGGGGCGGCAGGGATGGAGGAAGGGTAGATAAGGGGGGGGGGCGGCAGGGACGGAGGGAGAGGAAGGGTAGATAAGGGGGGGCGGCATTTTAAAATTCGCCCCAGGCGGCATTTTCCCTTGGGCCGGCCCTGCACACGGGCCCAGCCTTCGCCCCTCACGTGCATCAATGAGCCTCGGCCACCCATGACCCTGTCACCGGTTCACTGCTTTTCCTTCCTTGGACCACTTTTGACCACTGGACTGACCCCTGCAGACTGGGAACACCCCACAAGAGCTGCAGGTTTGGAGATTCTCTGACCCAGTCATCTAGCCATCACAGTTTGGCCCTTGCAGGGCTGGCCCAAGACATTGTGCTGCCTGGGGCGAAGTGTGAAGTGCTGCCCCCCCCATATATGTGGTGTATAGTCCCCTTTATAGTCCCCACCCCTGTATGTGTGGTGTACAGCCCCCTCTATAATGAAATCAGCAATTGTGTTTCACAAACTCCGAAGAACCAATTTAAGTTTCCTTAAGTTTCCGAGTAAATAACACGATACCTTAACTTTTCCTCACACTGATTTCTGGAGTTTTGTCCTTTGAAGTGACTAGAAATTCAGGAAGGCGTTTTATCTCTGGATTAATAAAAATTACAAAGTTCTATTTATCCCTACAGTTAGTAAAGTGCCAGGAAACAGATAACCAAACACATACCAGGACAGGCTCTGCCACACCGACACCCAAACACACAAACCAGGACATGCTCTGCCACAATGACACCCAAACACACACCAGTACAGGCTCTGCCACCGACACCCAAACACACACACCAGGACAGGCTCTGCCACAGTGTCACGTTTCCCCATGCGCTGACCGGACTTGTTTATATTTTGCATTATTCATTTCTCGTTTCCTGCCACTAGTGGCCGCCCTAGCCAATCAGGACATCCTAGACTAATTATCAGGTCCAGCTGCAGTGGCTTACCTGATCAAGTCAGCCTTGATAAACCTGCCCAGCCCTGCAGTCTGGGCCTTGACATTAATGTTGGAGGACTACCTGTTTGGTTCCTGATTTGTTCCTGTACCTGCCTTGTTCCTGTACCTGCCTTGTTCCTGTACCTGCCTTGTTCCTGTACCTGCCTTGTTCCTGTACCTGCCTTGTTCCTGTACCTGCCTTGTTCCTGTACCTGCCTTGTTCCTGTACCTGCCTTGTTCCTGTACCTGCCTTGTTCCAGTACCTGCCTTGTTTCAGAACCTGTCAGAACCTGCCTTGCTCCAGTACCTGCCTTGCTCCAGTACCTGCCTTGCTCCAGAACCTGCCTTGCTCCAGAACCTGCCTTGCTTGAGAAACCTGCCGTGTTCCTGAGTTGCGGCCTGCGCCCCACTAAGTGGACTCCAAAGCAGAGTACCCTGCAAGTGGGCAACCTGCCGTGTGCCCTGCAAGTGGGCAACCTGCCATGTTCCTGAGTTGTGGCCAGAGCCCCACTAAGTGGACTCCCAATTGGAGTGCCCAGCATCGTTACTCCCAGGATGACTGCCCACTAGCGGACTACCCCTGGTTGAGTGCCCTGCAAGTGGGCAACCTGCCGTGTGCCCTGCAAGTGGGCAACCTGCCGTGTGCCCTGGAAGAGGGCTTCAAGTCGTGTGCCCCGCAAGTGGGCTTATCTGCCGTGTGCCCCGCAAGGGGGCTTGTCTGCCGTGTGCCCGCAAGAGGGCTTATCTGCCGTGTGCCCGCAAGAGGGCTTATCTGCCGTGTGCCCGCAAGAGGGCTTATCTGCCGTGTGCCCCGCAAGAGGGCTTATCTGCCGTGTGCCCCGCAAGGGGGCTTATCTGCCGTGTGCCCCGCAAGAGGGCTTATCTGCCGTGTGCCCCGCAAGAGGGCTTATCTGCCGTGTGCCCCGCAAGAGGACTTATCTGCCGTGTGCCCCGCAAGAGGGCTTATCTGCCGTGTGCCCCGCAAGAGGACTTATCTGCCGTGTGCCCCGCAAGAGGGCTTATCTGCCGTGTGCCCCGCAAGAGGGCTTATCTGCCGTGTGCCCCGCAAGAGGGCTTATCTGCCGTGTGCCCCGCAAGGGGGCTTATCTGCCGTGTGCCCCGCAAGGGGGCTTATCTGCCGTGTGCCCCGCAAGAGGGCTTATCTGCCGTGTGCCCCGCAAGAGGGCTTATCTGCCGTGTGCCCCGCAAGAGGGCTTATCTGCCGTGTGCCCCGCAAGAGGGCTTATCTACCGTGTGCCCCGCAAGTGGGCTTCATGCCAAGTCGCGTGACTTTCTTTGTATTTATTGATGTACCACCTTATTCAATACAACTCTTGATCCAGATCTGTTGTCTGTTGTATGTTGTATCCCCTGCACCTGGGCTCCTTATCCATCTGTGTCCTCGGTTCGTGACAGAATGTCAAGGCCAATACAAGGAGTCCGCGGGGATACCTGCAGCGTGGAATTAGCGGTGAAGACCAAGACCCAGACACAAGGAGAGACCCCAGGTCTGTGAGCATCCGGAGGCTGCTCCTTGCGGTGGGGGTATGTCACGTTTCCCCATGCGCTGACCGGACTTGTTTATATTTTGCATTATTCATTTCTCGTTTCCTGCCACTAGTGGCCGCCCTAGCCAATCAGGACATCCTAGACTAATTATCAGGTCCAGCTGCAGTGGCTTACCTGATCAAGTCAGCCTTGATAAACCTGCCCAGCCCTGCAGTCTGGGCCTTGACATTAATGTTGGAGGACTACCTGTTTGGTTCCTGATTTGTTCCTGTACCTGCCTTGTTCCTGTACCTGCCTTGTTCCTGTACCTGCCTTGTTCCTGTACCTGCCTTGTTCCTGTACCTGCCTTGTTCCAGTACCTGCCTTGTTTCAGAACCTGTCAGAACCTGCCTTGCTCCAGTACCTGCCTTGCTCCAGTACCTGCCTTGCTCCAGAACCTGCCTTGCTCCAGAACCTGCCTTGCTCCAGAACCTGCCTTGCTTGAGAAACCTGCCGTGTTCCTGAGTTGCGGCCTGCGCCCCACTAAGTGGACTCCAAAGCAGAGTACCCTGCAAGTGGGCAACCTGCCGTGTGCCCTGCAAGTGGGCAACCTGCCATGTTCCTGAGTTGTGGCCAGAGCCCCACTAAGTGGACTCCCAATTGGAGTGCCCAGCATCGTTACTCCCAGGATGACTGCCCACTAGCGGACTACCCCTGGTTGAGTGCCCTGCAAGTGGGCAACCTGCCGTGTGCCCTGCAAGTGGGCAACCTGCCGTGTGCCCTGGAAGAGGGCTTCAAGTCGTGTGCCCCGCAAGTGGGCTTATCTGCCGTGTGCCCCGCAAGGGGGCTTGTCTGCCGTGTGCCCGCAAGAGGGCTTATCTGCCGTGTGCCCGCAAGAGGGCTTATCTGCCGTGTGCCCGCAAGAGGGCTTATCTGCCGTGTGCCCCGCAAGGGGGCTTATCTGCCGTGTGCCCCGCAAGAGGGCTTATCTGCCGTGTGCCCCGCAAGGGGGCTTATCTGCCGTGTGCCCCGCAAGGGGGCTTATCTGCCGTGTGCCCCGCAAGAGGGCTTATCTGCCGTGTGCCCCGCAAGAGGGCTTATCTGCCGTGTGCCCCGCAAGAGGACTTATCTGCCGTGTGCCCCGCAAGAGGGCTTATCTGCCGTGTGCCCCGCAAGAGGGCTTATCTGCCGTGTGCCCCGCAAGAGGGCTTATCTGCCGTGTGCCCCGCAAGGGGGCTTATCTGCCGTGTGCCCCGCAAGAGGGCTTATCTGCCGTGTGCCCCGCAAGAGGGCTTATCTGCCGTGTGCCCCGCAAGAGGGCTTATCTGCCGTGTGCCCCGCAAGAGGGCTTATCTACCGTGTGCCCCGCAAGTGGGCTTCATGCCAAGTCGCGTGACTTTCTTTGTATTTATTGATGTACCACCTTATTCAATACAACTCTTGATCCAGATCTGTTGTCTGTTGTATGTTGTATCCCCTGCACCTGGGCTCCTTATCCATCTGTGTCCTCGGTTCGTGACACACAGTGACACCCAGACAAACACACCAGGACAGGCTATGCCACCGACACCCAAACACACACACCAGGACAGGCTCTGCCTCACCGACACCCAAACACACACACCAGGACAGGCTCTGCCTCACCGACAGCCAAACACACACCAGGACAGGCTCTGCCACACTGACACCCAGACAAACACAACAGGACAGGCTATGCCACACTGACACCCAAACACACACACACTAGGACAGGCTCTGCCACACTGACACCCAGACAAACACACCAGGACAGACTCTGCCATACTGACACCCACACACACACACACACACACCAGGACAGGCTCTGCCACACCGACCCCCAAACACACACACCAGGACAGGCTCAGCCACATCAGGACGGGATAAGCTACTAAGAGCATAAAAAAATGCTTTCCACATTGCTGCTTGTTGTGTGTTTGCCACCTTTGTGTATCTGTGCCCCCAGCCAGGCCCCTTTGTGCATTTTGCCCCAACACACCTCTGTCTATTGATTTATTTGATGCCCCCAGCCAGCCCCCCACCCTTGTGTTTTGACCCCCCCTTTTGTACTGGTTAATTGTAATGCCCCCGATACCCATGTGTATCCCCCCCTCCCCTTTGTGTATAGATTGTCCTAATCACCCTGTTGTGTACTTATGTCCCCAGACACTCTCTAGGGCAGGGGCGTCCAAGTTTTTTCTGCAGTTGGCCACTTCATCAGAACTGTATACGTGCGCGGACCGCACTCATTTTTCACTGTGAGAAAATATGGCCTTTAATAAAATATGCAGATTATAATAAAGTAAATAACACTAAACCTTTACTTTTCCTCTCACTGATTTCTGGGCCTAGAAAGTTTTGTGACTACAAATTCAGAATTCAGGATAATTAAAAATGAAATAGTTCTATTTATTCTAGGGATGCACTAAAATGAAAATTCTGGACCAAAACATTCACGGTTCAAAACCGAAAATGACCCCCCACCTTTAAAAATAATAATAAAAACTCACATTTTTAATAAAAGTAGGTAACACACCATAATTGGACAAAAAAAATAGCAATATGACTTGGCATGATAGGACTGTGCTTGCTGTTAGCAATCACACTCCTATCATGCCAAGTCAGCCAGTACATGCTGGTGCAGGGTGGCTGTAAGTGAGGTGCAGACTCCATACTGCTGGCAGCATCAATATACAAGGGGGGGCAGCTAGCTAGGTTTCAGCATGTACTGGCTGACTTGGCATCATAGGAGTGTGATTGCTAACAGCAATCACAGTCCCATCATGCCTAGGTTCCAGCACTTACACATCCATGCTATCACACACACGCACACTCATTCATTCACAGATTCATTCCCTCAATCACGCATACTCATTCAAACTCCCTCCCCACCCCCTTACCTGCACTGCAGCTCCCTCGATGCCGCTCACAGACTTCAGCAGGGGGCGCGGCCTACCACTGCGCTCTCTGGTACTGTACAGAGGAAGCAGGACTGGAGAAGAGTCTTGTGATGTCACGTGAACTCTGCTGGGTTCCGCTTCCTCTGTGCACTACAAAAGACCCTCCCACAGGTAAGTAGCAGGGCTCTTGTTGTAGCAGGGCTCTTGTTGTAGCAGGGCTCGAGGTGCGGCCCGCGTAAGATCGGTTGCCCTGGCTGCCGATCTTACGCGGGCCACACCTCCAGGTCTCGCGGGCCGCATTTAGCCCGCGGGCCGCATGTTGGACGCCCCTGCTCTAGGGGCATGGATATGTCTCTCCATGACTCCATCCCTCCGTCTATCACCTCAATTATTTATTTTTTACAAAATACTTACTTTTTCTGCTGACTTTCTTCCACTGACGTCCTCTTCTCCCTCGAGATCTTCTCCTTGTCACGTGGTGACAAGCAACTGTTCTGCGTGAGCCCGCCCCCTTGAGCGTCACGGTGCATCTTCAAGGGGGCGGGACGAAGAGCCGAACTGATCGGCATGCACGCAAGCCGTCCGCTTTCAAATAATTAAACGGAGGCGGTTTTACAGCTGTTTTAAAACCGAAAGCCGCATTGGAGCGAAAAAAACAGCGCTTGGGGCGGCAAAGTGCCGCCTCTTCAAAAGTGCCGCCTGGTAGGGCCGGCCCTGGGTCCTTGTCAAAGTTTCTCAGATCCTTACGCTTGCCCATTTTTCCTTCTTCTAACACATCAACTTTAAGGATGAAATGTTCACTCGCTGCCTAAACCAGTGACAGGTGCCATGATAACAAATGCTCATACTGTTATGGCTGATCGCTGTGGAGTAAATAAGTTTCCTTAGATGATGAAACAGAAGATAAGACCATAACCAGGTATGATGAAGAATTAAAAATGAATTACATAACCATAATTATCAGGCCCGGACTCGCCATCTGGCCCACCGGACAAATGCTCAGTGGCCAATAAGTCACTCACTTAACTTTCCCCAGAGGTTTGGGTTCTTCGGCGTATAGCAGTGTGAAGCCTCCGACCGGAGATGTCTCTTATATCTTATACAACATTCCATTCATAATACTGAGATAAACATTTCATTGTGATCAGCATTCATGATCTAGTAGCCTGACTTAGCCAGAGTAATTTCCCTTTGCATAGCAATGTAACAGATGACACATGTTGTTTGTGGACCTGCATTTATCTACTTCATATTTGCAATTATAAGTGGGAATAGTGTGCCGCTGCCATGGAGAACACGTAAATGTATTTACTTCTGGGATTTTTTCCCATCACACCAATGTCAATGGAACAAGGGGGGTGATTACGTGCTCATTAAACATCTATGGATGCAATTAGCAGGGGGATTTTCCATTTTCCACCAATTAAACATCTCTGAATGTCATTAGTGGATTAAAGCACCATTTAAAACACTATGAGTTCAATTAGTCAGAGATTTGCTTCATTAGCCCAATTGAGAAGTCCTATTTAGCACCATATCATTTTGTAATAGTAAGCAGAGATGACTGAGATTATAAATATAATCAAACGAGAAGTATACCACTTAAATGGGTAAAAAAAAATAGATTCTCTTTTTAATTAATTTTTTTATTCCTGATTATTTATTGTATTATTATATAGCACCATCATAATCCATCGCACTGTACAATTGGTAAAACATGTTGAGGTTCTGGAATTATAACCAGGGTATTGAATCAATGAACTTTGCCATAGAGTTCCAACTTCCAATCCTCATCTGTAATGACCCGTGAAAATAAGCCCCCTTTACAAAACCCCACCTCGTCTTTTTAAAAACCCAACTACTTTCCCTGTAGCCTATTGTGTTTGGGAAAAAAAATTCTCCCCCAGAGACCCACTGCTCCCATTCCCCAAGACCTTTTATGCTTCTTGTGTTTTTTTTAAACCCTACCACTTCTCCTAGGGTCCCCCTGTTAAAGAATTAGCCTCGGCCTCATGGTACGTGTCTCTACTGAAAACAATGCATAAGCATTCAACTTAGAGACATTGGCGGAGTACAACTGTGTGCGAGAAAATAAGGATACAATAAGAAATCCTCCCAGTTGCTCTAGAGCTATCCGGCCACAGGGTGCTATACAACCTCTATAGCTCACCTATACTTCTAAAGATGTAAAGCGCAAAGTACATTAAATGAAAAAATATTCAGAAATACAAGAACATATTATTCTCTCTGTTTCCAGATAATTTCACCAATTTAACACCAACTGCATTTTTAACTTAATTTATATACTTTATATGCTGTGCAATCCAATGAAATTTAAGAAGAAGGTGAACTTTATTATCAGTAAACTATGGCTCATAGTCTTGTCATAAACAACAACTCTGGTTTGTTTGCATGGCGTCATTTACAAGTGTGCGTATGTGTATTCAATTTTACAACGGGCTGCAAAAATTTATGAGATGTAATTGAGAGGTCTCTAAAGGTTTTACATTATACTGCAATGTAAACTAGGGAAGGAGTATCTAATCACATCTGGGCCAGTCTTGTAAAGTTATAAAGGGTTTGTTGATATACAAGTTAATGGTAAGGATTAACTTTGTAGAGGATCAGCAGTTAAGGGAGACTCTATAAATATTACAGAGAACTATTGTTTAGCGTAGAGATGGCAGACAATGTCCTTGTGTGTGCAGGGAGGGTGGAGGAGACTACACTGACCCCTTCCAATATTCCAAATGTCCAAATATGTATACTTTTAGTATAGAAGGGTGTGAAACCTGTGTGACTAGACAAGATTTTTGTATGACGTTGGGATCTATTTACAGGGAAGAGTTTTCCGTAGTCTCGACTACCTGATGTATAGTATGATTTATGAAGGTCCAATCACAGCGAGCTTCTGCCAGAGGAGCTTGGTTGGGCTTGTTTAAGGTGTAGTTTCATCAGTGAGATTTCTTCACGGTGTCTTCACTCTTTAAACTTTAGACTTGTGCACCTGAAACAAATGGAAAATGGATTTTTCCTTTCAGTTCGGATGAAATTTGGAAGGCTTTTTGATTTGGAAACATTGTTGTTCTTCACCCTCTCTAACCCTATCAACTTTTTGCAAATTATGAGACTTAAAGGGGGGAATGCAAGAGTATGCAAGTGCAATGTGAACTCGTATGTCCTCATCTACTACTCGGAAAATTTCCTATTTGTACCCTGTTGAGTCTCCTGACCTCCACCTTCCAGTGGGTGTCAGCATTGATGTACTGAGGCATGTGCTGAGCTCCATCACACCCCATCTGCTGGCAGGGGAGAGCCCAGGCTGGAGGAGATGCCCCTGCCCAGGGCCGGCCCAAGGCAAAATGCCGCCTGGGGCGAATTTTAAAATGCCCCCCCCCTTATCTACCCTTCCTCTCCCTCCATCCCTGCCCCCCCCCCCTTGTACTTACCTTTCAGCAGTCTTGTGGCGAGTCTCCCTGTTCGGTCTCGGTGCCGGCTTGTAATGCTGAGCGCCGGAAATCTTCCGGCACTCAGGATTACAAGCCGGCACCGAGACCGAACAGGGAGACTCGCCGCAGAGGAGAGAGAGAGGGGCGCCGAGCGGGTACTGACAGCTTGGTAAGCGAAAACCACTCAGCGCCCCTTTCTCTCTCTTTCGCTTTAAAAAAAAAAAAAGGGGGGCTTGGGGTGGCGAAGTGCCGCCCCTTCAAAAGTGCCGCCTGGAGCGGTTGCCCCACTCGGCTCCATTGTTGGGCCGGCCCTGCCGCTGCGAAAGTCATGATGTACTGTTACATCCTGAGAGGTATCTTGTTTTAGCTTTTATGGAGGTACCTCTGCATCAGTAGGGTTGAGAGGGGGTTAAACCTGCATGAACTCTCATACATGTTCATTTCATGCATGTGAGTGTATGCAATTTTTATTTTCTTTTTTGCGAGTGCTAATGTGAGTTGGCTTTATTGAATTTACGATCTGGCCTACTGGTAACTTGCAAACATTTGCCGTTTAGAGGAAAAGGGAGTAGTTCCAAGAAATATAATCTTTCTAAATAAATCCCATATTAAATCCAGGTCAGCTTTGATTCTCCACAACTGAACCACTCCAACTAACCACCTGAAATGATGTAAGTGGCAATTTGCAGTTATGCATTCTACTTTTTAATAGAATGCCACTTCAATGGTATTGTCGAAAATATACAATTTACAATTTTAATATCCTTGTCATTTTCATATCAGAAAATACACACAGAAGGTATGATTAAATTAAAAGGTTTCAATCTAGAGATTGTTTGTTTTTGGCACAAATAAGGTACTAAAGCCCCATTTTTTTTTAATGTATACATTTGCGTGTTTGGAATAAAGGACATTGTTAAAAATCATGACTTTGCAACACCCAGTAAAGTGGGATTTAGTGCAGTGATTCCATGTCCCTGTTTTAAATTTTTTAAGCCTATTTAAGTGGCAAAAGCTAACTTCTTTTAATGCTGGCAAAATATTTTCTAGATTTCCTATTTAATGGACAGACACTCCGACTCCTTAGTATACTGCCTGTGATAAACAATAGAATGGCTTGATTTTAATCACCCAGTCGACACCCACCCATGTCGTCTGACTAATATGAAAGTCTATGGCGGAACGCCATAAAGAATCAGCTCAATGTGGTAATAAACAAACAAATAGATTTTATGCTCAAGGAGAAAAATATTTTTTCCATCGAACTCCCCCTTGGTAATATTTCTCAGCGTTCAGTCTGACGGTGACTGATGATGTGTTAACATGGACCTAACTCTCATGACTATAAGTCATCTTTCCGCCCCCACTATGCCGTCTTGCATACTTATGCAATGTGGTTGAATGCAAATATCCAATTTCCAATCCAAGTGCATAATTTAGATTTTCCGTAAAAATTTTATTTAATTTACTGTCCCCCGCCCCAATTTTACTTTTGAGTGGCGGTGACTACATGGACATGATATTTACTAATAATATTGGGAATTATGCAGATGCAGATTAAGTTTTGCACTATAATCACTTTTAATGCTAACGCACATCATGTTATCTTCCCAGAATTTGTCTTTATCTTCATAAACTCCCAAAATGTGATCATTTTCTCCCCTAACCCACTGTATGATTTCATTTTCATCAGTTCTCAGTGTGCCTACTTAACTGGATTGGAGAGTAGACACCGAGCATGAATTGCAGGTTTTTTTAATCTCATTAACTCATTGAGTGTGAGTAGTCGTATAAAATTTCATTAGGCTAGGTTTCCACTTGGGTTTTTTTTTTGCTAAAAACGCCCATAATAACGCCAATTCAGCCACACGGCGTTTTATTAGTGAAAAAAACCGCTGCGGCCAGATGTTAGCTGTTCTTCAATAGGAAATCGCACAATGCCATATCCACTTGGCGTTTTTCTGTTTGGCGTTTTTTCAGTCCTCTTTGGCGTTTTTTGCAAGGAAATCTTGGGGTTTTTCTCCAATAGAAGCCATGTGGGTTTTGCCTTGGCGTTTTTCATGGCGTTTTTTCCACAGTTACAATGCAGAGGATGGACCCAGTATCTGTGCGTCCTACGAGAAATAGGCGGGAAACAAACAGTTTCACACAAAACAAAGTTCATATTGAATTTTACACCATTCGGAACGAACATGCCATTACAAACAAACCAACTGGATCCTGCCTGCCAAAAGCAACAGCAAACCATTTGCACCATCATTTGGGGCCAATCTTCCTAGAGGAGCAGACATTCGGAATAAAGCACGCCTTACAAACCACAGAAAAGAGACAAAAGGGTCCGGCGGGGCGTTTAAGTAGAACTCTACCAAGGAAATGACATCAGGAGGGGGCAGATACTTGCCATTTATCCTAATTCCTTTTAGCTGGGTGACAATTCTAACGTGTAAAGGCTGGAGGCCTAAGGTCACAAAAGCAATTTCCACAGAAAGGCTAAAACTCCAGAAAAAACGCCAAAACGCAGGAGAATGCAGTGGCAGTTTTCTTGGCGTTTTTCCTGGCGTTTTTCATCAAGAAAATAACGCAGGAAAAAAACCCAAGTGGAAACCTAGCCTAAGGAAGCGGGTCTGATCCACTCAATTAAGGGCTTTCTTTTTTCTTTTCAGGCCGGCGTGTTCGCCATTACTACTACTACAGAATCGTGGCTTAGACCAGAGAGAGACCCGACCCGTTCCTGCTTCCATCAACTTCTGTTACAAGCTGCAGAGTTCCAAATAAGTAACAGCAAAAGAAGAAAGCGTTGT
Organism: Spea hammondii; assembly: GCA_029215755.1. Taxonomy (NCBI): domain Eukaryota; kingdom Metazoa; phylum Chordata; class Amphibia; order Anura; family Pelobatidae; genus Spea; species Spea hammondii. The sequence goes on along the minus strand of JARDYJ010000001.1, from coordinate 176,776,915 downwards.
CTTTGTGGATAAACGTCAACAAAAATACCAAAGCAGGAAATGTAACGGTCACCGAATAAAACCTCGCAGATCGCATTGTTATTTTTTTTTTTATTGACACTCCATAATGATTTTAATGATTTTTTTTTTTATGATTTCACAGATTTATCATAATATTGCATCGTTGCATCCCTATGGTGTATGTTGTAAACATGTACGTAGGCCTTTCGTCTCCCTTAGCTCATGTATAGTTAAATTCATCACATGTGTAAGAGGCGGGGGTCTCTAGATCTTGTCACTCGGGCCCCTTAAAACCTAGACCTGGCCCTGCCACCACAATAAATACTACTGCAGAAGTTTCGTCTAAACTTGGCCGGGATCTTACCGTCAAGAACAAGACTCTGTTTGTCTAATGTAAACAGGCGCTCTTGCCAATATGGAGAGCCGATACAGAACACGAAATGCATAACTCTTTCCTTGCTGGAAGATCTAGCAGTTAGTTAATATATTAAGTCTAACCTTAGTAACTCATCACAATTGAAAACATTAAAAAAGGCAAATGGGTATTTTTTGTTTGCTTTGTGTTCTTCTTTATCACAATTCTCAAAAAAATAGTTATTTTTTTAAATCTGATCATCGGGTTAGTACAATAGTATTCGGGATCATATTCCTCTTCCCAGCGTAGACAGTTCCGTTGGCATACGGCAAATATGAATAGTTTGAGTAAATTGGAAAACTAGACAAGAGTTTGGCTATTGCAGTTTAATGCAAAAAAAAAAATGGACAATAACGTGTTAGTTGTGCAGCCTTTAATGTGTAATAAGTATGGAGAGTGTCTAAAGAAAGGCTATTTAAATGGTCCATGGTTTACATAATAAATAATGGTTAATAAAACTGGAATGGGGCATAAAATGGAAGCATTTAACCCCTTAAGGACAATGGGTGGTCCCTAAACCCATTGAAAACAATGCATTTGGAGCCCGTACATGTAGGGGCTTTGTCATTAAGGGGTTAAATACTAAAAGAGAAACAATTAGGTACAACATTAAAGAATATTTCAAATGAGGATACAGGCTAGATACAAAAAGAAACATAGTACGCATAGCGATCTAAGTCTTAGGAGGACGTTCTAGCCATTGTATTCAGCTTAATGCATAAGATAAATGTGTCTTCTTTAAGGAGAACCGCATTACCCCCCCCCCAATCTACATAGAATTTGCTGCTTTACTCTAGAATAATAATTTAAAGTCCACCCATGAATTCTTTATTCTAGAATAGGCAAGCGGAATAATTTACATTGGATCATAATGAATGGGAAAAAGTATAAGTCTATAAGTGTGTAAGTGTGACAGTAAGCATACATGTTCCCTAGTTTATAAATAATTCTATCACTTGTACTTCGAGATGGAGCCCCTAGAAACCCCCAGCCTTTCCTAATTAACCGGATTAATTAATCAAATTCAATTAACTAGATCGCTTGTCTGTCTGCAAAACTGAAAAGTGCCTTGATTGCTCCATGGTCACAACAACAAAGGGTTACCCAAAGGGAAACATTGCTTTTGAAACAGACCTCTCACAGGCAGCCTAGGGGCGAGCTGGCAAGGGGGCAATTGCTGATTTAGAGATTTGGGGCAACATTACATCCATACATGATCCTTTCTGTGCTCCTTTTATGGGCTTCCTCTGTAGTTCCTTTTTGTAAGTGCCTTTTGGACCGACTGGACATTACATACTTAGAGTATTCACAGATGGATGCTACTGCTGGGAGGCAATAAGAATTTTATATAGGTGTTTGTGGACGTATCATGGAATAAAAGTAGGCCGGCTACCAACGGTTTTATATTAATTTCTTTGTTTTATAAAGTAACGGTTCATTTTGCAAAAAAAAAACAAACCCCTGTTTAAATGATTACATGAACGCTTATCCAATTAGCGGAAATTGTTTTCTTTTCTGTTACTTTCCTTACAAGGTTACAGGAATTATTTAAATTAACGAGCAGATTGAGCTCACTGTAAGTAATAAATAGAAAATTGTCAGAGAACTGGCTGTACCTGAATTATAACTTCCTGGCGGAAAGTAAACCGGATGCTTTTATGCCATCTGTTGGATCCACTGGGGTCTCCGGTCTATAAGACGCTAGTAATCAGTGAAGGGTCTCTTTTGGAAGACCCCTTACTGTTATGACAATTCCAACTAAGCTTTACGTAATCCTCAGCTTCGACCCAGGATTTGACGGCAAATAAGAACAATTTGGTCCATCTACTCTGCCCGTTTTTTTTATAATGTAAAGACTCAGGCCTTATTCAGTCGTTGGTCTTGTCTTAGAGTCAGACGCCATGTGCCTATCCCATGCAGGTTTGAATTCTGTCACTATATTAACCTCCACCACTTCTGATGGGAGGCTGTTCCACCCATCTACTACCCTCGCAGTAAAGTAAAACTTTCTTACATTACATCTAAACCCCTGACCCTCTAGTTTTACATTATGACCACTTGTTCCAATGTCACAATCACCCCCAAAATATATTGAAGCTATGAAGGTGACCTTGACTAATAAACACATATAATTCCTAATTCAGTGACATATAACTAAGCATAGGAATAGCCTAGTGGCTTTTTTTTTGTTGTTGTTGTTGTTACAGTCCACGTGTTGGCATTAAAAAAAGGAATTGTCACTGATATATTTTTTTTGCCTGTCGGCCAGATGCAGGTTTTTATTTAAGCTTTCTATGGCTCGTTAAATTTAGATTTATTGTAGACCAAGTTTTTATAAGGTCTAAAATGTAACTGTAAGAATATATATATATATATATATATATATATATGCTTTATTTGCTCCAATATACTTTTCTATTGATTTCAGTGAAGATTTTTTAACCAGCCACTGTCTAGATCGCTATTTTGGCTTTTAGTCTGGGAGTTGAACCACAAACTGGGTATTTTCAACAGCTGATAACAGCAATTAAGTTTGGGAAAGGTCACCTAATTGAGCCAAGACCTTTGTAGTTCTAGAATACTTCTGCCACTCCGGACAAAGGAGAAGGGGATATATTTTCTAAATCCCTACCAAACAGGTTTGAGTTACAGGTGCAATCTATTGAAAGACGGCTTCAGGTGCAAATGAATCCGAGCAGCCGTCATAAAAAAGATATTGGCGACGTGGACAATAAAAAGACCCTATTATTGTATGAAAGGCAGTATGTGAAGGCCAGGGTGTCACGTAGTGCAAATGAAACTGCACCCAACACAACAGTCACAAATTGTCAGGATCACCTATCCGTTCGAGCTTCTAAAGATACTTCTCAGCTAATATTTTACTGGCAGGCATGGAAATCTATGACGCAGCCATTAGTTGTTACCTCGAGGCCTTGACAGAAAAGCAAGTTTTGTCCATTAAAATAACATGAAATGGCTCAGAAATCCAGCGCAGACGGGGTTAATGTTGTAAATGACTATCGTAGCTGGAAGCGGTTGATTTTTAACCCTTACGAAAAAATTACTGCAGTTTTTTGGACATGAAAAAACTGCAATACTGCACATTTACTGCAGTTTTACTGCATTTGTACTTCACTGTACTGCAGTTTTACTGCACATTTACTGCACTTTTTTTTATATAGCAAACCTACAGTTGTACTTCAATGTACTGCAGCTTTATTGTATTTGTACTTCCGTACAAAAATAACTGCAGTAAAACTGCAGTACAGTGAAGTACAAATGCAGTAAAACTGCAGTAAAAGTGCAGTATTGCAGTTTTTTCATGTCCAAAAAACTGCAGTATTACTTCAGAAAAACTGCAGTAATTTTTTCGTAAGGGAATCTTCATAGGCATACAGAGGCCCTTTATCACTCCCATCACTCCTGTGTTCCAACGGCCCTTTATCACTCCCATCACTCCTGTGTTCCAACGGCCCTTTATCACTCCCATCACTCCTGACACTGACATTACATACTAGTGATGGCTTCTGCTCAACCAGTATCACTCACCAAAGAGAGTGTATAATTGTATGGGATTATTAGATGGGGCCAAAACTATTTAGGTGATGAACTACTAGATAACTACTTTTGGATAACGTATCCAGAACAATACCAGCCTTTATTTATCTACATAAACTAATTTACCGACACACTTTACTGCTGGTTGTACACACATTATGGGGTTTGTATCGCTGTGATCCACCAATGTACACAAACATTACAGGGCAATGTGTTAGCGAAGACGACTCGGATCCCAAAGACAGACTGACGCTTCTAAAGAGGGACAACCAGGAGCTCAGGGAAGCCAAGTGTGATCAATCTCTGGCTGTTACAGTAACAACAGCTAATAAGGGACATATATAACTATATATCTATGTCTGAGTGAGAAGCCCAATGAAAAAAAAATGTCTCCTTGAGCATAAACCCCAGTGCTGTATACAGTAATAACCGCCCAGTGCTGTATACAGTAATAACCCCCCAGCGCTGTATACAGTAATAACTCATAGTGCTGTATACAGTAATAACCCCCAGCGCTGTATACAGTAATAACTATTAACCCCCCCAGCGCTGTATACAGTAATAAGTAATTACCCCCCCAGTGCTGTATACAGTAGTAACTCCCATTGACAAAAACCTGGTTTTATCTCATTTTTTTTCTTCTAATAAACTCCCTTTATCTGCAGACCTGGAGGCGCCATTGCTGTAAGCCATGTGATATTTTGGGTGACTTTCCTGCTCAAACACCACACTGATGGCTATGCTAATGAAGTCTGTTCCGCCATAGACTTTCATTAGTCAGAGGGTAATTAAGATCTAGCCATTCTACTCTTTACAACAGGCAGCATGATAAGGAGTCGGGGTGTGTGTCTAGTAGATGGCTGATATACAGTTACCTGAAAATTTTTTAAGGAAAAAGTAGAACTGGTTTAAAAAAAGAAAACAGCATATTTTTTTATTCAAAATAAGACATTGGAGTTACCCTTTGATAGAATGTGTGTGAATTCCAGGGTGGGCGTGTTGAGGTGAATGAGCGCCGCAATATCTGGTGGTTTTATAACAAGTCAAGTGGGTTTCCACATTCATATAGTTCAGCTGCCGCCCCCCGGATTGGCTGCACTTGGTACTGGAGATCCGTGCAATGCACTAGCGTGGACCAAACCATTAGCAGGTTACGGGGTGTACAAGGACGCCTGCCCAGGGAATGGCCACTCCTAGCCGGTGACAGTGGCACTGAGCGTGTGTGCAGCTATTGTACGGGACAGCGGCTGCCCGCACTGAGCACTAGGTGGCGGTAATGAGCCTCCAGTCCCGATTCAAACTGCCTGCGAACAAAAGAGGAAAAAGAAAAGTACAAAGATCGGGAGCCGGAGGGTCGGAGAGGAGATCAAAAGCCGGCAAGCAGCGGAGAGAGCAGAAGCAGCGGGGTATCCGGAAGGGTATTACTGCCCGGGGCTGCAGTCTGCCCTCCTGTCATGTGCCCGGAATTGGAGGCTTCTGCAAGCAGCACTCCCAGCCAGGACTAGCAGGAGGCGAGCACTCGTATGGGGTGAGAGGCGGACTGTGTGGCATTGTAGTTGTTGTGTAGGATCGGTGTCTGTGTTGTGTGCGCTGAGGGTGGGAGTCGGTGTGTCGGTCGCCCCCCCTTTGGGACGGGGACTTGGTGGGGTCCCATTTTTCTTGTGCAGGGCAATGCAAGGTAAGGGCAGGTCTGCGATCTCCGCCGCGGCCATATGGCTTCACAGCGGGGGTGCTTCTGGGGCGAGCTGCCCTGATTTCAGGGAACTAGTAGCGCTGGGCAACCTGCAGACTTTCTGCTACCCCCACTACCCACAGCCAGCGCTTCACAGTAAGAAGCTCCCGGAATGTTCAAGGGTCTACAACCTCATCCACACTCAAGCTGTCGTTGGAATACAACCCCTATTACCCTCGGCCACCCTTACAAAGTCTCTGGGTGGCTCATTCCCCAGGTTCCTCCCCTCTCTCCACTGTTGTTATAGTCCAGCTCCCATCACTCTTAACCAGCCTTATAAAGTCACAATGTAGATCATCCTCCCTCCCTGCACTGTGGTTGGAGTATAGCTCCTATCGCTCTGAGCCAGTCTTTGCCCTGACTGCCCAAGCTTGGCACAGAGCTGGACAGAATTTTAGCTGTAGCTGGATTATACTTCCCATCACGGGGGCAAAAGATTCTTAATGTTGTTAAAAGGCGATGGTTGGGGCAGATGCTGCAGAACCTCTTTGAGCTGTCACTGCTGATGTTCTGTGGCATGTAATAGAAATGTCCTGCTAACCCTTCCCTTTAGGGCTAGGATGTGCCTGATAGGAGTAGTTGTCTTTATGACACACTGTTGTTACATTGTGCCTTGTATGGTCGCCGCTTGTACAAAAGCAATACAAAACATCATTTTTTTTAACACACATGTTTTCGTTAATTGTGTAAAATCTCCTATTATATACATTAAAAGCCAAAGTACAGGAGGGAAGTTTATTTAAAAGGAGGAGAGATGTTAGAACAAGAGGTCGTAATCTAAAACTACAGGGTCAGAGGCTTAGATTTAATGTAAGGACGTTTGACTTTACTGAAAGGGTGGTAGATAAGTGGAACAGCCTCCCAGCAGAAGTGGTAGAGGCTGATACAGTGAGGGAATTTAAACATTCATGGCATAGAAATGTGGCAATTTTTTGCATGTAAACTGGAATTATACAAACAGCGGGGTTGGCATATATATAATTTATAGGTGTGTTTGGGCAATAAATTCTTTCTAAGAACTTTGTATTGTGCGAAGATCGAAATACCAACACAAGGCTGTGACTGCTCAGCTGTTAATGAACGGCAACTCCCATCATCCTCCACTGGCAGAAAGCGGATTGTGAGAATGATAGTTCATTTACAGTCAGGCAGCTGGAGATTTTCAGTCCTTTATTGAAATGACTTCTCGTTTCACAGAAAGTCTGACGGGACGGGGAAGGGAATCGGAGAGAAGGAATGCAGCGTGGGGCAAATCCTGAATAAGGGAGTGGGAAGAGGTAATGAATGGTAGAAGAGAGAGGCACAGATTCTGGAGGGTAGGGGGAGCCGGTGGAGCGATTGGCAGGGATGAGGGAATTGGGGAGATGAAGGCGCAGGATTTGGTGAGGGACTGGATGTGAGGGAAGACGGAGAAAGCAGAGTCAAGTTTGACACCAGGTGTGAACTTGGTCAGTTGGTTGGATGGTGGAGTTGTGATAGAGATGTCAGGAATTGTGGACAGAGGGGACAGTGGAATATCCATAAGCTCAAGTCTTGGAGATGTTGAGCTTCAGGTCATGCGCCGCCATCTGTGATGCAGTTCCAGATCTAGGGGTTCATTGGGTGACAGAGCTAGCGGCTGATTGCACAGAATAGATTCTTTCTGTGATGGATCTCACCTGGTCCTTTGGGACTCCGTGTGTGAGAAGGGTCCTACGACAACATGGAAAGCTCCTGCAGTGGAAGCTCGCTTACTTACTCTCAGAGGCCAAGGAACTTTACCGTTTCGGTGTCTCGCGAGGAGGAGGCTGCCTTGTAGGACGTCTTTTGACCCAGTTTAGAGACGAGCGACCCAAGCCTGTCATTATCTCCTCCACATGTGGATCTGGTGTGCAGCTGTGAGTGATAATCGAGGTGGAACTCGGTCACACTCCCTGAAACATGACTCTTGGGTCACTGCCTTCATTTTCGAGCAGCTTATCCCCGAGGACTAGCAAACGCGCCAGTGGTCCAACCCTCTGCCTGTAAGATTTCCAGAAGGGGTTAAAGAGAAGTGGCCATCAAAGAGTTCCCCATCTGCTCAATCACATCTCTATGACTACAGTTCCATGTGACGGAGGGAGATCAATACATTATTATTAGCTGTGAAGGTAATGGGTGCCCCTGACGTGATCCGCTATACAGCACAACTTAATTCACCGGGGCTTAATGAATAAGCAGATACATTGTAATAATATTAGTGATAATGCATTTTATTTAGAATAAATATTTATTCCGCAATATAAAATTATAGAACCTGCTGGGTGCGGATTTATGTTCTGTGTCATTATGATGAGTAAAAGTTTTAAGGGGTGCCGTTTCTGTGATCGCAGCACCTCGTTGCTCGTATAAGTAGATCGGTCACTACTCGCACGTTTCACACGGTAGCATAGAGTTTAGCTGAAGGTTTTGTGAACTGGTCCAGTGTGGGGTCGGGTACATGTTACTGGGACAGCCCAGCTGCTCGTAATGCAGCCCCGCCAATGAAGAATGCGTGTGAACATTGGAAGAACTATAGATCGATAAATGGATGGATAGATAGAAACATAGATCGATAAATGGATGGATAGATAGAAACATAGATCGATAAATGGATGGATAGATAGAAACATAGATCGATAAATGGATGGATCGATAATAGATAGGGTAGATAGATGGATGGATAGATAGATAAATGGATAGACAGATGGATGATGATAGATAGATAATGGATAGATAGATAAATGGATGGACAGATGGATGATGGATGGATAGATAATACATGGAAGGATAGATAGATAAATAAGTGGATGAATAGATAGAAACATAGATTGATAAATGGATGGATCGATAATAGATAGGGTAGATAGATGGATAGACAGATGGATGATGGATAGATAGATAATGGATAGATGGATGGATGATGGATGGATAGATAATACATGGATGGATAGATAGATAAATGGATGAATAGATAATAGATGGTTAGATAGATGACAGATGGATATATAAATAGATGGATAGATAGATAGATAAATAAAGGCTATTGAACATGACAGAAGGGAAAGAAGAAAGTTAGACTCACTGAATAGATCCGCATGGATTTGCATTCTGTGAAACGCACGGGATTCCAGGCAAATATCATTTGAATGATCAAATAATCCTAGACCTTACCTCTCAATATATAGCTGCTTGAATATGATATGCTATTGTGGTCTGGCTCAACCCAAGCTGATGTTTGTTTTTGGTTTTTTTTTTACAAACATGCCATTTTTGGAAATAAATGGAATGACGAAAGGGATAATGCTACCAAATATTTAATTACTGAAATATATTTACGGAACTTTTCTCAGAAAACGGAAAGCTTTTGTTTTTGTTAAAGGGCAGCGGCAGTAGATTCCGCCCGGAGATGCGGTGCTCCGGATCACGTGTGCTTTTGGGTTTTTTCCAGGTGTATTTTTGGTGATGATGATTGGTGAAGCTGAAATGTCCGCAGTATTTGTGGATTATAAATACGGATTAGTGCTGCGTGTGTCATTCTGACTCAGTACAGCAGCTTCTCCCGGTAACGTAATATTCTCAACAGAAGGCGAAGCCCTGCGCTCCAGATGTCTTATTGCGGTCGAATGGGGGGAATGACCCCGATACTAATTTTTAACCCTTTAAGTGCTAGTGGCAGTGATGTAGGTTTAGAGCGACGGGTCCGGTGGGGGTGGGGTGGTAGCCACACCTGGGAACAGAGAGTCTCCGGGTCATCACAAGACCACTACTTGTAAAAACGTGGCTCTGTGGGAGGAGCATAGACATTAAATAGGTGGTGCCTGGGAGGAAAGTGGGCAGGAACTAGGTGGAGTCTGGTCAAAACCAGCAGGGCATCTGTAAGAGTGGGCGGTGCTTCAATAAAGTCCCTCCCCCTTTGCGCAGGGGCAGTTGAGCGCATGCTGTCGTCACGGAGACACTGCGCGCTGGAATATCCTATTCATATAGAGTTGCTTCACTTCCTGAGACTGTAGATTCTTTTGATGACATCATGTTGTGTAGTTAGATCATTTCCATTAATAATGGGAAGGAAGTCATACGTTGTTTAGTAGAGAAACAAACTTGTGGCTTTCCTCGAGGAGATCTCAGGGTTTCTGTATATGTTTGTCAGTAGCGGCCCTTAACGCTTTTATACACAACCTGGAATTACTGTTTGTCTCCGTGAAAACAGCGCAGATGTTGCAGTGAAATCTATGGAAGACGAATGACGGGACTTGTTTTGTTAGCAAGTTCTTAAGTGTTTAAGAAGATAGGAAATGGCTGAAATAACCATGACACCTGGCCATAGATTATCCCGTCGGGCCACAGGGCCGTGTGTGTTTTTAATGGCAGGATCTATCGGGGTTGTTTGCTCAGGCAACTGGGGGAGGGGGGTCGTGGCATGAAAATATATGAAAAGGAATATATATATATATATATATATACACACACCAAGGGGAACTCGGAGTCGCTGGAGCGGTGTTGTGGCGCGCCCCACCAAAAATGGAGTGTGTCCGGCTACGTCATTGGGACCGCCCACCAACGTCAGTGGGACCTCCTACCCGCAAGGGGGACTCTGGGTAGCCAGAGAGTTCCCAGGTATGAAGATCAGAGGATCTCCCCAACTGCTCACAAAAGGAGGACAGAGGGGCATTTCTTGTAAGACATGGGGGGACAATGCCTGAAAATCGGGACTGTCCTGCAAAAATAACAGTACAGTAGGAAGGTATGGCGGTAAAGAGGAAGAGCTGATGTTGCCGCCCCTTTAAAGCCTCTTCCAGGTGCTGGACCCCATTAAGGAGTTCAAACAAATACTATCAATTATCAACTTCTTTTTTATAATGAGTAAAGCACAAAGGAGCGGCCATAATCATACCTATGCCACCGGAGCCCTCCCCCTGCACATACCTGGGAACTCTCCGGGTCTGGCTCCCTGGGTCAACACCTGAATCCTCAGTCCCGCTCCTCGCCCATTTCCCCTTTTAATTGCGGTGTCAGCGGGAACACCCCCAACATCAGTGGTACCGCCCTCTGATGTCATTGGTACCGCCCTCTGATGTCAGTAGGCAGTGCTTGCCGTTTCCTGCAAGGGTAGGCTCTGTGTAGCTGGAGCCCAGAAGTTCCCAGGTATGCCTCTTCGTGATGTGAGTGGGTGGTCCAGCTGGGCCGCCTGGTGACATCGTGGTCGGTCCCGCAGACGTTGCACACGCAGGAAAACATTGCTGGAGGGGAAATGGAGCATGCTGAGACCTGGAATATCCCCATAGAAACCCAGAGAAGTGGGGCTTCACTTGGTGTCTCCGGGCGAATCCCAGAGAGTTCCCGGTTATGTCCATAGACCACTGCAAAATATTATTATTATTATTATTATCTTTTATTCACATAGCGGGAACAATTTCCGCAGCGCTTAATGCAATACATATATTCAAGGGGTCTGACTAAACTAGAACGGCTCCTGCTCACAAGCTTCCACTTATCCTATTGTTCTGTGGCACGCAGTAGAACGTTAGCTCTGCTGCCATTTTCTGAGTCTCTAGCCCTAAGGAGCAGCTGAATGGTTTTGCAGCCAGACGGTGATTGCCGATGAGTACAGTCTACAAGCCCTAAGAGCTCAGAGTGGGGGCCAAGGAATTCCGTAACGTTATCTTTACGGTCCGAGTGACCTTCCCGCGACGTATGCTCAATGATGAAGCTCGTTGGAACTTTAGCTTTATAGTAATTCAAAACAGCCGGCGTGTTTACGGTCCACGCTCTACCCCCCCGGGATAAACGATGCCGTCTGTCCAGAGAGACAGAAAAAGGGCCATTTATTTTCTAGGGAAAAATCCAAGTGGGAGAATAGATTGTAGAAGAAATTGTAAAATATTTTGCCATAAGGTGGGTCCATGTCACGACTACCATCTAATTTATTTTCTAGTTGTGTTATGATGTCCGTAGTGGAAGAAAAAATAACCTTAACCCGTTTAATTGGTTTCTGTGAACCCTGTGGATTCACAGAGGAAGGTGAATAAACTTAATGGGGAGGAATAAGAGAACAGGAGGCTGAGATGGCTGCTCTCGCGGATCACTTCCTACACTGCTTCCTTTAACCTGTAAACACCATTGTTCACTGAATTGTAAAATGTTACTACAAGAAAACCCACTTATTTTACTGATTCTGTAAAAACATGACTGCATTTAACCCCTGAAATGCTTTCCAGTAAGGCAATGCTTCCAATGTAAGCGTCCTGATTGAAGCCGGACCTTAATCAGTCCTTAAGGCTCATCTTAGGTTCATAACACAACAGACAGGTCATAAAGTCACATGAAAAGTCGTGTCCCCTAACCGTAACAGAAGCATCCCTCTTTGTTAGAAATATTGGGAGGTATTCCCATTATTGAAAGATCAGTTATTCCGCCCCAAAAAACTGTTCCTTTAACACATGACTTTCCATCGCTGACTTCCTCGGGTTCCATGCCATGGCTGACACTTTCTCTGAAACATTCCGTCGGTTGTTTTTTCTTTGGCGTATCTCTGGATAATCTTCAGTAAACAAGACAAGCCTCTGAGATTTATGGCTGCTTGTCTCTGATCTTTATCTTTACTTTGACTTAACATGCGCTCTACAGCCATATCAGACAGAGGTCGCATCAGACAGAGGTCGCATCAGACAGAGGTCGCATCAGACAGAGGTCGCATCAGACAGAGGTCGCATCAGACAGAGGTCGCATCAGACAGAGGTCGCATCAGACAGAGGTCGCATCAGAGAGAGGTCACATCAGACATCTCCTCCGCCTGCCGACTGCACCTTACTTTATTACACAACCACCCAGTCCATGGGACCTCACTTATCATTTACCTTTTGCACTGTATTATTTTAAAGTGTGATGTACGACTTTGCTGATGGGGTGTGTGTGTGTCGGGGGGTTAAACATGTTTTTTAAAGCTTTAGTGTACTTAAGAAATTTATTTTTGACGGTACAAACATCACAAGTCAGTGAGAGTGCTGGAGGACAGTGTATTCGTTCACGGAAATAGAATGTATCCGTGTGTTCGTTCTCACGCTGATCACTATTAATGTGCGGTGGATAGGGCTTCTAAAATTCTACTGCCGGCACCTAACTTTTTTGCTTAAGAACAAAACTGCTTTCCTAATACCTACTACCTATTATCTTCTTTAGAATATTATCTATTAGACAGGTTATTAATCGAATATCTATTTGTCCAAAGCTGTACAATGTCGGCTAGAAAATGGTTTGGCTAGTAAAGAATCTTTTGCTGTTCCCAATGGTGCATTCTGGCCTAGGCTTATAACTGGGGGGTTGTCGGCGGGGTGGCAGATACAAAACCAGAGGTAGAACGTCCTATTGGGGGACAATTTGGCTCCTCTGCCCTATGGGATAATTACACTATAGATGACCGTGGCACTGGAATATGACATACCTCAGCATTACTTCTTACATCACGTGATTATGAAAGAATATGGTCTTAATCCAAATATAGGCTCCTCTGATTATAACGGTACAGGGGCTCTTCAATATAATGTACTGCGAATAGATGGCTCCTTTAACTAGATATCAAACGTTACATCATGCAGGGCAGTAATTCATTCGGAGCGGCCCCGCAACCTGCATTTTCCATATGCAGGTAGGTAACCTTGAATGTTCTTGGTATTTGTGTGTCAGGGCTGTCTGATTGTAGAAATCACCAATGGACGGACCCAGATAGGTCTAAGCGTGTTGTTAGTATGTCAGGTGTGAGAAGTGGGATGACGCTTTAATGCCAATGGTACTTAGTTCATAAAAATAATACCGACGCTTGCTTTTTTGGAAATAAAAATGTATTAAGATGGGGTCTACCCGAGGGGTAATTTACAAAAAGAAATGACAGTAGATGACTTCAGTAATGATCAAAAATAATATATGCATAAACACTTTTAAAGAACCCATTGTACAGCGCTACGGAATTTGATGGCGCTATATAAAACAATAAATAATAATTAATAAAGAAGAAATGTCTATGACTTCAGGGACCCGATGGGTAGATTGAGATTACAGAATTAAGCCTTGGATGATTAGCTAGATCAATAATTGTAATGGTAACAGAGCCCTTAACGTGTAGGCTTCATACATTAGACTGAAGGATCAGCTCAGTGCAGAAGATTGAGTTTTAGCTTTAACAGCCCGTTAAGATTTTGTGACTATTCAATAATAATAATAATACGGGAGCCGATCCGCAGAATCGCGGAATCACCTGCGGAATATATTCACTCAGTCATTCCGTTCTTCCTCCTTAGAAATGACTCCTGTGCTTTACAACCTGGACCAAGCCAACGAGCTGAATTAATTGGAAGGGAAAGCCTAATCTTATTATTAAGGGATGTCGTCTGGGCTTTGATTGGCGCTGACGTGCAGCCTTATGCTCGGAGACGACTAGGTCAGACTTTGCGTGGAGAGAATAAACAGGATTACGCTGTCGAAATGCTCTATGGGATAAATGCAATTCGCAGCGATCATCCCGATTTAAACAGATGTATAGCCGGACAACCTCATAGCGACTAATATGCGCATATGGATGTGTATAAATATATATGTATATATATATATATATATATATAATGGAGTAGTTTTTTTTGTGCCTTACCAGTAAAGGGTTCAGAACAGACAGTTGGTTAAAGGAATAGCTTAGTCCCCAACATCGTCTTTTAATGTATATTAAAGTCCATTTTGCATGAACCCGGTGTATTCTTCTGCATGCAAGCAGGTAGATTCACCTTTGAGTTATTCCAATGCAGATGAATGGGGTGGGGGTCTGCAGAGCCTGATATCATTTTAGTAATGGGCGCACTTTGGACGTTTTTAATTCAGTAGTAGCAGGATTTCCATAAACATATTAGACGGCAGCAGTACATTTTAGAGAGCCACGTCTTTGACTTACTTGCCAGGCTTTGGGTTTAGAAGTATTTATCGGAGCTCAAGCGTAACTTTATCCTCAAATTATCTCTAATCGATACGTTAAAGACATCTTCCTTTAAAAGGATAATAGCGGATCAGTTCTGTAATAGGAGTCATTAAGTAACTGTTGAAATTGTTCTTCCGTGTGATGTCCTTCTGTCCGTCCCAAAGTGACCTCACCCTGTGTTTGCCTGTTTATTATCAATTAATTTATAGACCTTTAATTATATTCCCCAGTTTGAATGTCTTCCAAACATGTAAGGGTTAATACATATTTCATCAATCCTTATACGTTTGGAAAACATTTAATTTGGAGAAATATCTTGTTATTAGCGGTATGGAGAACATCCATATTTTATATTAAAGAGCACTTGTAGCTACTTATTCACTGAATTGTTTAGCTTAGTTTCATTTATCGTGGTTTTTTTTCCTCTTCCTTAAATAGTTAACGTGACATTTTACTCCAAAACGGGAAGAAAAACATTGAGAAATGTACTTGCCTGTTGTGGGATCTGGAGCTGACCTTCTCCTCTGTTGTCCGACAATTCATGGAACTGATTGGCTGCTTGAAGCAGCCAATCGGTTGCAAGAGAGTCACTCCCTTTGAAATCAATAGGGGCAGTTTCAGTGCATGCACATTGGGGTCTGAAACCCTGCCCCCCCCAGCGCTGCAGCTGACTGGCAGTGAGTATATCACGTGCTGGGAGATGTGTTGAGTCGAGCGCTCATTTCCTACGTGGGTAATAGCTGGGGGTAGGGAAAGGGGCAAATGTACATGGAGGGATTCTGCAGAATACCCCATGCATTCGCAGAAGAGAGCACATGAATATTTAAAGGGGCTACACAGCTATTATGGGCATTAAAGTGTGTGATGACTGCACTGCCCCCCCCCTTTAAGAAGTGCCTTTTGACCCCCCAAATGTCCTTAATGCAGACTGGTGTCCATTGGGCTTGGACATGGGTCAGAAGAAGTCTTATTTTCTTCAATACAATGTCCATTTCACTTAAATGTATGGCTGCCATGTTCCTTTAAAGTAAAGCTTCTTCTCAAGAAGGAAAAATTATTGTTATTTTTCTTGATAGAGATTGCAATTGGATACTTCCTAGATATCATTTTACCAAATCATCGGTAAAACCGTTAACATCGGGTCCCCCAAGAGAGCCGCATTCCTGCTGTCTCAGTCAATCAGGCCGACGCAACTTTGATATGATGGTCCATTCGCTTTAATGTATTTTGTTACGCGCCTCCAGGGCTTTGCTGACGCGCCGAGCTGCTTCAAACACAATAAATACGCGGAGCAAACGGACGCCATTGAAATAATGTTTCGAGTTTTTCGAGTGTATCCTTTAGGCTACTGGTGAGGTTAAAACGCGTCCCATCCGTAGAACCGTTTCCAGCCGTTGACTTGGGTAGGAGAATTCGAGTGGGGTCAGCGCTTCTCCTGGCTCCGTTGTTAATATGCTGATGGCGTTTGTAGACTTCGTTGAGGACAATCCTCCTGAGATGTCTGTAGGGTTGATGTCTTTGGCGTAGACGGGAGTTCTTATGGTTTGTTTTAGAAAAGGAACCCATTCTTCCCACAGCTTCTTTAAAGGCATTCCACATTCTTCTTATATTGTGCAAATAAAGTGAGTAGACACAAGCCAGGAAGAATTTCCATCTCAATGGAAATGAAGTCGAGCCAAACGTTAGGCAGATCTTATCTCGGTAATAGATGACCAAACTCAGGCGAGCTTATCTCAATCATTATATTATTCCTGTTTGTGCAAAGCATGGCCTGGTTCCCAATTATAGTCTTCCCCACCCTCTGTGTGCCTTCTATATATTTACTTACGTCGAGTGGGGAGGGAAAAAAAAAGGTTTTCTATATAAATGATGTACCTTTTTGGAATATTTTTAAGCTTAACGGTAGAAATCCCTTTTTATAAAACTAATTATTGTCAAAAAAAATCAGTTCCGTCTTAGATACATGACAGCCAAGCGCCTAGCCCATGCATGTTTAAATCCCCTCACTGTATTAGCCACTACCACTTCTGATGGGAGGTCGTTCCATTTATCTACCACTCTCTCTGTAAAGTAAGAGCATTAGTTTTGTTGTCTGTTATTCAAAGGAAACCTGTTCAAACCTGATCTCGCTGAAGAAACCATCGGCCATTTCCACCAGCTGCAGAGCCCTGCTTCCCGATCCTAGTATAACCAGCAAGAAATGATAAAAGCTCAACAATTTCAATAAAAGAAATAAAAGTGTAGTTTAAGAAAATCTAAAGAGAGAGTCCCGACCTTCCTAAACCCAGAACTACGCATGTGAGGTATTACTCCACTCGGACATTACGCCCAACACCAGCGACATGTCTTTGTAGCAGTCGTGGATGATTAATGATACATTTTCTTTTAATAAATGTGATATTTAGTTTCTTTGTGTGTTTCTTCCTGTAGTTATTGGAGATCACTAAGGCTGTGAGACCGAGATCGAAACAAACATGAAGAGTCTAAAGGCAAAGTTCAGGAAGAGTGATGTAAGTACACTGACCCACTGCTAATAATGCTAATGACCCGCTGGTAATAATGCTAATGACCCGCTGCTAATAATGCTAATGACCCGCTGTTAATAATGCTAATTATCTGCTACTAATAATGCTAAAAACTCACTGCTAATAATGCTCATAACCCACTGCTAAAAATGCTAATAACCCACTGCTAATAATGCTTATAATTCACTGCTAATTATGTTAAAAGCCTGCTGCTAATAATGCTAATAAACCACTGCTAATAATGCTAATAACATGCTGCTAATAATACTAATAGTCCTCTGCTAATCACCCACTGCTAATAATGCTAATAACCTGTTGCTAATAATGCTAATAATCTGTTGCTAATAACCCGTTGCCTCGTCCCAGATCATGAAAGTGTGTATTTAGCATTCCAATCTATATAAAACAATTAAATAGATTGCAAAATGATTAAAGGGACAGTTAAGTGCCGGATACAGCCTAATCAATAAAGAATGCCAAGGAAATACTTTGTAAGGATAAAATAGATATACCGGTATATATACTACAGAAGATGCAGGAGCCCCAGTGATGACTGCTTGAAGCAGCCAATCACTGGCAGGATTGAGCTCCCATTGAATTCAGTAAGAGCGCATGCTGCGTGTGAGAGCGGTGGGTCTCCTTAGACCCTGTGGAAATCTCCCATGAGCCATCATACAAGCCGCATTGGCGGTGAGCATACCTGGCGGCTTCCATGATAGGCTACCCATTGTGGGGGTGTGGCTTTGTGAAGAGGCAGGGCTAGAAGCCTTTAGTGGCAGGGAGTGGGTGTGGCCAGACACTGCTCCCTTATCTGGAGAAAGAAAAAACTGACCCAGAGACTCTGGGTCAAACCCATAGAGTTCCGCGGTATGTCTACCTGCATCTGTACATGCGCGCTACTGCCCAAGAGGTGCATCCAGCAATATGATTGTACCTCCATGCATGTACAGGGGACAAATGTTCACTTAAATATAAAACTCGCCCGTCATATGCATATAATGGTCGGAATGTCCCTTTAACACCGAGCATACAATTCCTCTAATTATTTATGGGCAAGAAATGCACGTTATCAGTGAGTAATTGTTTTGGTTGCGCATGTCTCTGCATTACAAAGAGCGTATTTGTTTTTTTGGGCTGTATCACATTAAAGGACCTCGCCTTATAAAATAATATTACTTTGCTGAATGAACAGGGCCCTGTATATGAGTCAGACGCTCACAATCATCCTTTCCATCGTACGATGGAGAACATTCCGTGTAATTGTATTGTGGTATTGGCTGCCGTACGTTCAGCATGGGGGTCCGCCGGCACATATCCCGTATCGACGAGCATGCGGAAACAGAACTTCCTTTGGTCTGACCAAACCCGGGAGATTAGGCTAAACGGACGCTCTTCATACCTAGGAACTTTCTAAATGAGTTGGCTCTGAGTCTCATGAAATATTAACAATTTAATAACCCGAAGTGGAGATGGGCGGAGTGACTCGCAGAATGAATTAAGCAAAAGGCTCTAAAACCGGTCCTCATGGAAAAAGAGACCTGTCATTATTGAAGGATAAACCTAATGAAGTCACCTGCATTCAAGCAGGGATATCAACCAAAATAAAAGCACCAATTGGGAGTCTAATATATATGATCACAGAAGAGTATGAGTAGGAATGAATATGCCCCTTCACCCTGAGATTGGGGCATAAACCCTGAGACTCTTTCAGATTAGTAAACCATATAGGTATTCTGATTTACGATAACCAATACATTGTAGTTATAAAATAATACATTGTGCAGGGCAGGAATATTTTGATGTTGAGCTACACCGAAGCTCACGCTTCTTCTATTAAGGTGACGCGTCCTCTATGTCAGAGAACCAGCTGGGGTCTCCCACCAACTCGACACCCTATGCAGCTCACCCCCTACGTCCCTGGACGCTGGCTGAGCTTTGTGATCATTTTATTTCAGCAACAGCAGGAGAGTTACTTATTTACCAACCCTGCCTTGTTCTATTATGGATTATTATTCTAGTGGTTGGTAGATCCGTGGAACAGTTCCCAGCAGAAGTGGGATTGCAAACATGCATGGGGTAGGCATATGGTTATCCCAAATCGAGGACTGATTAAGCTTAAGTCTTTAGATCAGGAAAGAACAGACAGACTAGATGGGCCGAATGGGTCTTATCGGCCATCAACGTCTATGTCTCTACGTATAGGCCAACATTTCATTAAATTCTTTAAACAGGCAGTTTACGGGCCCATGCAACCCCACCAATAAACAATAATTTGTTGTAACGGTTTATAAAATTGGAAGTTTTTTGTTACATGTGGATTTACAAAGCATAAAAGCACAGATGCACCTCCGCTCTGCTTGTTACTGAGAGTTTCTGGCTGAGGACCATCAAGCCGCTCGGTGTTATTGTTAAACACGTTCCAGATGACCGCGACACCAGTCCACGAGCGCACCAACCATGGCCTCGGCGAGACGCCGTCTGGGTCCAACGAGAGCGATAACACAAAAGAGTTCTGTTCCCTGGCTTCATGGAATCGCTGCAGCATTGGAGATTGAATTAAGACATTATTCTTCCTGGAGAACTGGTTTAGAACTAGAACAACATCAACTAAAGTCATCCATCTCACCAGATCCCTTTTTATTTATATATTTCCACTCAGTGTAAAGAAGGAATCTCATAAAGCGGCCATTGTCGGCATTCCTGGTAATGCGGAGCGATGGGATATGATGTCACACTAGACCTCCCTAGGTCAGAATATGTCACTGGTTACTGGATGTCACATCAGATCTGCATCAAGCAGCCAACCAGGAAGCACGAAACATTGGAACTGCAGCTTTACTTCCCCCCCCCCCAGGTTAAATGAATGCACATTTAATTACAATGTACTTTCACATGCGTTCATTATTCAGGGGGCTCCCTGGGACCCTTGCGGTTTATCCAGCCATTTCTTGGGAGAGAGCAACCATATCATTCAGTAGAGGTCAAGTTATAAAAAAATGTTGATTTATCAGACAGCAGATTGTTACATTCTCTCCAAATCTGGGTGTCCAAAAGGCTGCTCCGTGCAGTTGTGTTTTTCATCCTCTATATAGAATATCAGTATATACAGAACTGATGAAAATAGATGTTAGAGGATGGATCATAAATATGAAAGTTTGATTGACAGCACTATATATTCCACTACGAGGGCACAGCCGGAAATAGAGCGATGTCATATTGATCCTTTAAGGTTCTGCACTCTTGTAGTTAAGTGTTTGCCCTGGTGAGGAACAGCAGAATGCGGGACATCTGGATTAATTAACCATTAAAATGCTTGATTCCTGCCTGGGGTGTAGGATGAGTATATCATACCTCCCAACATTCCCAGTTTTTGCTGGACAAACCCCTCGATTTGCAGTCAGTGTCCCCAGTACAAATATAAGATAAAGCGTAAGCTATGGGTAGTATTAGCAAAATAATTTAGTAATGCTTAAAGGTATGATGAATACAGTTCCCCTTAAATAAATTTATCAAAACTACCTATAACTCTAACCTATATACTGTAAGTCAGTGTATTGTTTTGGGAGATACACACAAGGTAGGTTTCTACTTCCCATATTTTGCTAATGTTAGTAACTATTATTACATAGATGTATTTAACAGTAAAGACCCAAAGGGCTCTATACAGTAATGTAAGTTAGCAGTCACAAAAACCTGATTTTTGTCTCATTTTGTTCCAAAAAACTCCCTTTATCTGCAGACCTGGAGGCCACCATTATTGTCAGTCATGTGATATTTTGGGTGACTTTCCCGGCTCAAACACCACACTGAGCTGATGCTTTATGGCAATGCTAATGAAGTCCTTTCTCCATAGATTTTCATTAGTCAGAGTTTCTGACAAGGTGATTAAGATCGAGTCATTCTATTCCTTACCACAATTCAGTAAGGTAATGAGTCAGGGTGTTTGTCTAGTAGATTTGGCTAAGCTAACAAAGATAGAATGCAAATGGCTGATATGACGCTGCCAGAAACAGTAATTTTTTATATATTTTAGGGATTTGAGAAATGTGACTGCTCCACAATGCGTAATGTATTTATTCTAGGAAACTTGTTCTAAAATAAAACAGGTGCGGCTGCTGTACTAAAGGTGGTACGACTGCCCTGTGTATTATTAATAACATCTTAACAAATTCTGTTTGTCAAACTAAAAGAAGAAGGACCTGCCAGAAATCTCTGTTTTACAGAAAAGGAAATATTCGGAATAGCCCATCTGCTCTAAGAGTCATTGTTCGGAAATATGTAAATCTAGTATTGAGGAATTTCCCAGAGCTGCCCCGAAAACTTCTGGTATTTGTAGAAATTCCTGCTCTCTCAACCAGCCGGTTAAAGAAATGTTTTCAGGAAATCCTCAGAATGCCTTTGTCTCCATGTTCTTTTATGCCCTATTTTAAAATTCAGCGAGTCGTTCATTCACATGCATTCGTTCACCTTGGTAATCTTAGAATTCGCTACTAGAATATTTTTTTTACCCATTTGCAGCGTTTTTACAGCTAAATCGGTGTAACGTGGCAGCTCCTGAGCGTATTGCGGGGTTAGGCGTATTTCCATCTGAAAAACTCAGAAAATATCAGATTTTATGGGATAGCAATGCCCTAGACGATGCTGGCAGGTTTGGAAAAATAGCTTTGTTAGAAAAATGGTGAAGAATGAATTATGGCTGAAATTGGCTCTTTGTTGTGTCTGAAATAGTTTTGAAATATTCTTAAAGAGTATATGTCATTTTCTTGGAAGTCTTTCGTGTTACAGTTCCTTACAATGAATAAACCTGTGAAATATTGTAATATAATAAAAAAACGTCCTTATTCATGGACTATATGAGCAGCCATATACACTTCCTGGTATCGGGATCTCCACGTTCATTCCTAAACATTAAATTATCTCCATCCTGTTGTTAAGTCGCTGATTGCTGTTGATTGGTTCAGGCAGCCGTTGTAAGATAGCAGTGTCTGTGTTAGAAATGGCGCTTATATATTTGATTTTTGTGTGATGGGGGCACTTTATAAAGGATCCTTAGAGCTCTGAAATGTAGATTCTGTATGTGCTAATAAAATCCTTTTGTGGATTCCTTTGAAATTCCCTGTGTGCTCCCAGTCATTAGTCTAGTTCAGGGAAGTAAGCCATCTGCATAAGGATGATGGGAGTTGTATTCCAGGCACACCTCCCCAAGCTCGAAAGTCTGGTGAGATCTTACCGAACCATTTTTCTCAATGTGAGCAGGCAGGATGGCCATGATGGGAGTTGTAGTCCCCAAACAGCTGCATGTAGTTCAACCCAGCGGACACATCCTTGGGGCGAGTAGCACAGGCCCGTTGATTTCCATTCAGCTAACCGCAGCCAGCGAGGAGGCTTTGTGTAATAATGGGGTTACGGGGAAGAAAGTTTGTGCTTCTGACTGGCCGCAGGGATAGCGCTCACAGCTGAGACACATCCGTCACTTGTAATGTATATACAACCCTAATCCCGAGCGATTAAATAAAACAAGAAAGGAAGAATGTGATTCAGCCGTATGTAGTGATCACGCTGACCCCATTCAGCCACCCATCACAGTTTTGCCAGAGGCCTTTTGTCTGCATAACCACATGGCGGCCTCAGACAGGAAATGGCCTAGTCGGCGACCTGACTCCGCAGAGATTCCACTTCCCTTAAAGCCAGATCGGAGACACTCGGCTCCACTGCTAGTTTGAACGAGGGCCAACATACTTTACGACAATACCCTTGGAATACTTTCACAGAGTCCCGTAAGGTCTTTGTTGTAGAAAAGTGACTTTTAAGAAATATATTTTACAGACTTTCACCATTGTAAGGTATCATGTGACTTTTGGGCGCCACCCCCCTGCTAACAACAACAGCATGATGATTGCTTTATGGCAGTATTTGCTTCATTGGTGTGTCAGGTTTTTCCCACAATTCAGTAAAGTAAGACCTTAACCTGAGTTACTGGGGCTCCAACCAACGTAGGAGGCGTGCAGTGTAGGGTAACCACATCGGCCATGTTTTTTTACATATTGCTGACCAGCCCAGATAAATTGCTTTCCTGTAGTATGAGGGATGTATAACTGACTAATTGGTTCCCTTCCATAAATCTATACATCCTCCATACTGCAGGGCACCATTTTATCTGGGCTGGTCAGCAATATGTAAAAATTATGTCCTGGAAAACATGGCAGACAACAATGGTGGCTTCCAGGTCCTCGGTTTATTGACGCAAACTGAGTTAAAACCAGGTTTTTGTCAACACTAACCTACATTACTGTATATAGCGCTGGATTTTATAATTTAATAGGAGAATGTGGGTTTTTTCATGGGACTTACCCTTTAAATCTGTTTTTCTTGCTCCAAGGATCATATGAGAAACTGCATCATGCAATTCCGGTGATTCACTGCAACCACCGACTGCAGGAATGTTATTTGAACAGTGGATACTTTTCTAATAAAACTACTATATAAAATAAATGCAACCACGCAGACGCCCAAATCCCCGAGTGGGATTTATGTGAAAACAAATGGGATTTTTTATTTCTTTTCTTTTTTTTTACCACAAGCACGTTGTTATTTTATTAGAAGCAGATTGCAGGGTGCTTTGGTGCACACAGGCTCCAGTAATATAGTATATTTCAGTTCACTTTGTCCATTTGTGCGGCCACAATGAGTCATTTCAAACACACACACACATACACACACACACACGGCACTTAGTGTTCCAAACTCAGACACACTCGCTCAGACACACTCCAAAAATATCCTTAAATAGTAACACCAGACATTACTCAATATTTTAAATTTAAAACTTGGATATCAGCCCCAAATGTTCAACTCTCCGTCGTAGGAAGAGGATGTGAAAAACCACCATGTTTAATATGTGTTTTGTGGCAGGGCTTTGTGTGTTAATTTAACTCAACAATACAAAAAAGTAGGAATAGATACTTTTTTGTAGGAACTCTACTTGCAACATCGATGGGGTTTACCAGAGTTGTAAAGAGGGATTATTGATCTATGAAGCCTAGACACCGCGAGAAAATGACCGCCACGTGGTCAGTGAGACAGCATGGCATCTCCTGGAATGTGTTGATATACGAATGTGTCCAAATGTATGGATAAATACATTAAGGATGTGGACCGTCCAAGTACCTTTTATGTCCAACTACCTTGCAGTATTTGACTAAATGTTGTGCCATGGTCCTCCAGTACATCTCTAGGTGGCCACACTGGAGCTGCAATGGAGGTCTGCTCTACGGCCCTTATGCTCTGGTCTCCCCAACCTGCCCATAATCACCACGGCCTACAAAAGGGGAACAGTGGGGCACTTGGTGGGACACTGCCCTAAAAACGTGACTCTCCATAAAAAAAAAACTGGTCACGTGGGACGTATTCAGTGTGGATTAAGTAATTCCTAACAGTCTATAAGTGATTTAAGTTTATCACATGAACAAAACCTAATCCTTCTTTTTTGTTGGGTGTTCATGGAGGTCACTGTAGTATTATTGTCTAAAGGTATCTTGGTTTTAGGTCTGGCCCTGGCCAAGGAATTATGTTTTTGTCAGACAGAGCAGAACAGAGAGGAGCCTTCATTTATCACATTGCAAAATGAGAATGGAGACGTAAACTTTACAAAGGGAGTTAGAGGCTCTGTTGTGAGTTAACATTGTGTAGAGAGGACACAAGGTCATCATTTCATACAACGGGAAGATATGCTTCACTTTCAGCAAAGGAAGGGGCTTTGGGCAATAACAGTGGAAAGGTAATCTACTTCTGACAGAGGAAATTGCGGTTGGCAGAATAGAATTGGAATGTTCAAAAACGGGCTGTCAACGGGATTGTTAACCTGTTACATTTTATAATTCATGTATGAAGAATGTATGGTTTGGCTATTGATAACATGGAGAATTTGGTTGAAGTGTTTTAGGGGTGATTTTCTCATTCTGTATTCATCGTTTTAAAAAAAATCAGCAATTTTCATAAACAGCAGGCATTATAAATGTAATTTATATGTAAATAAACCAAGAGGCGGAACATTTGGTGCAAAGAGACTTACGCATGCAGTTGTGTTAACTTTTGTAACATAACTCTATCCGGAGCTGTAGAGGTTAATACGGTGAGGGAATTTAAGAATGCATGATCAGGTGAAGACTGGCAGGGGGATAGGGTGGTGACTGCCCTTCGGGCTATCCTGATTAAATGTTGGGCCACTACTTAAAGCTTTGTTTGTGCATTTTACCCGTCATTTCAAAGAACAAGGGCTAGGTAGTATTTATGCTGTGACCGGATCCTTCCTTGGTTCTTCTATATGTTTTCCATGCACTACATAGGTGTCTTGTGGTCTGCTTTATAGCTAGGCAAAGATACCCCGGGTGCAGCAGTGCGCAGGCGCTGGCTAGATTTGCCCGGCATCATGGTATAAGAGCACTTACCCATCAAGCGGCCACCAGCCTTAAGATGCCAGAGCTGCCTTGGCATTGCCAGCTCTCTCCTGGTTTGGCCACTTGGCTGTGCTTACCCCCTCTGTATCGCATCTCCTCTGGCATTGAAGGGGTTAGCCTTTTGATCCCACTTATCGAGTTCCTGTGGTCCTAAGTGGAGTTTCATGCACTGGGAGACGCTGATAAGAGAAACAGGCTTTTCCTGGCAGGAAATTAATGGCAGGTCCTCCTAAAATTGTTTTAAAAAGGAAGAAGCTAAATGGAGTGCAATGTACTGAGTTTACTTTCCTTGTTCAGAGGCACTTCCATTTAAATAAACAAATTCAGCGTGCAGTTTTGTTAAAGTTTGCAGGCGCTCATTGCGAGTCTCACTCCAAAGACTTAATATAATGTGTGATATAATGGCACAGTCCCGCAATGTAACCTATACGTTAATAATAAAGAATCTAATGGCGGATAATGACCATCTTGTCTGCCCATTTACCCCGATGTAAAGACTCAAACCTTAATCAGTTCTTGGTCTCGACTCA
The DNA here is from genome assembly GCA_029215755.1 of Spea hammondii. Lineage (NCBI taxonomy): Eukaryota > Metazoa > Chordata > Amphibia > Anura > Pelobatidae > Spea > Spea hammondii. Next base: position 176,750,743 of record JARDYJ010000001.1, on the reverse strand, counting down.
AATTCCAGACCTGTATTCATATCCCATGCATGTTTAAATTCCCTCGCTGTATTACCCTCTACCACTTCTACTGGGAGTCTGTTCAATTTTATCTACCACCCTCTCAACAAAGTAAAACTTCCTTATATTACATCTAAGCCTCTGACCCTTTTGTTTTTGTTGTAACATTTCTCCCCTCTCAAACATACTTCCTTCTTGTACTTTGTTAAATTCCTTTAAGTATTTAAATGTTTCACATCCTGTGTTTCTCTTCTCTTCTCTAAGCTATATATATATTGATATCTATATGGATCTGAAAAAGAGAAGCCATATAACAGGATATACCCTGTCCTGGCCACCAACTTTCAAGCAGAAGCCGTAAACTGTGTCATTTGGTAAATCTAAGCTCAACTTTTCTGGACAAAAATCCGACTCGTTCTTGGCCAACATACGTCTCCCCAGAGCTCTAGTTCTCCTGCTAGGCATGGTGGGTGGGCTGCATTGGGAAGTACACATGTAGGGTCAAGGGGAGCCATGCCTATGGACAGGACAAGCCCAACGTATTTTAACAGGCCATGGACTGGGCTGAACCTGGGCAGTCATAGGTAAAGAAAAATGCAACTTTCACTGCTCGGAGATCAGGACGCTTCCCCCGGGGGCCATGTTATCAGCTCTGATACCCGGAGCCTCCGCCATAAACCCAGAAAGGTATATACTGAAAAGATATGGTTATTGATCATGTGGCTAGAACGTTTTTTCCCCAAATTGTATGCATAAGTGGCCAGAATGCCCAAGGCACAAAAATAGGCGACTTATATATGTATTATGAGTCTATTTTTATATATGTATATTATATATATATATGTATGTGTGTGTGTGTATATATATATATATATATATATATATATATATATATATCCTCTATTTTCTATAGATTAAAGAAGGAAACAAAAGGTGTTGAAACTTTGTTTGTCATTTTTGTATCACCATGTTTGGTTTATAAGTACATAGTATTAAAGGCAATTTGAGAATAATGCACATTAAAATAGAAAGAATAGGAAATAGCACGGGTTGAAATAATATGATATATATAAGGTCCGTATTGTGCGTCGTTTGTCTTTTCTATTTTTTTTACTCTCTCTTTAAATCCCAAAACTAAACAAACTTCACTTGAAAGTCCTCCTCCTGCACAGAGAATAAACACTTTAATAAAGAGTTTATTTGACTTTTTAGGCCAATTCTCTTTAAATGACATTTTCTGCGTCATTTTTTTCCCGGTTTCTAGACAAATATGTCTGGCATTTGTCTGTGATTGTTTTATTTTTTCCAATTTCTAAACAATTAAGCTGGATATGTTTTTAACCCTTCTGAGGCTAGCCTAACTCGTAAGTAATTGGGCCCTTTTTCTGGAAACACATGGACATTATTTTAGTATTGTTTGTGTTTTTTTGTTTCATTTTTTTGTAGCTTGTGTGCTGATTTTAACCCATTAAGGACTAAGGCTGTTTTTTAAAAGTATTTTTGCCATCTTGTTTTCAATGATAATTACCTCCACTCCGTTTAGTTTTCCCAGGACAAGTAGGTCTTTCTTTTTTTTGAACTTAAAATTTTTATTATTTTATAGTTGTTTTAGTTTCATACCAAAATGCATGGAAAGCGAAGTGGTTACAACATAGCACTCGCGACACAAGGTCGATGGAACAGATCGGTGAAATCAAGCAGATATTGCGAGTACATAAAAATAATCGGTACATTGTAACGAACGAGAAGACGGCGCTATCCCACATATGTGAAGAAAATAGAACCATGTTGGAAACATAAGACACCAGTCAAAAACTGAAAAAGGAAAAATAAAAATAAAATAAAACGACCCAATGGCAGGTGATGTGATCGAGTGATGTGCAGATAAGGTGCACCCAACAAAGGAGCATGACAAATGCGGATCGAGAGAGGCACCAGCGGCAGGCAGATGTTGGCCACCAAAACATGATACAGTTTCGTCAATACACATAATAAAGAAATTATACAAAATAGTGCGGGCTGGGCGCGCCTCTCCACAGCAAACCCCAACAGATGACACGTTAAGAATGCCAACAAGGGTCCGACCTGTGTTGGAGCCAAGGGGACCATACTTTATCGTACAAAGGAAGCTGTAGCTCATTAATAAAAGAAAATTTTTCCATAACACGGACTCTCTCCAGTATTGCATGAATGTCCGCCATGCGAGGTGTAGTAGGAGATTTCCAATTACGAGCTATGAGGGATTTCATGGCCAAAAAAATATGGATAATAAGTTTACGGGAGGGAGAATCCACATAGTCTGGGAACATATGTAAAATAGCTATCTCAGGTTCGAGAGGAAGGCACACACCCAATGAGGAGGAGATGAACGTAAATAATTTTTGCCAGGTAGACATAATAGGGGGGCATGACCACCAGACATGTAGCATAGAGCCAACATCCTGGCATCCCTTCCAACACGTAGGGGAACTGGAAGGAAATAAATGGGAAAGGCAAAGCGGAGTGAGATACCATCTGCAAGCAATTTTTTTCTGCAGTTCGAGGTGGTTAGTGCAGTGTGTGACCCCCCTCATAGCCTCCTCAGATGCCAGCCACCTTTCCAGCGGAAAGGAAGAACCAAGTTCCTTCTCCCAGGCAAACATGTGAGGAAGTTTGTGGTCCCACATACGGGAGATGAGTGCAGAGTAGCAAATAGACAACATGCCTCTTTTCGGGGAGGAACTACTGCATAATCGAACTATAGGATGAGATGAAACAATATCAACTAGAGGAGATTTACAGCGGGAGGTTAGTAGATGCCTAATTTGAAGATATTTATAAAAATCGCGCGACGGAATGGACAATCGTGTGTGGATGTCAGTGAATGTACACATGTCCTGTTGATGGAATAAGTCTCCAATACGAAGGGGATGTGAAAAATTCCAATTGTGTATGTCTAGGTCTGGGATGAGGCACATGAGTGAAGTTAGCCGAGTGGCCTTCGTGATGGAGGATAAGGCAGGCAGGAACCGCGACACTGCGGTCCAGACATGGAACGTGCATATAGTGGTGGGAGGAAGAGGGGGAAGTGTAGGGCGAAGACGCGAGGGTAGCCATAGGAGTTGACTCACCGAAAGTGGGGCTAACATGGAGTTTTCTAGAGGCACCCAACTAGGAACATCCTCCTTGGAGTGAAAGAGAACCGCCTGGGATATGATAGAGGCCCTATAGTACGCCTCAATATTGGGCGCCCCCAGACCACCTTTAAAACGCGGTGTAAAAAAAGCTTGTCTCGAAATCCTCGACCTCCCCCCGTTATTAATGAAGTCGTTTAAAATGTGTTGTACTTGTGTAAAAAAACTATGCGGGATAACGATCGGGACTGCTCTGAAGACATATAACAACCTGGGAAGGATCATCATTTTGACTGAGGCTATCCTACCCATCCAGGAGAGGTCGAACGAACGCCAAGCCTGGAGCTCACCTTGAATAGATTTCCATGTCTGAAATGCATTAAAAGTATTAAGTTTAGCCAGATTTCTAGGGAGCTTAATCCCTAGATAAGAGATATAATCTTTCCGCCAGTCGAATGCATATGAAGAGCGAAGGGAATGAGAGAGTGAAGAAGGTAAGTATAAAGGCATAGCCTGCGTTTTACTAAGATTGAGCTTGTGGTAGGAAACTCGGGCATAACTATCAAATTGGTCCAGCAGTGCGGGCAGAGAGGAGGAAGGATTTGTAATCGCCGCCAATATGTCATCCGCAAACAAACCAAGAACAGAGGAATCACCGTTGCGGCCTAAAAAACCAGATATAAGAGGATCGGATCGGATCTTTTGGGCCAAAGGCTCCAAAGCCAGGGTGTAGAGCAGTGGGGAAAGGGGACAGCCCTGCCTCGTCCCATTGGAAATAGAGAAAGGAGCAGAGAGAAAACCAGAAAAATTAACCGACGCTGAAGGCGTAGAATACAAGGCCATGATAGTGCGAATCGCAGACGGAGGAAAAGCAAATTTACTAAGGACCGATGAAAGAAAAACCCAATGTAAACGGTCAAAGGCCTTTTCTGCATCAAAAGAAATAAAAAGACCAGGAGTAGAGGTGCGTGCTGCGTCCCAAGATAATGTCAAAAATTTACGGGTATTGTCCACTGCTTGCCGGTGTCGAACAAAGCCTGCTTGGTCAGTATGGAGGAGGGAAGGTAAGAGTAAGGAAAGTCGATTAGCAATAATTTTGGCATAAAGCTTAACATCCGTATTAAGGAGGGAAATCGGACGAAAGTGTGCGCATCTGTCAGGGGATTTACCCGGTTTAGGTAATGTCACTATGTGGGCATGTAAGTTTTCTGTCGGGATAGTGCCAGTGGACATGAAAGAACGAAAAAGTTTTAGAATGTGCGGCCCCAGAATCGGAAAAAAAGCCTTGTAATAATGGCTAGAAAAACCATCCGGACCAGGGGCAGACTTCGCTTTGATCTGAGAGACAGTAGCCTGAATCTCATCAATATCCAATGGGGATTCTAAGGTTTGGATCATGTCGGCATTGAGTGTGGGGAGAGTCAATGAATCTAAATACCGGTTAATGACGTCATGAGTGGGTTGGGGAGTCTGCGCGTCGTCAGAAAGATTGTAAAGAGAAGCATAGTAAGAAGCAAATTCCTCAGCTATATGGGAAGGATTCTTGAGAGTGGAACCCGAGGCCGAGAAAATAAATTGGGGACGAGACAGGGCCGTCACATGCCGGAGCTTATTCGCCAGCATCGTGTCAGCTTTGTTGCCCTTAGAGTAAAAGCGTTGGCCAAGGGAAAGGAGCATTTTGGCTGTCAATTGAGCTTGTATTGCCGCCAACCTAGATTTAACCTGGTGAATGTCTAAAATTAATTGAGGAGAGGAAACTTGTTTGTTAAGCCTTTCCAATTCATATAACTGGAGGAGAAGGGAATGTTTATCCCCCTCCTTCTCCCTCTCACGCTTGAGATGGGACGCTATAGATATAAACTTGCCCCTGATAACAGCTTTGTGCGCGTTCCACAACGATTCAATCGAAGAGACCGAATCTTGATTTTCCTGAAAATATAATTCTAGCTGGGAATGAATTTAGCCGGGTCGGAGAGCAGAGAGTTGTTGAGGCGCCAGGAACCTTTGCCCCGGAAAGGGTGAGGATTACTAAAAGATAAACATAAAGGGGCATGGTCCGACCAACTAATAACGTCTAAAGAGCAGTCCCTAATCGATTGTAAAAGAAACTTGTCAACCAAAATAACATCTATCCTCGTGTATGATTTGTGTAATGCAGAGAAGAAGGAGTAATCCCTTTCCGAAGGGTGAAACAAACGCCACACATCATATAACTGATAGGAATGCAAGGTGGAGGTAAGAGCCGCAGTCAGGGAACGTATACGTTTACCATAAGTGCCCGACGGGGGAGTCGAGGCATCCAACTTGGGGTCAAATACGGCGTTGAGATCGCCACATAAAATGAGGGAACCTTTCTTAAAGCAAGTGACTTTGCGGAGTAACTTCTGAAAAAAAAGTAATTGAGAGGTATTAGGGGTATAGAAAGCGACCAACGTGTAAGTGACTGTGTTGATGATGCAGTTGAGGAATAAAAACCGTCCCTGGGGGTCCACCATCTGGTCCAGTAGTTGAAAAGAAACATGTCGGGAGACAAGAATCGAAACCCCAGCCCTACAAGATGAGGCCATGGAGTGATATTGCCATGGAAAATCTTTAGAGTATATGTGAGCAGGCTTTGAGCGTTTTAAATGGGTCTCTTGCACACATAAAATTTGGGCGCGGGCCTTTTTTGCTTCGGAGAATAACATCCTCCGCTTGTGAGGGGTGTTAAGGCCATTAGCATTTATGGATAATAACTTAAGAGATGACATTAAGGGGAGGATAAAAGGATGAGCAAAAAAAGCGAAGTCTTAAAGTGAAGTTGTGTAGTGTACATTGGAAGACGGTGGAGTCCCCCAGAGAAGGCAATACAAAATGGGAGAGCCGCGTCCAATGCCCAAAACAAAACAAACAAAAAAGTAAGGACCACATACCAGAAACACAATTGCAAAAAAGAAAATGGTGTGTATAGACCACAACATGTGTAGAATGCAGAGACGACACTCCAGAGTATAACAACCGAAGTATAAATGTATGATGTAGAGCGAATTTAAAACAAAAAGTTACCGCCATCAGGACATGAACAATAAAAACTGAAAACATAACATGGGAACATAAAAAGGAAAAAACGCTGTTTAGCCGAAAAGCAATTGGCAGCCCAGGACGTGTATGGGCGCCACAAGGGGGAGGGAACCCCGTCCAGGTGTACCGTAACATGGTACCCACCGAGAGGGGAAGGGAAACCCGTGGAACGGCGAAGGAGAACCCCCAACTCCAAAGAGCCGAGACGTAGTTATACTAGCAATGTGAAAAAATAAAAATCAAAAATGTCAATGTACGTCGTGATGTGAAAAAGAAAGTCAACCGTGTACGAATGGCGTGTGATGCGAATAGTTAGGCAGTCACCAGAAAAAGGATACCGGCGGCGGAGAGATCAGGTGAGTGAAGCAGGCGACTTGGTGGGGACTGTATCCCACTCCAGCTGGAGGTGTTTCGGAGAGGATGCAGGAACAGGTGAGCGGGTCCTGGCGGCGCGTGGTGATGACGAATCCTGCGATGGTACGGCAAGTCCCCAGTCCGAGAGAAGCTGCAGGCCCTCCAATGGTGAAGCAATGGAAAGAGCCACTCCATCCTTGGAAAGGTTGATGCGCGTGGGGAAGCCCCAGCGGTAGGGAATCTTGTGTGCCCGGAGAGTGGAGGTGACGGAGGAGAAGGCCCTTCGTTGATGTAGTGTGTGCTGTGACAAGTCTTGAAAAAATTGCAGGTGTGAGTATTGAGCCGGTAAATCTTGCTTGCGACGCACCTTCAACATGAGTTGTTCCTTCAAATCATAGAAGTGAATGCGTAGTATCACATCTCTAGGTGGTGACCCCTTCACCATTTTCGGGCGAGGTAGCCTGTGTATTCTGTCAATGCGGACGTCTTCAGAAGACGGGAGGTCCAGGATAGTTTGGATAAGAGTGGTGGTGTAAGTGCGTAGCTTGTCCATGGTGATGTCCTCGGTGATGCCTCTAATGCGGAGATTGTTACGTCTGGAGCGGTCTTCCAGGTCGCCCAATTTATGTTTAAGCGTGTCAATCTCGTCTCGGAGAGAGGTGCACGCATCAGCCACTGTGTTATGTGCCGAAGAGAATTCTTCCATTTTGTCCTCTAAGTGGGACGTGCGAGCGCCAAGCTCTTGGAGATCCACGTGGAGTTTAGATAAAGCGTCCGCCATGTCCGATTTAAAATTGCAGCGCATCTCGTCCAGAAGCCGTTTCATGGCGGTGACGGTTAGAACGCCGTCGCCTGGATCACTCGGAGGAGGCGAAGGTGAGTGGGGTAAGGGGCCAGCGTCTGGGCCCTGTGAAGCATCGGAATCTTCCGCGTCGTCGCGGATGGTAGGTAAAGCGCGGGAAGAGGCCCGACGTCTGGGTTTGGGCTCAAAAAAAGCCGGAACAGAGCCCGCCGATGACTTGGTCTTGCTCGCGGACATAATGCCCGCAGTGGGAAAAGTCGCTTAGTGGATAATATCCCGGTAACTGCCAAATCGGTTGAATATAGCTTAGGAGTTGGAGGAGCTCCCGCACCGCACGTCTTACTCAGCCGCCATCCAAGCCACGCCCCGTAGGTCTTTCTTTTAACATCATAAATAAAAACATAAATAATGATTTATTCTGAAAAACATCTAAAAATTGGGAAAATTTCTGAAAAAAATAACACCTATAAAAACTACACATAGTACAAATGAGAAAAAAAATAAAAATAAAATATATTTAGATATTTGTACTGAATTTGAAAACCTCCTAAACTGGTATTTTCATGTACCGCATTTGCTCGATTATAAGACGACCCCCCAAAATCTGAGGTTACCAGACAGGAGGATCCAGGTCCCCTGCAGCGCTGCGGGGGATCTGGATCTTAGTCTCATAGTCAGACCTCTATTTGAGGTCTGATTAGAAGACGACCTCGATTACAAGAAGAGGGGTATTTTTCAGAGCATTTGCTCTGAAAAAAAACCTTGTCTTATAATCGAGCAAATACGGTATTTTAGTAGTTAAACATGAAACATGCACATCATCTTTTTAAAAATGTGATATCCTGGGAGTTGGGCACCAATAGTAGCTAGAGAAACCCAAAAATTTATTTTTTACCACTTTTAACCCATTTAACCATTTTAGTGCCAAATTTTGCAATGAAATGTAGTTTATTTTTCATTTCTTACAAATATTTTGCAGCATTTCAGTAGATTTCTTTCCCATGTCTTGATTTTTATGTAGGAACAGCCGAAATAACTTGATATGTGGTTATTTAATTGATAGTGGGTTAATTTTTTTGCATCAGCTTATACTTATTATCTTTTTCTCAACTCCTAGCAGTATCTTTGCATTGAATACATATTTCAGGGCATTCCCGCCTGTCTTACGCCCCACGGGTGATTGTGTGGTATATTAATACTTGGACTGTGTTTAGGTGGGAGAGACAGACCTTTAAATCTTCCTCTGCCACACAATTACCTGGGAAAGAGATTACAAAGGAATGACGGGAGTCTCCCTGAGTAATGTGATCATTCATGGTAACTGTCAGGGTGAATGGGCAGATTCTCAGGGGCATTTAGAGCTGCCTCCTTTATGCGCGGCTGTGATTTAACGATATCTGAGCATCCCTGTGCTATTCTCATTGGCATACGAGAGCTGGAGTCCCTCCTTGAATACAGGTGACTTCACTTAGAAGATCTGTGATGGCTATTAAAGGATTACTAGTTGAAGAGTCTTGGGGCAGCTCATTAAAAAAGTTATTAAAGTTGGAACAACAGAACTTAGCGTGGAAAAATGATGAGTTTCGTGAGAGCGGTAATTAGAAAGAAAATATGTTTATTAAAAGAGATTACCCGCTGCCAAGTAGGGAAGTGTGCAGGAAACGAGTGCATTGTCCGGGTCAGGGCTTACTTTTTATTTGTGGATCTGAGGGAGGATCCCATAATGATACCACGGCCTGGAAACTCCCGTTAACCTCCCAGGACTTCCCTTTTACTGGAAATCATACATCTCAACCCACCAGTTATATTTCCTTTCTTTTTATGTTTATTTAAATAGCAAGCAAGCGTTATATTAAGCTCCTTTGAGCAGGGCTATCCTCTCCTTTTGTTTCTGTAAATCCAAATTGTTACATTATCTCTTACTTGTTATGTCTTGTTTTACCCGTTGCACAGCACTGTGGAATATGATGGCCATACCTGGCTGCTTCTCTGGTTCTCCGGGTCAACACCCAAATCCTCCGGGTGGCAGGAGCGGGGTCCTGACACGCCACACTCACCTCTCTTTTTTCCCTTTAAATGTGGGTGTTTCCCACAAAGCGGAAACGCCCACTGAGGGTGGCAGGAATGCCCCTGATGTCAGCGGGACTGCCCACCAGCATCAGTGGGTAGTCCTGGCCGGCGTCCTGCACCTTCTGCAGTGGCGAGGGTGGCCAATATTCCTGATCACGTCAAGAAATGTCTCCTTGAAGAGACACTCCAGCCATGTCCTGTTTACACATTGTACAACGCTGCGGAATAGGATGGCGCTATATCAAAATAAATAGTAATAACTGTGTGCACTTTAATGCATATGATCGCTATCACCTTTTAATGAACTTCCTCCTCTCCAGTGCAAATGTATGGAGAGATTTATCAGAATCCCATTAAATGCCTTTGCCCCATGTAAAAAAAAAAAGCAAAAAAAATCCTGCGGTGATAGTTCCCCATTTAATGCATCCCTGCTTAATGCTTGTCATTTTATAATAAGCCTTCAGATCCAGCTTCCAATCAATACGAAACATTATATGGACTGTAATAAGAGGGTCCGTCAGCCATTCTCTAAAGCCTGGACACAAAATAGGCATTTTACGTTTATTTCAATTTTTAGTTCACTAGCCCTTTTAAAAGTATTTCACGTTTTACATCAGAGAATTATGTAAATTCCTCCTTGACCAGTCTTTCAGAACACAATGGTTTATTGAGTGAAGATGTCATACAAGGATAACTCCTCCTCGGTACATCTCGGGTATTGGGTCTGCTCAGCCAGTGTTTGTGCCAGATGGCCTACGCTCGAGCCTGCGTATGTCAATTACCTCCCGTTCATCTCTGCTCATTCCCGGAGGACGCTACATTACATCATATTTCTGCATTACATGAATCAAAAACCTGAATGGATCTTAGCCATATGGTTGAGTCATTTGTTCCATAGAGCATTGGAGGGGCTTTTGTCAGTTCTTTTAACAGAAAAAAGTGCCTTTTAAAATGTGATTATGTTTAAACTAGGTTGGGGGCCAGTAACTACATTGGCATAGCTGACAGCAGTCCTAAGTTTTGTAGGACAGTCCCAACAAAAGGGCTTTTATTTACCATATTGTGAAAAAGGGATTGTAAACTGGACATACCATATAAGGAATCCCCCATGATGTCACATCACCACTCACATAGGGAGAGAGTGATGCAATATTCCACCAGTGCCCACATAGGCAGACCTGTGCATGAAGTCATATGGTGTTAGTAAGTGAGGCGCTGGTTAGGTTCCAGAATCAGGCTGAAACCTCTGACCCGCTGAGCTATTATCACTGTTGTGAATTGGCATTGTCCACATTATTTCATGCTGTAGACAGACACCTCCTGGAACATAACGGATTGCTTTTCACTAAAGCAAAACCCTTCATAAGTCATGGATCTCCTGAGGCTTCCGTTCCCTTCTGTTCTCCACCCATTACTATGCATCTGTTACAAATGATTCACAGCAAGATTATAAATTGCAGATCCCTTTATACAATCTGACCAGGGTCATAGGTAAACCACCCTTTCACCGAAAAAGTATGCGGCTCGTTCCCGATCTCCACACCTCTTCTCAGTATCCAGCTCCTTCTAGGATGCTGTGTTCTGCCCTAATTTGTTATAAACGTCTCTTTTTTAACCTCTAATCCAAGACATTCAAGCATACAAGTCACTTTTATTACTTGTGTGTATATATAAGTATATATACGAGGGATGTTTGAAAAGTTTCCTTTAATATAAAATATTTAAATATAAAAGTGCGGAAAGGGCTCTTAGCACCTGGGGCAGGGGCAGAGGCATTAGCTTGTTCTCACCCTCTATTTAGGCAGTCAGGCTGCAGCCCCTCTGTGGCATTAACCAGGAGTAGATCGCCCAATTGGTCAATCAGACACCAAGGCATTTTCCGTGGGTCAGTGGGGGAGATCAGAGATCTCCTTTTTAACTGGCCCAAATATATATGGAGGATTGTTCCGAGCTAACATGGCTTCCACAGCAAACGTATTTGATGCAGCACAATATTACATCATATCCAGGCGCTTAGCATGGAGCACAACGGCTGTAGGGATAAGAGACTGAGGGCAGCACCCAGGCCAAAATACCCCACTGGTTGGAGGTCCTACCTCACTCTGATGTCATATCTTCTTCTAGAAGTGCAAGGAGGCAAAGGGGCATAGCTGCCAGATAGCCAAGCTCGCCCCTCAGCTTGCAAAGCCTGGGGCAGCTGACCCTATGGAAGTTACAGTCCTGATGGATGGAATATTGCAGTATATTTACTGGAAAATGAATTAGTTTGTGTATTAACGGAAGAAGGATGGGAGTAAAATAAGCCTTACAACCAGACATAATTAGTAATGGATGCCTTGTGACCTCTCATTTCCTCCTGAATTCCAGATGACCTAGTGTAGTAAATGTCCATTTGTTTTTAATTATAAGAAACGCTACATTATGTCTAAATACGGTATATACCTTCAGACATTTTTAATGCCATAGGTATGCGTGTGGTCATATGAAAGCTTTATGACGAAGAGTAAAGTATTACCATATATACTTTAATGGTAGTTTCCATTCTAGCTCTTAGTGATTCACTTTGGATAAAATATTCTTTAAAACATGCAGAAAATACCTGAAATATGCTGAACAATTATCTGTGTTTTTGTTAGCTGGCCTCATTATATGTGACAATGACATAAATCATATGATTTAATATAAGGTAATAAAAAAAATATGTTAAAAGAAGGCTACAAAATGTTTTTATTGTGTGATTTTTGTTTTATTTAAGTAGCATGTTTATTTAATGTGTTATTGCTTCACTTTTTTCCCCTTTTCTAATGACTTTTCAGTGTGGTAAAGGGTACTTATAGTAAAAATATTCCTTTTTCCAAAATCATCTTCGATGTCCATTAGATTACAGTTCTTCAGGGATTCTCTTCTTTACTGTATGTTGTAGATTTTTTGGCGATTGAAGAATTAGAACGCGTTAAGTATAACCATTCACATTTTTTATATGTTACAGAGAATGCATCTGCTTATATGTTAGAATAGAGAGCCCGACAGAATTACTGCTGCTTAAATGCCCCGGTCAACCTACCAGAACCCATCCGTGATACACGGCGCTCAACATTCTTTCCAAGTTATATTGTTTCAGACACACGCTGTAAATTGCGCCCAACACATTCTGGGGTTTCCAAAGGACCATTCTTGGAGACTCCAGTGTATGTTGGCCATATGTTAAAGTCATTCATCACAGAACACGGGCCATATTTCAATACATTTCTGTAAACCGAAGCTTGCAAGGGATCTTTACGGGCAGCGGCGCAGGCTAATTAAATTTAAACAAAAATTCACAAACGTGCACCGTGTAGAAACCCGTTAAAATAACTCAGTAGACTGATTGCAGGTTCCAGACTACAGAAGCAATGTTCTCTCGAGATGCTGTCTTGTAGTAAATAATCAGACATTCCAATCATATTTTTGTAGTTAATGTTTGGTGAAAATGCAGCTTCTTGCCAATTCTATTTTAAGGCTGCCCAGGCAAATCATTAACATACCAGCTGAAGGGCAATAGACGCTTCAGCCTTCACCATGTCTTTACTCAGATCATATATTTATATTTATATTTCTTTGGTATTTGCTCCAAAATTCCTTAAAAAAAATAACAAACAGATAAAACGGATCTGTTCCAGTCAACGGTTTCATTGGTCAGCTCTGTCTGCTTATTTGAGACATATCTCAGGAGACGTTAGATTTTAGCTTGGGTCAGCATCCACCTGCTTAACCCATAATGATTTCTCTGAGTGGTCTTCAATGCATTAAAGCAGAGTGCGAGAGCAATTCCGGAGCTGATCGTACGCACAGTGTGACCATCAGAAAACTTGTCTAGTTACGGCTAAATCTTACCATGTACTACCTGGTTGCTAATTTCCCTGTTAGTATAGGGATCTGTATGGGACACCAGGTACTGCAACATTGTCCTTGGCCTTCACACAAGACAAAAGGGCCTGCTAATAACGGGATGTATTTATTTTCTCTTCCGCAGACTAACGAGTGGAGCAAGAATGATGATCGTCTTCTTCAGGCTGTGGACCACGGGGAAGCTGACAAAGTAGCCGCGTTGCTGGGAAAGAAAGGGGTGGTTGCCACGAAATTAGACAGCGAGGGCAAGACTGCGTAAGTTCCCATCGTACTTGTGTCCTTCTGTTTGTGTTGCACGGTGCTGTGGATTTGACTGTGGGAAGACTCATGATGATGTCTCTCTCTCTCTATATATGTATGTATGTATGTTTATATATATATATATATATATATATAGATATATAGATATAGATAGATATATTTATTTATATAGGATTATATATAAATATATAGGATGCACCAAGATTGTTTGCAGAATATACTGCGATACATACAATAGCTTGTGGTCATGTTGGTTTCTTGTGTTATTTTTTATTATTATTATTTATTGTTTTATATATCGCCATCATATTCCATACACTTGGATCCTATAATCCATTTTTAATCCATTACAAGTTTTTGAGAAGAAGCTTCTTTGCCCTTTGTTTTGTGGGTGTCTCATCACGTAATCCCACCAGATATTTGCATGTGATAATTGCATATTTCATGGCCATAGAGAAGCAAGTAGCTGGACATTAATATACATCGCTGGGAATTAGTCTCCCGTGCAAATCCTCAGCAATTCCCTTTTTCTTTAGCCCTCTCCTGCACACCCCAGGGTGCAGCTATTTTGTGTATATTCCTATTTTTTTGTTTCTGAAGAATTCTGGAGAAAGAAACAAACATGTGGACATTGTTACACGCTTGAGTAGTTAAATGTTTGAACTCTAGTGTGTGGATCTAAATGGAGGTCACGGTTAAATGTGTAGGTTCTGTTCAGTCAACCGTAGACTGGCCACAAAAATGTTAATACTTTGCATTTAAACCAGTGTTACCAGTCTCTCTAAAGAGCATTTTATTCATATTAGTTCCGTAAAGCATTGTAAGTGTCTGCCATGTCAGATACCGACATCTCAAGCCTGCTTCTTAACTATCCTCGGCTCCAGAGATGCACAACTTCAACCTCGAGGGCTGCAAACAGGCCGGGAATTTGTGGGTCTCTGGTTAAAAACAAGTAATTTGATGATTTTATTAAATGAGATGCCAAAAATAGGATATCCAAAAATCATGGCCTGTTCACAAGAATGGAACTGTGTAGCTGCGCTCTACGCCATTATTTTGTCTTAAAATATCATAATATAATAACAAATAATAAACTTTGGCTAGATCTGCCTGCATGGAGGGTGGTGTTGGCCCTGTGTAGTGTATAGATAAATAATTGAGATTTTTCACAGATTTACCTGTGGCCAACTGAGCCATTCTTGCCAGGGTTGACGTTCCATAATTCACAATTCATATTGTATTGAGTTGCCATCTTGTCACCGGGATATTTGCTATTCAATCCATAGGCCTTTTCTTAAATAGAGTTTTTCTGCATGTTTCCTAAAGCTTTTTATTCTGTACTGTGTTAGGCGATGACATCATGAACTCTTACAGCTGCATCACAAGTTTTCTAGGAAAAAAAAAAACCCTAGAAAGATGAACATTCCGAATCCATTGTGAGCCTGAGTGTTGCTGGCATGGAAGAGCAGTTATCTTGAGCCCCTCTGTAGGGGTATTTAATATGTTCTGGGGTAAAAATGCTTCCTTGTTTCAAGAAAGGTCAACGAGTGCATTTTCTAAAGTAATCAGGCAGAGATCGTATTGAACTTTCAGAAGATCGGCCTCTCTACTTTTTGTTCTGTAGAGAAGTTTTTTCTGAGTCATATGATCTAGATAGTAAGGGCTTGCTGGCTGAAGTCATAATTCTGACTAAGAAAAAGCTCCAGGGACGAGGAGGCCCAAAGTTAAAAGCATGGATCGAGAATGACCTTTTAGGCACGTCATGGCATTTAAACTTTGGAGTGCAAGAGTGTTATGCAATAAAAGGAAAGAATTCCGACGACTGTAAAGAAATCAATACTTATGGCTTATCTCCCGTTACCCAATATGCAGTTGCAGTGATTCATGTTTGGTGAAAGATCACGTTTAGAGACGTTGAAACATGTATTTAAATGTTGTTGTGCCTGTCCTTGCAGTTTTGTTGATCATCTCTGCATTTTCTGGTCACTGATCATAATCTGAATTCTGGTTTTGTTATCATAGATTGAAAATGCCAAGAATTCGGTTAGACTTTTGTCTCCCCTGGCTTCCTCTACTCAAGCTTTAAAACATCTTAACATCTTGCACATGCTCAGTAGCACTCCTGTTGAGGTTCATGAAGCAGCAGCCAATCGCCTGTATGCTAGCAAAACTTCAGTGTTAGCATACACGTGATTGGCTGTTGACTAGAATGAGTGTTCTAGGGAGCATGTGTAAGAAGCATACTGAGGTATGCCCCCTGGTTTCAGTAGAGGAAGCTGGGGGAGGAGTTAAATCAGACAGAAATCTCATTTTCTACTTTAAATTCCCCAAAAATTGCTTGCATTGATCTGCATGCAGTAATAGCCACTGAAGTCCATGCAAGATATAACTGTGCATCTAGCTTGTTGTCTGGAGCTGATGTCTGGCCAAACATATCTCCTTCTTCAAGAAAAATAGCACAGGGTGGGGGAAGGGGCAAATGCATATGGGGGGAAGCTGCAAAAGGGGGCACCATGAACATTAAAAGGAGCCACACACTGGAAGTCTCCTATAAAATGTATGTTTTTATTTATGTGTAGATATAAATGTCTTTGATTTATCACAGACACTAA
This sequence comes from Spea hammondii, assembly GCA_029215755.1. Classification (NCBI taxonomy): domain Eukaryota; kingdom Metazoa; phylum Chordata; class Amphibia; order Anura; family Pelobatidae; genus Spea; species Spea hammondii. Next base: position 176,734,583 of record JARDYJ010000001.1, on the reverse strand, counting down.
ACTCTTACCCTCTGAACAACCATTTAAGAGTAAGAATAAATCTTTCCACAGCCTACCCTATAGACTACTACTAATGGCCTCGGGGTCAGTAAAGGGTCAATGACCCTAATTACAAAGGAAAACATGTGTTTAAAGGGAAAGTACGTTGAACTCCTTAAGAACAGAGGCAGCTTTACAGTTAAGAATGGAAGCATTTTTAGCACTTTTGTGATGACTTTTGCCAACACGTAGGTTTCTCACCCAAATTATATTTTGTTTTGTTTTTGTGTCTTCTTCCCCAAAAAAGGTCTTTCTTTCGATTTAATGTACATTTGTTTTTAAAAAAAATAAATGTTTTTGCAGTTATCAATTATCAGTAGTGCAGATGGGGAAAAGGGACTATAAATCTATTCAAGGATCTGTCCTGATTTTTTAACCTGACTACATGGCCAGCCAGAATCTTCTTGTAGGAGAAGCTCCTTGGAGTTGGCCCTTCATAATTGGGTTTAGTCATGTTTTCAACTCCCTCATATTACTATTCATTATGAAGGGCCAGCAGTGGCAAGTTTCTCCAGCCAGAAGGGTTGAGCTGGGCCTGTATAATGCAAGAAATCTTGCTGATTTTACTATACATTATACAGGGCCAGCCAAGCTCTTCCTACAGCAGAAGATCACTGTGGTTGGATCTTTATAATGTATAGTGAAGTCAAGGAGCTGAAACAAAACTATCCTGCAAAACCTTTGTGCTAACTCTCCCTTTAGTGAATAGATGTTTTGTTTTAATTGTTTTTTAATTGTTTTTTTCTCTTAAATCTTATTAGTGACATTTTATTGAGTTGTAAACAATTATCTTACTATACCTATGGAAGAGTCTGGCACAATTAACCCAGATTGTGTTTAGATTTCTTTGGATTTCAGAAACCCAGCCCTATGTATAGACAGGATCATCCTAAAATTCCAATACCCCTATTGTAATCAAATAACTGAACTTCCTAATTCTGACACTCCAATATGATGTTCACATTTCTTTGGAAACCACAAGTAAAAGTACTCATGGTCGGTGAGTTCCATAACCACTCAATATAATCAAAGGTTATGAAGTCATTTAATTTAAAAGGGGTTTTTAACATTTTACAGATGTTCTTTGATCCTTGATGTTAGGACTTATTCCACTCCGCAGGGAAATGTGTCTATAGATGTTCAGCGCTCTAATCAGTCATCATCTTGTCTAACTGATATAGTATGGGGAATGAACAGTCTTCTCGATTTCCTGGCCTGTTATATCGTCTGTAGCAGGCGATTCACATCTAATCCTTTCTGGAATACGTTCTCTGCACCTTTATTAGAGTCATTTCCACTTTGGGGCAGATGGGAATAATCATGCAGGATGTATTTTATATCCTTTTAATGTAACGGATAATAATTTCCATGTCCAGCGGGCATATTTAATTGTTTCATCATTCAGTACTATTTACAACGTTTGTAATATGTACAAAGTGCTGTTCCGCATGCTTTGTGAATTTAGTAACTAAGCGCAGCAGTAGAAACGTTGGGCTTCATTCAATGGCCTGTCTAGTTTGTGGAATACTTAAAAAGAAGGAGTGCTAAATTATACACAACCTCTACTTGTATATGAATTCCCTCTTTGGTATGGATATATTTGTGTAACATTAGCATTGTGAGTGCATATTTATCTTCCATATTGGGTGATTTCCCTTTTTTTGCAAACATTCCATATGATTGCCGTTAGCAGTGTATGTGTATATTTTTGTAAGGTAAGTTGACACTAATCAGCACTGGTATTCGGGCGACACTCAATATAGGGCATATTGCAATGGGTTTCTTGGACAGTCAAAAAAACTTGGCACAGTTAAAAGACTATTAATCACTAAAGTGTTTTCATTTGTCATGAATGTGCTTATTTTAGATCATACAAGCAATTTAAAGTTATATTTGGCAACACATTTTGCAATCCTAAAACTAGCAACTTGAGACTTGGTTTTTACAGGCGTAGACCAAATAGCAAACATATACCGTAGGTTATGACCATGTCAATAATAAAGGAAAACATGATAACCCTATGGAATCTGTTGGCGTTGTATAAATAAAATGTAATAATGAAAGGTGCATAGGAGGGGGGGGGGAGTGGAGAACATTCCATTTGGTGAGAACATTGTTGGCTAGATGTTCCATATTAATCATATGTAATGGACAAGGTTACTTGGATGACTTGGCCCTGTAAAGAGACGATTTGAAGAAGATGAGGAATGGAGGAAAGCTGAATTGTATATGAGTTTCTGACATATGCAAGCTAAAGAGGAATTAGAAGAGCTACTGGTTAAGGGACTAATGGAGGGGAACATTTAGAGATGAAGAACTGGAAGATGGGTTCTTGTGTTTCTCACTCTACCCGTCTCCATATGGTGCTGAGTGAGTAAAGGCAGGAAATCCAGGAGACCCTTTCTGTGTAATTTCTCCATGGCCCAAAGCTCCTTAATCTGGCCTTGGTGAACTATTTTAAGTTTCATGTATCTCCCAGATCAATTATTTAAACTGTATTAGTTTCTAGTATTAGTTGTTTGATCCCAAGAGTTGGAAATGGTTTTTACTAATACCTCCAGACTTTACAAGGGATTCATCGAAAACCCAACAAATCAACTTAAAAAAAAACCAAACCCACAAAAGACCTCCCCAGAACCTCTTTCGACTTCCATCACCAACCAGACAAAATAGATTTGCAAACTGAAAGTATGTTTTGTTAACAGTAGCACTTCAACCCAACTTTTGTTGCATATTATCTGCGTCCATCAATGGGACCAATTGTTCCTTGATGCTGCGGTCGGACAGAGCCATATTTATTATTCGTCTGTGAATACAGTAATACATATCGCAGGTGGTATGCATGGCTTTCAGTTTTAAAGTACAACCTTGCTTTTGGTTTTGGCAGACCTGCCATATCTGGATTTTTGTAGTTAATACCAGTTTACACGGGCATAATTATAACAATCGGTATCGTTAATTAGCGTGCTGGAAACATAGGCCCCGTCAGCATTTTTTACCCAAGAAAGATATTTCAGGTTTTAGGAGAGATTTTTATGAACTATTCACTGCCAAATGGGTTGTGCACTGATTCAGAGGTGGCTATTGGGGAGGCTTCATAAAGGTTACATAAAAACTGGAAAGAAAATCTGAAAATAATGCCTCCATTCCACTAAATAAATAACACAAAACACATATTTGTTATCACTGCTATCAGTGAGAATATGCTTTTTAAGATATTTGAATATTTTAAATATTTATATTTAATATAAATATTTAAAAATACTGTGGGAAAAGAAAAGACTGGCTCGGTCTTAACCACCAAGTCAGACATTCCGAGGAATGGAAGTCTATGGAGTAAATCTTTGTAAACTTGTAAAATTCGAAAGATTTGATAAAATACGTCCTCTTTGTTTTTCTTTCGTCTTGCCGTGTGTTTTATTTGGTAGTCGTTTTTAATAGAGAACATTTGAAATGACCATAACGGGTAAGAAAAAGATTACACATTTTATGCAGTATTGAAAAAAAAACAACATTGTCTGGAATGTTGGAGAAACTGTGGGCTAACCTCCAATTTAAAAAAAATATGAGAGGTTATGGATCAGTTACCCAGATGTGGAAATCCTGGCATATCAGCAACACTGGAGCTATTCATAGAAATTATACTTGTACATCCAGTAACATAGTTTTCTTTTATTTGCTTTGTAGCAAAGATATAAAGAGCCCCCACCACCATTTCTTTAAGGGACCCTCCGGCCATCCTATAGGCTTAAACACATATGACAGCTAAGTGGTCCCATTCAGTTTCCAAGTAGCCCGCTTTGCAAGTGCCTATAGAGTGGTTTTGCAGGCACAGAAAGCGCTCCGATTGATTTCAGTAGGAACACTTTTCTGCCACTGATTGGCAGGAGGGTTCATTATATTGTAGTTCTTGAGCCTTTGTCTCGAAGGGGTTAAAGGAACTGCGGGTCAAGGGATCGGTAAAGGTTAGTCATTAGCTTCTAACAGCTTAAATTATTTTTTAACAGGTTTAATGGATAGTAAAGTAATTACAAACTACTTTAATATGCATTCTTTTTCGTGAGGCTGCATTGGAACATTAAACCGACCCTTTGGGTTGGAATCGTTGAATGCATTTGTACGTTTTCTGTAGTGCATTAGCCATCCATGTAAGAACTCCTCTAAAGTATGGGGTACTTGAGAACTTCCGTGAAAATCTAGCCTAAGACATTAGATGACCTAGAACAGAGCTGTCCGAAAAGTAGACCTCCAACGTTTGTGGAACTACGACACCGAAAGTGTCATCTTGTTGTGGAACAAAAATTGACCACTATAAGATATATATATATATATATATATATAAAATAATATACGTGTACATACACTAAGGAATTTGTCCCAGAGAGGAGACCAAATCGGCTGTTATTTAGGTAAAACATTTACATAAGAAAATTGTAGGCTTCCCATTTTAATTTGTCATTACCGTATTACAGTTCCCATCTGTACCTGTTTATGAGGGACAGTCCCTCTATAAGACCCAAGTGCCTGTGTCCCTCGATCCTCGTGTCCATGTTTTGTAGGAGCTCTGAATATTTGGGGGGTTTTCTGGGTGTATCACAGTGTTCTACAGCCTTAAAAGTCGCCATAATGTGTATGGAAACAGCAGGAAATATTTTAATATTATGTTAATAAAATGTATTATTGTTCTAAATGCCTAAATGGTGATTAATAGGTCACAACGGGACATAAAACATTATGGTAACGCTTTTCCCCTTAGCTACAACTCTGACTACACCCAACGAAACAAAAAAACCTCCCAAACTCTTTGAAATGGCTATTTGAAATGTTGTAATTTATGTCATAGCTGGCAAACATTTTTGATGATTTTTTCGTTAATAAAACACTAGCGTTTTTCAACACCTTCGGGAAGCGTTAGCTACGCAGTGACTAGCCGGCCAAGATCGGAACATCATTTCAGGCATTTCAACAATTCCCCACAAAAACCACAGGGGTCGTTGGTGGAATTGAACATTAGTAGTGCTTAGCCCTTAGTTCTGTTCTTTTTGCATGAATGTGTCTGGTATATAACCAGGTCACCAATATTTTATTTTTTGTTGAGACCTTCAGCCCATCAACTGGTTAGTCAACACTTAGAGGTGGAACCCTTAGTATGTTCTCGGTCTATTACCTGGACCACTTGGTTTATATGAAGATTTTTGTGCTCGGTCTTCTTCTAGACGGACATGTTCTTCACATGATGTTCGTCTACTAGAGCTCCAGGCTACCAACTATGTAAGTCGTGCTTTCCCATAGACAAAAGATAGAAGTTTCTAGAGCAGCAGGTTAAGTTTCCGTCCGACCTGGACTTACTTGGCAGCTGACCCTACAAGTGGAGTTTTTGTATCAGATGGCTTAAAAGAGTGCTCATAAATGTAACATCTTTCAACATTCATGGTTTGTTTTGAGGTCTACATGTGCAATCCACAAGAACAATTCCTTCTAGGTGATTAATCTCCACTCCCAGGCAAATGGTTTTGCAGATCATTTTTCTAACTTTTTGAAAGCAACAAAGACCCCCCAAAAAAATACTTTAGACATTAACACGATTGATGAGATTTCCAGGCTGGATTTTATTTTCCAAAATATTTTTTTGGAAACAACTACACCTCCTGTGAAAACCAGTTACAGCTACCACATGTCTGGCTGATCAGGGTGTATTTTATGGAACTTTCCTTAATGCATTTTTTTTTCTTTTCGTAACCTAATCCTCGTCTTACAGCTCCTTACTGGAGGTCTTTTACAGTTTTTGATAAGCCCTCTTGTAACCGCAAGGCACACCACAAATTCTTTCCTCTAAACAGACAATGGAAAAGTCTTTAAGTGACGGGAACGACTCGCTGAAGTGTCTGTTCATTGTCCGCAGGCTCCCTGATACATTGGGATAAGACGCTCCAAATATTTTAGAACAATTGGTTCAGGGAGATTGTGAGGCACGGTCATTCCTGGTCATTGTAGGCGAGCGTCTTGTACCTCGAACATTTTGCATGTTTCTAGTTTCCAAAATATATCATTCGTGAAAAGGTTTTCCTATGAAATCTCTTTTTTTGAAACTTTTTGTTCCATATATACACACGTATATATGTGTATACAGTGAGGGTGTTTTAAGATTTTCGAGAGAAGTGTAAAACTTTAGGTATGGTTATTAAGTTAAGAGGAGCTGTGACTATAACATTTTACAGTGTAACTAATTTAAGTTATTTAAATTACTATAGTCTGTGTAATTTATTTGGAGACCTTTAATGTCCATTCCATGTTGAGAACAGTGGCAGCCTGTGGCAGAGCCAGCATTATCTGGTCCATTTCCTTATTACCATTGACTAGTAGCTGCTGTAAGTCGGGATATCGGGTGATATTGAGACATCTTTTCTGATTTTTGCAGTTTCCATCTTGCTGCTGCGAAGGGGAACGGGGAATGTCTGAGGGTAATACTGGCTCACAACGTTGATGTCTCATCACAAGATGCAGCAGGTAAAGTGCACGTGTAAGCTAAGAGTTAAGAATTCTACTTTTCTTTTGTTCTATTTGGGTAAATAGCAATTTGGGTAGATGATAGGTCGATAACAGCTGGCATAAGGAGAAATTTGTCAAGGTCGTGGAATAGCCAATACACAAACCTAGGAACATCCAGGCTCCATCCCTTTTCGAGATGCAGGTAGGGGGTCCCGCTGACGTCACAAGTGGTCCCGCTGATGTTGCATACTGGGCTAGTTCCACATGCAGAAAATATTCTGGTTGGAGGGGTAATGGAGCGTTTCATTCCACGGAGAAGCGGCGCTTTACCCAGAGTCTTTGGCCGAAACCTGGAGAGTTCCCAGGCGTGCCAATACGTCACGCTATCTCCTTAGCAGACAGCTGATAATTTTTTTTCCTAGTCATCCCTCTTTAACAATGGTATCAAATTTGGGGTCTGTTAAAACTCACTAGACTGAGTTACAAAGCTAAGTTTAGTAAATATGAAATATCCGTATATAGCGTTTGCTAGAGACGCCCTGTATAATTGGTTTCATGGAGAAATCCCACAGAGGAACTGCCACCATTTTGTTTTCTGTACATGTAATATATGTACGGTCGGTAGGGTGCCTAGTAATGTGAAGGTTGTGCCGGCTCCGCTTATTTCTATTAACACATTGAGTTTCCATTTAACTAATTTTGTATTTTGTTTCATTTTTCTACAGGCCGCACTGCTTTGCATTTGGCTATTTTGAATAACCATTTAGACTGTGCAAAGAAACTCCTGCAGGTGAGAATAGATATCCATTACTATCGCCGTTATTTTTATTTTGTTTGAATTGGGTTAATATTCCAAGGAAAAGCATGCGGTATTGTATGCGGTTGAATATTCTGTGTCTTTTACATGGAGGGAGCGCCCGCTGATGTTGGCGGGAACATCCGCTGAGGCCTAGTCAGCCTACACTAGAGTAACCACATCGGCCATGTTTTCCGGGACACACATAATTTTTACATATTGCTGACCAGCCCAGATAATATGCTGCTCTGCAGTATGTGTGATGTATAGACTTATGGAAGGGAACCAATTAGTCAGTTAAACACCCCCCATACCGCAGGGCAGCTTTTTATCTGGGCTGGTCATCAATATGTAAAAATTATATGTGTTGTGGAAAACATGGCCGATGTGGTCACTAACCTACGTCAGAATACATGGCTGCCCCCTCAAAGAAAATAATTAAAATAATTCAATTAATTTATTAGAAATGTGTATTTTTCATTATTTGTACCAAAGTAGTTGAAATATGGTTAATTGGACACAGACGGATGAAAGGATGAAAAATCAATGCAGTGCATCCTAATGACTCTCAAAGGGTTAACATCCCTTCCGCTTGATGTGGCAGCGGGGTATTTTATAATCTGCCCCCATATGACTTGGAGTCCATATCCTTTATTACCTGGCACCGGGGCACTGTTGGGTGAATCTGGCGCGTGTGAACCTGAGAGTGATGGGGGTTTCACCGTCTTTCGTCAGCGCTGATCACATGTAGATTGATCTCTAGATTGATTTAGACGGATACACTGCTTCTGACCCTTCAAAGAATGGCCAAATTCCGAGCGTGTTTTCACCATTCAGGAAATCAGGGTCTAAAGGTCGCTCGCATTCCTTTACGGTTATAGAGAGTGTTTCTAAGCCGCTGCGTCACCGTACAGGCATAGAATAGTGATTGTGGGAATTTTAAATAAATTTTTTTCCTGTTTTGATAAAATGTAATAATTCAATATATTATTATATGTAATATATTTATTAAATACATTATTAGATATTTATATATAAACCATTTATTTATTTTTTCCTCTTTAAACTCTAGTCAAAGACCCCAGTTGACTGCACAGATGTGGCTGGGAAGACCCCGCTACACTACGCAGGTAAAATTTCATTTCTTTCTATTCTGTTTCTTGCTCTTTGCCATGAAAACTTAACGCTGCTTTGTATGCTTTAATATATTATATAGTTCTTCTGGGGGATCAGTCTAGTGCCCCAGTATTCGTCCCCAGGGGCGCTATTCTAGAATGTCCAGATTTATATTACTTATATATATATATATATATTTATTATCATTTCTGCTTAATTATTAGCATGCCTTAAGTAAAAATAATCTATTTTAATTATTTAAGTAGCTATTCTAACAAAAAAATAGAAATGGTGCACATGCATCCCATTGCCCTTGTGTCAAGTTACTCGGATAAAATATAAATATTGTCAATCAAGAGTTAAAGACCCAGGTCCTCTCAATGCCTCTACAAGGACCCACCACTGGTTTCACTGATACCCCACCCCCCAATGGAAACAGTCCTTGGTCTTATCTTAAATTCGGGAGCCATATGCCTTTCCCATGCCTGTTTAAATCCCCTTGCTGTATTAACCTCTACCATTTCCGCTGGGAGACTGATCCACTTATCTACCACCCTCTCAGTAAAGTAAAACTTTCTTACATTACATCGAAACCTCTGACCCCCTAGTTTTAGATTATGACCTCTTGTTTCTCCTTGGAAATACCCTTGCATGGTAGAGATCCCTGCTGTTCTGATCTAATACTCTTGCTTTTCAGTTGCCAATGGCTCAATACCAGCACTGCAACTCCTGACAGAGCAGAGATGCCCCCTTAATGTGAAGGATGCGGTAAGAACATATTGACTTAAGGTTATGTACTTTATTTAAATGTATTATAATTAATAAGTATATAACTAAGTACTGCTGCAGAACATATCAAGAGAGAACACACTTGGCATATTCCGCAGCGCTGTACAACGGTATTTAGAAAGAATACCTCTGATACCGGATTTCATTGGCCATCGCACCGGGTTTTATTATTATTATTTATTGTTTTATATAGCGCCATTAAATTCCGTAGCGCTGTACAATGAGTATCTCACGACTGTTTACTGCTTTATCGGTCGTGTGTGATAGCTGAGAATCACTAGGGCCCGGTGGATTAACGAGTAGTTATTTCTTGATGATTTAGAAAACTGTTCCGGGTATCCGAAAGAAATGTTTCAGCTTAAAAGCTTGTGTACCGGAGATTAACTGTTCATCCGGCAGGAAATCCCATGGCCTACTTTTTGCTGATCACTTAATAATTTTCCATTATTTTAAGGTTTAACTCTTATTAGACCTTATCTATTAGGCAAGAATCTATCTTTCCTGCCTGTATTATTATTATTATTTCATCATTATTTGTAAGAGATAAAATATTAAAAAAATAACTAGTTGTTAAAAATAAATAAATCCAGGTGAAATAAAAAGCAACAAAGGGCTTTCAAGCCGTGGGACTAGTTTGTTACTCACATTTTATCGCGGATGACCCGTCACCTACTGAGCTTTTTTATCATTTGTTGTATTTAATTGTATTAATTAGTGGGATATTTGCTTTGTTGAGATATACTGTGCCGCTGTATTGTGCACAACACTTTAGACACTATTCCCTATTGTAGCCAAAAAATAAGCACGAGTTTCATTAAATGCACCCGTTGTACAGCGCCGCGGAATAGGAGGGCGCTATTTAAAACAATACATAATAAATGGCAGTTTTAAGGAGTACAAGGAAAATGTTTCATTAAAAGTCTGGCAGCGTGCGGAAGATAATCTCTTATCGTCTGGATGACAAATGCATTTAGACCGCCAGACTCTAGCCCCCCGCGGTGATTTCATTACCAGTAACTATAACGTTACCGCGTTCTGCGTCTGACCCTCCTGTCTTTCGTTAGTGACTATTAAATCGCGTGATTACGTTCCCACCTTAATCTTTTTGTTTGCGGCAATCTTGTACCGTGTATTAAGCGTATACATTAATCTCTCGACCAGGGACACGTCTCCCAACACTTCAAACGGCTGACGAGGGATAGGTTTGTTTAAGGGGGGGGTCATTAGAGGAATAGCTAAGACACGAGGGACGTGAGGCTTTACCAACCTATTAGAAACAGAGAACTTTGGGATGAAAAAGACTTATGTCCATTAAGTCAACCCTTCTGTCCTTCCTGATTTTGATAGAAAAAGAAGCCAAAAACCCCAATAAGCTTTTTTTTAAAAAAAATTGCCACTTAGGGGAAAAAATTCCTTCTTGACTCCGAAAGGCAATTAGATTTCTTGTTGGATCGAAAAGCTCTAAAATATTAATGTTTATTCTGATCAGATGCCATTTAGCAGTTAAGTAGGAATGTATCCCCTTTTTTGAGGCACATTTGGAAATCGTTCCAGTAGTAGATATTTATTTTTTTTTGCTTTCTTCTGGATAAACAGCGAAGTGGAACTTGATGTAGATCTGACATCTTATTCTGTTCTCTGGAGGATTGAAAAAATCTACAAAAAACTTATTTTTAGATGATGGATGCTATAAATTTATAAAGACAATGACATTATATATAAAACATCTGTTCGAGGGCATAACACTGAGTTCTTGGTGTAGAATTATACACAATAGTGGCTTCCCTGCCTCGTGAATGAAAAACCTAATAATTAAGTAAAAATAAATTGTTACCGCAGCAAACATAATCCTGTAATATCAGGCAGCGCTTCTCGTCCGTTGAGGCAATTCTTGCGGGAGGCGAGACCGCAGCAGAGCCGACTGCTGACTAACCCGGCACATGTCGTGGATTAAAATGCACTTCAGAGAATCCCCAAAGGACCTGGAACCGCTCCTCGCCCCCCTGGCTCATTCTTGAATCATATTCCGTTCCCTTCGTGCTCTGAGGACCTTGTGTCTTGTTGTGTCAGTACGGCTGATTTAAAGGGACAGGCATCTCGGTTTTGGGGGGGGGGTTCACGATATAAGATCTGTAAGTTTTTCCGTCCCGTACCCGAGACCTGGCTGGGTTTCATCTGGAGTCTCCGGGTCAGTGTCTTCAGTCTCAGGGCATGGGAGCAGAGTTTGGTCATACTCACTCCCTATTGTTTCAAGTAGATTGTAATGTCAGGAGCAAGACTCAAAAGCCCACCATTCCTGCCAAGAACTTTGTATAAAAGCACTAAATGGCTAGATGGCAGCTTATGGGCCAGGTTCTCATCTCCTGATGTATATCTATGTATTAATGCATATTTGTCATGTGTGTGATAACGGCCCCATTGTAATTGTACAGCGCTGCCTAAGTTGTTGGCGCTTAATACATAAAAGATAATAATAATAATAAAGTGTGACCTAGCCTTCCCGGTGAAGTTCCCAAACTTGTCTCTGTCTCTTGGGTTTGCCCATTTTGCTTGATGGCCGGTTGGCCGCATGGAGGCCAACAGTAATATTACTGACCCTTTAAATTTGTTAATAAAAAAGTGACATACTTTGTGTTCTTATGTGAAAGTCTTAGACATGTCAATATTGTCATACATGTATTTTATTATTTCAATGCCCTCTACCGTGGAGGGCTGTCTCCACTTGTTTGCTTTAATATTCTGGCACATTTTTTTTTAACTTGGAGAAGTTTGGAGAATTTGTGTGAAATTATCAATTATTTGTTGTGCTACAAATATTAAAATGAGCCGTAAACTAATATTTTAAGAGATAACCTAAGGTGTAAGGTTAGGCCTAGGGCAGCACTGCCTACTGCCCCCTCCACGTCACCGTCCTTCATAGTGTGTGTTGGGATGTGACGTCATATCCCGGTAGGAAGGAAACTATGGGGGACGGTGCCGACTCAACACAGCCCTTCATAGAGTTAATGCCTAACAATTCTAACAATTACACTTTTACCTCTTGTATAATACACCCTAAATCCCTCTAGATTGTAAGCTCGTTTGAGCAGGGCCCTCCTCGCCTGTTGTTCTGTAAGTCAAATTGTTAGGTTATATACTACTTGTTATGTCCTGTTAACCCATTGCACAGCGCTACGGAATATGATGGCTCTAGTTAAAACAAAAAATAATAATAACAATTAAAAATTAGTGTGGCCCCCACACATACATTTTTGATGAAGTCAAAAAGAGCTATTTTTCTACTATCGAAGAGTAGCCTAGCTTCAGTGGAATTCTGTAAGAGGCATTGCCTAGGCAATCTAGGCCAGAAAACACCACCGATTAAAGTTAGAGAATGAAACTTCTGTGTCATTGAGCTCCTCCCCCAGCTGCCTTGAATGAGAACAGGAAGCATTCCTACGTAGACTTCTTGCACATGCTCTGTAGAACTCTTCATAAGCTGTATTTGTCTTACAGGAAGGAAATACCCCTCTGCTCATATCGATTTTACATGGACATACAGAAGTGTTGAAGTATCTCTTGGATCACAAAGCTGACATTAATTTGAAGGACAAGAATGGAAGGTAAATACTCAGAGAAGGTTTAGACAAATCTTTGGATTAATATCGCTAAAGAACAAATTTTATATAAAAAAATGTCAAAAGGGAAAATTGTATCTGCTATCTCTGAACAGAATGGCACCTGCTCGCAGTCATCTGGCACCCTTAAATTTTAATTCCCTGCAGTAGCCACACGAAACTATGCATGGTGGATGCACCCCAGAAATAGGGAGTATGGGTTGAGTATGAGCCAAAGGTGTGATTGGCTGGCGCACCTGTTAAGCCCCCTGTCCTGGTCACCTAATGAATATCTACCAACATTCCATTAATGGTCCGTAGATCAAATACAATGTTACACATTATTCTGCCACTCAATTAAGTCACACTTTGCCCAAATGACATGCTTTTCCCCGAATGTTCCAGACCTGTGTATGCTAAGCTGCTATGTGGGACATTAGCAGGAACAGCTGAGAGCCTGGACATCTACCTATTTGTCAGGACTGTTGTTGAATGTTTGGGACTGTTGGCAGGAATGCCCAATGGACCCCACACACACATACACACTCAAAGGCGCATGTCTTATGTTCTGCTCTGCTAGTCATTTTGTAAAGTAAGGCCATCCTCGTCTTCTAAAAGAAATGTCAGGGTATAAAAATATCTAAATTACTGTAGCAAGTTTAGGAAATCTAAATTACTATAGCTGGTTTAAAATACTGTACTAAAGCATGTCATCTGTCAAAGTTATACAGCGTTAACAGAGTTCTATGAACTCATCGTGGAAGCAGAATTTACATGTGATTAGTAGATTATTAAAGGCAACATTCTTGACTCTGTTAGTGATGAATGAGAAATGTCTCTGCCAACACAATGATATATTTCTGCTGATAGGGACTGATGTACAAGGCACACAGCAAATAAATCCCAATAATAATCTATTAAAACAACGCACCCACCTGTAGTCTACAGAATTAATAGCGTTTTTCATACTTTATGACATCACATTTTTATAACGGAAAGTAAAGAGACAGAGGGTAAAAAAACAACATTCTAGACAATCACCATGAATGACAGTCATTAGCATATTTAAATTTAACCAATTGAATGAAACTAAATAAATGAATTAATAAGAATGTATTATTATTTTTATTAACATAACACTTCTGCTTACAAGGAAAATGTTATTTAGATGCGTGGCTGCAGTTGGCAGGATCTTGTGTCAGGGCTCTTCATGTGCTGCATGGGCGCCTTGCTCGGCTCGCGCATGGATTGACGAACCAAGCCTGTGGCCCGGCTCGGCTCTTTGCCGCAACATGGGAAGACTTGTTCACCTCTACATGTCACACACTATGTGGAGCTCCTTGGCCCGTCCTTTTCATTTCATGTTAGATTATCTAGCAGGGTTCTGTGGATGGATTGAGATGGGGTAGTTTTTGGTAGCGTCTACATGCATGGTATCAAGTAATGTACATCGATGAGGAGCACCATGTGGGTATATCTGGTAGCGCTATATCTACCTTTCAAGGACTGTCCTTTTAATGGACTTTGCCTAGGTCTGCCATAGTAATTAGCTAAATGAATTACATGATCACAATTAAATATCATGGTGTATATGAGACAGAAGGTTTAGCCGGCATTCCGCAGAATAGTAACACTCTTACTCCACGTAAGCGCATCCCGTAGATAAAGGTCAGATTGTTTCAGTGCTGTACTCATAGCTTGACATTATCTCATTGAAGAAGAATTTAGGTTGGGGTATGTGTTTGAGGATAATACTGCAGGTTGGTAGATTAATGGTTGTTTGAAAAGATTTTCACTAATGGTATAAGAGATCACATTAGCTCCTGAAATCTACATCTCTTGCATTCTTTGAAGATGAGACATCTTGTCAACTTTTTGAGGAACGCAAAAAAGGATTTTTTTGGTAGTGGTAAAATCTGCGCAAGTCTTTTTGGGTAAAATTGCCGATCTACACAGTCAGTAACGATGTATTCTGGCAAATTCAATCGCGGAGGCAGCACCACCACTGGATGGATCGTGGTGAAAGTGCCTCTATTCCATACAACTTGACCACCAATGGTCGTACCCCAAATTCTTCATGGACTTTGCTGGGGAGATAGTCCGTAGTTTGAGTGTCCACGTATGTGCAGATACCTTCCAGTGCTTGCGGGAGTCACTGGTGCCTTGGAGGCATTTTGTGAAAAGCCCCATCACAAGCTTGTTGCTGCCTGCCTCGGACCATTTTCAGATATTGTCCTCTTCAAGTTAAACGCTTCAGGCTTTGTACACTTAATGAAATCCATTGTTACACCTCCCCAAACAAACTATACACAATGTTGTGCCAAACCTTTTTTTTTTTCTTAAAGATTGATGAGATAATGTTAGTTTTTCCGCGGATCCCTGACGTAAACTATTAAACTAAATATTTTCAATGATCAATAATTTCATGGAACGCACTTGAAATCCTCCACTATCTCACAAAACCATGTTATTGCGCAGCCGCACTGTCGGCCAGCCCGAAGGCACACTAGGGCCTACCTGACACAAATCCCAGGGCTACAGATCACATTTATCAATAGGGATATAAATCAGCACAATTAAATGTTTCTTTGTTCTCCAGCTAAAATTATCAAAATTATTAGAACGTTTCATTGGACCAATCTGTTGGTTTTCTCCTTCCTAGGACTCCATTAATTTTGGCATGTGAGTCTGGTAACCTCAATATGGTGGACATCTTAGTGCATATGGGGGCCGACCTCAAGGCAACAGATGCTCTAGGACATGACGCTCTTCATTATTCCAGAGTGTCCGGAAATTCGAAGATCGTCAACCTCCTTCTGTCCAAGCTCAGCCAAGAATCAGGTATGCGTGGCAGTCTTCATTTTACGTTTGCTCAGCAGATCTCACCAGAGACTGGACTATGACAGACCCGGACTTACATCACATTGTCTTCTCATTATTATGGTTTTTGACGACCAAAACAAATGTTGTTTTCTGTGTCATTCCATTCAATCAACCTCCCTGCCATTATAAGGGGAACACGAGAAACCCAGCACAGCTGCAGAAATGTTCAGTGACTTTTATTTATTCCACGATAGAGGCACGTAAAGTGTTAGTATTTCTCAGGAAACATCAAAGCATTGAAATAAATCACATTACTGCAGCTGCAAGTGAGCTGGGTTTACTGTGTTCATGGTTTTCAGAGGGGTATCAGCAGGGATAGGCCTAAGGTTAGTAGCACCTGGGTGCCGGCTTTCTTTGTCTCCTTTCTATAACCAACACACATACACTCTCTCTAACACCATACACTAAAACCCACACTTACTCTAACACCATATGCTAGCACACACTCTCTCACTTACTTTGTACACAGCCTATCTTCAGATTAATTTACACATCACCACCGCAGGGTCATATAACCCTTTATGTGCCGCCGCAGAGCACATCGGCTACTAGGGAGCCCAGGTGATGTGACCCACCACATCCGCCTCAGCTCGCCACTAGGTATCAGTAGGATTACATGCCATGTCTAGGATATGGTGTTTGATTCATAATGCAACATGCAAGGCATATGGCAAATCGGCTTATTCAAACAGGAGTCGATTCGAATTAGAAAATATATTGGAATCATTTCTAGCTCTGTCAATTCAATCATTTTATTTCTTTTGTACAGGCATGAAGACCCCAACAAAGCCAGTCCAGGTACTTCTTTTTGCTTAGAGAAAATTATTTTAATTAAAATAATTCTGGGTTTATTTACACTTTAAAAAGTATTTTCCTTAGTGATAAGCTTACTCTTTTAGAGTTATTCCATATTATTTCTGCGACTGAAGATAACCAAGATCCTTTCTCTTTCCATCTTTAATATTAGAATATAGAAATGTCTGTATCCAATACTGCATGTAATGAAGACATCTCCTTTTCACATACACATTGTACACTTTGCTGTTGGGCCCCCACAAGCACTTTGGACCATTTAAAAATGGCAGCTACTCTGTGGACATTTGAGTCCGATGCCTAGCTGCACCTTTCCCTTTCTCACCAATCTGTACTCGTCTGTTACCTGATATATAAGGGGCGTATTTACTGAAGGGCAAAGTAGCCATGGACATGTTTTCTGACACTTCCAACTCATGTATAGACTCATTTATTAACGTTTGAGTGATGCAGACTCTGCTGTTGCCATGATGTATGTAAATGCCAATGTGCGCCATGAGATTTGTAGTAGCCACAGCTGCAGTGTTAAGCAAACGAGACGCAACGCAAGCTTTTTCATGCTGTCTCCTCTTGGCTGATCCACTTTCATACCAGTTTTTGAAAAATTCTAGGGGATCTCTCCAAGAGACAAAGTATACCCCAGACACAGAACGCCTTATTGAGCTTAAAGGCATAACAACCATACCTCACTGATGAGGCCAACCAAGGCCAATGTCCATCTGGGTCATTGGTCCTCTCGTGCAGAGGAAATGTACTTTGCGTTTTAGGTCTAGACTGCCATTGTGGGCAAGATATTAAGTTATTTTCTGTCCTTGTCATCTCGTTCTTCTCGTAGCTGGTCTTTCACTCAGTGGCATGATTGGGAATGCCAAGTTGTCTATCCATTATCACCGTTCAAAAAATTAGAGATGTATACTCATGGTCCCAGACTCCAGATCCAAATATATCAAGATTGCTAACTCATTGTGACCGATGAATTACATTTAATCCGATTTATACATAATCTACTACTACATTTTATATCTCACCATTGTTCTATACATTGTACTAGCCAATGTTTGCAGGGCTGTAGATTAAAAGCGGTATTATTTTTAATTTTTTTATTGTACGAGATGCACATACAACAAATTTATATAATGTGTAGATGACATTTGTAACCGGTTCCTTCTAAATACGTAAATCCCATTCGTTATTGAATATATCCGCATTATTTTACACCTGGTGTAAATTGTGATTAGTAGAAATTTAATGTTTTGGATACATGTGAACATTTCTGTTTAGGTTTGGGTTTTTATTTCTTATGTATTTCGAATAAACACAATGAACCATTTGGGGGTTTAAATGTGGCAGATTCCCATCATACCATTTGTACCACTGATGGGGCTTCCAAACCCCACTGGGATAATGCCGGCACTTTCAGGCAGCAGTGATGTGGCCCTTTAGTAAATATGCCCAGTAGTTGTAGAACTGTTTAGAAACTTGCTTGATCTTTACTAACCCAACTAACAGAGCTCAATTTTTCTGGCCTATAAAACTTCCAGCATGATCAAGTCACTAAATTAAGTTCTGAGAGAAGTGGGACTCCAAAAAAGCGCAAAGCTCCGCCACCACCTCCTATCAGTCCTTTACAGGTAAAACATATTTATTGTCTGTGTATCCAGGTATCGTTTTACTGCATACAATGCGGGGTCAATGTTTGTCTGTATATCTGTGTTTTATTTTACCGCAAAAGGATAAGTGATGCTTTCAGCGATAGCCCCGCTGGGTATTCTGAACCCATAACTCAAGTTCCAGTTAACACAGGAACAGGTAACATCGGTTAGAAGAAGAGCAGCAAAGGGTCTTTACCAGATATTTTCTTGGATTAGTTAAAAAGGGACAACTTTAGTTGTTTCCAAAGGATTTTTTATGATCTTGATCGTTCCTCTGCTCCACAAAGATAGACAACCGATAGCAGGAAGGCAGGATCATACAATATCGCTAAACTAACAGAGGAGCGAGGAACATGGCGGGTGGGTTCAGGGCATTTAACACATGTCAACGAGTTTAGCCTTACTGATAAGTTCTTGAAAAAGCCAATAAAAAAACAAGACAGCTAACTGATTTTATTCTTTATTTTTATCAAGCTAAGTGACATGTCCACCCCGTTGTCATCAACATCCACACCACTGTCTCCAATAGGGCAAGTGTTCTTCCCTGATCAACCCAGCAAGGTAATGTTTAATACATGTCAGAACAAAGAAAATGTAACTTTTAATTTAGGTATACTACTGGCATAACCACCGTACCAAGCGGTAACATGTTAAATGAATAGATTGTAAGCTCACAAGACCAAGGTCCTCGTCTCCTCCTGTACTAGTATGTTGTAAAGTGCGTTCATCTTGTTGTCAGGTTGTGTCTCCTCGCTGCCTCTGTTGTAATATGAAATCCGCTGCTGCTCTATTAATAAATGGAATATAAAATGTTGGGTTTTTTGAGCCACTTGACTGGTTTGTCGAAGCCTTTTAGATGCAGAATTTATTTCTCTTTTATTTAGCCCAGGATAGACAGTCAGAATAAATAATCTCATTTTGAATTTTGTTTCGTTCTCAGGATGACTCTGCTGCCTCCAGACTGGAATATAAGGACAGACTGAGTGACAGTACAGGTGAGGATAGCCTGGAGCCGTGTGTATCGGAGAGTCCTCTAGTATTGTACTCCTATGCGTGGATTCCGATACCTACTCCTATACACTGGCACGAAGTTGAGAACGGTTTCATGTTTATATCACACCGGTCATCCGGCTCTGCCGAACACATTGTCACAACCTGCCCTAGGACAGAACCCCCACCCCATGCTTTTAACTGCACGGGGTCAGCAAATATGCCATTCACGTCAAATTCTACAAAAAAGGATTCCACAGACACAAGTTAAAGCATGTCCAGGCCCACCGACTACATTACAGAGGCGCACGTATAGTTAAAGGGAAGGATACAGTATTCAGGTTCAGTAACGTTCGTTTATCGGAAGGGGTCTCTTGTAGACACGCTGGATGTGACTTTTTATTGATTTTCAATTTCAGGGGATGACAGCCTGTTTGATGTAAGCTCAGAAGCAGAGCATCAAGACGCCGTTTCATTACTCCAAGCAAAGGTTGCTGATCTCACCTTATTAAACAAGGAGTTGCAAGAAAAGTTGCAGGTATGTAATGCTGTATGTTCTGAACAGTAAAAGTATTTAAGTTGTATGTATCCATACTGTTCTCCAATCAGAGTTTTTCAGTGGATTCCCTAGTACACAGCAGTAAACAACTTTACTTCATCGAGTGCCCCTTGTTTCCTATCATATAGTTATGACCTTGTTCGGAAGGTCTCTGGACCCGCCAGCAGTACCCAGAAGAATACAAGACCCATTAAGAAACGCAGCCTTAGATTCTTGAATGAGAATTTAATGGCAGGAAAGAATCGTCAGGCCCATCTAGTCTGCCCGTTTTTCCTGCTATAAAGACTCGGGCGTTAGGAAGTCTTTGGGCCTGTCCTAGATTTAGGAGCCATATGCTGTTGACATTTCTTTTTGGCTTGTGTTGAATTGTTTTTGTTGAATTTACCCGATGTAAGTAGGAGGACTTCATACATCCACGTTGTCTTTAAACTATAATTTTGAATCAGTCCGTAAAGTCCGAAAAGGTCCTTGCATAAAAAGAATATATAAATTGTGTATGTATTACTTACATATTTCATATTTTGATGAAGTTGCAGACCTCAAAGTGCCAACGTGTCATGCGCTCCTGTTGTAGTGAGTGTTGTTTTCACCTTCCATTAAAAAAACAACCCATAACAAACACAAGCATATACTCACATTCACTTACATGCATACTTATATATATACATCTACACATACATACTCACAAATACATATACACACACGTAGATACATATATATATAATTTTGTTGACGGATAAATGCAGCAATCTGAAGAATGCAGAATTTTGGGCTGGTTAGAAAGAGATCCATGATCTCTGGAAACAGTCAGTCGGCAACTTGGTCGTATTCCTCAACAGAGTGCTTGGCGTGCCCATTGTGGGCCGCGGGCCATTGGTTTGTCTTCACTGTGCTGCACAACTTCAATGGATAATCACCATCTTATTTTAGGCTGATCACCAATTTTTTTTTCTGTCCTATTAAAGGTGCTGTTCCAATTAGGCATTAATTGTCCTCTCTAGGACGTTTAGCAAGTGAACCTCTGCAGATTTCATTTTATTCTTTCTTCTGAACGATCACATGTCGGTGCCTCCTTTCCTGTCACATGGCTATTATGCATGCCCTGAAAATTTTGTAATAAGGCGATAATGGGAATTATACAGCAAATGATGCATTTGGTTACAAAAGTGTTATATTCCGGTATAACTGCACTTTTAATAAATACTCATCTCCACGAAACCATGATTGGAAAGGAGGTGGATTGTAATTCAAAAAGAAGCATTTTTTTGCTGAAAGGTGTTTGCCATAATCTTTATTCCCTATGCTTTTTTCTCAGGAGAAAGTCAGCAATGAGCCCGTGGTGGATATTAGCTGTGACTCGTTTCACTCCACACAGGCTGAATTAAGCACGTCTCTCTACAAAAATCAAGACGCAAAGTCACCCGCCGTCACTTCTGAGAACTCCGACGTTTCTTTCGATTCCCAACCCGAAACAGCAAGTAGTGAACCGAAAATGAAGCACCTTGAGAAAGCCGTGGAAGACTTGCAAAGGCGGCTAAATCAATCGGAAGAGGAAAGGAAGAAGTTGGAGGATCGGATGAATTCCGTCTCTTCTAGTTTTCGGCAGTCTGTTGATTCTGAGGTTTTTGAAGAGCCTCCAGAGTTGATAAAGTATGAGCTTCATGGATTAGAAGATAAAAACCTAGAAGGTGCGCGGGAAAAAACCGATGTGCCTGAGGAATCGGAGGAATTACAAGAGAACGCTAGAACAGGTAAAGAGGGATTGTTGCTACTTGAAGAGTTAGAAGCATTGAAGAGCGAGTATAAGGATGCCCAAGCTGAAAATGAAAGGAAAGAGATGGAGTTGAGAGATTTGAAACATCAACTGGATACAGTAACGGAAAGCATGGTCAAGCTGGTGTCTGTGGAACAGCAAGAGGAAAGGGAGAGGTCTTACCGTGCTCTTATAGAACAGATCAATCAAGAGAATGTTAAACTAAGTGATATGTACCAAGAGAAAGTAGAGGAACTGGAGAAGTGGCAGAAAGAATTAGAAAGTCAGAAGCAGTTGGCAACCCAGGAACAGGATAGACAAGTAAAGGACGACATGGCTCGAAGAATAGAAGAGTTAAGTAGACAAGTAAGTGATCTGTCTTTGTTGTACAGCGAAGCCCAGGTGGAAGTTGAGAGGACAAGGCAAGCTTCACGGGATCTCCTGCTTGACTTCATCCAGAAAGACGAGCATGCCAAAATTGTGCAAGAAATTAAAGAGAGCAAAGAGAAAGTGGAGAAGGACTTAGGTGATCTCATGTCGGAGCACACCAGGACTCTAGAAGAAGTGTGTCAGCTGAAACAGCTAGAGAAGGAGATGGGGAACTCGCCGCTGGTTTCGGAGCAAGTGAAGGTTATTGATGCTTTAAAGAATACTCTTGGCGAAATGGAAGTGGAAAGAAAGGAGCTACGAGTGCAGCTCGCTTCCAAGGAATCTGATGTCAGCCGTTTACAAGAAGAACTGGAAGAGCAAAAGTGCATCGCGCAGGAAACAATGGTCGTTAGAAAAGCTTCTGAACAACGGCAGGCATCTCTAGAAGAAGAAATTAGCACTTTGTCGACGGAGTTAGCAGACCTTATGAAGGAGAAAGAAAGGTTATCTATGAACAATGGACAAGTGGCAGTGGAACTTGTGCAGTTAAAGGGGGAAAAAGAAAGTTTGCAGTCACAGCTTAGATCAAAAGAGCAAGAAATTGACGGGTTTCAGGTGAAATATGACAAAGCCCAGGAAGAGCTGAATGAAATAAAGAAATTTACTCAAAACACTTCAAAATTAGAAGAAGAAAAAGATAAAAAGGTGGGTTAGTGCATATTTCATGTGCTGTATATGCTAAAAGATACCGATCATAAATGAATATATTTATATATATATATATATATATATATACAAATGCTTTATGTTAAGTTTAACTGTTTAGTTCCCTTACAATTAAGACAAGCAGATAGTTGATTGCATGCACATTTTACCCGCATTTTCTAGGCCATGGCTTGATATCATCATCAAGGATTGTATTAATAGAACGTGTTGCGGTGTGTACTTGCAGATAAGCGAGTTATCCAAAGAAGTGAGTAAATTGAAGGAAGCGCTAAACAGCCTTTCTCAACTGTCCTTCTCGTCAAGCACTCCGAAGAGACAGAGCCAACAGCTGGAGGCCATGCAGCAACAAGTCAAGCAACTGCAGAACCAGCTGGCGGTACGTATATACCACGCAGAGACCCGTCTGACAAAGCTATTAGCCAGATTACGGCTGCTTCAGGCTGCAGTTCTACCAGCCTCGTGAAGAAAGGAGGAGAGAGAGCCAAAGTCAAGCCAGCTCAAACTCTTCTACTTCAGCTTTATGGTCCCTGCAGGCATCCGTATTGATGTACGAGAGAACTTTCCTTATGGAATCCAACCTATGGCCGACTCGCCAAACTCTTATCCAGATACATTGTCACGTTCGTCTTAGACGTAACTTTTTTTTTTTTTGCTCTCTCAAGAACGCATTCTCAGATCTGTGTTTATTCTGGGAATTAAAGAGCTCTTTTAACTCTCCCTTACATAAAAAAAGGAAAGCATTATAATTATTTATTGTTTTATATAGCGCCATCGTGTTCTAATTGATGTATATTGGATTGCAAGCTTTCAAGACTACCTAGGTCTCTTCAGGATTATTATACCTGAATGCCTAAAGAAGGGACCTAGATAATCTGGAAATCTTGCATTATACAATGCATTATACGTCAATTACCCAATAAAGGTATAATTTTTACCAAATCTACCCTCTCTCTCTCTCTTTCAGTGGCGAACACAGTAAAACTCTATACCTTTACATAAGAATAGCATAATAGTTTTTTTTCTCAGTTTTTTGGTTACAAGGTCTTTTCACGTCAGTATTTCACATTTTATGTTTATACTCTTTTAATCACCTAAAACAACCTGATATCAAGCCATGTTGACCAGCTGACAGTATGATGTCAGAGCTTTTAGCATCACAAGAACCAAAATCAGCTGCCACCAAATGGGTGCAATAAGCTAAATAAATATATATGTATAAACATTCTAGAATTCTGTTACTATACCATTTTGTACCGAGTCACTTATTTACTACAAATAGGTCTGGGTTTTATTTTTTATTTATAAAAAGCATACATGAATACATTTAAACTAAAAAATTTTTTTTTTATTATTTCATTTTAGGAGACAAAGAAACAACACCAGGATATTGTGTCAGTTTACAGGATGCATCTTCTATATGCAGTTCAGGTAAAATATATTCTGAAAAATGTCTTCCTTTTCGCACATAAGCAATAGAATGGCTTGGTCTTAAGTACCCATCTGAAATTCTATGGAGGAACTGACGTTATTAGCATTGACTTAACGAATCAGCTCAGGGAACGTCACCGATAATAGCACATGAGTGACAACAATGGCGGCCTCCATGTCTGCAGATAAAGGGAGTTTATTGGAACGAAATAAAATAAAACAATGGGAGACTTGGGCTGTAGATTTTATTTTTTTAAACTCTATTCTATTAAATTTGATAGGTTTATTGGATAGATCTCCAAAATTATGTTTACAATTGCTATATTTCACAGGGGTTTCAGTTCCACATTTGTCGACTATCCTTTATATCCATATATCAGTTATTGAAACTGTTACTGGTCATTTTTATAAATAGAAAAAATGATTTTTATTTCTTACCTTTTTTAACGCATATTAACAAGCATTTTATTTATCATGAATAATAATGACTTTTTTTTCTCCCTCTTCAGGGTCAAATGGATGAAGATGTCCAGAAAGTGCTGAAACAGATACTGACTATGTGTAAAAGCCAATCGCAAAAGATATGATGGATAAACTCACATGAGGACGGATAGTTAATATAGCATTGCCTCCTAGTATTACTTATCCTTCCAGGAAATGCATCAGATATGCTGGATTTTAAACGTTTTGAGTTCTTCTGTATCAGAAAATTATGTATTTTATATTTTTTGATAAGAAACCACAGTTTGCATTGAACTTTTTATTATGAACCCTAATAGTTTTCTTCCAATTGTCTCCCGGATCTTCGGGAAGCTTAGGTTAGAATAGTTCCGTTTCAAAAATGTATTAAAATGATAAGAATTTATTAGATTTTGTAGCCTGTATTCAGGAGAACATACATCCTAGTTACTATAGCAGTACTAGTAATATTCTAGTAATTTTATTCATACAAATTGTAATGAAATCTGATTTTTTTCTTGTACTTTTTAATTATTCTTCCTAAGCGTGCCGCCTTAACTGATGTAAATCAGGTTCCTTGTCTAAGTTATAGGAAATGGTGGACTGCACAGTACATTATGAACCGTACGTTATCATTCGTAGACATCAGTAAGAATATTCACACTAGACCTACCGTCAATGTCTATCTTAAGGGATACATATGTATACGGGGCAACTATATCCAATGGGCAAAGCTGGCTCAATGGGAATTCCATCCCAAAGCTCCACCACAAGAACAACCAAAACATCTGAGATGTAAATATTATTGAATAAAGGATCATTAGCATGATGAACGTATTAATCTAATAGGGGTGAAAGTCTGCACATAAAGCCAGCCATTCAGTGTAGCTTTCACTTTATAAAACAGCAGAACCAACATCATGACCATATCTGGGTCCACCCAACACTGACAAAGAAGTCAATTCTCGGTGTGATAATAGACATGTGGAACTGCAACATGATACAGAGTATGTCTTGAACATAAGGCTGGGCAAACTGGTGTGGCCTGAAGCCTAATACCTGACTTGTCAGGGGTGGAGGACTCATGGGCATCCACAGTAAGGAAAAGGAAGGGGCACTTGCCACCCCTAGAATTTTCTTGATAATGCCACCCTATTCTGTATATGCCATGCCCCATGGATAGGGGTAATATTTTGCACCTCCCTGGAAAAATGCCAACGGTGCCCATGATAGGAGCCAAGCTGGAAGCAGCTGAAAGGTCTCCGTACCGATCATGATCACCGAGATATCTAGCAGGTCCCCACGAATGGCTAAATGCGATCACAAAAAGGTAATTTATTGCTCTGGGCTAGCACGGGGTTACAGAATATGTCTCATTTACGTATATATATTATCTGTTGGACCAAAATGATAATTACTCCGACAGCCTAAAAGCCATTGAAAGCTCCCTGTCAGACAAGAAGCCTTTATTTATAGTCACATAACCCAGCAAGGAAAGCGATTCTAGGTTAATTAACCGGACACACAACGCATTCTCGCCAATTCATCGCAAGTATTCACAAACAAATGTGATATGGCAATGTGTAAATATTATGTTTGATCCAGATATGCCATGTTAACCAGTTTAGACAGTTTTTAAAAGAAAAAGACATCTTAACTTTAAAAAGCACTTCTGCTTACAGATATAAAACAGAAATTTCCGCGGTTGACATGGTAAATATCTGTAACTGACCTTTTCTGAGGCTACTAACTCAAGCACCGAAATAGTAATATTCTTATAATAAAAAAAAAGAACAGAAAGTTTGTAAATTCAGATGGTTTTATCCCAAGTATGTTAAGACTCCACATTAACCTCTTAAATGCTATGCTATTAAACTTATCTAGGTGTATCTGCAATGTATAGGACTAAAACCAGACTGGCAATAGAATGATGGCTGAGCTTTGTGCAGCGCTGCGGAATATGATGGCGCTATATAAATCAATAAATTACAATGACATTTTTTTCGTTTTTCGTTCCGTTAAGTTGGGCCGCGTATTAAAATTATTTTGGACGTAACCACCTTAAGTTTTGTTCAGAATGTTCCCGGTTCACTTTTGTGGACTCTAAACGTATAAAAATATTTTTTATTGTTTATATTTATATTTATTGCGTAATTTCATTTTATTTTATAATACGGATAAATCACTAAGACAATGTTAACACCCTGTTTGGTATACTGAGCCCATTCATTCATCAAAGATATTATTTTATTATTTTCAAGTAGCGTATTTTTTATAAATTGGATTAAATGGCAGTTCTATTTTCTGCCTACTGCTCTGTTATTTTATATGGGAATCATTCTTTTTTTATTATTCACATATGGAATATCTCAAATTTTTTTAATCCAAATTAAAAACCAAAATAATTTCACGTTGCATCATTATATTTAAAAAAATATATATATACCTTTTTTTTTACTGAAGTCATATTAATTCTATTGATACAGACCCCTCCGAAACATTCAGGTCCTATTAAAGATAAATACAAAAGGGGCTTTTTGTCTAAAAAGAATAAAGTGATTTGGGGCAAAAGTCTGAAACACACTTATCGCTATAGCAAAAGCAGGAGCATCGCATTGGTTGCTATGGTGATAAAAACCCCATTATAATTGCTACATCTTGCCCTGATCGCAGCCAGATGAGTTGTACCTGTGCGTCATATCATGGACCCCCCATCATTACAGGGGTCCATTTGTTTCCGTATACGTATTTATTAAACATAATTGACATTCTTCTAATGTGATGTTTACATTGTATTTCCCATTGTTTCTCTACATTATAAAATGTATGCGGAAAAACATATTGTTGGAGAAATAAAAAAGTTAAGGAATTCCAAAGTTTCATCTTTGCCCTTTTATTGACATAACGTCGGTCGATGCCTCTGTTCCAAACCGCCTTTCGGGTTTTAATGGATGAGTCTGTAAAGAGATCCCACAAGTTAAATGGCGATTAAGGTTCTAATGGCAGGTTACAGAGCACTTGAACGCAAGTATTGTAACCTAGATCGTTAAGACATCGTGTTGTCTTAAAACTAAATCTGGAACTAGAGGATCGGAAGCTCAGATGCAATGTAAGAAGGTTTAAGTTCACCGAGAGGGCAGTAGAAGAGTGGAACAGCATCCCGGCAGATGTGGTAGAGGTTAATACAGTGGGGGAGAGGATTTAATTTAAACATGCATGGGATAGACATAAGGCTCAGGACCAAGGACTGACTTTATGTTTGTCACCCCATTCCCTAAAGATTGTAAGCTTGCGAGCAGAGCCTCTCCACCTAATGTATCGGTTTGTCAGTTCTCGTCTTGTCATACCCCTTGAATATACGGTAAATTGCCGGCGCTATATAAATAAAAGATCATAATAATAATTAAAAAAGAACAGTGCTTTTTCTGTTTGAGAAATTGATCCCGTTCCCTATGCTGACGTAAACCGAGGGGTTGTGTACAAAAAGTCATTGTGGTGCAAAGTTTGAAAAGTTGTCTTATCTCCATAGCAACTGATGGAATGATCCTGCAGATTGGATCAGTTTCTATACATGAGCCTCTAGGCATCTCTACACGATCAGCTCACATCTTTAGCTCAGTTCGGAGTCCTTCCGTAAAGAAACGCTGCTCCGAAACGATCTTGGTAATTGTTACGCTTCGTAAATCCATCTTAAATGGGTCCTGAAACACAGTCGCTGGTCTTTGAAGTGCTCAGTATGAAGATGAAAGTCATGTCTAGCCAGACCATGCGCGGAATGCACTGAATGCCAGAAATTAAGACTTTGGACTAACAAACGCCCTGTGAGCCATAAGACCGAGCTTGCAATCTGACTATCAGCCAATAGATGATGTCATTTTACTTTTTTCCCTGTTTTTCGACGGCTAACACGGTACAAACCTTTTGACCATTTCGTTATAGTCATAGGGAATATATATAATACCTGTTGCAAAAAGTTTCGTAAGTAGTAAAAGTTACATATATTTGTGTGTCACGCATCTACTCGCCTACCCATGATGCTCTGCTGTTTGGGAAGCTAGTTCTCGTGGCCTGCCGCCTGGCACACCGGGAAGATGCTCGAGCGGCAGACCCGGCGCTGAGCCTTTGGCCAGCGTCTGGAAATGCCTGGCCACACACACTACATGAGCATAAAAAGGTAGAGCGTATCCAGCAAT
This sequence comes from Spea hammondii, assembly GCA_029215755.1. Lineage (NCBI taxonomy): Eukaryota > Metazoa > Chordata > Amphibia > Anura > Pelobatidae > Spea > Spea hammondii. The sequence goes on along the minus strand of JARDYJ010000001.1, from coordinate 176,705,933 downwards.
GAGGTCAAGAGGTGGCCGCTGGATTTAAAGTGCCAGGACCACCGTGACATCGCCAGCCCTGCCTGGAAGCCACTTGCAGATTGCAACATGGCACGATTGCATAACGCTGACGGGGCATGCAGTGTAATGACGTCAATATTTATGCCGCAAATGGCATCCAACGGCCTTACGCAAGCCATGTATTGGCACAAAAACAGCTAAATGCTCGTGTATTTGTGACAATACTCTGGCTTTACATACGGCGTGTCTGATGGCAGCTCACGCTAACACCCTCCGTAGTGTCAGCACTCTGGCGACACACAACTGTAGCGAATGCTGGATTTAGTGCATGCAAATCACACGGGGGGGAACGGGAACTAACGGACAAACCGGGAACTAACGGACATTCGTGCAAAACTTCACGGAATTCCTGCTCTTCTGCGGCGAGAGACAAAAGCCTGCTCAACACCCATTCCTCACAATCCAAATATCACACATGCCGGTTCCCTGTTACTTTAGCCATAACGCACTGGACGTTCTGTCTAACAAAGCTAGTGAATACCAACTCCCTCCATGTTTTTGTTTAGTTTAGATAATTTAATTTTTTTGATGAATATTTGCTGATATCACTTAAAAGCGAACTTGTGTGGTGTGGCCGTTTTCACCTGATACAATGTCTCCAGCCGTGCAATATGTCGAAATTATGTGGGGTCCGGAAAACATGGCCGACGCGGTCACCCTACTTCCACGGTATCTTTGGATTCTATTGTTTAGTTTTTTTTGTTATTTGAACATTTATTAATATAGTTGCAGTTCCCAGGTACAGGTGCTGAGCCGATGTACAAAGTAATATGGATACCCCAAAATAGGACTGTGTACCAAAAAACATCTTTATTCAAGTTGCCCCAGAAAACGGCGCTCGCTTTACTATTTGATTGTCTTAACATATGTAGCTACTGCCCCCGTGTGGCGCCAGGTGGAATTGCCATAGTTGTAGATACATCCTCATAGAAAGCCCTATGTCCGGCTCCACATGGGCAGAGTGGGACACTTTTGATTTAGTGGGTGTGGTCGGGGCGTGGCTTTATCCAGGCATTTAACCCCTTAATGACAATTGCCGGTCCTGGCACGGCACGGAAAAGCATGTGCTTTACGACAATTGACGTGCCAGGACCGGCACGTCTTTAAACGGGTGCAGAAAGCGATCTACTATCGCTTTCTGCACCCAAAAAGCGTTGCTGAATGCCTCGACCTCGAGGCATTCAGCAACGCCGCGATCGGCACGAAGGGGCCATCTCTGGCCCCTCCACGGGGCGTCAACATCCGCCATACTTTGTATGGCGGCGGACGCCCGTTTTAAAAGCGTTTAGGAGGCGATCGACGATCGCCTCCTAAACTTAAATGGTGTCGCTGGAATGCCTCGATCAGGAGGCATCCAGCGACACCAAACACTAACCTTTTGATGGGCTGTGACCGCTCCGGAGAGCGGTCACAGCCGCAGCTGCCGGCAATCTTCGCCATCAAGGAAGATGGCCGCCGTCCTGTAACAGGAACCACAAATTTTAAAAGTTCGCTAGATAGTCCAGACCATCTAGAGAACTTTGGCTCCACTTGCAGGTTGAATACAGGTACTGCATTCACCATGCAAGTCAATGGAGCCCAGCTTTCTAATCACAGTGTGATTAGTAAAAATAAATTAAAAAATAAAATAAAATTAATAATAATTAGAAAAAAATAGTAAAAAAACAGTAAAATGTAAAAATCATTTCCCACTGATGTCACTATCAGGGGAACCTCCAAGTTGAAAAAAAATGTTAAATTTTTTTTTAAAAAAAATAAAAAAAATATATATATATATATATAAAAAATATATTTTTGTGAGCAAGTCCTAAAATTAGCATATTAGCTTAAAACAATTCTCGCATGGAAAGAGTTAAAATACTGGCATATTAAATGCCCGTGGGGTGTCTACTTTTAAAAAATGTATGATTTGATGGGGTAAATTGAACGGGCCAGGTTCAACAACGTCCCAATTAACACGGGGGGGAGGATGACCACACATCTAATTTCCAATTAGAAAAATGCACACGTACCAAATGTGGCCTTTTAGTTCCCCCCAAAAATGACACACCCATGCATGTGGGGTATCACTGCACTCAGGAGATGTTGCTGAACACATTATGGGGTGTCGTGTGACAGCGGCATATACCAGGAGCTGTAAATTCATACATAAAGTAGGTGTGTGTGGGAAAAATACACACACAAAAATATTACTGCAAACTTTGAAAAAATGCTGGTGGTAAAATATGTGCATGCAAAGAGTTAAAATACCAGCATTTAAAATACCCTGTGGTGTCTAGTTTTGAAAAATATATGGTTTTGTTGGGCACACTGAAATGGCCTGGCTCAAAGATGTACCAAATAGGGCATGGGCAGTGGATCCCAAATGCCAAAGTTCAACATTGAAAAAAGCGCATGCCCCAAATGTGGCCCTTTTGCCCCAAAACAGCCAGGCAAAATCATTCATGTGAGGTATCGCTGTACTCAGGAGATGTTGCTGAACACATATTGGGGTGTTTTGTGATAATGACATATACGAGAACATTTTAATTCATACCTGAATTAAAATGTGTGTGGAAAACCAAATGCAAAAAAATGACTACCACAAAGTTTGACAAAGACTGGTGGTAGATATGGTGCATGGAAAGAGTTAAAATACTAGCATTTGAAATACCCTGGGGTGTCTAGTTTTCAAAAATATATGGGTTTATTGGGCACACTGAAATGGCCCGGCTCAAAGATGTACCAAATAGGGCATGGGCAGTGGATCCCCAAATGCCAAAGTTCAACATTGAAAAATGCACATGCCCCAAATGTGGCCCTTTTGCCCCCAAACAGCCAGGCAAAATCATTCATGTGGGGTATCGCTGCGCTCAGGAGATGTTGCTGAACACATATTGGGGTGTTTTGTGATAGTGACATAAACTAGAACATTTTAATTCATACCTGAAGTAAAATGTGTATGACAAAACAAATGCAAAAAAATGACTACCATAAAGTTTGACAAAGACTGGTGGTAGATATGGTGCATGGAAAGAGTTAAAATACTAGCATTTGGAATACCCTGGGCTGTCTAGTTTTCAAAAATATATGACTTGATGGGGTAAATTGCATTGGCCGGGTTCAAAGATACCCGAAATGGCACATGAGGGGAAGAATTACCAGATTTGGAAAAAATGGCTTTGAAATAGCAAAACGCTACCTGTACTTATTGCCCCATAATGGGTAGAAAAAAGCAAAAAAACATAAAAACATTGGGTATTTCTAAACTCAGGACAAATAGTAGAATCTATTTAGCAGGTTTTTTCATTACCTTTTATAGATGAGTAAAAGATTTTTCAACTAAAAGTTAGAAACAGTCATTTTTTTCTAAATTTTTCACCATATTTTATAATTTTTTTAATAGTAAATAATATGATACAATCAAAACAATGTCATCTAAAGAAAGCCCTTCTTGTCCTGAAAAAAACAATATCTAATGTGTGTGGGTTCAGTAAACGGGAAAGAAGAAAATTACAGCTAAACACAAGCAGCGCAGAAATGTTAAAAAGGCCATTGTCACAAAGGGTACAAAAAGTAAAATCAGCCTTTGTCTCGAAGGGGTTAATGTGACTTTGTGATTTATTGATTCAAATAATAATATTGCATGGTATTTATTTCTGTTTCATTTATTTACTTGCTGCTGTTTCTATGCACAGTATTGTAACTTTTAGGGCTGTAGAGCTCTGAGATGATTGGCATTGGAATTGTAGCATACTTAGTACATAACTCTCCAAAACAGCGCGTCCTGCGATCTATGGACCCCTTCCAGATCTGTAGGGAAATAAATTTACGTCAGCATCACCCAGTAACTCATTGGCTGTCAGTATAGGGATGTACCCCCATGCGCTGCTACGTACTGGCACAACGTCTCCATCTCCCACACCAAAGATGGCGATGGAGGAATCCGGTTGTAGTTACGTCAGCAAAGCGCCGCCCCGTTGTCATGGTTTCCTATGGGCCGCTATTCTCCGTTGCTATAGTGATGCGTCCTGTGTGTTGGAGCCTCGTGGATTCGTTCGTGGACCGCGAATTTTTACCCGTGTGCCGAGTTTGAGAGGTATGATTTCTCATCAACATAATCAGTAGTGAATGGCGAGAGGAAAAACTAGGATAAATGGCACAATATTCATCCAGATTCCACACAATATACTCACATATACACACAGAATATATATAACACATACATATACACACATTATATATATAACACACACACATATACACACAGTGTATATATATATATATATAACACACATATACACACAGTATATATATATATATATATATATAACACACATATACACACAGTATATATATATATATATATATTTATATAACACACATATGCACACAGTATATATATATATATAACACACACATATACACACACAGTATATATATATATATAACACACACATATACACACAGTATATATATATATATATATATATATATTTAGGATTACTTCAGTCTGCTGCTTAGAATTTTCATACCCACTGCTCAGAGTGATGGGGGTGGTAGTGCTGTAGATGAATAATAAACCATTTAGAGAGAAAAGAGCAGTTGTTATTTTTCTGAGCACCGCGTTAAATTCTATCAACTGGACGAATAAAGAGAACAGAGTCATTTTACTGAAACCTTTTCTCTATGAACATTGAATTCCCGTTTCCACATTTACCATATATTTTGTATTCTCTTGCATGCTTTATATGGACTTTAATAAACCTAAAAAAGAATTGGCGGGGGAGGATTATATGAGCGTCATGATGTATAATGAAACTATACATACATATGAAACATATTTAACTTCTCACTGAAGGAAGAGATGCAGTCCGTTCCGATCAGTATTCCTACAGACTCCACGTATGAAGGTCTCGGCCCCCAGTGCATGTAAGTATATCTAATAAACTACCGATGTGTGTGGCTTAAACCATGGGTCTATACTCACGCTCAGACCCATCTGGCACGCCGCCAAATGCACCCGCTACTCACTCACATGCTGTAAAGTGCGGCGACCGGCTGGATATACCTCGCCGCACATTTATAGTCCGTAGCTGACTCCTTCCTATCCTACACTGCCGTGATCATATACAGTACTGTGCAAATGTTTTAGGCAGGTATGAAAAAACACCATGAAATAAGTAAAATGCATTCAAAAATAGACAAGTCAATGGTTTATTTTTTATCAGTGAACAGAAGAAAAATCTAAATCCAATCAATATTTGGTGCAACCGCCCTTTGCTTTCAAAACAGTTTGCGTAGGTAGACTTGCACATGGTTTTTAAAGGAACTCGGCAGGTAGGTTTTATCCAAACATCTTGGAGAACCACAGTTCTGTGGATTTAGACACCTCAGTCACTTCTCTCTCTCTCCATGTAACCCCCGACACACTCAATGAAGGTTTCCACAAGGGCCGGTATTAGAGCCATTTGGCGAATTAATAAATAGATGCGCTAAGAGTTAATATTTCGAGGACCAGCTATGATTTACAAAATTCCCAGCCATGATCATCAGGCGTCCCCAAACCTTAAAGTGCCAGGACCACCTTGTTATCCCCAGTCCAGAATTATGTACCGTATTTTCCGGCGTATAAGACGACTGGGCGTATAAGACGACCCCCAACTTTTCCAGTTAAAATTTGGGCTATACTCGCCGTATAAGACTACCCCTCTACCCAGTATACAACAACCAGCCAATCACGGCAAGCGATGTACCTTACTTGTGATTGGCTGGTTGTTGTATACAAAGCCTGCTTGGATTGGATGGGTCAGCTCTCCCTAACATACGCCTGTCCACACACACACAGACATGTATAGACGTACACTGCCCTCACACACCCCTTCCTTTACACACATATACACGTACACACCAGCTTACAAACACACATATACACATACACTGCCCTTACACAGACATATACATACATACACTGCCCTTACACACACACACACATATATATATATATATATATCTACACATACTAACATATGCCTGTCCATACATACACATTTATACACTTCCCTCAGCACACACCCCTGCCTTTACACACACACATATATATATATATATATATATATATACACACCAGCTTACAAACACACAAATACCTACACTGCTCTTACACACACCTGACCATACACATACACTGACCTTACACACACACATATACACATACACTGCACTTACACCCCTTTCTCCCCATTTCTTACCTTTCTCATCTTCTGTCTTCCATCCAGTTGTGGGAGCGCGAGGTCTGTCATTTCAGACCTCTGCTTTACTGCTCCCTCATCACTACGCGCCGGCAATTAATGCCGAACGCCGGGACATGACGTCATCCCCACGCTCGGCATCAATAGCCGGCGCGCACTGATTAGGGAGCATGGAAGCCGAGGTCTGAAGTGCCAGACCTTGAGCTCCCTAAAGCTGGGCTAGTTAGAGGGAGGTCGTGATCTCCACAACCAGCCCCGCTCATTGGGCACCTACCTCGGCGTGGCCCTGAAGACCGGCCCAGGGGAGGCGGCTTCTCCGCTCGCCCCTCCCCTAGAGATACGCTACAGTTTTAGGGGCCTTGTGGGGAATCGTGATTCTCCAGTCTGGCTCGGTAAGTTTCAGTACCCGGCGTATAAGATGACCCCCGACTTTTGAGAAGAGTTTCACAGGTTAAAAAGTCGCTTTATACGCCGGAAAATACGGTACTTTTCTGTAACAAAAACATGTATTAAATGAAGAATATTCTACAACAAAACCTTGATATTATGTCCTCAGATGTCAGCATCAGTTTTAAGAGATCTCTTTTAGATTGTGGTCAGTCTGCATGTACCGGGCACGTGCCACCAACACATGGACCGGGCATATAATATAGTGAGCGGCTTGATTCGGAATTCATTGAATTTACATTAATCCTCTCAATTTTCTGTCCTGTTTAGCCATTATACAACACTACAGCATATGATGGCACTATATATATATATATATATATATACATATATAGCGTATATACAGTATATCAATAAATAATAATTCACAGGAGGTAGAGAATTAAAACGCTTTATGCGCGACATAGTTCTTAAGCAGTACGGTTTAATTTTCCTTCTCTTGCAACATATTTCCCAGTTTCATTTTACTGTGATGGTGGTAGATAAGTGGAACAGCCTTCAACCAGAAGCGGTAATACATTGAGGGAGCTTTAACATGATTGGGGTAGGCATAAAGCCATCCTGAACATGAGACCAAGGACTGATTAAGATTTGAGTCTTTACATCAGGAAAAACAGGGAGACAAGACAGGCCAAATGGGTCTTATGTGCCATCAAATGTTTCCACGTGCTATGGACAGATCGTAAAACATATCTTCATGCTACGGTATGTGGCCTTCTCGTTGTATTACTGTGTTTGAAATGACTATTGTATGTTCTTACACAGCACTCCTAAGACGGCGTCTACTCCACATGGACCAGATGAGCTTGAGAGCGACACGTCAAACCGCAGCCGGAGGTCTTACAGACATAGCAGGGGACGAGCCCGTTACTTGGACGCTTCTTCATCGCCGGCAGAAAAATTATCTAACGCACAGCTAATGGCCGAGCATTTCATCCAGGAAAATCAAGTGAGTGTCTTTCCTTCTCCATACAACCCAACACTAATATGTTTCGCCAATAGAGAATTCCAGCCGACAAAGCCAACCATAAAAAGTATACATTATAACACTGGCGTGATTTCCAAGACATGTGTAATAACTGGGCCCTGCAGTGTGAGGGATGTATAGACTCATGGAAAGCAAGTATCTGGTTATACATCCCACACACTGCCGGGTAACATGCAAAAATGATACCTGCCTCGGGAAAACATGGCGGATGGGGTGAGCTTCTATCAGACTGAAGGTTTTGTTTTCCTGTTTGAAGAATCACAGAGCTAAAATAGCTTTATTTTAAAATGATCTATGAAACCATAGGTAGTTTCAGTAACTTTTTCTCACTGTTTTCCTACAGTTCATCGAAGCAAACAAAGAGTTCATCCGATGTGTCGCCTTAAACAAAATTCTTTACGGGGATGGACATTGGAGACTTGCCCAAGCGTTTGCAAATCTTGCCCACAGTTACCTTACTTTCAGGGGTAAGATGATTCGAATAAACTGCATAAAATGTATATGTTATCGCCAGTGTGTGTGATGGTGGATATGGCATCTTGCCCATAGTTTGCTTTATATATTTTTTACATTAATTTATTTTGTTTTAATCATTCCATTGAGGGATATCGTCACCAAGGCTCATAACAAGGGAGACAATATTATTATTTTATTTATTAAGCACCAACAAATTACGCATTACAATTTAAATGGGTCAGTTAACATACACATAACAAATATACATTAATGTATACAGACAGGTCAGGAGTTGAGAACCCGGCCCGTGAGCTGCCATCTAGCCTTATGGTGCTTTAACACAAAGCTTACAATCTAGAGGAGGGAGGAATAGATCACTAGTAGGAGAGGTACAAGTTGTAAGGTCCTGTTCAGTTTTATTTGCACCATCCATGGCTCCTGGTTTTAGGCAACTCCTTCTAACAACCTGGAACCCCATTTAATTACAATGTTCTATGAGATAATAATGACAATAATGTGGACGATAAATGTTTTTATATAATAGAGATGGACGGAGCTGACTTTTATAACGGCTGAAAATATTCATATCCACCTGTAGAATGACATCTTTGACACATATTGATCAGTGCTAGTGTAAGACTTGACAATGTTATATAAAAGGTTACTGTGTAAATATAAAGAGAGAGGTTTAGGGAACGTCATTAGACCCCGAAGTAAACGCTGCCTGGAAGATAGACTTCTGGCCTTTTGCCCACCCTTACTTTTCTGAAGTAATACTGCAGTTTTTTGGACACATTTACTGCAGTTTTACTGCATTTGTACTTCACTGTACTGCAGTTTTACTGCAGTTATTTTTGTAAGGAAGTACAAATGCAATAAAGCTGCAGTACATTGAAGTATAACTGTAGGTTTGCAATATAAAAAAAAGTGCAGTAAAACTGCAGTAAATGAGCAGTATTGCAGTTTTTTCATGTCCAAAAAACTGCAGTATTACTTCAGAAAAACTGCAGTAATTTTTTTCGTAAGGGCAACTAAATATAATATGCGTAATGTATGTATATATATATATATATATATATATATGGTAATAATAGATGGCATATAATGGTATAATACAATGCAAAGTATCCTTGAGGCCTGCGATGTGCTTTGTGTTTCATGGGCCCAAAGTTACCCGGCACTTTTGGTCGTATTCACGTACATATTGTCACTAATCACCAATCACTCGGGTTATGTATCAACATTTTACCAAACATTTACCACTTTGGTACTATTATTGCTCTTTATACATAATTAAGTGTCTCTTCAGTCTGCATTTGGGGGAAATGGATCACTAATAATCATTAGTATACAGGCATACGCACGGGAAGCGTTCTCATGCTGAGTCGTATGATAAAAACCCCGTAAGTTGTATGAGAAGGGTAGGTGATCAGAGCTGCCCAGAATAACATGGAGTTACATTCCCCCAGCTAGATAAGAACGGTACATGCCAGCTTGTAATCGAGTTATACTGTCTGTCCTGTATATAAGAGCTGTATATATTGCTCTGGATGAGTATGGAAAGGCTGAATATTAACTTAGAATGCATGATATCCCCCGCCAGGTGTCCTCATATAATAGAGATCCTTGGCCGAACACTTATCAGTTGCAATCGATTTCCTGTCTCTGTAGAGCTGCCGGCACAGGCCCGACAACATGCTGAGTCCGCGAAAACTATTCTCCTGAGAGGGGTGGATATGACAAAGTCCGTGGAAGAAAAGAGAGAAATACTAGAGACTCTGGTGACGATCTACTATACTCTTGGGATGGCTCACCTGCTGGAGAATAAATATCCTTTCAAACAAGCCCATAGAGAGGTAGATCTGGGGGGTTTGCCGCTGCGCTCAACAGACATGGCCTACGTACATACGCTTTATGTATGTAAATCCAATGCGGCTGGAGGGACGGCTGGCTTATCCACAGATAGTCCTCCGCACTGAAAGCCTAGTATTCCTCATCAGACAAGAAGCCGTAATGTCTACAGTAACTGCCTAATGGATGTGAGTTCACTAAGCAGCACGGTATACGTTATATGATCTAGTATGCTTTACATAGGGCGGTATAAGGAGATTTTACATGGCAGCTCCATAACGATATGATCTTGAATGACACATAGGGCCACATTATATTTACTTTTAAAAAACACAACAAAAGTCTACAATGAGTTAACGTGAGAACGGTGAGAGCGGTGGCGTGATGTGAGTGTGAGTCTGTGTAAGTGGACTCGACGGACTGTTATATGGAGATCTGCCTGTGTACTTCTCGGTTGATTTCTATTTATAGAATCCCAAGCCCAGTTTATTATATTTGAACTGGGTTTGATCTCATTAGGACCCCCACAAAGCTGTAGACATACCCGTTGGCACTTGTCGGTAGGGGGGCAAAACAGGGCAGTTTTCCCCTTCAGTCGCAGGCACAGATGCCATCTGAGTTGTAGACTGGGGTAGTTATGGCGAATCCTTCCCACTCCAGCTATTGTAAACTAACATTCTCATGTTGAGCAGGTAGGTGCTAGTTACTACTGCCACGGTCAAAGAATTATTCTGATAAACGGGGAACTAACATTGGCCCCCCACCAGAAAACCCCTCTACTGAGCCAACAAAGGTAGGCAATGGGGAGGAGGTGAGGAGCATACCTGGGAACTTCTGGGCTCCGGCTACCCAGAGCGTTTCCTTGCGGGACGCGGCCAGGACTGCACACTGATGGAAGTGGAAGGTCCCACTGACATCGGGGGGGGGGGGGGGGGGTCTCGTTGATGTCAGTAGGAGTTCCTACCGACGGCAGCGGGAAACACCCCGCTCCCGTGACCCGGAGGATTCGGGTCTTGACCCGGAAAAGCGATGCTCACCCGGCAATCTCTGGGGCAAACTCGTAGAGTTCCCAGGTATGGTGAGGAGGTAGAGGGGAAAGGTGGGGAGGATATTTCCCCCCCGCCCCTTAGAAAAAGTCCTGCGGACGGAAATCCTACACATACCACTGACCGAAACCGACAGGCTACACATCCTTTAAAAAAAGATTGCTGAGCATTATAGGAGTAGGAGCTCCACAACATCTAGATAGCAGCCTGTTGGCTTCTCCTGCTATAGATAGGTACAGATTTAACCCTTTGTTAGGGTGCTGAACATTACGAAAGCCTTGCTTTTCGCTTTGAGATTATCTCCCTTGTCCACCGCACAAAGTCATCGTGGATTCAGATTTATAAAAAGCTACGAGCCAAGGATATATTTTCCTTATTGTCCTACTGGAAAGGAGTCTTCCCTCAGCTTGCAGAAAGTGGAGAAGATTCTGGAGGAATTGGATGAACTACAAGAGAAATCGTCAGTCACCTTAAAAATATCAGAAAAGGACGTCGCCGTCGCCCTGGGAAAGTACGTCAGAAAGTATCTTTTTCATCTCTATAAATGATGTTTTACAAAGTGATTTCACATTTCTTAAGGTCAACAAACTTTCTGTTATTTATTCTCTTGCTTGTCAGGGCTCTGGGTTACCGTGCCGTCTCCTTTGGGGCTTTATCTATGTTTTTGGCATTCTTTCAAACATTGCAATTAAGATTCTGATATTCTTGGTTTTGTTGGCGATACGCGGCGTTATTAACGTACTTTTTGACATTTCTTCAAATGTCACCAAATGTTCCCTATCAGTTAATATAATCAAACGAGACGCTTGTTTTATTATATCAAAACTTTTCAAACATCTTAAAAGGGACATTGCTATGAAATGCTTATTTAATCCTATATTTGGTGGGCAGACTCAATGAGTAGCCAGCAAGCCAAACTTCAATAAAATATATATGGGGTGGATTTACTAAGCTGAGTTACAGGGAATTGAAAGAAAGCCGTCTCCCCTGTATAAGCCTAAGGAGCAGTTCACTGTTCCCGGGTGTCAGAGAATCGTTTTTAGGACACTAAGCATTATTTTAGTGATTTATTTTTTCATTTTCCGTCTCATTTCAAGGGCTTGTTTGCTTCAACAGAAACTAAGTTCAGCAACAACTTATTTCGAGCAGGCTGTGAGTTTCGTTGTTTCTGCCAAGGGGGACAGCGATCCCGAGCTGATCGATCTTTACAAGGTTTTGGCGAGGACCGAGCAAATGAGGAAAAAGCATGACCTTGCCATCGGGCACCTACTGCAGGTAGGAGTGAGGGCAAATCATTCTTCTGTCTCATGGTTACCCTTTCCAGTCCTTCTTTACACCTGATTCTGCCTGGGGACATCGCTGGGAACATTAAGTCAAGGAAGGCGAGGAACTTACTTCTCAGATAGGAGTTTAAGGTCATATAGTAAGAACGTCCTCTATTCGTACAATTGTGTTGCAGTTTGTGACGGACCGATCAGGGACCTCAGGTTGTCCCTCTCCGCCAAGAGCGACTTCTCCCTTCAGGACAATAATTCCCTGCAATCTGTAGGCAATATCCCCAAGCAAAGTAAAGGGATATCGCTATCCAGTACCCAAATAACCAGGCAAGACTAGTCTTTAGGTACAACAAGAGGAGAACTGATTTATTTTAGACACAGACGGCTGGATATATCCAGCAAAACGCACATTAACATAAAACAAGATAATGGGATACAAACCCCCTTAATCTGCGTCCCAGAGACAACAGGGGCAGTAAAGGGATTAACAATACAAAAGGATACAGATGCCACTAAGATAAGGAATACACATTGTCTTGATTAGATTATCTCCCAGACCTTAGTGTGCTGTGTAAACAGTTAGGAAATAATAAAATACATTTTTATTAATAACACACAAAAGGATAACATGGCACTCTTTACCAGGGCCCATAGTCTGTAGTAAGGAGGCTGGCACTCAGTCCCCTGCAGGAGCCCATGGCACGGAGGCTTCTGTGACATTTCTCCCCCATCGCAAAGAGACTAACACAGGAGGAGACCCCAGACAGGTTGACTCTGAAGTTAGTCAGTCCATCCCGTCTCAACTGGTCCCCTAGCCCAATTGCCCCTACAAGTGCAGTGCTCACCCGGCCAAACTCCCGATGAACATACCAGCCGTTGGAGAGAAGTGCCGACTGCCCCTTCTCCCTGGAGTGTACTCAGCCGCTGGGGAGTGATGCCACCTGCATCCATATACTGGTCCGCTGGTACCGCCGCCTTGTCCAGGGTCGTGGGTTTCTTATCTTTTACCCATTCTTTGACGGGTATTGGCAACTGTTCCAGGAGTATCAGCTGCATGACATGATCAATTGTCTCTACCTGGCAGCCGGTCACCCAGCCTTCCGCTGCCCGGGTCAGTTGATGCACCCATTCCGTAAACGGCTAAGCTTCTTTTCTGTGTAAATTCTGAAATTTGATCCGGTGAGCCTCCGGGGTGATGCCACACCTGTCCAGCAAGCGTTCCTTCACCCGTTCATAGTCCCGGCTCTCTTCCTCCGGTACCACTTAGTATGCCTCGGCAGCTCTGGCCCTTAGACGGCTTACCAAGACGGTCACCCAGTAGCTTTCCTCCAGCCCTTGTAGTCGACACTGCTTCTCGAAGACTTGCAGGAAGCTGTCTATGTCCTCCTTCCCGTCTTCAAACATTCGAAACCCCACGTGGGGCAATTTCTCATGGCAGGCACCATATCCGGATTCAATTGTTTTGCCGGCATTTTTCACCTCCGCCATTCGGAGCTGTGTTGTCTCCGAGATTATTTTTTGGATCATTTCCCGTGGGGTGTCTTTGCCTAGGAGGTCCAGGCGCCACTGGACTTCCCTTTGAACATCCGACATGTCCGATCCCCGAACGGAGGACTCGCTCCTCTGATCGCCTTCCATCAGCTCCTTGATGATAGCCGCAGGGCTGGCTCTTCATAATGCAAAGTGTTATCAGAGAGAGTCGTAATGTTCATCTGTCACGTATACATCGTTTGTATCGAGTTTGTTAATTGCTTATTATTATTAAATCACTTAATGTAATTATCTTCTCACTGCAGAAGAAAGGTTTGCGGCTGAATATCATACAAGGTACCTTATAGTACAATAACAAGAGTCAAAGTCAAAGAGTAAAAGTTTGTGATTTTACTCAAATATATATACCTGTTTTCAGATTTATAAATATAGAACCCCCTAATACAGTTTGCAAGCATAGTGTGAACTCTAAAATAACAATAATCCAACTGCATGACCACAGGTGGGCTAATGATGGAATGATTTGTGCTACAAAGCCGTTCTGTAACCGTCGAGCTGTAATGTTTTCCTACAGGCTCATTCCATTTCTCAAGCAGTGTACAAGAAATTCAGCACCGAGTCCGCGGAGACGGAGCTGCTGTTGGCTAAAGCATATGCGGCTTCCACAAACTCCGCGTATGACGGCAAGTAACAGCATGGTGGCTTTATGTTAAATGACAAAGGACAGAACCCATTTACACATTAGATGTCACTCCATATAATGTAATGCAGAAGCCAAAATGGTTTCATCTTTGGCATGGACGGCCCTGGTGTTATCATAGCCCTTTCCTTTGATCTTTCACGTCGGTTGGCTACAAATTTCCCGAGAGTGGCCAAGGTTATACAATCTTTGGTATCAGGCGATAATATTATTACTACCTCTTATCGCTCTCTCATTCAAACTCAGCTTGGTTTCCAGGACAGACCGAAGTGAGAAAAGTCAAACCGGCGGTCTCTATAAGATTCACTGAGATGTTGACCACGTTGAGATTCGTTACGAGCCAAATCTTTTTATATACAAATCAGATGAGTTTGAATGAAAAGGAATCAAACTGATTCAAATTTAGAGTTCGGTGGCTGATCCTCGGTACGGTCCCACTTAAAAATTAAATTGGTCGGAATAAAGAAACTTCAATGGGTGCATCATCCTGCAACGTCTGGGGGGGTCCAGAACTCCAAAGCATTTCTTCCCTCTAGTAAAGAAAATGCTAGTAATGTTTATTGACGATGGGGTAGAGTTGTTTAGGAAAGGTTGCCCATGTTAACTAAGTCATGCTGGTCAGTGAAAGAGCCACATACCTTTTGGTATGTTGAGAAATAAAATGTAATAAAAATAAGCAAAGGGGATGTTTAAGTTTAGAGGCTGTTAATCTGTAGTTTAATCTATTCTCTGTTTCCTTATTCCAGAAGCCGCTGAGAAGTGTTTTAGAGAGAGTCTGAACGCGTTTCAAGCCGTTCTGGGGCCAAATGATCCGCAGACGTTAAATACTCGCGTGGAGTTCAGCAAGTGGCTTATCCAGATTGGAAACAGAGAGGTAAGTAACTTCAAGGAGAACCGTCGCTGTAACGGGAACCTGGCCGCCCCTGGGCCGCACTACCTCCTTACTCGTAGCGAAAGGCGGCTATAAGACGGAAAAATGCTCCGGTTCTCGGAGTAAAGGTTCTCCTCTGGGAAAGAACTTTACCGCCAGTCACAGATTTAAACAAGGGGCAGGCTATACACCGGGGGGTCTAGATGGCCCGCTGCATGCTCCGATGGCCATTTCACTTGCCTGCTTGTATGACGTTCTGGATGGTTGAACCCCAAGCTGGGCTATAAAGATGCGCAGCCGCGTCCACATTTGTTTGGAGACGTTGTATGGTGAATGCATGTTTAGTATCCTGAATAATTTGGACAGTACAAAATGACATGGTGGCTTTAGATACTGAGTTAGAGATGGGTATCTCTAGCGGGTACTGTACTCATTTGTGGAGAAAATACTTTTGTTCAGATAAACAGGATCTATAGTTTAATAAAATACACGCAGCAATCAAACACAGCACATAACAGCCAGTCGCCGTTTGCATTTAGCACAGGAAGCACCTTGTTTTCTTCATCCAAATTACGAGCGTTCTCCCTTTCTGCAATCGTGAAACTGAATATATATATATATGTGTGTATACAGCAAATAATGTAACCATACTTTATCCGTATCGTTTCCAGGAGGCGTATAAGCTTCTTCGTGGAGCTGTGAGCTCTGACACTGACTTAAGTGAGCCCCTGGCGGAAGTACTTAGTATTATGGGGGGCATTTGCTTAGCAGATGGGAAAATACACAAAGCCTATAAACTCCTGAAGAAGGTAATGCATTTAAGGATTTAATGCGGATCTGACGTTATATATATATATATATATATATATATATATATACACATACAGCTATGTTACTAACATTTGTTTGTCCTCTTTGTACATTTGTTCAGTGTTTAGAAATTCAGAGCACAGTCTACGGACCTCAGCATACAAAAAGCAGAGCAACACAAAACATACTCGACATGTTGAAGAAGTAAGTTGTTTGCAGTAAATCAGAATGACTGCACGTTGTCTGCCTAAGATATACAAATAATATAAAAACTGACATCTGTACGTTACTCAGTGTAGAGAAAACCCACCCACGGCTGATCACACGTCATGATAATGAGCCTCGCTTCCCAATCACAGCCTTATGTGCAGAGGATGACGAGGTTGAGAAAGTGGGGGGGGGGGGCAATTATTTGATGTTAAAAAGAAAAAATGAAAACTGCTTAAAAAATTTAGCAAAATCACAGAAATTGCTCTGTTACTGAAAAGGAAAGGTGAACAATGTTAGAGTCGTACACATAGAATTGACCACACTGTCCCACTGGCCAAATAGTATTTATTATTTTGGAGCAAATGTGTGAAAATGCATTTAAATTGGTTTGAATTATTTGGCGTTTGCATCTTGCAGATCTGGAGCTACCGGGGATTGAGAATAAAATCAAATCCGAGTGGACCGCTTAAATCAAGGACACGTAAAAGAATCAATGTTGGAACTAGGCAATTAATATAGAAACTATAGTGTATGATAGTGTTTATACTGTCACATACCTGGCTGCCGGTGCCTCTGGGTCCTCAGACCGGCAGCCGCCGAGGAGAAGAGGGAGACCTCCCACCGTGCCGCGGCAGCCGCAACCACCGCGGAGAAGAGGGAGACCCCCGTCTTACCGCAGCAGCTGCAACCGCCGCGGAAAAGAGGAAGTCCAGGCATCAATTAACGAATTCCCGCCAAAAATTCAAAGTGCTGTTACGTCACTCCCGGTTCGCGGCCATCTTGGGATTGGCGAGATAGTAAAATCCTAAAAGGAGCAGTAGTACCGGCTGGCGCCACTAGGTGGCTTGCAGAGGACCGCGTGCACGCAGCAGGACCGGACCTGGCTCCAGCAGTGGACGGCTGACGTGTGGAGTTGCGAGGTCTTCTCCTTCCTCGCGGCGGAGGCTGTCTCGCAGAGGCGGGAGGTCTCCCTCTCCTCCTCGGCGGTTGCGGCTGCTGCGGTAAGGCGGGGGGTCTCCCTCTTCTCTGCAGTGGTTGCGGCTGCCGCGGCAAGGTGGGAGGTCTCCCTCTTCTCGGCGGCTGCCGGTCCGAGGACCCGGAGGCACCGGCCGCCAGGTATGTGACATATACCTAGGAAAAACATTTGTGCTGCATGAGACGTTTCTATCCATTCAGAATGTGGAGTCGTGTCTATAATTTCTGAAACTTGTTGCTCAAGAGGTGAAACATTTTACATCTTAATATTCACTTTGCATTAGGAAGGGTTAAACCTTACAGCTGCTACATTAAACTTAGTGAAACGCTCTATAGATTGTGCTTCTTTGTCATGTGTAATGTTATTGGAGATATTCAGTGTAAAAGTTCACCTGGCGGAAGCTGTGACAGGACAGGGATTATGCGATTCATTTCCAGTCCTGAAGTTCTATTCCAAGAAAAAGGTCGCCTGAACCAATAAAAACTCCATAGAGGAAAGGTAACGATATGGAGAGGAACAATAAATATAACACACCTCGTAGCACCTGCGACTTTGAGGGCCCGATACCAGAAACATCAGTGTTCCTCGTCTAAGTAAACAAACGCTCCTAAGCAGCTTCTATTTAAAATACTAATCCTGTTTAACTCTCAGAGATGGTCCAGCCTTTTGGTTGCCATCATCTCCCCTTGAAGACTTTGACGATTCCTCTCTTCAGAGGACAAGATCCGGCCCTCGTTCAGGCCTTCTGACCAAGAAGGAAAGGAAAAGGCGTCTAGGAACTTATTATCCATCGCTGTTTGCCAAACGTAGACGCCAAGCACCGGACCGGAAGTAGAGTTTATCTTAAAGCTGGACTTTCATTAATCCATAAATACTGAATAGCTTCTGTACAGGCGCAAGACTTGATCTGAATAAATTATCTGCCACCTAGTTTTAGACGTATTGTTACAATAACCCTGTTCTTCCCCTGCTAGCCATCTCATGATACCGCAGAGACATCAACATGTTTGAATAAACAGTAAAATTCACATCTTACATGAAAATCCCAGAAGAGACACATTTGGTTTATTATATAAAAGACTTTCTGTATAATGAAATATCTAAAGCAAGGCGGAGCGCAGAGCCCTCCAGCAGTTGTTAAACCATCAATTTACAGGTGTGAGGGAAGGTTCAGGGTCGGGTGGTCTTGCACTAAATAAATCACCCCCCTCGCAGAGTTCATGCGCGTTTTTTGGCCAATCTCTGACGTTTGAATTTCTTGTCTTTCCTCTTAACGCTCGGTTTTGGCAGCGGTTGCTGCTCCTCTAGTATCTGAGGCTTCTCCTCGGCTGGCGTGCGAAAGACTTCCTCCGTGGGGTCCGTTGGTAAAACCACTCGATCTTCTTCCTTTCTGGACTTCTGCAAAGCCTTCATTTGCTGCTTCTCTCGGACCTTGGCAGCCGTAGCCAGACGGATAATGCGTCGATGCTTCAACCAAACACAGAACTTATTAATAAAGAGACCGGACGACGTAAACAGAGCAGCAAAGTCATACACATAGTAACTCCGGGGCATCCAGTCACATCAGCGACATCTTCAAACCAATCACAGCCAATTAAAGCAACTTTGCAATCTACCTCCATCTCTTTTCTCTATACACATAGAATATATAATTTATATATAATATATAGTCTATACGTTACCATGTTAGGAGACTGATAATGAGGGTTCTCGTATAGCGTTGGTCCACCAAAGCTTCCCTGGAATATCTTTATGAGATTTAGGACAAATCGAGGTCCAATTTCCACGAGGGAGGCGTCTTCTTCTACAATCTTAAGAAAAAGAGGAAAAAATACATTTATATAAAAATAAAAAAGGGATTTTATATTTACACTGTAATTATGTTCCAAAAACAATATATAATTTCACTAGGGTTGCCTGTTGTACATCTAGAAGCCAGGATCATTTATAAGAAAACCACAATGGATGGAGAAAAAACCCCCCAAAAACGAATATTTATTTTAAATAGTCTGGCAGCGCAAGCATCCTTGGTTCTAAAAAAAGGTTAGCAAGCCAACGAAACGTAACCAACCTGATAATTTCTAAACCAAATCCTGTTGTCAGCTATGGAGAAGCTAAACACGTGATCAACGAAAGGCTGGCTCTTCGGGTGATATCTTGGGGTTCCAAAAATCTGAATCAAAAGGATAGTCGACAGACGTGTAAGAATTAAATGTAAACAAAACACACAAAAAAAATAAAGAAAAACTACTTGGAAATACCTGTATAAAGAGTTCTTTCAGCAAACTATAGTGCGCGTTCTGATCAAACACCTGGAATGAAGCACATGGGAAGACCTAAAATCAGCTTATATTCCATTACACAAGGAAAGCAGCGCAAGAGTCATACATTGACCGGCACTCCGGTAACGTCTCAAGAGCCAAAACAGCGAAGGTTCTTGTTGAATACAAACCGGGTCGAATGACAGAACGGGACGGGACCCCTTCAGACAGTTTCCAGTCATCTTCAGCTCTGCCAGCGTGTGAACTGCGAAAACAGGTAGATCTCAGAGCGCGATTCCGGGGTAACCGACCCGCACCGCTCTGTGACGTTCATATAACGAAATAAAAACTTACTGTTCTGGACAAGAAACTTTGCAGACGGACCTTGGGGAGAATTAGATAACCTAAAATAAAGAGCCTCATTAGAGCACAGATGGTATTTACACACAGCATTATCATCATTATTACTATGAGCAGTGCTAGGGCAAATAGTGAGAAGTGCAATCACCATAGTAACCAATGGAATGTTCCTGTTTGCACAATTTTTATATATTCATAATTTGTCTTTAGCCACAACCACGATCTTGTTACTTTTCACGGTCAATTCAGCCCACGATATGCCAAAACTGGACACTTATGGAACTAATCTAGTGAACAGCACTCTAAACGTCATAAACGGTGCAAATCAGGGCAGTAAAGGGGGATAGATCGGGAGATTTACTTGCCCCAGGAGCAGTATTTGCGTTGCGTATTAACTTGAACATCTGTCACCGTACGGTGCGGATAAGATCGAGAATAAGGTCTAATCGATTAAACATTTTCTCTTAACTGCCATCCAGTCCCGTGTTCTATAACACCGGCAGATGCCGTCACATATTTACTCACCACATATACAGATCCTGCTTCTTTTTGGCCTCGAAATAGATGCATTTGTTGCAGTTTTTCATTTCACAGACCTGGATAGCAAGAGAGGGTTCATTAGAACAAAGGGGTCTTATTACCCGACACCGACCGCATAATTACTGGGGGGTGACCAAATAAATGTTATTTCTCACACTTTCACGACTACCAACACACCAAGTCCTTCTGCTCCACGGACTCGGAGGCAGAAAACAGAGCTTACGTCACACTTTGCATTCTCTGCCAACACCTGGGTTCATCTACAGTCAGTAAGCAACACTGGCACCCCGACCTACTAAGAGGAGCAATTCTCCCAGCTACGTATAACGCAGGGCACAAGGAGACTGCGTGTAGGGAAAATCAAACGGCTTTAAACAGGATCATACAAGACACACCTGAACGCTGTCTGTAATGATATTTCTCCTGAACCGTCTCAACCTAAGCCATGTAATACAATGCCGGGGGTCTCGACAGTTTTCACCAGGATCAGAGAGGGAAGCGACAGTTAACTTTCTCTAAAAGAGAAATGGATATGCCCCCCCCCCCGAGATGCCTAAAAACCCACCACATTCTGTTACACAGCTATCTTAAGACATCGGCCCTCCGCATTACAAAAGATAGACACAAGTATCCACTTACCTCATTTATAACAAACAGCTTGTCTTTACGATCCATTTTGGTATCTGTAAACAGGAAATAAACTTAAGTCTTAAAAAATAAAAAATAAAAACACCAAAATTTAGTTAACTAAAAGGAGCTGAAAAAGCAGCCATTAATCCAGTCTTAATTAAGTCTACTTGACCCGATTATCATTATTTATTTATTTATTTATTTTTTAAAGGGCCATCCCAGCCATCAGATGACGTTAATGTGTCACCCTTTACATCTTCCCTTTGCAAATTCATGAAGGTATTCTGCGGACCCTCTGATATCCATCGTCCCCTCTCCCTGCTGCGCACGAGATGTAGTTTTTGAAAGACCGCTTCAGCGCCCACTCGCGAACATTGCGGGCATGCGCGGCAAGCACTCCCATTTACTTCACACAGAGTACATTAATGTCCCGACACCAGAGACGTTAAATACATGTTAAACTCTTCTAAAAGACTAACAGATTTAGCTGGGAGAGGAGCAGCCGGGTAACTGCAGCATCTGAAACGTTACTTCATTTAAAATGTTACATCTAGAATGCTGATCTCACTTATAGTTTAATAAAGATATATAAAATATATATATTTTTTTTAACATCTGTCACAAAAATTACAAGTTTAAACATCATCTGTTTCAGCTCCCAGCCGTTCCTACAATCCGTGTGGCAGGGCAGCAGCACCGTCAGCGTCTCCCTTGGCGAAGATCTCTCAGGGTGTTGAGGAACAAGTCAGACAGATCTCACTGAACCAAAACGAGCCGATGGATACATTTATTTAAAAGAGGTACATTTATTCACGGTTAACCCCGTGAAGTCCTACCTGCTTTAGCGTGCGGCATCAATGTCCTCAAGTCTTGCATCAAATGTCTGGTGCGAAAATTGATGCCGCGGGAAGAAAAAATAAGCACCCTTTCCTTGTTCTTCCATTTCCCCTAAAAAACAAACGGCGGATATACGATGGATCGTTGTTTATCAGAACGGCTTTAATTAGGTTCAGTTGTGAGCATCATGGATGTAAAATATTGGCAAAGCCCAGCATAACATTTATATAGCGCTAGCCTATACCGCAGCGCTGCTCGACATCCAAGCACAGCAAAACCGGCAGCAGGTTTCTCAAACAGGAATGTTGGTAGCTTTAAGAAAACAGCATTTTAATAAATAAAAAAAGTGACACCAAGACCGCTGTATGTTTCTTATTACAGTAATTGCCCCATAACAAGGCCCAGGGACTTCTCTCATAACTTGTAATGACAATCTACATTCTGTTCCCACAAGCATTCAATGGAAACGCTGCAGTAATCTTCACAACACCATAAGTTGGAAAGACCATAGTAAGTATAGTCAAAAACGTTGGTAGAGAAACGGAACAGCCTCCCATCAGAGGTGGTAGAGGATAATGTAGTGAGGGATTTTAAACATGCATGGGATAGACATATGGCTCCTGGACCACGGACACTCCCGCCATCCTACTCGTCACGTTATCCAAAGTTGGCATTAAATGGGAATATACTCGGCGCCCTGCATCTTTACGCATTTAACTTAATCGCAAAGCATGCTGCTCTCCAATAGACTGCCGTTTCCTGCCACCGCTGCGGCTCCCTTCAGAGTAGCTGCCGCACTCGCCCCTCGTACGGCCCTTTCCCCCACCGCTTACCTCAGACACGGGCGGCGGGATGGCAAACTCCTCGGGCTCTCGCTCCTGGCTGCTCTCTTTTGACTGAAGTTTCGGTTTTTTATTATTTATGCCGGTCTCAGGAGCTGAGCCACGTTTCCTACGGTAGGCCGCCATGTTGGTTTCCCAGCGGAAGTTACTAAAGAGACTTTCTATACTAGCCACCTCTATGGTAGCCGCGCAGTGTTACTTGGAGCAGGCGCCCTCTAGCGGACTACTTGGCGAACACCTAAAGCAAGTTCATAATACTCGGTGCTGCTTAATTACTTTCCCCCATGGGAGGGACAGGCGTTTGATTTTTTCCGATGTCTCAGGAGAGGGATAAACTTTAAAGAAACAGTCATGTCAGAGTTTATTGTTAAAATAAATAAAGGCTCCAGGCACTCAAGGGTTCCAGCTGAGGCAGATTTATTAAAGAAGACAGAAACAACGTTTCGACCTCACAATGAGGTCTTTAAAAAGTTTATTGTTAAGACTTTTTAGTAGTTGTTGGCGCTACCTTTTGGGCAGGGTAGGCATCCATGTTTAAAGTGAAAGGAACTGAAATGCAGTTATTATATAGGATGCAAAGAGTTGAAGGAGGAGGGTATCGTTTAACCCTCTATGTAGCAGAGACGAGAAACCCATCTCGATGCAGTAGTGTCGGGAACAACATTGCGGAACCTTTAGATTTTTTACCCTTTTAACATTAAATTTACAGATACAGATCGTCAGTCTGACATTGGGGTCTATTTACTAAAGAGTCCTGGGGCTGTAGCCCATTACTGTGCATCAAGGTAAAACACCAGTGAACTCGTCCCTCCAGCGAGAGGGGTAGAGCTGGATCCGTATAATGTATAGCTAAATCAGCGAGCAAAGATTTACAAAATCTCCTGTATTACCTATGCATTATGCAGGGCCAACTCAGACATTCTTGTCGGAAAAAGCCACAGGGACTGGTCTTTCATAAAGCACAATGACATCATTCTCCCTGATAGTGATCCCATTATATGACATGGTGGAGCCAGGGACACAACAGTACATATTTTTTGTTTCTTTTTATTTTACCCAAACAAACATACAAAAATGCTTTATTCATAACAGAGCTCAAAAAGGTCAGGCACTTTTTCAACCTTATTAAAGTCATTTAGGAACAGTTTCCCTGAATATCAGGAATATAAGATATTTATAAAAGGGTTAATCTCTTCTCCAGCGTAAGGAATAGAATTGATGGAATCACATTGAAAAATACTCTTCAATAATCAGAAATGGATCAGAGGCACCTTAGTTGAAATCTGCAATTTGGCTGTTGGAACCCGTCTCTACTGGCATCAGGTGAGCCTGGGGTGCCCACGAGACCCTCTGAGCTGCACCTGGGTCCATTCCACAGGAGGGAAAGAAGTGCCCCCCGATCAGAGGGGACATGAAGAACTGAAAATGAGATGTCCGACTAGAGCCTAGGATTCTGCTCCATCCATGTCTTCATCTGGGCAGCAGTAATATTCTACAAAGCAGATCTGTCCGTCTTCATTCCTGATCATGTACTGAAGGGATAGAAAGCCTCTGTTGTCTGTTCGGATGGATACTTTACAGGATAAAGCGAGAGCCTTTGTAGATGGCTTTAGCAGCGAGATTTTATACCTAAAAGGGGAAAAAAAGACAAGAACTGAAGTTACTCGCGTGAAGTAATACACTTGGGATGGGACAAGGAAGGCAGCCTAGTACTGAAATTACACACACAGCTTGCGAGCAGGTCCTTCTCTATCTAATGTATCCGTTTGTTTTAATCTGTCAATTCTAGTTGTCAGACCCCTTGAATATTTGTATTGTAAGAAGCACTGAGTAAATTATTGCCGCTATATAAATAAAAGATTTATATAAATCATGTTCTTTTGCCATAAACTGATGAGGGTAGACGCAGGGATGTCAGGATTGGTTCCACCATATCCCCAGATCTTTCATTTGTCCAGGCTCCTTCTACACTCTCACAATGCTCTGGTACGTGAAGCACATCACTGTTACCATAATGCTTAGACAGACAATAGATGCAATGAGCCAAAAGTGCTACGTGATAAAACACAAATATGCAAATACGGTCTCTTTAAATTAAATGTTAGATGAACTTGTTTTTAAAATGAAGACAGTGACGAGTTTACACTCTTTGCTTTCTTTATTACCTGTTTGTCTGAGTCTGACTGCACTGGAAAGCCTCTATCAGATCTGAATCTTTGGGGTAGTCGAGATGAGCGCTGCCTGCGCTCCCAAACGTAGACAATCTATATGACGAAAACAGCGAGAGTTTAATTTACAACACGAAACTTTCCAGAAAGAAAACGAGCCACTGAAACTACTTAACAGAGATCAATATTCATCTGGTAGAACTTGAACATATAAAGCAAACCAAACAATAGTAGAATGTGTTTACTCTTGTTGGAGAGCCCTTTTTCTAGCATCATAATCCCACCACATGTTAAGGAACTTCTACAATGGTGAATAATTCCTTTGCATATTGGAACCGCATAGCAATATCTCCAAGAGAATACAATTATCTCCTTCCAGCAAATTACATCTGACGACTTTACGCAAAGCCGTAATTTCAATGAGTGGAGTTTCTAAGTGACGGAGGGGTTGTTTTTTCTAAGTGATATCACTTAAGCGAATTTTAATTACGGCCACCTATAGAAAAAGGTATAAGCTGCCTCTTTACATCTTTAAGAATCAATATTACTAATGAAATTGCAATAGTGGTATTTTTAACACTGTCTCCATATGCTGGTTAAGAGCAGTAAAGCACAATAACAACATAGTAAAACACACCTAAAGTACAGCTTGTCTGGTGACATAGTGATTTGTAGAAAGTCACTGGTCATGTCCAGTTCGGAAAATGCTTCTCTCAGCCCTTCTGACTGCAGAATGATTTTATTGACGACGTTCGTGCTGGAGAAGTCGAAATCCAGCGTCTCCTCGGGCTCCTGGGTCTGGATTTTACATACTGTTACCACTCCTCCTTCTTCTAGAAATAGGGTGAGCGGGTAGCCGTACCCCTTGTAGCACATCTTCAAGGCAGTTGAAATAGCTGCAAAAATTTTATTAAAAAAACAAAAAGAGCCAAAATGTTAATCCAAATCCCCCACGTTTCCCAGAGTCTTGAGGCAGCTGAGGGTCAGCTTTGTCAAGAAACTCTGTAAACCGAGTACAAATTGTTCAGGTCAGAAAATGTAACTACGCTTGCGCTTTCATCTAACAATATCTGCATATTCACACTGTGGCCAAGTCATACAAGCCCAGACTTCTCCCTGTTTGTGATTTTTAGTCGCTCTTTGTCTGTTTCCCATTACTCTCGGCTTCCTCCATTCTTGTACCGATAACTATGAGGTTAAGTCACTAAAGTATGCATTACCAAGAGCCAACACTGGTGAAGATCTCCAGCAAGATGAACTCAGTTGACCCCACATAATGAACAGTTAACATTGTGAGATTTATATAGGTTATGCATTATGCCTGGCCACCTCAGCCCTTCTTCCGGAGATGCTCACTGGAGGTAGTCCTTCATAATGCATAGTGAAGTCAATCAGTGGAGATGTCTGTCAAACCCATAAACTCCTGCTTTAGAGAATAAACCCCTTGTTCTTAGCTTCTTCCAATCTGTAGGTTATACGCATAACCCACAAGGTTTAACATGGTGGAAGTTATCGTTCAAGAACGACAAGAGTCACAACAACAATTCCCATGATGGTCAATCCAATTAAAAGGCACAAAATATTAAAATGACAAACACAAACCTTAACCTGCATACCTGGACCAGAGCTGGCGCCAAAAATGGTCAAACAGTCCAAGAGGACAGTGAGATTTATCCGAAACACTACAGACTCCTCATTTACGTTGAATTCTTGAAAGATCCCAGCCTGTTGTACAAAAAATAAACCACATAGTAATAAAGAACAATTTACTGTTTATCAGAGGCTATAGCCCCTTGTTTACGCTGGAATTTTGTGAACATGAGCTATGTTGGTTTTTTTTTGTTTGTTTGTTTTTTGTTTTTTTTAACATGCTTGCAGGGAGTTTACAGATGAGCTGCAGTTTCTCACTGACATTACGAAGGGCCAACCCTGGCGAGCTTCTGCACCAAAAATGGATGATGCTCTAATAAAACATTGAAGTCAGCTGGATTTTTCGAAAAGTTACTTCACTGACTCAACCATGCGTTAAACAGGGACGGCTCAGCCTGCCATCTCATTCAGTTAGCCAGGGCTGGCTCTTATAATGTGTGTGAATCCACAACTCTAGCATTAGTGAATAGACCCCCTTACACAAGGTAATGCATGTTGATGATCAAGTTAGACAACAATGCCACAAATCAACCCACTGCATAATAAACCGCAAGTCTTCTCATAATCTGCATAAACCAACTGAAAATACCTGAATAAAAGCATTGGCTTGAAGACACTTTGAATTTTCAACGGTGACCTTGAGTCCATTGCTGGTAGCAAAGCAGGCAGCATGGTCCTTGAAGTGAACGGCTTTCAGGATATTGGAGAGGTTGCGGACGTTGTCCAAGCTGCAGGTTAATATATACTGTTCATCGTCTGCATCTGGCTGACTCAGGAACGACATATTATGGACCTGCGCAGAAATAAAATATAAAACCGGTGCTTAGCTGTTTGGGATATTTTGAATATACACCGGCATTGACATCGGTGGATCGGCATCCTACGGCTATTCTCTGGCTAAGGATCACAGACGTCGTGCTTCATGGCAGATAGATCAGGACCGTTTTCAGAAAGGTATTGAAAAGACGCGATGATCCTCCCAACCCCTGGAAATGCCTTTGTCTTATAAGTACTTATATCGACTTATACAATGAGGTGTGTTAAAGGGACAACGCGTTTTATTACTACATAATATACGTTTCATGTGTTTTTCACCAAACGCCATTCCAAGGTTTTAAACGTACCGTTGCCCGAATATTTGTGAATATCTGTACACCTGTACCGAAGCAGCCGTGTATGTAAAGTAACACACAGATATTCCTAATTGGATCCAGGCCTTTAGTTTTTTTTATAGCAAACGCACTCAATTGCAGACTCGGTACCCAAAAAGAAACACTTCGTATTGAAGCCCCTCAAGGCGCTAGGATGACGTTATTACCGTATTTGCTTGAAAAATACCCCTCGTCTTCTAATCGGGGTCGTCTTATAATCAGACCTCAAATAGAGGTCTGACTATGAGACTAAGATCCAGATCCCCCGCACCACTGGATCCTTCTGTCCCCCCCCCCCACACACTTACCGGTGCTTCCAATTTCCTGCTGTATTGCCGGGGCAGCGGGTTGACGTCCACGCGATCCGCGTAGACAACTGACGCTGCAGCCGCAAGGAGGTGTGGCTAGCAGCGGGGGTTGTCTGCGTCCATCGCGCAGACCTTCCCCGACTGTCAGAGATCAGAGTTCCCCGCACCGGTGTGGGGTGGAGTGTTAAATGGGGGGGGAGACGGAAGGAAGACTGCTGCACCGGTATACAGCAGGAAATTGGAAGCCCCGGTAAGGGGGGGGGGGAGGGAAGAGGAGGAGTGTTAAATAGGGGCATAGGGCATTTCTGGAGGCAGAGTGCTCTATGAAATGCCTTTTAACCCCCTGAACGCCACTCTGCCTCCTGAAATGCCTTATACCTCCCTATATGCCACTCTGCCCCATAATATGCCTTTTAACCCCCTAAATGCCAGAGTGGCATATAGGGGTATAAGGCATTTCTGGAGGCAGAGTGGCACATAGGGGGTTAAAAGGCATATCATGGGGCACAGTGGCATATAGAGGGTTAAAAGGTATATCATGGGCCACAGTGCCATATTGGAGTGGCAAGCCTGGGGGCAGATTGAAAAATACAAGGAAATAAAAACAAAAAAATATTTTACTCAATCATAGCTTTTATTAAAAAATGTAATAGTTTACATGAATTAACATTTACTGGTAAAACTTTTTTTCCTATAGGGTCATCTTATATTCAGGCTTTTTGATGTTTTTTTTCCTAAATTAATATTCAGATTTTGGGGGGTCGTCTTATAACCACGGTCGTCTTATAATCGAGCAAATACGGTATTATTATTAATATTCTCATCATCATCATCATATCAGTGCACTGCGACATCTGTATAGTGAAGTGCATGCCACATGCCAAGCACTGGGGTGGGGGACCTGGGACATTGAACCAACTTTATTTGGTTCTGCTTGGAGAGACAATGGTTATCTGAAGTTTGTCATAGGAACAGAGTGTGTAAAAGCTGTATTACCGTAGCAGACATTTGAAAGGGTCACTCCAGCCGTCATATGCCATTTAATGGATGTGATAACTTAGTGTCCCAATACATTTACATTATCACCCTCACACATGCATAGAGGGATTAACCATGTATTTGCCGCTCCCGCCCTACAGCGTCTCTGCCTGCATGGGGTGTGTTTGATGCTGGCCCATGTATCCCCCATGCTTATGAGGTAATATAATTATATATATATATATATGGAACTGCCCCTTTAAGAAGACCGAGACACGCTACAGTGCTAAAAATGTCACAATGTTCCGAAACGAATACATAGTAAAACAATATTCCACAACATCTATTATATCACACGGCAACTAGAAAAGCTCCCAGAATAGCAATGGCTCCAAAAAACGTGTAACGCTTAATACGGACGGCGTTAAACTCCTCATCGCGCATTCACCAACCTGACACTTACTAGTTACTGCCTCTTCCAGTAACAACCGTAAAGCAAGCCCCACAACGATTTCATACAGCAGCTACGCGCGTCGTCTGCCCTGCACGACAGCGGAAGTGGCTCGCGGTGCGCTCTGGGAAATGTTGTGCCAGTTACATGAGGCCGAAGTCGGTGCTGGAACGCGCTGTAGTTTCCTAGGCAACCATGAGTCAGTGTGGGCAGGTGGGGGAGCTACGTCACTCCGAGCTCGCCTCCTGACGGCACTTCCGGCTCCGAGTCGCACGTGTGGTGGGTGATACCGGCTTCTGGGGATCTGCGATGAAGTGTCATTACGAAGTGCTCGGGGTCCGCAGGGACTGCACCGATGAGGACCTCAAGAAGGCCTACAGGAAGCTGGCCCTGAAATGGCACCCGGGTGAGACGCAGGGCCGGATTGAGTCTTTATGCGTGTGCATGCACCTCTGCGACTCCCATTGTGCTCGGCCAGCTGTGGCTTCCGCTCACGTCATACTAATTCATAGGTGTACTAGTTAACGTTAATTCTAATGTTTAATATTGGTGATAAAGAGCTGTCAGCCGAGCTTTGGGGGTAACAAGAACAATATAATTCGGGGTCTTTATGCACTGGGCTTTCCAATACAAAACCAGCCACTTGATTACCTTTATGGACGGATCTGCCAGAGCATCATGGGGGTTGTAGTCCCACTCACCTGGAGTAGCAGGGATATAAATTGACATAACCATCTTGTAGGCTCCATTAATGTAACCATGTCCTGTGGGTGCTGTATATGCTGCCTGTGCCGGGCTATCTGTTTATATTGTACATAAACATGTATGTTATAATACATGTTTCCAGGTATGTTTCATGTCCCGGTACAAACCAAGAGTATATGAAATGGAATTGCAGGGCATGTAAACGTGGGGGACATCCATGTTAACTGCCCCTGGAACCAAAATCAATGTCATAACCAAATGATGAAAATAATGGCGGACTCCTCTGCCGGCTGCCGGATCTATTCTTCTGAACAGCTTGCAGAGTGCGCCATCTTTTTATTACCGACCGTTATGGAAACTGATTGCCAATTAACTCTGGATTACTTTCCATAACAGCACCGTTAGAAATAAGATGTATTTTCACTTACTAAGCGCCAGATGGATACATCATTCTTTTTGTATAGAGTAGTTTATATTGATTATTATTACTCTTTGGCTTCGCTATACGTTAAGGTCCAACCCAAGTGATCCTCCTCTGCGGGAAGAGCCTGGCCTGCCTTGTATTATACGCTGTTAAATGAGTGAGTCGCTTCCACCCGCCGAGTTATACATTATACAGGGTCAGCTTTGCCCCTCGCACAGGAGAAGCTTTACTTTCTGCAGAACCCCACTTTATTGAATACTTCCTGATGGGTCAGTAAAGATCAGTAAGGATTCCAAGATTATACGAGGCCCAGGATGGTCTTTAACCGTACAGTTTAATATTTTAATGATAAATATTTATTTCTGTAAAAGAACCGTATAACCAGGTAACCGGTAAAGAATTATGATGTCATTCAATGAACGTTGGAATACCAATTCATGGCTTCCTTGGGATGTGCCGTTCTTTGTAAGCTTGCGAGCAGGGCCATGTCTACCTAACGGCCATTCTAGTTTTGTCAGACCCCTTGAATATATTATGAATAATCATGATATTGATATAATTGTCTCTATATAAATAAAATTATAATATTATTTCAGGTTGTTAGCATAGGTGCCGTGTGTAATACTGTGCAATGATTGCATGCCCTCGCCTGGATATAATACCAAGTAAACTATGATTTAAAGTGAACCCGGGGAAAATCAGGCCGGTGGCACGTGGAGCGCGTTACTACATAAAGGCTGGAGTTGTCGGTCGCTGCTGAGATACTGGAGAGCACAAGAATACTAATCTGTTACCAAATACATGTGTTTTCTGTGCGCTGCTATGGTTGGTTTCCTTAATAATGTGGCTTCATGGTATTTATTTTACAGATAAGAACCTGGATAATTCAGAAGAAGCCGCCGAGCAGTTTAAGTTAATCCAAGCAGCCTATGATGTAATCAGTGACCCCCAAGAAAGAGCCTGGTGGGTACCAGCTGTTACCTTGTTGGTTCGTTTGGGATAGATCTAATTAGTCTGTGTTCTCCGAGACTTGCAGTTCTCGGTTCTGAGATCTTTTCACATAAGAACAGATGGATTGAGGAACGCTCTGACAGATCCGTCTGCGCGGATGCAATTACTCTCCTAAAACAACCCTGTGAATTAGTCATAAACGGTTCCATGGACAGGGTGACGATACTTCATTGAATATATAATGGACGATCCAGTATGGGGGAGAGAATGGTTTAAAAGAAGGGAAAGTGTCACACTATTGGAATAATATGTGTCACCTCCATTTAACCACAAAAAAGCAAGCAATCCAGAAAATGCAATTTAAAGGCACTAATTTAAGGCGTAAATATTGGCGATTCCGTCACACTATATGGCCATATACAGCCCGACCACTACGGCAAAGTCCCCCAGTTCCGGCAAGTCCTACCTCGTTTTAAATGGTTGTATTTCTCAGCGTGGAGCTGAATCAGTGGCGCGGCGTTTTAACCCCCTAAGTCTGAAACGAATTTTTATGCTACTGATATTCTCAATGCCACACGCTTAAAACCCTTAAATGGTTTACCCGCTTTAATCGTTCTTTGCATGCCTATAGGTGACACTTATGCACCCGGCTGAGCTTGGCTGCGTATTCGTGTTATTTTGTAGCGATCGTCATGATAAGTGCCATCGTTTCTTAAAAAAATATCTTAGTTTTTGCCCAACTAAAATTAAATCTGTTCTTTGTCACTGGCATCTTACTTACATCAGTGTGTTGGGAATATTTCTGTGTAGAGTATCACTGATGTGTGTCTGCGCAGGTATGATAACCACAGGGATGCCCTGCTAAAAGGAGGGGTGGATGGGGAGTACCAGGATGACAGCCTGGATCTGGTGCAGTACTTCACCGTCACCTGCTACTCGGGCTATGGGGATGATGAGAAGGTAACACCTGGCTTTTCTTCTTATACTTTCATTGTAGTGCATTATGTTTCGCGTTTAGCGTTATTGTAATTATTCAT
The DNA here is from genome assembly GCA_029215755.1 of Spea hammondii. Classification (NCBI taxonomy): domain Eukaryota; kingdom Metazoa; phylum Chordata; class Amphibia; order Anura; family Pelobatidae; genus Spea; species Spea hammondii. Next base: position 176,673,227 of record JARDYJ010000001.1, on the reverse strand, counting down.
TACTTTGCCCATCTATAAATGGGAAATGTGGTGGGAGAGCGTGCACACGTTCTCTGTGTATTAAACCAACGCTAGACGGGCACCTACTGAACAGCATTTCACGGTAAATCACACCGAAAAAGGTAAAAGGGGAAAATGATTGGCGTCGCTACCCCTTTAGGGCATTGGTTCTGAACATTGGGCAGGAGAGAAACTCCACAAGGGTGCAAAAAAAAAACCCCTAGTGCCCTTCCTTGCATGTTCACGTGTGAAGAGCCGGTGGAAGGTGGGCTGCGATGCTCCTTGTTCTTGAGTGGGTTCACTTCCTGCGGCGATGCGGAATTATATGGGTATCCCCAGTATAATAACTGATACAACGGAAAAGTAACTGGTTAGGCTATATGCCTTGACGTGGCGGGTGAGCTTAATTATGCTTTGGCCAATTCATATAACCAAAACCTCTCATTTATATTATGTTTATATATTTGTTGCCAACTTTATTAGGGTGAGAAGCGCAGACAGTATTTTGTTTTTTGTATACATTGTGCAGCCAGCACACTGTATTTGCAGCATGCTCACACTGTTTGGTAGGCCTCATATTATACATTTGTGTTATTTGAGCCTGAGACTAGCTTAGCGCACCGACATTTTTTCTTTTCCCTGTTAGGCTATATTAAGGGCAAGGCTCGTTTTTTTTGGAGTGCGGTTTTTAGCGTGGTAGAATGTCAATATATGTATATATATTTTCTTCTAGAAATACATGTAACGATTGTAATTGTGTTACAGGGGTTTTACGCTGTGTACAGACACGTCTTTGAACTGATTGTGAAAGAAGAAATGGAGAGTAAAGTTGACGGCACTTCCGAGGAATACCCATCTTTTGGAGACTTGCAGAGCAACTATGACACGGTACTCTAAACGACCCAGTGTATCGCTTTTAATATATGGATTGTATGAGTGCTGCATACGTTTACGTAAACTACATCATTTTATTTCCTCTCGTTTTCTCTTCTCCAAAATGATAACATTATTTGCATAAATTCTTTTTCATGGAAAGCTCGTCATGCGTAGTAGAAGCAAATAGAAACTGCCACAGAAACAAAGTATCTTATTTTATTTTGACACTGCCCCATGACCAATTGTGTCCAACCTGTGGCCCTCCGGCTGCTGCAGGACTACATCTCCTATACTCCATAATGCTGAATGAGCATCATGGGAGATGTAGTCCTACAGCAGCTGAAAGGCCACAGGTTGGACACCCCTCCCATAGACTTTATAACTGACTTCTTTTAAAGAGTTAAAGAAGTTCTTCTTGCACTGCCTCCTAAGCATTGCAAAACCAACTTTTACTTTAGAAGATAGCTGCTACCTTCCCGGGGTAGAAGGCACTGTTTGCCCGCAGGCAATGATCTGGTCGCTGACTAACTGGCTCCTGCAGTGGTGATGCAGCTTTCCAAAGATCGATAGAAGGTATCTTAACAAAGGTAGCAAAGGTCTCTAGATGATTGGGATGTACAGTATGTGCGGTTATATTATATGCATGCATCTGCCGCCTGTCAGCTGGTCATTGCAGGAAGCGAGGTGTAGATAGATACTCCTTGGGGTTTATTCCCTTCACAAAGGGAGAGTTGTGGTCTGAACTCTCTCACTTCACTCTTCATCATGAAGGACAGGCACTCCTGGGAAAAAAAAAAACTTTTCATAAGAATTCAGCTGGCCCTGTATAATGCATAACTTAATGGGTGAGGAGACTTTGAAGACACCTCACTGTTTTAACTATACATTATACAGGGTCATTCCTACAGCAGAAGACCCATGGGGCTGGGCCTTCATAATGTATTACTCTCCCTTTAGTGAGTACCAGCAATGAAAATCATGCAGGGAAGCTTAAGTTGCCTAAAATATGAGAATGATGACTTTTTTGCAAGCAGAACGGCACCTTTTAACACAGGTTTTTGTTTTCCTCTTTTGTCCTTCTTACAGGTGGTCCATCCCTTCTACGCTTACTGGCAGAGCTTCTGTACTTCAAAGAACTTTGCGTGGAAAGAAGAGTACGACACCAGGCAGGCATCTAACCGATGGGAAAAGCGAGCTATGGAGAAGGAGAATAAGAAAACCCGTGAAAAAGCACGCAAGGAAAGAAATGAACTTGTCCGCCAGCTGGTGGCCTTCATCAGGAAGAGAGACAAGCGTGTGCAAGCCCATCGGAAACTGGTGGAAGAGCAGAACGCAGAGAAAGCCAAGAAGGTGGAAGAACTTCGCAGACAACAGAAGTTACAGCAGGCTAAGTATGTGTTGGCGGAACATGTATGATGATTGCCTAGTCCTGCTTCTTTCTGCTGTATACCATGGCATTGTGATTTGTTTTAGATGGAAGGAGCCCCTTGTTCGTTCTCAATATTGTACGAACCATACATTTGTTTTTTCTAACTTATTGCAATGAACATACAAGCAGTATGACATATAAGTGAAGAGTGTCGCTGTGTTTGAGATAGATACCTGAAGTAATAGCGTATAAACAACAAAAAGAGAACATAGAAATGAGTTAGGCTTTCACATTGCCACCATAACCCTTTGATTAGTTTGCGTGACGTTTCCTACGTGCCCTTATGATGCTCTACAAGTTATTTAACAGCAGACATAGATGGGATGTGTGGGGACTTCCATTTTTTAGCTATTGGGAGTTTAGTGTCAAAGAAGATGTGAATAGAGAGCTTTCGAAGTTCGAGGATTATTAGGAAACACATGTAATATTGCCACTTCCGGAAGAAAGGGTAGCTGTGCTGTAAACAGGGACCGAATTGCCCAAAATACTGTGGTCCATGTAGTGGTCAGCAAAGGGCAACTCCACCAAACATATGCAGCCATGGTACCTACCAAAAATCAAGCAACTGATAGTATTATTTACGTGATGTACATTGCAGATCTGTTACGTTTTGTAAATTTATAAACTGATGATCTTGCTGTTTTCGGCCGCTTATAGCAAGTAAATGACTTTGTGTTTGTGTGGAAGGCTGGCAGAGCAGTATAAGGAGCAAAGCTGGATGGCCATGTCTGACCTGGAGAAAGAGCTGCAGCAGATGGAAGCTCAGTACGACAAGCAGTTTGGGGACCAATCAGATGACTACGAGGAGGACGTAATGGAAGCTCCAAAAGAAGGTTAGAACGTTTATGTACTGGATACAAGCGTCACCTGATGCACTTTTTGTGTGTGTGCTCTGATACCCTCTGATTATAATGTATATGTAACATGTGATGGTGCCATTGACATTGAGGGTAGCTGTTGATGGAATGTTAGCATTGGAGGTAGGTATGATAAGTTCAATTTTTGGGAAATTAGGCAACGTCGTAGGTGTCGGGCTAATGTCATCTGCTGGTGTTGGAAACATAGGCCTCTTGGAGAGCAAGTCGTAGTTGGGGCTACATCCTCGAGAGCAGATGTGAGGATGGAGTTAGAGGGAGGTAGCAAGGTTAGGACGTGAGATAAGAGGAGAGGGAGTAAGTTGGTTGAGAATTTCTGAAGTTTGAGAGCTAAGGTCTCTGGTTAGGCGAGGTTGTTGGGAGGAAAGGGAATGAGTAGAAATTAAGGTGAGAGCATTTCAGAGATGGGGAAAGGGGAGCTGGAGAAGTTGGTGAGAGAGAGCACGTGGTAAAAAAAACTAATGTCCACCGTGTGACTTCTCAAAACAGGTGGCAACGAAGCTGAAGAAGATGACTTTTATGATGACCTGTACTGTCCTGCGTGTGATAAAGTGTGCCAGACAGAGAAAGCGTGAGTGCTATTAATTATTATTCATACTCTTATCAGGCTATGGCGTAATTCAATTTTAGGGCACATGCATTGTGAGCGAAGGCGTTTGAAACTTTCAAGAAGCGAGGGTCTGAGTTATCTGTATGATGAAAAGAATACAGGAGAAACGGGACCATTTGCTGAGGCTGGACAAATTGCTGAAGTTCCTGCTGGAACCCCAATAGTCGTGCTTTATCCTGATCTCTGGATATATCACATGCCGGCTCTTAAACTCAACTGTCAGGACCCCAAGTTCTGTATTTTAATAATTTCTGCATTTTTAGTATTCCGTACATTGTTTCCAACCCTGTTGTGGTGGTAATAAAGTCCCGTTCATGCTTACAGAGCTAGTGGGGTGCATGAAGAGTTCAGATGTGATACTTTTATACTGTTATAAGCAAAATATACCGTAGCATGTGCAAACACAAATATCATGCGGTTTATTTAAAAGAAAGCTTTGGATTTGGACAAAAGTAGTAATACTGGAAAGTCCCTAAACCACGACTTTTGTTATAGATGCCATCACCCTTACTATAGCTATATAAAATATTTCATTGTTACTTATTTTGTTTTAAGATTTTAGGTTCGGCTTTGCAATTAAATGATTCCCCCCCCCCCCCCCCCCGTTCTCTCAAATAGAATGCGAAACCATGAGAAGTCCAAGAAGCATCGGGAAATGGTAGCTTTGTTACGGCAGCAACTGGAGGAGGAGGAGGAAGAGTTCAATACTCCTGTAGCTGAGGAAAATGGTGTCCAAGATGAAGAAGGCTTATCTGATGAGGAAGAAGTGGAGGAGACGCAAAAGCCAAAGTAAATTTTTTTACTACAACATAACCCCCCCCCCCCCCAAAAAAAAGAGGTCTGTGGTCCTTAGAGGTATTAGGACACATTCAGAAAGAGCTGTTCTGGGCCAAAGTTCTGAATGTGGAACAATCGCCATGGAAACTGGTGGAATGGTACAGGAATTTTTTTGACCTGTAGCTTTTTCGGGTTAACTGGGCATGTAGAAAAATGTAGGCATCAACCTGGGCTGAAGTCAGGACAAGTAATAATCTTCTGAAGTGTATTTATTTGCAGAGAGTATATATGTGGACTAACCATCTGGAGGAAACCATAGCTATTAACATGCATTACGGCATAGGGATCCCCTGAGTAAAGGATACGGGCCGCAAGTCTTTACGGCATGAAAACTGAGTAGATCGGAGGGCTTGGATGGTGCTTATCTGCTATTAGCATCTATTCTAGCAAAAAAAAACCCATACAGATTTGATGTCCTGTATTTTTAGCACCTTTTAGTATGGTTTTTTGTTCAGTTATAGTGTATAATTTTTTTTTTTGTTTTTTTTTTCTCTCTTTAGGCTTTCCAAAAAACAAAAAAAGAGAAAAAAGCAAAAATCTCCAAAGGTATGTATGTGGCGAACTGTTGGGGGGGGGGGGGGGGGGGGGGGTGGTGGTGGGGGGGGATTATTGGTTGTAAAAAAGTTAAAGGGAGTTTGGGTCAAAACCTATAGTTTTACAGATTTCAAAATACAACAAAAACGTATCTAGTATTTGCTGGAGATGTGAAAAGGAAGAGGGTACTATTTACTACATGTGGTGGGAGTGTGAAGAGGTAGGGAAAAAAATAGCCACTCTTTTTAAAGTAATTAACGATATATTGAAATATCGCCTCAAATATTTATCTTTCATATAGAGCTTTCTAAATTAAATAAAGTACAAAAAAATTTGATAGTCCAATTACTATTAGCCTGTAAGTTAATTTATAGCGAGAAATTGGAAGAAACTTGGAAGAATATCTGGGGAAGAGCTATTTGGACAAATCCAGTTTTTAATGTAAAATGCAGGGCTATTGTGCAAGCAAAGCTAAATATAAGAAATATTTGGATATAAGGTCTCCATGGATGACCTTTGCAGATTCCAGAGAAAAAAGTATAGGAATAAATAAATAACACAGAAAATCTCCGACGATACCTAAGTTATTAAATTTGAGATGAATGGTAACTTAATGTAGGTGTGAATGAATACTAATGAATGTATAACTTAGTAAATTAAATTCCATATAGATTAAAATCATAATAGGAATTAAGTTATAACGAACATATAGCTGAAATAAGGATTCTTTTATAAACATAATGTACTGTATACTATATATGTCTTATTTATGTACGTATTTATAAATAATAATAAAAAAACCTATAGTTTGAATGTTTGGTATTCTTCATATATACGGTAGTGTTTATTATTATTATTATTTTTATTCACATATAAAATACTATTTGAGATTGATCAGATAAGAGCCTCACTGCTCGGCGACACATGGAAATGATAGCCTTTTGTGGGGAATTAAATCTGCGTAATTCAGAACGTTGTGATTCTTGTTGGTAGGTGCTTGATGAAAGCTTGGAGAAAGAGACTCCTCGAGATCCGAATGCCGAAGTCCAGGAGGATCTGGAGAAACTGACATCTAGCTCTCCCGCGGTGGACGAGGAAACCGTCCTTCCAGAACCCACAGCGTCGTCTAACCCCAACGAGGCAGAACCGCAAGCTACCGAGGAGAAAGCGTGAGTGGCTATAAATTAACAGTCTACTCTCCAACATATATTTATTTGTAATGCATGGCGGGTCCGTTTGTGCATGCACATTGATGCAAGCATTCTTTAGTTTATTGGAGTTTTATAACACTAGATTTCTATCTCGTTTCGCTCCTCCTCTGGGTGTCCTGAAAACAGACTGGATAAGCAGGCAGCATATGTTCTTCACATGCTTAGTAGCGCTTACATTGGAGTGACGGCAATCGTATGTATGATGTTCTGCTAATGTATGTAGTGATTGGCTGCCGCTATTCCCATTCATGGTGCGTTGATTATACTGGGGTATGCTTCCTGCGTTCAGTAGTCGCGGCTAGGGAGGGGTTAAATAATTCAGAAGTCTTGTTCTGTATCTCCATCAATAACTAAAGAATGCCTGCACCGATTTACATGCAGTAAAATGCACTGGCGTCAATTCAATGTGCCCTTTGACCACCCATTTTTCCCCTTTTCAGTTGGTATTTTTTTTTGTAGAGTGCCAAAAGTGACGGGAAAGAAAACCAAAAATGCGAAAAAAGCATCAAAACAGGTGGCAGAACCGGACGATAAAGCGGAGGTATTTTGAACTCTTCTTTTGTCTGTATGTTGTACTTCACATTGCTGCCGGTTTGCTTCTGTTGGATTACCTTTCATGCTTTCTGCAAACATGTTTTATTACAGAACGATGCTCCCTTGCGCTGTAACACTTGTGCATCCGAATTTTCAACTCGGAATAAACTCTTTAACCATCTGAAAACATCGGGACATTCATTGGCAATAAACAGCTCCGCCAACAGCAGCAAAACCAAAAAGGAGAAAAGAAAAAACCGATAACTGTCGAGGGAACCGGCCAAAGACCTCTCCGGAGCGTTAAACCGCTGCTAACCGTACGCTCTCCGCAGAGCAACGGGCGCCGCGTGCGAACCTTGGTGCTGACGTCCGATTATTAAAAAGAACATATTGCACAGATCGCTCGTGGAGATTATTCCACAAATACAACCTGGAGATATAACTCTTCGTGTTTGCTCTTTGCCGCCGGCTTTCCAATATATAGATGGTGGGGACAGACGCCCCCCGTCACCCAGAAAGCGCGTCTGCGTGCTCTTACTTCAAGTGTCTTTTAATAGCTGATTTTTTTCCCCCTTTTCGTGACAAAACTAGTGTAAATGTGGATAGTAAATCATTTATTGTGTCTAATTTATTTAGCTGGAGGAATCATACTCCACACAGTTATTATTCACTAAAGTGGGAGTAGTGCTTAAGCTCCCCTAACTGGTGCGTAATGAAGGGCCGACCCTGGGAAGCCTTTCCTGCAGCATGGAATAACGCATAATGCCCTGCTTAATGCATAATTCAGTCAGTCCGGTGTCTTTGAGGAAATTTTCGTACGTTGTGCATTGTACAGGTCCTGCCAAGCGCTTCATGTAATGGAAGCTCACCGGGTCTGGCGCTTCGTCATGTATCGTGAAGCGGAAAAACACAAACTCCAGTGAATAAACCCCAATGTGAATGAAATGCCTCGTTATTTAACTTGTTTTGTTTCCAACTTTCGGTTACAGACGTTTGATCTCTTGTTTTATTAGACTCGCGCCATGTGAGGTTTTTCTTTTATCCACCAATGGCTTCATAACTTTATGATGTTCTGCTAGGGAAAGCAAAAAAAATTTAACTGCCCCCTCTAATGGTAGGTAATGGCTTTTCAATTCTTATATTGATAAATTGCGACTGCCAATGCCGAAAACACTGGAGCAAACCTAACAGTTCTGCTTTGATGCAATTTAATACAGACCGGGTACCGTCACCATACCGGTAGTGATAGAATGACCATCCGAGTGTCTCCCCACCATTTCCGCAATGTATGCTCTGGGGTACATCGTTCTTTTTTTGTTTTTGTTTTTTTTTGTGTTGCTTGTATACATATATACATTGCTTCTAATGTTTATGATAGTTCTCCTTTAATCAGATTGGTGGAAACAAGGTTGTGTTGGCTTTAGGATATAGTGATATATATATATATATATATATATATATATATATATATATATATATATATATATATATATATATAGCGTCCTATGAGACTTCTTGCTGAAGAGGGACAAAGGACCAGCTGAGTGCCCTATTTAAATCACTCCCCCCTTAATGCAAAGGCGTTCACAGATTCATTATATATGTATTATATATTTTTATATATGCTGTTGCCGTAACTGCTTGTTGCTTCGTTTTCCTGTTTATTTATCCACATGAAGTCTTCCACCGCTTTGGCAGAAATGATGGGCCGTAGAACTGCTTCTAACGTACCATTCAGGATAGCTGCAGCATTAAAACACAAAATTCTCCGCATCTGGCAAAGCCTAGTTGAATGCCAGGAAAGTTCTGGTTAAGTAACATTTCTTCATTTTGCTCACCCGTTTTCTTGTTGCTTGCTTTCGCGGTTCTGTGCCTGCGTTGTGCGTGTGTTATTGCTTTGTTTACGGCTGTTTTATATGATTGCAATAAACACCTGATCTGAATACTTGGTCAGTGTGGTGACAAAATGATAGCTGTGTATATTAACCCATTAAGGACAATGGGCGGCCCCTAAACCCATTGTAAACAATGCATTTTGAGCCTGTACATGTACGGGCTTTGTCATTAAGGGGTTAATATTCCGTGACAAACATGAAGGCTTTTTAATCTCTATCTCCGTCATTTATAGGGGAAACCCACACCAATTTTAGTGTCGGACTACATTTTTTTTGGGGTGGAGTGGTAGTATTCTGCTATTTCCTTTAAAATAAATAAATAAAAAAACCATAGGGAAACGCTTTTGTGTTTTTTGAGGCGTAGTTATAGAAACGTAAAATAACCAAAAAAAACCCTTACTGTGCGATTAGTTAAGGGTATTTTGCCTACTCTGCTGTATTTACCTGATAATAACTTCTGCTACACCTAAATGCCCAAACCCTTCCCAGACATAATTCGGCTGAGTTTTCCGGCAATGTTTAATTGTTGTTTGTCACCGATCGGTTGTTTCCATGGAAACTGAGAAAGCTTCCGAAAAGTTTGAGATTAAACCAAGGCATCTTTGGCGCTGCGTTAGCCTGACGACTTCTTTAACCTGACGAACGGGGTCAAAAATGTTTTTTCTTTTTTAAAGTGCCGAAAAGAACCTGCACTAAATAATAATGCAACAATAGTGTACTGCGTGTTGAAGTTTGTCTCCTCTAATGTTTCTGTTCCGGAACCATAACTATACCGTCCTATTGCATCTGCTGAATTTGTAGATAATTTATTAAATTATGTAAAATGACTACTCTTGTCGTCTGTGCTCATTTCTGCTAGAGCATCTCCAAAATATTGCAATGATGCATCTGCACCTATCTCACTGCCTGAAAAATCTCATTTAAGGGAAGAAATCTGGTTCTCTGGTTATCTTCTGTCTACTGATGGTGCTAAGGATCAGATTGGAAGACCCTTTGGGTTCAGCGGCCTAATCCTATTTACAAACCGTCTAACCTAGAAAGCCAGTTGAGTTGGTCTACAAAATACAGACCGGGACGCACTTACTCCCCTACCTCATTCTGATACAAAAGTCCGTTTGTAATTTTGGGTAATTTTTTTTTTTTTTTATGACAATGGATTTTTTTTCCAACCTTTTTTTTCCCCCCTGTACGACTGTAATAAAGCATAACTTGGTCGTCACGGTTCTAAAGGCATCTTCGTGTTTTCAGCAGCTCGGTTTCTAACAACGAAACAAAATAGGAATCTCTCCGGTGGCTTCACGTTGACGATCTTTCCACGTGTTTGGCTAACGCTGTCTGGAAAACGGCTACGCCAAAGTCCACGTCTTCCTTTGTGATACACATCGGTGGCTTGACACGGAATGTCTAACAACACAAAGAAGGAAAAGCGATCGAATGTTTTTTCACAAATTAAGCATTTGAACAAGTGGTTTTAGGAAACACGTTTAGGGCGCGCGATTAGCATTCTGTTTACGAAGCTAGAAATGTATATTTAGGTTGCTGATTTGGTCCCCGACCAGAAGGTGCACATCGTCTATGTTGACCACTTTGCACCAAAATCACTTTCTTTTTACCTAACCCCTAATTAAACAAGATGGGGAGGGCACTACTTAAGTGGGCAGGGAGATAGATGAAGTAAATGTCCGATAGCGAAATGATTAAGTTCTCTGAATGAACAAATATGAATGACCGTGTATGTAGGAGAATGATGTAGGTGTAAGAAGTGTGACAGAATGAGTGTTTTAATCACTGATCATATCTCACGGGGTCATGAAGATACTTCCGTACCTGACTGTATAGTCCACCCTTTCCGAGGAGAACCCCCATATCTCTGCAGTCTTCCCAGATGAGGTTCATTTCTTCTGCAGGGAGAGGCTGAAGGGCTTTCTTAATTAAATGTACAAAGAACAAGTGTCCGTTAGTAAAATATTGGGGAAGTGAAGGAATGTTCCTTGCATTGTCTAATCTAAAGAGCCTGACGTTTACACCAATAGACCAAACGCAAGGTGACCCTGCAAACAGTGAAAGAAAGCTCATGTGGGTGAGCATGGATGTGTATCTGTTTATGTATAATCGTTGTCATTTGGGCTGGAAAACATGTATATTATACATATACAAACACAGAATGGAGTCAGAGCCATCTTTTAAAAACATAAATATGATTTGTTTTATATTGGGAAAAAAATCCCATCTGTACCATTAAGTGATGTGATGCACAGTTTATAAGACTCTATACATGTATAAAAAGACCTATCTGTACTTGGAATAAAGCAATATGTAGTTTGGGTGGTTACACTAAAAATGAAAAAAAGTGGAATCATGGTTGAACATGCATATGGTAAAAATGCAACAACAAAAAAGCTTTAGGGAACGCTATAACCTTTGTAAAGAAGGGGTTAAACTGCCAGAATAACCCACAAGTCATCGTTGGCAGGATCGCAACTGAGAACCTATAGCCCAAATCATGTTATTTCTCATTATCTCAAACCTTATCCTATACGTAAGGCGATTGGTGTCTTCTGCACAGAGAAGTAGAATGTTATGCATTATTCCCTCCTTACCTTATCCTTCACCATTTCTATTCCAATCATGAGTCCCTTGCCACGAACATCTCCAACGATTTCGAACCTATCCCTAAGTTTTTCCAGCTGTTTGAGGAAATAAGTTCCGACAACCTCGCAGTTATTTTGTAAACCATCTTCTTCAATGACCTGAATGGAAAAATAGGTTTAAAAAATAAACTTTTTGTGAAAATATGAAATAACGTGGTTTTATGAGTCCCACCACTCGAACACTTGTATATCTGAAAATAAGTGAGCTACAGGGAAATATTCTTGGTGTCCTTGGTGGACAAAATGTCACTTTTGAGGATTGAAGAAAGGAATTTCCACAATTAGATTAAACGATAGAATTTACGTTCCGGATAAGTCATGCTTAAAAGTAGTTTAAGAAAAGAGGCTACCAGACTTTAGGCAACGTTGTATCCCACCAGACCTGGTTGAGTGAGGGGTCTTAAAAACCTTGTGCAGGACAGACATGTTGAAGATCTGGTGATGCCAGGGGCCAACCGAAGTCTTACGGTAGACTAGACGGAGCCATTGTAGGCTCTTTAAAGCTCAACAAAGAGAACCTGCAATGAACTTGTGCCAGTTATAGTCTTAGTGAATCAGTTCCATGGCTGTGAGTGATAGTCCTGAGAATGTGTTGATTACTCTTGAGTTTTGCTTGAGGAAACTGCCCAGCATGGACCTCTTTTTTTTTTGTTTGTATAGAAACATTTATTACTCACCCTTTGTAAGCTAAGCCAAGCTAGCAATTACCCATAGCATCCTTTCTGGTGTGATACTCGGTTTGGCTCATGCTCCATTAATCTATTCACCTTTTTCTATGGGGTGTCGGGGGGGGGGGGTTCACATGATCTTTGGTATGTATCAGGAGATATTCATCTAATTATTGGCTGGAATTCTATTTAGACATTTTATAGACCATGTCTATTGGTATGCACCGTATCCTTACGTCGAGTACGGCCGAGCCCACGCTGGAAGCGACGGGATTCCCTCCAAACGTGTTAAAGTGCTGGGACTTGGCAATTGATTTTGCAATTTCTGAAAGCGGGAAGGAAAACAGTTCAGTAACATCCGGCAATCGCTGTAACTGTGTCCGAGGCATTCAGATTAAACGTCGACAAAGGCCGCCTGATCCCTGTCCCCACAATAGGGAAATATAACTTAATGAAGAGGAATAATCATGCAGGTCTTCTAAAAGGTGATCCTACGGTAAAAACAAAAAGACGCATGGTCTCCGCGGGAGACGCATCAAGGGTGGTAGATAACTATAAATGTCTCCCAGCAGAGGTGGTAGAGACGAATAGCGTGAGGGAATTTAAACATGCATGGGATAAAACTATCCTGAATCTAAGACAAGATTTTTTGATGGAAGTCTTCTTGTTTTACCGATACCTTTACTTGGCAGCCATATAGTTTAATATACATTTATAAGTTATTGATTTCAAGTCTTTGGTTTAGTATCCATGCCTGCTACCCTTTCAAAGTGTGAGTGCCACAGATCTGTGGTTTTGTAAATATTGAACACATTTGTAATGGAAAAACTTGTTTCACTTCCATGGAATACCAACAGAGGTCCCTCGATGTCTAGAAAATAAAATGAATACGTATGTTAGGCACATTTTCTTACTTACCTGGAGTTGTTACTACTGCTCCCATTGGAAAACCGTTGCCAATTCCTTTTGCCATTGTTACGATATCTGGCATGACATCATGTGTCTGAAATCCCCAAAAATGACTTCCCGTTCTCCCAAAACCAGTTTGAACCTAGAAATACAACCGTGATGGTTTTTATGTCTTCTGTGATCTGTCACTTACATTATTACCATTGCCATCCGCTTGGGCTTTTGGGTCATCACAATTTTATGCATATAAAGACAGATTAAAGAAAAGGGTCAGAAAGCATTCTGGAACTTCGCATAGTTATACAGATTTCATCCATAATATCAAAATGTGACTGTACGGCCTCAGCCTGGTCACCCGGCCATGTTGTAACTTCTTGCTAATCACACCTGGGGTTCCTCATCATGGCAGATAGGATTACATCCATTAACCAAAAGACAGTACTGAAAACTCGAGTTAAGAAAGGAACTTTTCACCTAATCCCTTTATACACTCTGCTTTATGATTGCGAACAACGAACATACTACACACAGCACTTACTTCATCTGCAATGCATAATCCTCCTCTCTCTCGGATGAGCTCATATGCTTCTTTTAAGTAGCCTTTGGGGTATTGAACAGCTCCTCCAACACCCTAAAAAGAGAATAGATCATAACTAAAGAGACAACTTATAGACTCATAGCATTTTTTAGTTTAACCATGATCACTGACATCATACACAAGTTCTAAGCCCATGGGGTCTTTTCAGTGACTGATGATACAACAACATAAAGAATTTGATGGCACATAAGAGCCGTTTGGTCCATCTGCTCTAGGACGTCAAACCTTACTTGGTTCTTGTCTTGAAGGCCGTGCTAGGGATCACTTGGTGGCCCTGGCATTTTAAGGCAAGTGGCTGCCAAATAATGTACATGGAGCCATAGGCTAGATACATGGGGACCCGATGGAGTGGCGATATCGGAAAATATGTGGTCCTAACAGCCACTGTCCATATGGTCAGTCCAGGCCCGCTTGGAACTGTCAGATTTTCATGATAGCTGTATGAGTGCTTACCTTCCTTCTCTGTATTAATCATTACCACGAGAAAGAAGATGATCAATACCAAAACCAGCTTATGACAACCATACAATAAAAGAAGGCAAACTGTCTATTTACCATATGCCTCCCAAAGGCTCCAATGACTTTCACAAGCCTTGTCAAGGGCATTGGTGTCCTTCTGCATCTGCCTACCCCCAACTTGCTTGAATTTTCACAAATAAAAGACACCAATATTTCTCTTCTCAAAAACATAGAGCCCCCTGGGCCGCACAGGCAATAAGGTCCTGGGCCCTCTAAAAGAGGGTAATGGCTTTTAAAGTTACCTGGATTGGTTCGGCAATAAAAGCTGCTACTCTCTTTGGTGTGCTGGTACTCAGGGTTTCCTTTAGTTGGGTGATGTATTTGTCTTTAGCTTCACAGAAACCTGGAGAAAAACACATTCAATTATATAACATGAAATGACACCCCGCTCAGACTTTATTACCTCACATCCTATTGTGTCATCTGCAAAAACTGAGACATTGCTTCCAGTACCTCCGTCCAAATCATTGATAAATAGCTTAAAAAGAATCGGCCCAAGGACAGAACCTTGAGGCACTCCAGCTGGAAATCATGCCGTTTAGAATCACCCTCTGTAATTTATCTTTCAACCAGCTCCTTATCCAAGCACAAATATTTTTGAGCGATAAGTTACGTCATTGAAATAGGGGTTTAATTCTTCTAAAAGGAAACTTGTGACAGCAAGAGATGACATCAGAGTCAGACTGAGAGGCCTTATACTCATGCATACTTCTGCCCATGGGTCCTGTATGGTGTCTGGATTCCTAACCGATAAAGTAGGACCAAAAAAGAATGTACTGTATGTGAGTGAACTTTACATTTTCCGAGAAACAGAATAAGCAGCGTTACCAAATGGACCTTTCAGAAAATGGCGCCAATAAAAGGCTGTGAGAAGCATGCATACACGCCAGTATGAGATATATGTACACGTTAGGACCATATGTAGCACCTAGTGACTATTGTACAAGTTCTTAATAGCAATCAGTGTCAGAGGAGCCTAACATGGAACTATGCGGGATAATGGAGGTAGATTTGAAACCCCTAATCATATGGAAAATACATGATGAATCTTTGGAAAGTTTGACAACAAATTTCAAGTAATGTGCAAAATTGTGAGACGCATATTTAATAAAAACGCTGCTTAGCCAGGCAGATTATTCCTAGCATTATATGAGAAAATTATAAAAAATGATTAAAGTATAAATGTACAAAAATGTGTGCTTTTAATTTTTTATTCCTTTAGTAATATTTTTTATATACTAAATGATATGTTATAGATATAGTCATGAAGGGTTAACATACCACGGTGCAATCACTCCTTTGTGGAATAACATCGTTACCTGATTTCAGCTGTGTGGCAATTATCTCGGACTGCATTGATCACTCTCACCCAAGGTGTGAACATCAATACACCCAGAGATAGACCTGTCAGCGCTGCGCATCACGGACAGAAACATGTCTGCTGAGATCCAAGCCCGGTCTGTCTGCCACCGTGTGTGAATCTGAGGTTTGTCACAGTGAGCAATAACAATCCTGAAACACCCTGCCTGTCAAAGGATACACTGTGTGTATATATATATATATATATATATATATGCGCAGGGCAAGGATGGAGGGAGAACGACACAGGATCAGGTTCATGCCTCTCCGAAAAGGAGGGGGTGGGAAGAAGTGGCATTTATCCATAGCCTTTTTTTTTATTCACTTTAAGCCTTCCATCCCATTGAGCATGTGGTTGGGTGGTGTAAACTAGGGATCTATATACTCCCAGGGCAAATGTTATTACCACTTGCTCCACCACATATGGGGTGGGAAAAACATCTATTCAACTCACATACTCTCACCTGAAACTTGCAAAATGTAATTCTGGAAATCCTCACATGCACTTGTGAACAACTCTACCCAAGACGTCCAAACCACGTTCCCCACAAGAGTCTGTGTTACCTTTGATGTGTATGTGTCTGAAATGTGGTCTTATCACCATAGCAACCAACAGAATGTGCCAGCTAATTGGGACATTCAGTAGTTTTCTTTCAGACTTTGTGCCAGAATGGGGTTTTTTTTATAACGCTCAACAGATTCAATCATTGTGGATATGTAAAAAAATCAGTCTGCATAATATATGTGCAGAATAACTCCAAAATAAGTGGCCAAAGTTCAAAGCATGAGGCTTTTTAAAAATGTATATTTATGATAGTTAGGATCTCACCCGTCTCATTTTCAAGAGTGTATTCTTTACCGTGCTGTTAAGAATTTTAGACTTACCAGGAGAACAACTGCATTTCCTTATGGTCTGCACCGGGGAATCTTTACAATGGCTTCCTCCCCATATACCACGAAAAACATCCGGACACATTGTCTAGAAGGCAACCACAGAGACAGAACTGATAAAGACTCCAAGAACGGCAGGGATACATATAAAAACAAACACCAATCGTATCGTTCAATGACATTTTCATTCTTCTTTCGTTCAGAGTTTAGCATAAATTAAGAAATGATGCCCAACGCAAAATGTGTTTTCCATTATTTGTATGTAATTAATAACTGTGTATAGTTAAATGTTGTCTTGACTGCTGACCAGCTTGTGTATGGTCCTGAAAGTCTGTATTTGGACATATCTGTTTAGGTTAATAGATGTTACGCAATAGGAGTTATAGAGCATGTGTTCCCCCCTCCTGGCGGCTTTTCGGTAGCAATTCATAGTCGGTGACTATTACCGCGTGGCAGCCAAAGCCATTGGGGAATGCCCCTTTATAAGCGGATAACGACGTCACTCCAAGAGTGTATGGACTTGCACCGTGGTAACCAGTTCTGCAAAAGAGAGCAGATATTAATTGCTACAAATTCTGTGTAAAGTAAGCTACATCGATAGGAAGAACGGGTCAGAGGAAGTATTGGGTCAAAGAGAGGAGGGAAATGGATGGGTTGGGAGGAAGGGAACGAACCAAGGAAGAGGAGGAAAGAGAATGGGCCAAGGTTTTATAAAGTTATAAAGAGATCTCCTAATCTTGAGAAAAAAATCAAATCTGTTAAAATATAGGAGAATCACTTAATTTTTATGTTGAATGCTAAGAGACTTGCAAATGAAAAAACAGTCTTGAGAGCAACGAAGGAAAATGGCAAAAGCTCAGGCAAGATTACTGAATTCTGACAGCCGCCATGTTACCTTGTGGATCAGCGCCGGTGAATCAGTACTATTAAAAGTGCTGTTCGATGCGTTGCACCAGCCGTTGCTAAGTTTACCTGGGTATTTTTCCATGTGTTTACCTGAGGCCAATTATATCAAAATTGCCAGTGTGTATTCTCGCCATCATCAATGCCAGATCATTTGCTTCCGAGCCACTGTTGGTCAAGTAGAGCACCTAAAAAATATTCCAAAGTTACAGCTTTATTTGTTGAAGCCACTGCTGTCCCTATACACTCTCTTTAAATGATATTTATAAGGTTACCAAGGATGGCAGCTGTTCTGTACAGAATTTCTAAGCACAGGTCAGTGATTTTTCTCCATTTATTGCTATTTTGTCCAGCGATACTACAAATATAGGCACGTTGGGGGGTAATTATAAAGAGCCACTATAATGGTAAGCGTAGAATACAAATGTAGATACAATAAAGGTTATGGCAGAAGCTCTCAAATCTTCTACTCTATAAGTATTCTAGATGACAGTTGCCACCCTTGCTAAACCTTGATGGGTCAAAGATTTACCGAGTTCTAGGACCTCCATTGTAATGTAATAACAGATTTTATGTGTCCTGGATTCGAGTGTCTGCTAAGACACAAGTCTTCGGAGTCTGATCCACGATGGAAACTTAAATACAGCATGTATCATTTTCTAGCAGAACTGCGAGACGCTTTAAGAGACTACGGCGAGACAAGATAAGGCGGACTCCAGAACATAATAAACATTTATAATAACCTTAAGGTTCCCAGGGAGAAGACTGGTCAGCTTCTCTGCATATTCATGGATTGGGGGATGTAGGTAGATGTTGGTTGTGTGCCAGAGACGGCCAAGCTGTTTCTGAGCTGCTTCTGTCACCTTCCTAAAAAAAATATCATATTATTGTTTTATATAGCGCCATCATATTCTGCAGCGCTGTACAATGGATAAACAGGGCATAACAAGTCGTATATAACTCAACAATTTGTTCAAATTTGCTCAAACCAGCTTACAATCCTTCTAAGGTTTAGTGTTAATTGTGGAAAACTTGGTTAGGAAAACCGCTTGTACATTGGTTATCAACTACTACAATTCCCATAATCCTCAGATGAATGTCAGCACATACCAGCCCTTTCTTGATGACAAACCATATTTACACATTTTCAAATTAAAAAAGGTTATTCTAAGATTTCTGAGTAAAAAAGGGGTCATATTATGACATATTTGGCACCTCTTTTATTTGGTGGACTTATTCTGTACGCAGCGGGCAGTGACATCATAAAATACTTACGGGTGGCAATGACCGACACTGACGGTAACGATTCCTGCGAAGAGGTCAAGGTAGCGACGGCCATCGGAGTCAAACACCCATTGCATGTGACCTTGATGTAAGAGGATGGGCTTCTTATAATACGTGACTAATGCCGGAGACAGTAAATTTTTCCGTATATCTAGAACACGTTCATATGGAAGTGACTGGGAATATACAAAAATAAAACAATGTCTTAAGATGTAATTTACACGTAAATCCTTCTTTACATGTTATAATAATGACAATGGTGAACACCCATTCACACGTACTTTCACTGCAGATGGTGTTGAGGCCTATCAAACAAGCTTAGTTTATGACTTTGGCAAGATAGGACAAAGCCGAGGTATATATAGAGTTTCTTGGTGCACATGGGTTTATTTTAAGTCAGCCATTGGTATTTTGAGAGTTTCCATTATAAGTGCCGTTTTTGGAAAGCCATTGAGTTTTGTATCTTACCTGATACTCTTGTGGCTTAAAATCACAGGGAGGCATTTGTGGAATCCCATCGCTTGACAGTTTCCTGCAAGAAACTAAGGGACATCTCAGCGTCAATGTGCGTCTTATAAGAATATCCGTTACAAACAAAAGAATGTAGAAGATGCAACAAGGTGGCTTCTCTGAGTCTAGAAAACCCTTTGCCTGGAGCCATCCCGATTAAGGATTTGGGAAGCGATCCCACTGACACCGGTGGTCGTTCACGCTCAGGTTGCATGCGAATCTAGTCCCACATGCAGGAAAACTCCATGGGTGGAGGGGAAGTGAGGGAGGAGTGGCTCCCGCCATCCAGAGTCTCTCTATGGTGTCCCGGAGAAGAAGAGCTTCACCCAGAGTCTCCAGGCAAAACCCAGAGAGTGCCCATGTATGCCCTTTACACATCTAAAGTCTAAACATCTTTCTAAATATCTGGGCAAAGACAGGAACGCTGGCCCTCTACTTGCTCTGTGTAACGTCTAGTGTTACATATACTGCTGGTTAAATATTAAATATACTGGTAATAGGCTTATGTGTAAAACGATTCTGGTGCAGAGTTGAAAAGTAGTATTTTCGATATCGGGGGAATGTACCGGTGGATTTAGTCCATTCCATGTGTTACTATCGTGTGAATTTTTTTTTTTAACTTTGCCCCAGATTGACTGAGTACATAACCCACAAGGTCTCAAACATACAACCATTGGGAGAAAGAAAGTTCACTAACGTTGAATAATAGTATGGGAGATGCACCAGATTCAGGAACGGGGCTGATATATCCATAGCGTAGAATACTCTTATCTTAGGAGTCTTGTTTTCTTTTAACCCTGAAGTAAAAGGTCAATGTCCTCACACAATATGTTATCTATTAACATGTCCTTCAAAATTACAACTATTTTACAAAATGCCTGGTGATTCCTGACAAATGCATACTTAGTAAATGTTTTTTGTAATTCTCAGAAATAGCTAAACTTTCCTGGTTATGACTAGTAATATTTCCATAATATAGATTTATTTTATTTGTGGCTGCCTTCTCCTGTACTATATGAGTAATGGGATAATATATGAGTAATGGGATACTATAGCAGTAATGGTATAATATATGAGTAATGGGATACTATATGAGTAATGGGATACTATATGAGTAATGGGATAATATATGAGTAATGGGATACTATATGAGTAATGGGATAATATATGAGTAATGGGATACTATAGGAGTAATGGGATAATATATGAGTAATGGGATACTATATGAGTAATGGTATAATATATGAGTAATGGGATACTATAGGAGTAATGGGATAATATATGAGTAATGAGATACTATAGGAGTAATGGTATAATATATGAGTAATGGGATACTATAGGAGTAATGATATTCTATAGGACTAGTGGCATGCTATAGGAGTAGTGACACGCTATAGGAGTAATGGTATAATATAAGAGTAATGGTATGCTATAGGGGTAATGATATGCTATAGAAGTAATGGTATACTATAAAAGTGATGTTGTGCTGTAGGAGTAATGGTACATTATAGGAGTAATGGTACAATATAGGATTAATGGCACACTATAGGATTAATAGTACACTATAGGAGTAATGGTACACTATAGGAGTAACGGTATACAATAGGAGTAATGATATACTATAGGAGTAGCGGTATGCTATAGGAGTAATGGTATGCTATAAGAAAAATGTATGCTATAGAAGTAATGGTTATACTATAGGAGGATTAGTATACTATCGGAGAAATGGTACGCTATAGAAGTTATGGTACGCTATAAGAGTAATGGTATACTATAGGATGATATGAAGTTATCAGCTAGAATTTTAGACAATAAACAACTAAAAATATGTATTTATTATAGTCATATACTCCTTTGACACAGAGAGACAGGAGTGTTAAGAAGTATGAATGGCTAACCTGCCTCTCCATCCCACATTCACCCCCCTCTAACTTAACATTCTTACTTAGAATGTCCTATTAACCCCTTAAGTACAGGAAGTATTTGTTTATTACCTTAACCCTAATTTCTCTCTACATATTGTTTTTTTTTGTTTTACCCTGTACAATACATTTCTGTTTATTGTTTTTATTAAATTATTTATTATTCTTTTATTATTTCTACTTAGGGGTACAGATTTTTTTTCTTTACTTTTTAAATTTTTTTAAAAACATTTTATTGTGTCAAGTAACATGCTGTTCTCATGGTGGTGAAGCATCAGGTTATGATGTCATACCCTGTCACTCTGCAATAAGGATGGTGGCCGCAGAAGTGAGTGCAGCCGGGGCTCTATCCTAGATCAGACCTAGAGCATGCCAAGGATGAATGCGTTTTTGATATTTTTATATTAAAAAAAAAACTTTTATGGAATGAGCCTGCAAAGGTTTAGACTATTCGAGATTGACTGGGATTATATTACAATAAATAATAATTGTTTTTTTGTAAATAAAAATCAAATTTTTTAATATTACTGACATTGTTTCAGTAATAAAGTAAAACAATTAATAAAGCTTTTTTAAAAGCTTTTTACTGAATAATTATATATAAAAGACTTTTGTAAGCGTCAATTATTGCGGGAATACCTATAAACTGCTTCTACTGTAAGAAAAAAAAGTATTTTTTTTTTTAAAAGCAGTTTATTTACCTTTGTATGAGTATTCCTAGTGTTTGCACATGCAGTCACTCACTGTTACAGTTGGGACACCTCCAGGGTAACCCTGGGGTTATGTGTGTATCGCCTGCAGCTTATCACTGGGCATATAAGGTCATTTTTTTTATAAAATGTGCCTTAAAATAAAAAAACGTGCATATATTTATACAATACTTTCTATATTAACACTTTCTAGGTTTGCAAATCTAATGTATAGCTTGTTGTATAAATCACTTGTTAATGTATCAATAAAGTTGCAAAATAAAAATAGGGCAAAACATCGAGAAGCGGGGATGGTGACTCATAGACAGTACAGCAGCTTCTTCAAGCACTTACCTCCAGTGAGCCCCCCTGCCTGCTGCCATTTAAATAGCCTATAGGACCCACATGTTAAAGATCTCTTCATGGTGCCAGGAAAACTTATTCCAGATTGCGGAGGGGAATGTGTGACTGGAGTGAAGCTCCGATGCTTTGAATTGAGTACATGGCTGGGATTGGGAAGGAGGAGGAGCGCATGGGCAGCTTTCCAGCAAACACGCCTCTCGGTTAGGAAATAAGGAATTATATTATGTAGCACTTGGCATTAATCTGTGCGGCTTCCCGAGACACACTGTGCATATTTAGGAACCTTTGTAACGTTAGTCAGCGTTAGGGTGACCACAACAGCCATTTTTTTTCAGGACGCGCATACATTTCGCATGCCACTGGCAAGCCCGTATCAGTAACAGTATGCCCTGCAGTATGTGGAATGTACAACCGAGTAACCGATTCCCTTCTGTGAGCCTATACATTGCACATACTTGGGCTTGGGATATTTTGGTTTTCATTCTCAAAATAAAACAGTCTGCCAGTTACGGTGGGGGTCTCAAGCTACGTCTACGCACACACACTACTACACACACAGTAATAATCGTGACATAGTCATTTAGGGGAAAAAAGACCATCAAGTTCAACCCTTCTGACTATCCAGAAAAAAGACAAAAAACCCCAATAAGGCAATTTTTCCCATTTTGTTACTTTGGGGAACTTCACTTAGGTGACAGCTCTTCTGATCCCCGGCGGTCTTCAAATGCTACCTACGGCTGACCGCCGGGAAATGACATCATATCCCGGCACCCAGTGTGCGGGGACTTAGGGAGCACGGTTTAATATACATTTAAAATATAGGACAAAAGAGGCAATATTCCCCAGTGAATCAAAACGTATTTATATCTATGGATGATGGAAGTAGATGGACATAGAAAAGTATCGATATATCATACGAGTTAAATGCGGCATTTGTTTTTAACACTTTTGTCCATCTGATTTTGCTAGAAAACCTTTTGGGGCATAGATACAGTTAATGTTTATTTTTAAAGTAGTTCAACGGCTCGTTTTTTTGCCTTTTACCTGCATATTCCAGGGATGTCAGTGACCGACAGTGGAAGCAAAGAAATCAATGCGACTATCTGGTCGACATTATGAGGGACAAATTAGAACCTTGAATCCAATGTACAGTCAGCACAAGAAGAGAGGTTAGTGTAGACTGAAGTCAACATCTCTCTGGTCCTTGTGTGTTATTTCCATATTCAGCTCTGATATTTCCAGGGATCGAGGCAGCAGACATAAGGTTTGCTTATAGTAAATGCCTTACTAATTTTCATTAATAGCTATTAACAGAAAGTCTTCTTAAAGACATGTACCCCAACTCAATCAAACTAAATGATTGGGGAGTCTGCTTCTCTTGGCTTCCATATTGAGAATACGATGGAGACCTCAAAGCCAAAACACCCAGGAATTTAGGCAAGAATTATCACGAGAGCCGGCTATTTGCTTGGTGGGTTCTCTCTAGAGCTATGTACCGGATCTATAGGTGGTCTTATAGTGTCTATGCATTGTTTTATACACTGTCCAAATGTCATTGTCTCTTTAACGAGGCTTCTGTCAAACATTGTCATATCTTCTGGGAAGTATTATATATACCGGTGCCGTGTAATTCACTGACTCAGCAAACTGCTTCTGTGTTCTGTAAAACATTTACTGACCTGTACTTTCCATGCCGTAACATGAATACTATGCAAACGTCCACTAAATAAATAAGAACAATGAACAGTAATACAGAAGAGGATATTTTATTGTAAAAGACGTACAATACTTGTTTTTTTTACTTTGCTGAAGGATAATGTTGGAGACGAATACCTTGCATTAGACTGCAGGCCTTGGCTCAGGGCAAAACTTGGTATGATGAAAGTAACATTCTAAGAAATAACTTAATTCATTTAAACCTCTCATATTGCGCCTTGGATAATTTTTTTATTATTATTTCTTTTTTAACCCATTTACATCATATTTTACCCTGTTTCTATGGTGGAAGAAGCAGTAATTTGGTTAAATATGATATTACTTAGTGAATGTAAACTACGTAATATTTTTTTTTAATTAACATGTTCTGGCACTGTGCAAATTCTGTGTTACTATGATCAAATATATCAAACTATAGAATATTTAGTTTGTAGAGCATTTTGTTATGTTAAAGAATCCTGGCCCCTCAAATAATAATAATACTAGCATGAAGGAATTTGCAGTCCCTTGCTTTATGTTGCTTTGTATGATATGTTGCTTTGTAGCAAAATGTCCGCTGACACACACTTACACACACATGCTCTCACATACGCATTCATTCTCGCACACATTTGCACATCTCTGCTCACACACACTTACACATACACAGTATGAGAGCGAAAGCATCAAATTTAACACACCTGCTCCCCATTCACACCTGAGACCGTGTAACACTAACAAGTCACATGACACCGTGGCGGGGAAATAGCTAATTGGGCCCAATTTGGACATTTCCACTTAGGGGGTGTACTCACTTTTGTTGCCAAGGTTTAGACATTAATGGCTGTGTGTTGAGTTATTATGTAAGGGGGGGGGGGCAACATTTTCTGTTCTTGCCTCGGCTCAAAAGGAGCGAGCCATGGCTCGGAACTGTTTATTTTAGAAGTGTAGCCTTGATGATTTCCTAAAGGTTTTCAATTTGGGTTTAAATCAGGCCAATTCCAAGAAGCATATATACCTTCATCTCTTGGATAAAGCTCTCAACTTTTCATAAAGTGTCTCATGGCACAAGGTTGTGTTGATATAGCTAGACGGAGGTGCATTCAAAAGAAGAAAAATATATACCATATGAATCACTATATACAAATTTATTTTCTACTATGGAATGCATCAGAATGGAACGCATAACGGTATGTCGGGCTCCAATATGGCGGCCACCATGGTATCGGGATACATCTTTCTATCATTCTCTTGATGGATGCAAGTCGTTGAAGCCCACTGCTTTTATTTATTGTAGCCTTAACTGAAAAATGAGCGTCCACATAAAAATTACCTTTCTCCCATGTTTAGCTCTTTCATTATATGTTTTGTGTACAGTTAAAATATGTTTTCTGTTTTCTTTCTCGAGACCTGATTAATCAACATGAACTCGTCCAGCTGCTTGACCCGTCTGAAGATCTTTGCTTGTTTTCTGGGCATTAATTTATTTTTTTTATTATGGTACATCATTGTCATTTATGTGTTTCGGTATTATCCTATTTTATTTTATATAGTTTAAATAAAATATGCAGCGAAGAAGCTGTGACCTTTTATCTGGCAAAGATATTAAGGGATTTCTTGCAAATATTGGATATGAGTGGAAGGATGATGACGTGCGTGTATGTGGATCATTTAACGCAGATGCATAACATGGAAGTTTGTTTTCCGTCTTGATATTACGTCCTGGATGGTGGATCCTTTTGCAGAGAAGTCCACCGACTATGACATTAGATTGCAAGAAGCGCTCATTGAACTACAGAGTGCTATACACGTTTTACACAAGACAAACATTTACTTTTTTTCTCTGGGTAAACAGTGCAGTTTCGAAAAAATATTTTGGGATTTCCCTGGCATTTCCCATGTCCGTAGAACCAGATTTGAGTCAGGTGAGTTATTTGTCAACCGCACGGACATAGTAAACAGAGGCGATCTTCGCTTATTTACTGCAACGGAACCCAACATAAAAAAAAGAAAAACAAAAGAAAAATGTTTTAATATCTTTTATTTCATTGGCAAGTGAAAGTTTATTACAGCAAATAAATGTATATAATGTTTCTTCAAACGAAAAAATACAGCGATGCATGTATTGGCTACTCATCGATAGCTGCTGATAATATACTCTGTTACGAATACTTTTACAGTATATATTAAGTGTCCAGACCTTTGGAAATTATATACACAGTCCCTGCTGCAGTGTCACACATCATGGGCACATAATATACACAACGGCGAGTACTCTATCAGCAAAAATGGTATTAAAAAAACCAAAAAAAAACAACCTCTGAAAAGCATATTTTATAACATAATACAGTCATAGTATGTGGAATGCATTCATTTGAAATAATTTGGGTTATATCTCTGGTTTTACTGGAGTCATGAAATTCTTTCTACGTAAAAGTTGGGGAAAAAAAGTGATAAATAAAAGCATTAATTGCATGCCGTGGCCCCCATCAGGCCCTTGAGTTGTACCCAGTCTGGTGGCTCCATACTGTAACCAAGGTTCCTTTGGGAATAATTTGCCTACATAGCATTAAAACAAAGAAAAAAAAAAACTATAGTTTTTGGAGACAGTCCAGCTATCATATGCGCTTTAATGCATATGATAGACGTGGTCCCTTTACATTTTTGTGTGGTCCATGTCGCAAACACATTATGGGGTATTCTGCAGCATTTGGCCCTTTCCCTACCCCCGCTAAACACCTTGCAGTAGATGCATTCAGCTGCATGCGGATTTCATTTATTTCAATAGACCTTTTTCTGATTAGCTGCACAGGCTGTCAATCAGTGACAGGGAAATGCTCCCATTTATTTCAATGGAAGTACTTCACTCGCAATGATTGATATCTTTAAGCAGCCAATCAGTGGCCAGAAATGTCAATGACAATTTTGGAAGTTCTATATATGACGTAAGTGCTTTATGTTTATTTAAATTTTTGAAGAATGCATATTCAAAGTACCCACAGAGGGTTGAGGTTACTTGGGTACTTTAACAGGAGTGTCAGGTCGTCCCTTAAAGAAGGGACAGGTTAACATCCCTAACCCCATGCCCACATCCAGGCTGGGAAAGAATTACTTTTTCTTAACCCTATATGGCTACTTCCATAAACCGTATTAAAAAATAGTGGTGCTGTACACGGAATATAAGTGCTTTTTCGAGAGACATTGAAGAGCTTAGCGATAACATTTTAAAGTTAAGGACTTGCTACAGAGTTGTATGGTCGACGTTGGCTGTAAAACATTATGTCCCATTTCCTAAACAACTCAAAGTCCATCAGGCCGCCTTCCCGTCCTGCGCAGACAATCAGCAACGCATCATTTTCTGCTAATAAAATTTAACAGGAGTGGTCGGCGTTCCACCGATCTGCAGTCTGGAACCGAACGCAATTACCGAAGCACAGGGTTCTCTTTTTGGCAAGCTGTTTATGCTACCCTTTCTAAGGCTAGGCAATGTGTGAACATGTATATATGTCATTTTATATAAATATATATATTTTAATACAGATTAAGCATTAAACAATAGTGTGCACAAAGAGTACAAAGATATTCCTTTTCTACAAAACGGTCAGACGTATAAAAGGTTCAAATATTCAGTTCCAGCAGCGGATTCTTGGCTCAGAAACCAGATTTTCTGCAGCTCGTGTTTTAAACAGGCGATCCTAGCAACCGGAAAAGCCACGCGGTACAGCCGGCCACGAGACCGGTCTCCAGGTCAACTAATCCTATAAAGTTTCACACTTCCACAGTTTATCCCATAACTGACCCAAATTACAGATTGAATTCCGCTCACAAGTCCCTGCCCTTTGCCTCGTGACGACAAAAGATCTCTTTAGCTTACCGACAATATATTAGCAACACATAAAAATATTCATCTCTGCTGCCTCGCGTGGGACACTTTACTTCAGAGTATTATAGATCTACTGAAAAAAAACAGCATATGATATGGCGCACTGCCGTAAATTCTAAAAATCCACTGTAAAACATCACCCTCATAAAACTGAAGGAAGCATATATCAAACTTTATGGAGAGAGGAAGAGGGAAAAAAAAAAAAATAACAAAAAAAACAAAACAAAACTTTGCCCAAAATCAACCTTTAAAATGAGCCATGTGGAAATCTAAAACATGGTTATATCATGGAGTTTTTATTTAACATAAGGTCAGACTTTTTTTTTTTACACATTCCCTTGTTTTTAAAATGCGATTTTAACAGAGGAACAAAGTTTTAGAAATAAGGTTTCCAAAAATGGCTTATTAGCAAATATAAATTTTTTTAAACTATATTTCTAATATATGCAGAATTTATAACCTGTACTGTATATACACAATAAACAGTTTTTATTACAAAATATAAGGTCTGGTTTGTGACTTTATAGCAGTTTTAAAGTGTCAAAGTGAGATAACCAAAAAATCCGGATTCGTATCCTCTAATATAAAAAAAAATAAATATAAAAAAAAATTTTAAGGCTAAAACATGCAGACAAAATATGACCAACCATTTTCTGCCTAACCTAAAAATATTTTTATCACAGCTTAATCATCATCATTTATATATGTATTTACAGAGATTATTGCCTCCCCTGGTAATCATAGTAGCCAAATGTATCGATTAGTAAAAGGCTTCCAATTAGTAGCCTCATATATTTACTTTATTTCCCTGACATGGATCTATAACCCCCCCCCTCCCCACCGCCATGAAAAATACATAATCAGCCGTCTCTGTAAACTAAGCGCTATTTTTAAAGATGCTTAAAAATAAACTGGTCTGTTATAGAAAAATAGTCCTGATAACCCAGGGATGTTAATGCTTCGGTAATTACAATAAGGCATTATTTCGGATAGTACCTGGCAGTGGTCGGATGACGATATTGTATCATCATTTAGTGTCTCAGAACAGATACCTTGAAAATAGTGTTTATCATTGTGCGGGTGTGATGAAGGACCACATCACTTCATCAGATTTTGGCCATTTGGCCTAAATCTGCTTTAAAGGCTATGAAGAATTAGACCTAACATTATAGCAGGCATTCCACCACGTTACTTTAGAGAATATATAAAATTATTCTATAATAAAAATGCCATATACTATATTGTATAGATGACAGATGTGTACATTTAAATAAATTTGACATGCTCTCATAATCTTTGTATAAATATATATGTAATTTTACTTTTATTCAGTTTTCTGTGGGTAAATAGACGGTTCACAGACATTCGAGGTCTGCTATACATTCAAATATTATCGTATTTTTTTATGTAGGTACTAATGATTAAGCTATAATGATAGCTCTCATAGCGGGTATAGCATTCTAGTGCCTGATAAACGTTTTAGTTGTTAGAAACAGGGGAACATAAATAACAGGAAGCATATAGAATGTGGACATCACTGGCTATAGTTTTAGGACGGTTTCGAAGAAACGGTTATGAAGAAAAAAAAGAGGATATGGGTCACCATGCAAAGTATGTATATCTTATGCAATTTATTAGACAAACAAACAAACAAAAAAAAAAAAATGGACTTCATAGGCATGGACTTCCTCAGTAGCTACAGTATATATTTTTCTGCGTCTGAATATCAGATAATTTTAGCCACATCAAAAAACAAAAAAACAAAAACAAAAAAAAAAAAAAAACAACCCAGCAATCAGGAGTGTTCTAGACAATAATTGGTCCTGATCTGCATCTATCTTAAACGGTTTCCTCCGACTGTCACATCAAGCATGATAATATAGTATTTATTCATTTGTTTTTCATTTGTGCACGGTGAGAAAACTTTCTGGCTGCAATTTAAGGATTCACTAGAAATCATGCATAGGAATATTCTGGTTTAAGATAAAACAAACAAACAAAAAATATACTTATATATCCTTGTTCGGTGGAATAGTAATTTGTTCACTTCATAAAAGCAGGAGGACCTTAGGATAGCATAGCAACCGAAAACCATATTATCTGCTCTATAAAGAAATAAATTATATATATATATATATATATATATATATATATATATATATATATATATATATATATATATATATATCTTGATAATGGTAGTGATTAATAGTTATATAAGCCATAGGGCTTCTTTCTATAGATAGAAAAATATAGAGAAACTTCATTTTCCATAGTTTTTTCACACTCTAAAATATCCTGAAATTTGCATAATGTGATTTAGGCATTGAACAAACAATTAGACAGTTATAAGTAATTTGATTGCACAAGTTTAGATGGACACCGGATCATCCACCGATCATTTACATTCACAAACTCGCACCCTTACATTGTCATCTTGAATGGAGTTTGGGTCAATTGCAACAATCCCTTTTCATATACATAAACCGAAAGTATTTTTTTTTTTTTTTTGTTTTTGTTTTTTTTTTTTTAGACATAAAGTGACAACAGCCAAGCAACTCAAAAAAGGCAAGAAAAGAAAAAACAAAAACCAAAAAAACAAAAATGAAAAACACAACATTAAATACATTTGATCTACCTTGACCATAAATAAGATAGAAAAATTATAAAGCGAAGATGTCTGATCAAATAAGAAAAGAAAATATATATATCATTATTAGTAAAGAGGGAAATTAACTTTTCTTGCCTTTGTAATATTGTGCAACATTATAGAAAGAAGCAAAAATTTTAAACTAGGATAAGAAGCTTGAAGGATCCATGTAACCCGTCCCAGATCCAGTCTGAAAAGTGCCTTCATGCCGAGCCTGTGGGATAATGCCCTTCTGTTTCCAGGCATGGCTCTGTTGAGCCTTTTGACATAATTCCTTTGTGGATTCAATATTCAAAGTATTGTCCCGAACGTCTAGATCCGGCATTAACACCAGAACATTGTTATCTTCCACCCGATCGACCTTTGAATATTCCCGGCTGGGGGCCACGACAGTATACTGGTCAGTTCTGAGGCTGTTCTCTTGCTGTTTTGGTATTAGTGCTAGTGCATTATTTTGGTTGACTGTGTGGACCTCCACATAGTCCATAGCTTTAGCAGACGCGAAAGGTGGCTTTTCATTAGGCAGCAAGTGCATCTTGTCTGGGTCCGTACTTGTGGAATGGACTTCCTCCAAGTCACTCTGCGTATTATTATTTTCTTCATTAATGGTGTCTATGGTTCTAAAGTATCTGGGCTGACCTTTGTCTTCAAGAGGTATTAAAAATGCAGATACGTTGGCATTCATGGCACCGATAGCCATCTTACATACATCAGTGACATTACGATACACCGACATTGGCGTCTGGTGACCAGAGGATGACCCTTCTGGCCACACATAAGCCTTATCGCTGAAATTTGAAAAAGGCATTTCAGTTGCCGTATTCTGAGACGTCCAAGGATTTTTTCTGGTAGAAGCGACAATGTCCCCCATGACCAAACTTTCGAAGCCTGATGAAAGGGTTCTCAGCTCCTTACAACCATCAGAAAGACCAAAGGGACTATCACAGCTTCCTCTTCCGGAGTCGTTGTCCGTGTCCACAGGGCTGACTTTTATATGTTGACTCTGGGGACTTCTATCCTGGCTCGTAATGAGATGTTCTTTGCTCTCGTCAACCTCTACGAATTCCACCAAGAGATCTTCACAGTCTGAGGTCGGAGGGAAACCTTGACAGCCAAGAGCACTCAGGAAGTCTTCGGATTTCCCGTTCTGTATGACAAATATGAGAACAAAAAATGCTATTTAATATTTTATATTCATAGCAAAAGATAATAAACTAAATCAGATCATTACTGCAGTTACCTTAAGGAGTTGGGTATCAAATCCCATTATTTTAGGTCCCGGAACAGGTGGGAAAACGCAGGACATCAAACTATAAAAATGTAATAAATGAGATGGTAAAACAAATATTATAATGATCCAGACGATAAAAACTTTAGTTTCCCCTTTGTGAAATCATGTCCTCAACCCCCATTACCAAAGTTACTACAGCCAATTAGCTGTCATCAAAAAGGAGTTTCGGTAACTTTAAGAAAAGAGAGGGGACCCCCCCCCCAAAAAAAACCCGACAAAGCTGGAGAACCGGACGTTAAAATGACTGTTCTAATGAAGTATACACGTATGGTAGAAGAAAGCCACAGGCTATATGGATGCAGCGCCCCATTTGTCAGAAAGCAAACAGGATAATATTTTCAGTCCTGTATTTGGTCATAAAACCAGCAGTGCCAGTGGAACAGCCCCTTCAATACACAAACCTAAAGAAGGCTTTGATGGATCAGATGCATACATCCCTTTTGTGCAATCATGAAAGCGGAAAGATGATGATGCGTTTACCTGCAGCCTTTTAAAGCCATTGTCCAGATTATCGTCAAACAAATGACAGCTGACAACACCCCGAACGATATCCACAACGTCAAGTCTCTATATTTTGGTTCTGGAACAGAGAAAGAAATGGCCATTATAGCACAGATCCACACAAAAAAAAAAAAAAAAAAAAAAAAAAAAAAAAAAAAAAAAGGGATAGACTATAACAAGGCAGCAGCCGAGAGCGCGAGTTTAACCCTTTTCCCACGCAATGCATTGCAAGTCTCTGTAACGGAACTAGTTTAACAGATAATCAATAGTAAATAAGACAAATACTACTAGCATTTCCATCTGCAAAAGGTTCAATATCATTTAAAAGGCAGCCCCACCAATGAGACATACACATTAAAGTACATTGTGCAGAAGAGTGCCGGCGCAAGCCAAAAAGCCGGGCGGCAGGGAAAAAAAAAAACAAAAAAACGACCAGTCATAAATTCCAGGGAATGTTAAATATTAGTTTAAAGGGGGCGTTCAGTTACCACGTGATCGCTGGAGTGCCTCTTTAAGGAATTATCTCTCCACTAAAAAACCCTCAGCTTCAATACTTTGTAGTTATGTACAACCGAAAAGCAATGCCATTCCAGTTAACCCTAATCAATCGCTCTCAAGGAAGCACAAGTCAAAAGGAAAGGCAGCGCGTTCCTTTCAAGCGCTTTGTAACCATACATTGGCTACATTTAGTTACTAGAGGGAGACATTGCAGGAGATTCGTTTTAAGCCTCTCGTATACATTGTGAAGGGCCCTCACTCGTAACTCCAGCAAGAATGACCACGGCGGCCCTGTAATTATGCAATCAATCAAATGAATGAAGAACCTTTACGGAATTAACTATACATCGTATAGGTCCAGCCAAGCTCTTCCAGCTCACTAAAGCTGGTTCTTCATAACGTACAGTGAAGCAAAAACCAAATTCTCCGGCAAACTCTCTATAGTGAATAGACCCCGTCGTCAAATCACCGATAAGAACATACGGCCCTGATAAGTAATTGAATTCCTAATGAACGCCGAGTTCACTCACTGCCTGGCATTTCGATGTACATCTCCGAACTCCATTCGCTCCATAAGCCAGAATCCGGTCTGCATCGAACGCGGACAACGTAAGTTTCTCCGGGAGTTAAACCGAACACCTTATGCTTAGTCTGCTTATCAACGACGTGGCTCTAAAGCGAGAGATAAATTATTGTCCTAATCAATAAAAATGTAAGATCTGGATCCTAAGGAACAGTTATTTAGGAAAACAATCTTTTCCCCAAATTACACATATTTTGGAGCATTAATGAATGCGATAAATATCGAAAAGTGAGACATATCAAGTCCTCCGCTTACCTCCCACTCGAGTTCTTTCTCGGTTTTCAGCTGAACTTCATAGTGAAGGGTTAACCAACCAGATTTCACGTCGGCCTTTTCTGGTGGAAGCCACTTGACCAATAGGTTTGGAAAATCGTCATCGGCAACGAGCGTCACGTTTTGAGGGGGAAAAGTCTGCACTGTAGGGGGGAGAAGAAAAAGATATATATTATTGTTTGTTACAAGTAATCAGGGGGCACATTGAGGTGGGTGCTACAGATCTCAATCCAACCGGCTCACACCCCAGCAGAATTTGGGGTGTAGGGATGTATGTATATATACACACCCTAAGTTGTAAACATATACATACACCCTTCTCTTAAAATAAAGATTTGCTATAATAGTAATATGGGCAGGGTTTCCCTTGTAACCCCATCCACCACCGAGGGCAACCCTCAAAACAAAAATGGCGCACCCAGGTATAGGCGCCTGCCTTCAAGAAGCTTTCTTAGAGCGCAAACATGGACAGCTTCCTAGCCTCACATCAAGCCTTAAACTCCTCCATAGTTTCCTAAAACGAATGAACCCCCCTGTAGTTGTTTTAAACACCGAACACGTGTTTTGTATAATTAAATCCACCAGTACAGGGCTGACAACAACGTGATCACGTCTGATGCATTCCTTATTGTTTGCATCATTAAATCTAATCGGTCTCTTGCAGTCCAAAAAAAAAAAAAAGTCGTTATAAATGATACTAAAATTATTTATAGTTCTTCATCAATTACAGAATAGATCATTCCAATAAAACACATCTATCGGCTGACTTAACCCCCCCCCGAGGGCTGAACCTTTAAAAAGCTTGGGCGATATGGGATTATAAATAATAGGAGATAAAGCTATTAATATATACAGACAAAAATATCTTTTGTGCTCCCGTCACAGGCTGTAGTAAAGATCTTAAGCAGATCACATGCCATCGTTTTCATGCATACACTTATGTAACACAAGCGGAGGGACAGATGCTTCATCCAGTAGACCAGGTCAGGTTTCCAAAAAGGTGACATTTTAAAAACGCAGCGACACGACGAGGCATTTAACCTGTGACGCTCCAGGATCCAAGAGCCCAAAATCATTTAAAGGAAGAGTTTCTGTTTCACGTAAAGGTTTCATACAGAGTATGGAAGAGAGAAGTGGGGGAAGAGCCACTCTTTTGTAGATCGTGCTTGGGTCTCCAGCTATGGGTGGTATGGGGTCCTGGCCAAGTTGGCCAAAACGTTCCCCAGTACAAGTGGGGATTGGGGCACAATACTTCCCATTTGGTGATGCCAGACCCATTTATGGGAGTTGGAATAAGGTTTTTTTTGTCCCCCCCCCCCCCCCCTTTTCTTTTTTTAATTAAAAAGTTCTTGAAATTCAACCAAATGTGCCCTACTAGGCATGTTTCTCCCAGGATTATCTGCTTCTGGCAGGTTCTGAAAGGACAACAATTCTACCCCCATGGTACATATCATTGAAATATTCACAATATACAGGGCGGGCAGTGTACAAATAACACTGTACCAGCTTTATATACAGTGACACTGCTTGCGATAACCTGTGCCAAGTTTATACGACAGACGACTTTTGCAACGTTCTTACCGATGGAAATTGTATCCACGTAATGCGGCTGGGACACGTTACTTCCGAGGGCATTCGTTGCCTTTACGTACACGGTGTAAATGACCCAGAAGGAGGTATGTGCTTTGTCGAAGAAGCAGGAGTTGGGTCCCGATGTCTGATAGTCCGGGCATTCAAATTCCTTGACATCACTGGTGACAGGAAAAAGAACGGAATACATGAACAAAAAACTAACACTTTGCTGTGATTATTCCTCCAATACGTACACACACACACACACACACGTTCAAAGGTTTGGGGGTCACTGTTTTTATAGAAAACAAGGGAATTTCTAGCTGTAACAAAACTGCAAAAGGGATTTCTAGCCATCAATTAGCCTTTTAAACTTAAACTTGGATCAGTGAGCACAACGAGCCATTAGAACACAGGAGTGATAAAGGGCCATTGGGACGCAGGAGTGATGGGAGTGATAAAGGCCTCTGTACACCTCTGAAGATATTCCATTACAGATCAGCCGTTCCCAGCTGCAATAGTCATTTACAACATTAACCCCGTCTGCGCTGGGTTTCTGATCCATTTCATGTTATTTTAACTTGCTTTTCTCGCAGTAACATTTCTATGGGACCATCTTGCTGTAACCACTTGCATGCACTCAATTTTAAAACAAAAGTGATCAAGACAAAAACAAAAACAACTCATTTATTTTGCGGTAATGTTTTATTTATTTTTTTGTTTGGGGGAGGGGGGTTCTTATAGCAACACATGGAAAAGTTCAATGAGCAGAAACAATTACAGCGATAATACCTCAAACCGATGCCAGGGACCTCCTAAATGTCTATATCATGGGACAGTCCCATACAACCCCTCTCCAAAAGAATGAAAAGGTATTTTCTTATTAAATAAAAAAAAGATTTATGAGATTATGTGCATGCAGGTGCCGGGGGTGGGGTGGTTGATTCTAACGCTTCTTACTAATCATTTAGAAAAATATTTAAAGGCGATATGCATTAAATTGTAAATGGCAGCTGACATGTTTAAGCCAATATTTTCTCTCTGTATTAACATCTACCACCTCTCCTGGAAGGCTACTCCGTTTATGCAGCGCAAGAGTACATGTGAGAAATATTTGGATACGTTAATTAACCGCTGTCTGGGTAACCTCCGCGTCCCCTTTCTGCTCCGAGCCCAGTCTTTGCCGTACGAGTCGGAATAAGCCTGTAGCATAAAGCTCACACACATACTGCAGAGCGGCTTATTCCTCCGAGGGTTCTTGCCTCTTCCACGCAGGAAACGCGCCAGGAATGTGCAGCTTAGTATAACACCAGAGAGGCCACTCAGCCGACGCGCGAAGTTACAGAAACCGCAAACCAACGGCCGCCGCGATTAAACCCAAAAGAGTTAGACAGAAAACGTATAGCTCTCCACCGTCAAGAGATCCTGAAACCTTTGATGCTGTTCACCAGACTTTGGAGGGCTTTGTTTCCCCCCCCCCCCCCCGTCTGTAGACACATAATATGCTATATTTTGAGAGAACACTTAAAGACATGTTTGTGCGATAGTAGGTGGCCGAGGATGATGGGAGTTTTAATTCACTCTAGCGAGAGTGTTAGACAGCTGGTGGGCAACAGAAGTGATGGAGACGGTGGACAGCAGCTTGAGGGTAGGTGGCCCATCTCCAAAGAGAGAGGTCGTGGGGCTTTAGAATTAAATAAAACAGATTAAACATCCCAATCCTGTGCTTTAAGAGATAAAACTAGTCTTAACACATATTAGAAAATTGTACCGACCACGCCATGTGTCGCATTCACTAGTACTTGTCCGTTCCCACCAACACTTGTTTTAATCGAGACCCGGACCGTGGGATTGAGCCCAAATTACCTCTCTTTTTTGTATATCAGGGTGTAGTTTGTTGGAAGTCCTCCGTCAGAAGCCGGTCTCCACCAACACGAGAACGTTTCTTTCTCGTAAGACCGGCATTTTATTATTTCGGGTTGGCCTGGTGGAGATTGAGCTGTGGGAAACATCGGGAAAGGACATCAGCAGAGAAATTGCATTTAGAATCAAATACAAATAGGCTTCAGACAGAATGAAAGCGGTCGTTGGAGTCCTACACGTGCTGTCGGATGATGAAAACTATCCGGGGGCCGATCAATAAAGTTGTCAAAACCTTACAAGGGCAACCATTCCCGTTCCCCCAATGTCTGAGGATCCACGGAACAAACATTGAAAAACATTTCTGAGCCTTACTACAGAGCAAATCCAGAAACACAATATTATATACATATATAATATTTTATTTATCTCATTTCATCTCAAAAGCAGCAAGCGAGTCAATTCCCTGAACTCTGTATATAAAAAGACCGCTAGTTAAGAGCTTTACATGGATTTGGGAGTTTCGCTTTCATCTCTCCTACAGAAGACAACAAAAAAATATACCCCAACACCCCTATCATATACAGGTGCTTGAGGTCTGCCTCACCTCCCCAAAGTATAAAGGAGTGGTAGCAGTGCCACTCAAGGTTATAATATAGGGAAACCCACAAGTTTATTAGATATACCCTAACGTCATATGAAATTAAGCTTTTTTCCTTTAGTTTTCCCCCCAATTTTATGCTTTGTTCTAGAACCCGTCTGCTTGAAGGAACTACTTCCCGTTCTCAATATATACAGCGCTACTCCAGACTAATCCATATAAAACCTCTACTGAACAAAACAAAAAAGTTAAGTATCAAAAAAACAGTATCACAAGGACGGACTTGGGCATCGACAAAGATGGTGCGGCCCCCATTGCACCTCCCTTCTCCCCACTCCGACTTTACAAGAGCTGCCCGAACTAAACAGGTTAATGGGGAGGAATAGTCACACAGATCTCAAAAAGATGGCCGCTTTCCCTTTTATGGAAGTACACCAAAAAGCCAAAATAACGCAGATGGTTTTGTGGAACCTGCTCCTCCAGTCGGTTCCGCGAGCCCTGGTTTGTGGAACTTCCACCGATGAGACTTTTTCTCCCCTTTTGCCTTTTTAAGGAATACGTTTTTTTGTTTTTTCTTCTTCTTGCAGTCACTGTTTACAAGTGACCGGGACAACTATTAGTATCTACAGAACTTGTTTCTTGTGTCCCACAGAGATTAAGTCTGGTTGTATAATCAAGATTAATCCTCAGCGTGTTAAAAATTATATATGTATTTAAAGTTTCAAAAACACACAACACAGACACATTGTTCCGAATCGGTCACCAGGATTAGCGTTTGGCCGCCTGGTAACATTTTGACATTCGGGGCCCATCGAAGTTTAAAGTTTAACTCATAATAACACAAAAACAGGTTGTTAAGTTCTAGCTTACTATTCCTGCCGCTGGCAATAACAGATCATTCTCTCAGCATCTAATTACAGAACGACTGGGCTACAAGGAACCAAAGTTCCGCACGCTCAAAGTCAGAGCATCGAGCAATGATAAAGACGGACAGTTGTGCACCTAATGGGTTTCAACACAATAGTTGAAGTACATCAATAACATTTAGTATAAAATCTCTCTGCAAACGACAAGTGCTTGTAACAAAAGAACACCAAGAGCCACCACCAAGAACAGCCTACAGACATCAGAAGTCATCCACTGGGTCACATCCCACTTATAAATATCGGCGATGGTGGTTGGGAACACTTACCGTTCAATCCATGCGTGTTAACAAACACGAGGAGGAGAAGCGATGTCAAAATGACCCGTTTTTGACCCATGCTGAGCGACTATTTCCACTCCGAAAGCAATTGGAAGGATCAAAGGTTCGCTGAAAGACAGAAAACGTAGTTGTATGTTTGGCTACAAACACAAAAAGTTGTTAGCAGGTGTCTAGTCTAATACTCTACATCCAACAGCGAAACACTTGCATTCTCTGGAAGAACATTGGGTAAAGTCAGTACACACTTTATGGCCAAATGTGTTTAATGAATCATTCTTTAAAGTCGGCAGACCTGGGGATACATGCAGTACTAAAGGGCTTCAGAACAACTGTGGATGTAGAATTTTGTATAAATTGCATCTTCTAAGCCATAAAATTAATGAAAATATGTATTGTAAAAAAAAAAAAAAGAGAAAACAAGTCTGACACTTTATTGCCAAAGTACAAAGCCAGTTGGATTCAGCTACAGATTTCCAATAATAGAGAATGTCTAGAAACACATCCAAGTGCTTCTTAGAGAACTTCCCTTACACAAACATTCTATATAATTATTAAATGGCGATATATGTCGAGTCTGACACATACAGAAACAACGGTTGGAATCCAGCACTCGGTGGTATCCTGGCTCTTGCACCATCTCACAACCAAGTCCTCCACCAAGGCTTGAGAAAGACCCGTGTGTCGAAACGTTGCCCGTGTGAAATAAACTCACCTCACCATTTGAGTGCAGAGCCTCTGCTTCTTTATTTTGGAGTCTGACAGAGACGTTATGGTTAGAGAAATAAATTGAGTTGTGTTCCCTACACAAGGTCCCGATCCCCAGTTCGTTTTACAGGAGGTCCTCTGGCATACATTGCTTACAAATCTAATTATATCTGTGGTGCGCTGACCTGTGCTATAAAGAGTTATCCAAAGACCAAGGGACGATCCACGGCCATTTCAGACTGTTAAGTGTACTGACCGAGGACGCGTCGCTCTACATCAGAACTCTGCGACAGGCCTGGGTGGGTTACAGGCAGACTTGGGAACTTGCCAGCTGTCACCTCCATGTTAACGTCTTTGATCTCCGATCGCAGGAAGGTGTGTTTTGCCTTCTCCTGCCCCTCTAACTGGGGTTAGACTCACCCCTATCACAAACACAAAGCCTTCCTGGTCTTCTACAAAGAGCATGAGAAAACAAGTTGCGAGCGACCAACCCTGGGAAGCTCACATGCATGGACACAGGTCCAAAGGGGGAGAATCTGGTCATGAAACGAGAACTTAGACGCCATTTTCTTTTTCACCATGAGTAACCTCTGAAATAAATACACCACAGCGAAGACCAAAGCAGACCAATTAATCGCCTGCCTGAAGAAACTATCTTTATTCTCCCCATACACTTACAAAAGACAACTTAAACAGGAAGTAGCCATGCGGATCCCCATAACAGGAAGTTAAGACAGCCATTACCGCCGTGCGTCCATTAGGAGGTTTCTCTTACAGATACTGTATATTTTGCAGATTTTAGCCAACTTCGTTATATTCGTTTGTTAATCGCATGGACTTTAGAACATGTTATTCGGGAGAAGCGACAGATCAGGGTATACGATCCTATTACTTGAGTTGCGTTTTAAATGACAGTCAACAACATTTGTTTGGAACGCAGAGAGCCCGGAGGATCCGTCTATAGCACACGACGCACGATGACTTTATTTTCAACGACCGGACTTACTATCCTCCAAAGTCTTTCATAGAAGAAATACGCAGATCAACACAAACCTAACGTGCTATTTAATAATTTACAAAAAAACCAAACACACCATAATCTGTTCAAATACACTGAGACATTTCCCCCACAAATATATATATTTTTTTACAATAGTCTGGCAGCTACAGATACGTTTTTTGCTTGTTTAAAATCGAAGGGATGAAACTAGCCGTTTTTAGTAGTCTCCAGGAGAAACTTTTACAACGATATTTAAAGTACCGTACCTTTAGCATGTTCTTTTTATTTATGAAGGAGCGTAACCTTATTTCAAGACGCCAACGCTACCATACTGAATCTTGGATCTCTTCTACCCATCCTTACAAGGTTTCCTGAACCAATCAGCAACAATCAGTAACTTAAAGCGACAGCGAGGCTGGACCAACCCAGATGCCAGATCGTCATGGAAGCTATAAATCACTTCCAGGCGCCAGAGGTGGGAGAGAGGCAGCAGCGCGTGTGCGCAGTAATATATAAGATGATCACACACACATATATATTATAGCTAGTGCTATAATATATATATATATATATATATATATATATATATATTATTATAGCACTAGCATTCAGCTGCACAGTATAGGAGCGAGTTTGAACAAGTCCAGGTACATTCCGCAACAAATCATATATATTAGCGTGAATATGGTTTTATATGAAGCCTTGAAAGACTATTTTTGGCAGGTAAAAAAAAAAAAAAAAAAAAAGTAGTTAAAGATATAAACTACTGGAAGAACATTGGGTAAAGTCAGTACACACTTTATGTCCAAATGTGTTTAATGAATCATTCTTTAAAGTCGGCAGACCTGGGGATACATGCAGTTGGATTCAGCTACAGTGAGTTTTTAATGGTGTAAAATACACCTTGTCATGAAGAGGTTAACCACGGTACTGTACAAAGCGGTGGAGCATTTAAAATAAAAAGGCGGTGTTTTATGTTGTATTACCCCAATGAAACATCCTTTAACTGCAGATCAGGGGGTAGTATATGACAATAAAAACACGATGATTGGAGAAAATAAACAAAATTTAAAAACCTAAAAAAAAAAAAAAAATTAAAAGAAAAAGCTGGCTCAAGTTTTTTGGCTGGGTCAAAATGTCAATCCCTAGTCTATTGCCCCCAACACTCCCTACTATAGAAGAACGCGTATTTAAGGTACTCTTCATCTAGCTCTTACCCGACAAGGTTCCTGCTGTGCTGCAGCAGCAGGCCTCCTCCACGATGCCGACCTGGAATTGATTGGCAGCTTCAAGCATCCAATCAGTGCATGTGGCAGACGGAGTCGCTCTTTAATACAGCAGCGGGGAGGAATAATCATGTTGATCCTGAGAGCAGGACATTTAGGTGACCGCTCCCACCGAGCGGATAAACAGTAGAAATGGTCGGTTATAGCGAAAGCCTGCTGTGTTGCATAAATTATGCAGTGGATTTTTCCATAAATATATGTTTCCGTTCTCTGCTGTAAAGCCCTACGAGATCCGTGCTACCTTCTTGACCTGCTAATAATCCCAGCCTAGGTGTCAGTAAAAGGCTTATAGGGGTACTCCCCCCCCCCTTTTCTCAAGGGGTTGATTAATTTTACCGCGTTGTGCAAATTAAAAGAGCGGAAAAGAAGTGAAGCCTGAAGGTTTTGTGCGTTCACAGCTGTCTGCAACAGGCAAACCAAGCATTTGTCAAATTCCAAACCGCGTCTTAACGAAGATCCCGGAAAAATAAATCCAGAGGTGCACAGTCTGGATCCCACTCAATACGAATTCTATATATAAATTCTATATGGACGGAGCCCTCCCAATTAGTCAATATTAGAGATATAGAACTTAAGTTTTTTTTTTGTTTTTTTTTTTTAACAGAATATTGATTCTTCCACAATAATAAGCATATCAAAAACAGTTTCTGAACCATTCTTTCGTATTGTAAAGCATTGCAAAATCCATTGGGACATTCTGCAGCGCTGTACAACAGGCTACATAAACTACTACCGATAATATGTATCCGTTTGTCTCAGTCTGTCAATTCTCGACTTGTCATACCACTTGAACATATGTATTGTATTAAGCACTGCGTAAATTGTTGGCGCTTTATATATAATAAATAAATCCCCTGTTAATAGGTGTTCTTATTGGCTGTGGGGTGATCCGAGATGATCAAATCTTGAAATCTTATGTCACTTTTCCCAGAAGCAAGCAAGGTACTACTAAAATAAAACCATGCTTACTTCCCATTGAGTACGATTAACTTGCATCACAGAAAGATATCTGGTTTGGCTTTTATACGCACGCTGCTGCTGCTTGTGATCCCCTAAGTGGCAAAAATTGCATTTATTCGAAGAAGGTGGCAGAGATGTAAATGTACACCAGGGGGCGCTGTGGTTCCACATTACACTAAGCAGAGAATAGCAGAAGTGACAACTTTGTTCCTAAACTTTAACTCTATTGACACGCACAGGTGAAAGCGGATAGAGCTGTACAAAGGCCGACACGTCATTTAAAAGGACAAACACCGCAATATTGTCTGACAGCATTTAATATGTACCTGTTAAAAATATTGAAAGATATTTAAACTGCTATACTGAAATAAGTTAGAATAAAGACGATGTTTAACGTTATCCAATGCAGAACAGAAATAGGTTTTCATCTCGATTAAAATAAAATAATGTAATGCATAATTAAAAATCAGAAAAGAATATCCCCACTTTTTTATTTATTTTTTTTATTTTTTTAACATAGGTTATTCGATCCCAGCGGGCACCCCCCTCCCTTATGCATCTCACTGTATAAGTTAAGTTTGAAATTGGAATACAGTTCTCAAACCTTTAGATCAAAGTCAGCGACCACGTCTGTGTCAGCTGTATCATTACAACTCCCAGTGTCCTCAGCCAGGGCTATTGGGGGGGAAAAAAACCAAAAAAAAAACAAAAACAAAAACCATTGCTCAGCTCAAAACCTGTAATGCCTTTAGAAACTGATAGCTCATTTGCTTTTTATGTATAGAAAGTGATGGAAATGGTCTTTTTACCATAGCAACTGATGAAATGTTCGCTTTTCCTTATAATAAAAAAAATGCATAAGAACATATTGTGTATGCATTTTAGATTGTAAGCTCTGGAGCGCCCTCCCAAAAGCCCGCTATTCTTGCCAGGAACATTGTATGGAAAGTCCAATAAGCCTTGAAGGCGAGATCACAGGCTGAGAGCTCAGCTTCATGTATCTGGTAGCCAGCCCATCTCTATACTGGACAGCGCTGCGTAATATATTAGCGCTTCATAAGGGATAATAATAATAAACATATCAAACACGCAAGACAAACATATTCGTAAATCAGACAGCATTCCTACTAAGACAGCCGTGTGACAAGACTGACAACTGCCAGGGGGCTTTCAGGGGTCCGACACCTCCTGCTTAGAGATCT
This sequence comes from Spea hammondii, assembly GCA_029215755.1. Lineage (NCBI taxonomy): Eukaryota > Metazoa > Chordata > Amphibia > Anura > Pelobatidae > Spea > Spea hammondii. Next base: position 176,629,396 of record JARDYJ010000001.1, on the reverse strand, counting down.
TACAATCCCCCCGAAATTAGCTAGAACAGAAGCAACTTGACCCGACGTTCTGACAGCAGATGAAATCCCATTAACTGATCTAAAGCACCGGCTCCTTCGCGTCTGTTATTCCTTTTAGCAGCGCATTACCCGTCTCCTGGACTCGTTTAACGTCTTTAGAGCGTTTCTTCTGTTACCGGATCCATCATTCTTTCCATTCAACGAGAATTATTCGAGGCTCTTTGGCCCTCGTTGGCTTTTTCTTCATAGCGCAGAAGGCTTTGCTCAGGTGAACGACTCAAGAACACGAGTCTCGCCTTTACCCCAAAACGAATGTTTTAGAATAAGAACCCTTAAAACGTTATACCCCAAAGGCTGGGAGGACATTCTCACCCAACAAGTCCCATAAGTCACAGCACCGTGTTAGACCTCTTGGTCACGTTGATATTTAAGGGGTTAAAACTACATGCCAAAACGAAAATAGAAACCCTACAGGGTCATCCAGCAGAGCTGGCACCCGACTATAAGCCGCAAAGAACAGCTGAATGGAACTCAGCGCTAAATTCCCAAAGCTCGGAATTACGGGAGTCCTGGTACCGGACACACGCAGAAAACGTCAACTTAAAGACGTCGGGAGGAAGGGAGAGCTGCACGCCGACGCTACAGATGGGACAATATTGAGCTTCTGGTGAAAGAGATAACCCCCCAAAAATAATAATAAATACACTATGCCAAAGCACTGCCATATAGTGTGTGGCAGCAGCTTATAGACTCAACACTCCCAGCCAGCTATCAGAGACAGAACTTGACAGTAGATAACTATCAGCCCATATGCCTATTCCCTCACTCTATTAGCCTCTATCACCTCTGCTGGGAAGCTGTTCCACTTATCTACCACCCTCTCAGTAACGTAAAAACTTCCTTATGGTACATCCGAGCCTCTAACTCTCCCGTGCATGTTTAAATTGGCATCAGGTGAGCCAACTCTGCCGCAGGTGGGGACAGAAAGAGCTGGGATGGAATTTTCCCAACAGTCCTCTACACATTACATTATGTTACCTAAAATGATTCAACGTTCATAAAAGTAAGGCAACGCAAGAGGCAAAACAACTCATTATGTATTTAAATAACAAAAACAAAACGATCATCCCCCATAAAGCTTTAGAAAACATCTCCATAACAAAAATACAGCATAGGTAGGGTCAGAACTCTCAGCCAAACCATCCACATATATGCCCGTAATATATAAAATTAGTAAATAATGTTCTGTGCATCGCAAGACAAGCCCTCATACTCACATATCTTCCACATGCTTATCACAGCCCTATATGTTAATATATATCTTATTATATACCCCGCCGGGCTCGGGCAGGACATCGCGTTCCGGGCTGATTACTGGGCGGATCGTCATCTTCTCAAAATAGAGATTTCCTTCGCTTATAATTATACGATGCGCCGTCCCTGCCAGTGTACTCCATCGCACACCTCTTCCTCTAATAACCCCATTCATTAACAACACCGCCCGACGGCAAGTAACCACAGCAATCAGACGCACCGACGTACAACGCTACGGAATATGATGGCGCTATATAAAACAATAATAAATCACATATATCGCACTGAGAATATGGATTTTTATGTACGGCGGAGACCGAAAGAGCCGGCAGTCAATCAGAACCTCGTTGCCCGAAGACGAGGCATCTTCCTTAAGAAATCGGAGCGGACGGCGGGTCATTCCGTGCGCGGCTGGGACGCCCGAGCGGACGGCACGATAGATCTCACGGGCAGCTTTCCCTTTAAAGTAAATGTTTTGTGATGTGATCACGCAGCGGATTCCCGGGCAGGTAAAGAGGTTTATGCAATCGGGCCCGAGCTTCCTTCCTTAACCCCATAAAGCCCGCAGAGATCTCTTTCCTGTTCCCTCCGAGGAGAGATCACCCAGCAAGCTTTCCGTCTAGCCATTACACAACACATAGAAACTGCGAATCAGATCCATACGGCCCCGGCTGGCAGATCTTACCGATTCCTCGGGTCTTAGATTCGGGATCCATATGCTCATCCCATACATGCTTAAATTCCTTTACTGTACCAACCTCTACCACTTCTGCAGGGAGGCTGCTCCACTTATCTACCACCCTCTCAGTAAAGTAAACCATCTTTCCATTACATCTAAGCCTCTGACCCTCTAGTTTTAGATGATGACCTCTTGCTGGGGGGGGGGGGTAATATTTATAATTACCTGCCCAGGGCTGTAACATGCACGGCTTTCTTCTCGCAGTAAGATAATCCAGGGCTGTTTCCATTCTTGATCTGCCGGGACTGTAGAGGGCAGAGGCCGGGTGGGTGAGGGCTCCAGACGGCGGGCTGGGGGTAACTCTATCTGGCCCCCTGCTCCGAGGCTGCACTCCCAGCTCCTTCGGGCAGCCTGAGGTTTAAAACCCTGAAAGTCCTCATCCTCGCTGGGTCCCCGCCCCTCGCTGACGTCACGGCCCGAAGCTGCCTGCAAAATGTGGGCTGGTCTCACGCACTCTGGGAGTGGAAAGTCACTGGCATGGCAGGGTGGTGATTGGCTGAGTGTACCCAGGCTTGGCCCCCCCCTATTGCACCAAGCAGGGGCATCTAGAGGTGCACCTTTAACCTGTTAAGTGCCAGATGACTGGTAGTGCATATAGATTTTGTTCTGGGGGAGGGTAAAGGCTGCAGAGCAGGACAGTAATGGGGGTCCCTGGTTAAAGGGAGTATGTGGGTTTATTCTATAGTTCATTGCTTTTCCTGGTACTGGAGGGGTTAATAGATGTGTTGGAATGTTATGTAACACCCAGCATTCAGGCGGTGAAGAAAACTGTGTGTTTGGTTCAGAGATCTCCCCCCTTGAGTTTCTTTTCCGCTACGTACATCTCTATACTATAGTAATGTAAGGAAGTTTTACATTACTGAGGGGTAGTAGATCAGTGGAACCTCCTCTCGGCAGCTGCGGTAGAGGTTAATACAGTGAGGGAATTTAAGCATGCCTGGGACAGCGATTAAGCTTTCCTTATGAGACTTGCTCGCTTACCCGTTAAGTGCTACTCAGAAGGCGGCAAGAACCTTAAAGCCGCGGCTCCCTGTTCTATGTGCGGAGACGGAGGAGGTCAGGTAGTATTTATTTGCACTACAACTCCCATCACCCTCGGACAGCTAACCCACTTACTTGCGTCCTAAGGCAGTGGATTTTGCAACTGCAACTCTGATCACTCTCAGACCAATACTTCCCCAGATTTCTGATATAAATATGCGTTGGATTTAGGATGCGGGGCTTTATTGTGCTGGGGGGGTAGGACAATGTGACATCCCCAGGATTGGGAAGGTGAGGAGTGCTCTGTTGCGCTTGGCCTGCGTGGTGAGAAGCAGCCTGGCCTGGAGTAGAAAGAGTTATGCGGCCGTGGTACTGGTGCAGGACTCAGATAAGTTGGTGAGGTCAGAGGTGCAGCACTCGAGGCAGACCGCTGCTCCAGAGGGACAGGTTCATGTCTGGGATCGCTCGGGGTGCGACACGGAGCGTCAGGGTCTTCGCCCCAATCTCAGGTCACACAATGACTCTCAGTTGGTGCTTATGCTACCAGTATGTTAATGCTGATATCCCTGCTTAAACACAGGTGACTGGATTAAGTGTTTCGTTAGGTAATGACAAGTCAGGGTTTCCGTGAGAACCGGAATTAGAGTTAATTGGTGAACGAATTTGGTGGCTCCCTGCGTAGAAGTTTCACGAAGTGGCCGGAGGGCCACGGCACTAGAATGACAAACCGAGCTGGGAAAGGCCGGGTTTGGGGGCGAAATCAGAGAGAAGTCCGAACAACACAGAGCCGACAGGCAAAGTCTGCTTCGGCAGCACTTTACCTGTGCCGGTCATCAATATGTATAACTTATAGGTGTCCTGGAAAACATGGCCGATGCGGTCACCCTATCGGAGACGCTGGTGCTCCTGCCACGTAGAGCAGAGGGCCGGTGTGGGACCGGTGGGCTGTTCGGAGCCGGCGGTGGGTAACAGGGGCACCTGAGGCCGGTTTTGGCCGTGACATCGAGTGACAGACAATCTTCGTGGCTCCGGTATTCTTTGGAACCCCTTAGAAGGTGGCATAACCACGTCGGGCAGGCTGGGTGACGGAACTTCAAGTACAGCGAATGAAGATGGGGGGGGGCTTTATTTTAATTAAAATGACGAGAATAAACGGGCCACTGATTATATACATTTTGGTTGCCGGTTTTGTGCTTAGTCCCGTGGCAAAGAGAAGGTTAATGCCCCCCCCCCTGCTATCAGCTGCAGAAGAACAAGATGCAGAAGATCAAGGCCATGTGTGTCAAGGCAGAAAGGGCATTTCTGGAGCTAAAACATCCTTGTGCTGTGTTTGCAGATAAAGCTCTCATTCCCTCGCCCGGATCGCGGTCAGAATTCTGCTAGAGAGTTTAGGAAATGAATGTAGAGGAGCAGTCAGGAAATTAATTCATTTCACTATTAGGTTGCGGACCCCCCATCCTTTGGAGAGATAATCTTATAAAAACCTAAAGTAGAGAAATAACCCGTCGATAAATGGAACTCTCGCTTCATTTAAACTACCTATATTGTGGCGACTCTGGGAGGGAGCAGCAGCAGCGGTCTTAGCTTCCTGATCTATGTGATTTATTCCTCCCCACTGTGTTAGCTCGGGCAGCCTTTGTGTGTGTGTGTGTGTGTGTGGGGGGGTTAGAAGGGAAATAAGTTCTGGACAGGAAATTGATTACATGTGCTAGTTTACTACTGCTAAAAGGTTAGCAAATGTATAGATCAAAAGAGCCATACATTTTGTCTTCATACCCACTCATTAATGTCATGTACAGATCCGCATTGGCTGCAACTGGGCTCAGAGGCAAATAGCTGTGTGCGTTTGGCCATACATGTTTTAATCACTGACACTCAATGTCAGAGGGGTCCAATGTGGCCCTCCACCCTGTGCCAATGCCCAGAAAGCATTGATTCCAGCTCTGCATCTGCAGCTTCGCCTTAATGATTTTTATTTACTTTTATTCAACTTTTTCATGTTTAGTGTAACCACATAAATGATTGTTTTTTCAAGGACAGGTAAGGCTTTCTCTAAGTACCACTTTTTTGTGTAGTCTCTCATTTATTATGAATAATATGCCAAAAAACCAGTAGAAAGCTCTGACCCCCCCCCCCTTTTTACTTCCATGAATTATGTCCCACTGATAACAAAAACCCTGAGCAGGAAAGTTCCCCACATGCATGTTTTGGTTTTTTTGTTTAACTTTCTTAAGGGAGCATTTTCTTTTTTTTTTTGAACTTTGTAAATTTCTAGTGGGAGGGGCACATTTGTATTATTGTACATTCTTTACGCTTTTTTGACTGAAGATCCCTTTGAAGCCTTTAAAGACCCCAGAGATCTCTTGGAACTGGACGGTACCCCTTATTATGTCATATTGACATCACTGAAGTCTGTTTATTTTTTTTTTATGTTTCAAATATTTTTAGATACATTTTTTTGACTATCAAGCAGGGTTCCATTGCCCTTCATTGCTGATCACAGTAGCTGTGACTTTCTTTCTTACTCTGATGTAATCTGCGCTCTGGGAAATGGCCTCACTGGTGCAAAAATCATAGGACATACTATTATGTCCTTGGTCATCTAGACTATATTTTTAGATTGTAACAGTATGTCCCTTGTTCTGAAAGGGTTAATAAGCATTCTTCTTTGGTTTAAGTTCAATTCTTAAACCCCCAAACAGGGATTTAACCTGTAATATACCATGGACAAGTGAGTAATGCCGTGGAATCCTAAATATTGAAATTAAAACCCTAAGGCCCAAGGGCTTACATTCAATTGTACCTGTAGTACAAGTGGTAGAACCTATTATCTTTTGATCTATACATTTTATAGCATTGGCCTACATAGCATAGTAGATACTAGACTTGGGCACCGGTAAAGTCTTTGTGTTCTGACTAGGAAGATAGCCCGTTCTCCTGTTCATTTCGGGTGAATATTCGTATACGTTCTTCATATTCATTTTTCCAGTCTTCTTCTGTCACTTAGAAAAAGCCCCTGGCTTGAAATATGGAGCCCCTTTCTATGCTCTTTTGCAGCGTGTAGCCACAGTCTGCAGGTTAGCACCGATGTCCGTGCTCCTGTCTCCTTTCCTGCAGCTCCGCTTCTTCTGTCTTCTTCCGCTTCTCCATGAACCCAGTCTCCTGGTGCACTTCTGCAAAAGGCAGAGCTTCTGTACACACCCTCTCCCCTAATTGGAGGAACCGAAGCTCCACCCTTTTGCAGAAGTGCACCAGGAGACCAGGTTCACAGAGAGATGAAAGAAGACACAGGGAGCAGCAGATGAAGAAAGAAGACCGTGGGGCGGCAAATTTATTATTAAAATGATTACCGAGCAGCACAGACCTTAATGCCTTGAACTGGGGAGTAAAATCACGTAGAAGCAGCCCCTGGCTTGAAATCTGCAAGCATTTAGCCACACGCTAACGGATCTGCACCAATACCGATATACGGTAGGCTCTCTGGGGCGTTTGCCAGATGGACAAGCATCATCTAGGGTCAGGGGGTACGTGTAGGGTAGGGTCTACATTAAGCCTATGAGAAGGCCAGATTCAAAATATCTATTAACAAAAATATTAATGCCCTTAGTCACTTACATTTTTTTAACATAAATGCGTACAAAAGAAGCTCAGCTAAAGCCTTTTTCTGCACTAAGTTACACAATTGGCCTTTGTGTGATTGTTTATTTAACACTATGTTCAGAACAAATGTACATCTATGAGTTTAAAAGGATACCATGCAAGAGACTGAGAGGCTCACAGAATGTACCTATATTAAGAGCTAATTGTCACAAATTTCACGGTTACATTCATTATTTCTGTGTGTTACTACAGCAAAGGTTAGTCGCTTTACCGTTTAAACTATACATCAAGAAGGGCCAACTTATTCAGGTATAAACGTGACGTGTTGTGTTTTTATAATGCGTAGTGCAGTTGGTGAGATGAAATGTTTTATTTCTCCTCAAGTCATCTGCAAACTACCCATGTGGGTAATAAACCCCAGAGACTACCCCTACACCTTAAAGCTGAAAGTGTTATCAAGACCTCCCGGCTGACTCAACAAACACTCTACCCAGGGGACAGCTGGTGCTTCTAACCCGGGGATGGGGGGCAATTAAAGCTGAGTGCCCTCCTCTGTAACTAACACACGCTTACCTTGCCTGTAAAAGCTTCTGGGCTATTATTGCCGGGTCTTATGTAAAGAATTTGGACAGACCTGCCCCTGACTTCACCTAGCATCCCGACTCCCCCGTTACACAGGCTTATCCTGTAATTAGGATTGGAAAAGTGAAAATCTGTTTTTGTTAAAGCAAGCAAAATGAGGTTGATAAAAAGCACCCATTTGAAGTGCAAATTTACAAAACATATTCAGGTATCAGTGACCCACAGTAATACCAGCACCTGACAGGTAAGGTAATCATTTATTACAATTACAGGTGGCTCAGGCTTTTGGAATGAGAAGTTCTAATACTTCAGTTCCTGTAACGCTTTTGTGGCATGGAACGTACTCATTGATTCTGTTGTAAAGGTTCAACTAGGTACCTGGAAAGAAAAAAACATTCAGATTATCTGGGAAATTTACATCAGTGATATTCTGGGTATAACCTATAATGCAATTCAATTTTATATATAATTCTAGTTCATTATAATTTTGTACCAGTTCATAAAAAAAAAAAACAACAACAAAAAAAAACGCCACCACTGATGGAACTGGAAAAGGTTCAGAGACGGGTAACAAAAAAAAAAGGAATAGAAAATCAACGAAGACAAACTTTCCAAATTGGGCTACGGAGTAAATGATTACTGGACAGAAGTACAGGACGTCCTCTATGGATAGAAGAAAGAAAATTATTTTTTAAGCAAAAGGAAGTTTATCGTTACAGTCATGGCAGTTAAGCTGTGGAATTCGCTGCAACGTGAATTGTTTTGGGTGAACTCTGTTACATATACAGTTTAGTAATACTGATTTTTTTTACCCCTTTGGGATTGGATGCAAGTCTAATTTTAGGATTCTTTAGCACTCTTCTGGACCAACAGATACGGGTACTTGAAAGGGCTGAACTTGATGGACTGTATGTCTGTTTTCAACCTACTTAACTATGTAACTATGTCTTCGTTGTACAGCGCTGCAGAATATGATGGTGCCATCAATAATAATAAGAATACATAATGTAACTTTACATGGATTAATGGCTGGTTTGCAAATGCATCCTGTAGCCAAACTAAAAATCACAGCGCTCTAGGCAAGTATATAGCTGGTGCTACCATGTAAGCAACTTAAGCAGCTGCTGAAGTATCCCCTTAAAGCGTATGAATGAAAGTTTTCATAAAGTCATACGACTACAATGTGCCTTAAAAGGTTGATCCTTAGTTTTGTTTATGGGATACTTCCCAAGTGTTCCTCTTTGGGACCCAAAGCTATCTGTCCACCTTCCTTCCTGGATGCCACTTCTTTTCTAGACTTGCGTGTTTGTTTTCGTACGAATGGGTTTTCCTAGCAAATTTTGTCGTTTCATTCATTTGTCCGTATAACGAATGAACAAACGCAACGACGAAAGAAACTGAAAAAGAATACGATAACACAATACGAAAACCTTCGTCCATTCGTTCTTTTGTTCGTCGCCGCGGCCGCCATTTTACCTACACTAAGAAGAGGAGAATCTCGTAATTTTAATTCAACGTCTTCTACACGTTTGTTTCTTGTTTTCATGACAACCCGGACAGAATATCCAAAGACAAACTGTTGGACAAATTTAGTCTGAAAATAAGACGGAGACGGACGAAGTTCGTTGAATATGAATAATTTTTTAACCCCCGAAAAACTAACTACTCGTTTCTATGAGATCTGAATATTTGCTGGCTATCATAGTGTTCTACAGCCCTAAAAGTGGTAATATATTGTATAACTTGTGTACAATTATACTAAAAACCCCAGCTCTGGACTGATCATCTGCTCCAGCGGCAGATCAGGTGTTACAGGGTATAGATAGCGGATAGACATGCGCGGCCGCACAGCATAAACACGTAGCGTGTGACTCGCGTATCCTTGCATCAGCTGTCATCAGGTGGCCGCTGGCCTTAAAGTACCAGGACCCCACCTGTCATCGCCATAATGAATTGGCTTTTCAAAAAACATTTAGTGTCCCCCCCCCGCCTGTTGAAATTGATGAGTAACATTCATGTGGACTGGTTCCTTGCAATGTGCTGAGCTGGAGATCACCGGAATTTAATTATAATAACAACTTAATTAAATAATTAGGACTGGCTACTGCTCTGTATTTTTAGAACTTCCAGCTAAGAGTTTGAGCGTAAAATATGTAATTTACTGTAATGACATTTTTTTTAATGAAATATAGTTTTCATTTGTAACAATGAAGCGACGTTGGCAAAGAGTATAGAACATTCATCTCTCCTGTGTCCTGAGAGGAAATGTAATATTTTTTCTCTTAGTAGCGGTAATTAATATTTTGGCAGCCAGGCAAACCATCTGGGTGTGTAGTACTATCGCCCTCGGGGGGTACAGCCAGTACCACAGTACATGGGGCAATCTGGGCGAGGAGGGGGTTCGCTGTAACATTGAGGGCACCTTGGGAGAGTAACATGACGGTACTTACAGAATTGGGGCCTGGGCCTGAATGTTTCGTATGCCATGGGCCATGGTAATGGTGCCTATAAGCGCACAAGTACTTTATATAGTCGATATTAATGTTAATACGTTATGTGGAAAAATAAAATCTTTATATATCGGAAAAACTCTTTATCTTTAGCGTTTGGGTAAAAAAAATCCACATTACTCAATTTATCTCAGATCACTTGGTGGCCCCGCTCCCTGACAGTACATGCGCCGTCAGCGTCCGTGCAGACCGCCAGATCCTCACTTCCAACCATGCGTACGGACTCTGTCCGAAAGACCAGGCAGTAGGAGGTAATCTGCGGTAAAGGTAAGTTATGTGGCTTTTAAACAGGGTTACCAAATGTCCCTATTTTTAGGGGACAGTCCCTTGATGCTTCTCTCTGTATCCACAAAAGCCATCTCAAAGTTTTTAAGGGCTCAAGTTCTATTTCCGAGAAAATGTTTCTTGGCTTAAATGCCATTAAAGGTGTTTACCAAAGTCAGTGTGGTTTATAACACCAAAAGACAACAAAAGTTACATTTCGCACAGACCCTCTGAAGTTATCACTGCTACCAACTTCTGCTCTGGAACGTCACTGGTTCCAGACCCCTCATCCCGACCTAGCTTTTTCCCAATGCTCTACCTTTGTAGGGTGCCGTCTTTTCTGCAAGAGACACTTTGTACAGGTTTGCCTATAAGCGCAGCGCTGAAAAGGCCCGGGCCTTATACAATTCTGCAGGGTTTACACGTGAAATAAAAAATTCTGCAGGGTAGGGGGAGCTGGTGTTGGTTTGTTAGATCGCATTGCCATTTAAATACAACATATCGACCCGGCAGTAATAGGGAAGCCGCACAGAGGGAGGGAGAGATCAATGGTTTGTACTGTGCTGATGGTAAGAGATGAGAGAGAGAGAGAGAGAGAGAAAGAGAGTGGGAATGTGTGTATGTAGATATATATATATATATTACATGTATGCTATTATTGTGAGCGTGTGCTACTGTATGACACAGTGTGTGTTAGTGTATGGAGGTAGTATGTGTGTAAGGTGTTAGTATGAGTATATGGTACTGTGTTAAAGTGTGCATATGTTTGTGTATGGTGTTGGCATGTGTGTGCGCATATTAGTGTATGGTGTTAGCATGAGAGTGGGTGTCAGCATATTGTGCGTGGAGTATGGCATTTTTTTTGTATATTAGTGTGTAGTCTTAGCATGGGCGTGTGTGTGTTAGTATTTGTTTCTGTGTATATATGTGTGTGTGTTAGTGTACAGGATAGTGTTAGCGGGAGTGTGTGTCGGTTTACAGAGTTTCAGGGTTAAGTCTGGTGTTAGCGGTGTGAAGGAGAGCAGCGTGTCTGTCTAATAGATCGGGCTAAGCTAGCAGAACTAGAACACATAATTATGGCTAATATGCAGCTGTCTGAAAACATTGTGCAAAAACAAGAACTGTTTTTAAAAAGAAAACGGCGCAATATTTTTGAAAACTGATACAAGTGCTAAAAAAAAGTTATGGGAGAGTTTTTGACATGGTGCAAAACCATCATTATTTGCTATTAATGAACAGATTGCTGATGTGATATGGCTTATTAAAGTTTTTGCCCAAACTTGACTTTGCTTGGCATTGCCTGTCGGTTTACACAACCTTATCATAACTTACTATTTTAAATAAGAGAACGTATCCAAATAACGTGCATGTGGCTCTGTCCCCTAACAACCCAACAGAAACATAGAATATAACACCAGGTAAGACCCCTTCGGCCATCTATGATGTGGAGACTCAGACCTTAATCAGTCTTTGGTCTTGTTTTAGATTCAGGATAGCTTTATCCCCATCCCATGCATGTTTAAACTCCCTTAATGTATTAGCCTCTACCGCTTCTGATAGCGGTTCCATTAATCTACATTTTCTTTATATATGAATATTAATAAACACATCAGAGAAGCTGCCTAAGTGACTGATCTCGGCATGGCTTTGGGGACCTCGGGACTGAAGGCTGGTAGCCTCCGAATGATGGAAATAATGCCGTCAGCTGGATCTGAGCTGTCAGACGTTACACTTTCATGCTCACGTAGCATGCAGCCGAGCTTATCCAGCCAGAGGCTGCTCACTGACGCACCAGATCTGGAACGGCAGATCGGGTGAGCATGAAGAGCTGTCCGTAAAAAAACAATGGTGGTAAATTAACCATCTCCTTTTACCGCATTTTAAAATAATTTTTTTTTAGTAATATTGAGAAACAAAGCTGTAAACATGTGACATTTTTGTTTACAACAGACAAGCTGCTGTTAGCGTCTGCAGTTGGTGTCCTATGGTACTACACGCCTTATCGAAGCATGAAAGCCCCTGGCACCGGACCAACATTGCCTCGTTCTCCAAGACAGTTTGGAAGGTGCCTGGGCATGATTCCTTTTGTTGTGTCCCGGGATTCCTGGCTTGACTTGTCTTCTCATCACATCTGTTTGCTGCCTGTGCCAACCCCAACTTGCCACTGTTTACAATCTTGCTTATGTTAATGTGAACTTGGGTTTACAACTTTTGGCTATTTCTCAGCTGATTCCGAGAATTATTCCTCTCTGTATGAGTCCATCTACGCACCCCTTATTCATTATATATATCAAGTAATGTGGGTTGACCGTGTGTAAAAAATGATATATATTTTTTTATTGCACATTAATGAAATAGGACTAACATGCCTCAGACAGTGAGATGTATGTGGCAAAAATGTTTTATCAAGTTAATAGTGTAACAGTTATTTTTATTCAGTTATTCGATATACTTACATAAGCGGATGAAATATTATTAAAATAATGAAAGGATGGTTCATCTCCCGGAACTAAGCCTGTGAGGATTGAGCCAGACCACAATAACACATCTGATTTATTCTGATTGTTGTTATATAAATCAGCACCAAAATAAAGACAATTGTAGAAAAAAGTAAGAAAAATCTTGTTTCCATGATCCCCTTTACCCTTAAGCTGTGTTTATCAATATTTATGCACAAATCAATGTTCATCTAAAACTATAACTTAACGGGAAAATATGGACAGCCTGACCTCCTTATGTTATGATGGTATGATTATAGTGTTTTTTTCTCCATTGGCAGCTCTGCAGGCTGAATACGCTGACTTAAGATGAAACCTGCCCTTGTGCCAGTGATCACTGATACGGCAGTAACCCGCGTCAGCATTTATATACGTTAACGTTCATTGTTCACTTGCTTGTCAGCTTATGGTAGGCATGCTTTACAAAACAAAATGTGTAGTAATAGCAGCTCGAAGCTCTAACTAAAGTAACTTCCAGTCTATCAAAATATAGTAGAAGAAATAGTATGACTGGTTAAGGTTAGATAAGTGGAACAGCCTCCTAGCAGAAGTGGTCGAGGCTAATACAGTGAGGCAATTTAAACATGCATGGGATAAGTATAGAGCTATCCTGAATCTAAGGTGAGACCGACGGCTGATTAAGGCCTCAGACTTTATATCAGATAAAAAGGGATAGGCTAGATGGCCCAAATGATTCTTATCTGCCGTCAGATTCTGTTTCTATATATCTTTATATGAGTTTTGGGTGAATTAATAAAGCAGCAGGCTGACCACTTGCCAGACAATATTTTAACGTCATGCCGGATGTCATGATAGACATTAGGAAGGTCCATCTCTGTGACCTTCTGCTGCAAGAAGCATTTGGTTGGACCTGGGTTACATAGTTAAATCAATTACTAAAAGTGTTGGAATTTGCCATTGACAATATTATGAGGTTAATAATATTATGAGGACAAGTGTAACAATTATTGGTCAACGTTACAATGGAGCCTTCGAATAATATGTAACACTACATTGCTATAAAAGATCGGTTAAACATCCATGTGATGAACACAGACAAGGCCGATAGAGAGTGATGTCGTGAGCCTTCAATACAAATTATGCCAACCTTTGGTCGGACCAATGTGTTACACATCATGACATCTCTTACCACCCCACCTTACCCCCAGCATCCCCAGCTTTACCCTAGTTTCAGAGGGAGGCATCTGTAAAGAGTAAAGTGTGCTCAGAGTTTGTAAGCGACCCATATAGTACAAGTGACTATCCTTGGTGATGTTATGGGATCGCCACCACCGAAAAGATGATGGGGTTCAGCCCATCTGGGAACTCTGGATTACTAAATAGTGGCTTCATGACAGAGGGCTGGTTATATGGCTTACACCGAGAACTCAACTGATCCCAAAGGGAAAGCGAAAAAGCGTAGGACATCCTTTACAGCCAGCGCATGCTCGTTCATCTAGCCAACATGTATCCAAAGATATGTTCAAAGCTTCGCATTTGCGACTATTGATTTCGAAGCCTGACACCGCTGAGAATTGGGACATGGTGCGAATGACGCTTTTGTAGGAGTTCACTGTATTGTTAGATGAGATTTGATGCCACGCTGCGGAATTCTGACCACACATTTCATTTTCGGCCAGAAAATCCAGTACGTCGGCAGCACATGTGTATAGGAATGTTCTCCAGAATCATTGTCATCTGTTTTGGAAATGCTTTAATCTTCTAGTAGTGAGTCATACCTGTGCTGGAAAACACATTTTTTACCCTTAATAAATTACAGAATAAGGTGCTTCGCTCAATCAACGTGACATTCATGTAGCTTTATTTTGTCTTTGTTCTTTCAAAATCAGTTTTTCAATCTGTGCCACAAATACTTTGAATTGACATATTGACGTCCTGTATTAAGTTTTCAAATACACCTCTTAATACGTTTTTTGCCAGTTAATACCACAGAAATGATGCTAACCCGCGGCACTACAGTTTTTACAGATATGATAATAACTAGACTTGATTTTAAAACAGTGTAAAGTTTCTCAAATCTATTGAAAAGCAGTAAAAAAAAAAAGTATTTTTCCATTTAAAAAGGGTAAAATAGGCTGATTCTTTCTTAGCCCTGTTGATTGTCTTGTGGGTCAAAATTCTGTTCTATTGCCCTGTGGTCATATTACCATAGATCAGGGGGGATTGACAATGGGGCATTTGTCCAAGGACCCCTGGTGCCAAGGTGCCCCAACACCTGAGTGATGTAGGGGCTCACTTATTGCATGGGGTACCTCTCCTGCCTCAGAACACAGAGGTAATCTGCAGGAAGGATCATGTGTCAGGCGTGTATGCATGCATGCATGAATATCTCTGTGTGAATGCATGTGGTTGTGCCTATAAAGCGTATGTTTATGTGCATGTACAGCATATATACATTTATATGCCTGATGCCTATTTGCGTCTGTCTCTATCAGTGTAGCAGCACAAGGACGTGTTTCCACGTCATATATTAAGACTCGTTTTTATACTGTCTTATCTGATGGGTAATTTGTTGCGGACATGATACTGTTTGGAGCGTTTCATTCCCAGGCTCAGCTGTGTTGCGCATGTCTATGAAAAAAGTACTAGAATTATAGAAAAGAAATGTAGTGATCCTACCGAACAGCCAATGGCCAAAGTGTTTGTATATGTACACTATATGACCAACTGTATGTGGATACCCCTCCCAATTATTGAGTTTAGGTGCTTCAGCAGCACCTATTGCTAACAGGTG
The DNA here is from genome assembly GCA_029215755.1 of Spea hammondii. NCBI lineage: Eukaryota > Metazoa > Chordata > Amphibia > Anura > Pelobatidae > Spea > Spea hammondii. The sequence continues at coordinate 176,614,153 of JARDYJ010000001.1, read as the reverse complement.
TATAAAATCAGCACACAGACAGCCGTTTCCTTAGACATCGGCAGCAGAACGGGTCGTACTGAAGAGCTCAGGGGCTTTAAACATGGCGCTGTCATAGGATGCCAGCTTTCCACAAGTCAGTTAATGACATGTCTGCCCCGCTAGATCTGCCCCAGTCCACTGTAAGGGCTATTATTGTGAAGTTGAAGCATCTAGGAGTAACAACAGCTCAGCCACAAAGTGGTAGACACTCACACTCACAGAGCAGGACCTCTGAGTGCTGAAGAGCGTAGTGTGTGAAAACCACCTATCCTTTCATCGCTCACCAGAGAGACCCCTCTGGAAGAAACATCAGCACAAACGCTGTGCTTCTGGAACTTCATGAAATGGGTTTCCATGGCCGAGCACCAAGTGTTGGCTGGTGGTGTGTAAAACACATCTTTACTATCTGGAGGCCTGATGGACGAATCTGTGTTTTGTAGAACTCTACCTACCGGACTGGCACCAGTTTGGGGAAGGCCTTTTTCTATTCCAGCATGACTGTGCAAGGCCCATAAAGACATGGTTGGATAAGTTGTTGGTTTGGAGGAACGTGAGTGTCCCGCATGAAGTCCATGAAGTCCTGACCTCAACACCTTTGGGATGAACTGGAACGAAGATTGCTAGCCAGACCTTCAGTGCCTGATTTATGGTTTATAAAGTATATGACATTTCCTTTTCTATTTAATAATCTGTGTGCTGCAGAAAGTTGGTCTGAATATTACCTTGTTTGCTTAAATTGTACTAAGTTTATGAGAACATTATTAAAGAATATATTGTTGGTTGTGTTGTTACATATCATACCATTGTTGTATTATACACACTTTTGTTATACTTTCCCCAATGCTTTTTTGCCCATTTGGCTTTTTTAAATTGAAAATATAAGTTTGGGTAAGAAGCCATCCCTATAGAAGTAGCAATAAATACGGTTTGGTAATGAAGTCTATTTAACGCCTAGTTTAGTGGAATGTAGTTTAGCACGAGGCGGTGTAATGACTTGTTTATGTTATACTCCACGTGCAGGAAGTGAAAAGGATAAAATGTCCCTTTTATGCAGTGTTTTTGCCTCGCTACAACTGGGGGTTGTTTACATCTCTCTTGAGTATTCTAAGCAAAGTATGAATGTCTGAAACTTATCTGTAAAACTGTAACAATTTAAGTTGCACCTGATGGAAAAAGTAAGAAGACAACTTATTAATTTATTGTACACATACAGTCTTAATAATTACATATTAACGCCCACAGCATTGATTGTGCAATCTTCTTTAGCTTAGGGCAAGACTAGGGCAGGGCTGGAACCCTCTGGCCCAGGGGTGCAGGTATAGTTGAGTGCCACCTAAGGCTCCTTGCCCTCCCCCCGATACAGTAGCACACGCTTACTATAACACATACGCATACTTACACATAAACACTCACACATGCACTTACACTAAAACATAGTCCACCATGCTCCACTCTATCTGTCACACCGTGCCCAGAGCCTTTCTTTATAGCTGCCCGTGAAAGCAACTGTGGTTTTACCATCGGGGTCATGTAACATCATGTTACGTGACCCCATATCCATACCTGGGAACTTCTGGGCTCCGGCTACCCGGAGCCTTCCCTTTTGGGATGGCGAGCCACAACTGCCCACTGACATCAGGGAAAATGGGCGGGAAGCGGGGCATTCACCCAGCAATTTCCGGGTCAAACCTGGAGAGTTCCCAGGTATGCCCATATTGCGCCAGCCTCTGAGAGTGACCTGGACCAAGGTGTCAGGGTTCCACCATACCAGCCTGGAATATGTGATAATCATATCATTGTTGTCATTGATCCGACTCCCGGCGTTGGCGGGCGGACCGCCACTCGCAGATGTTGAGCGCCCGATAACCCGGCACCCGGCTCCGGCGGACGGATCGCCGCTCGCGGACGTCGGGTTCTCGATCACTCGGTTTGCTACCGTCCGCGGTAACCGGGAGTTCGAGATCCCTCCCCGGAGCTCCATTGCCGGCGGCCGTAATATCCGCCGCCGGCACGGAACTCAAGGGATTGAGTCTGAGGTCCTCCCGGCCTCCATACTTACCTCCTCCTCTGGCGGCTACCGCAGGAACTCTGGGGGCGTGGCTATGCCGCGTGGCTGGCATCGGGGTGGTGACGGGCGGCTGAGGGCTCGGCCGTGACGTCAGCTTGGAGGCGGGGTTTTAGGTTGGCGTCCGCTTTAAAAAGCCGGAAATCCGTTTCTCCTGCACCCTGTTGTGGTCCTATATCTCGTATATTGCTGAACTCCTGATCTTCGTTATTTTGACCCTCTGCCTGCCTGTTTACTCTTTGTGTACCAGTTTGGCTCGTCTGACTACCCGCTCCGTGTCTCGACTCCTGGCTTGTTTGACTACCTGCTCCGTGTACCAGTTTGGCTCGTCTGACTACCCGCTCCGTGTCTCGACTCCTGGCTTGTGTGACTACCTGCTACCCGTGTACCAGTTTGGCTAGTCCGGAGATTCCTTCACCTGTTTACTCAGTACCTATATCTACCTGCCCGTACTAGGCCTCCTTACTGTTGGGATCCTCTAAGTCCTGGTTCTCTGTTACTTGGGGCTTCTCCCTTTGTATCAGGGGACTGGGCAGAATAACTCCTGCGGTAAGTGCCATTGTACGGGTAGTCCTGACAATTGTCATGTCTACCTGCAGCCACTAGTGGCCACCCTTCCCTCTCAGCAGCACCCCTTTCTAAATACTTGAGACAGCTGAGCCACGTTTAGCCCTGCCCTTTTATACCTGTTCTGCCCTTTTATACCTGTTCTGCCCTGTTATACCTTCTCTGCCCTTCAGTCTGGGCCTCTGCATTGTTTGTCTTGGGTCCCTGTTAACCTGCTAGCAGCAATACTTTGTTCTGATCTCCCGTGTATGACCTTGGCTACGTTTACGATCCAGATTTGTGATCCCGGCATGTCCCAGACTTATCCACCTGTCCAGCCGTTTCCAAGCAATGTGCCCTGCCAGTGGGCTTCCAAGCCATGTGCCCTGCCAGTGGGCTTCCAAGCCGTGCGCCCTGTCCTTGCTACAGTTCCCCTGTCCTCCCTACAGTTCCCCCTAGTATCCCCTGCACCGGCCCGGTTTGAAGAATTTTCACCCGCCCTGCCAGTTTATCACTGGGCAAGACACTTTTACCTCTGTAGTTTAGAACCCAATATAAAACTATAAAATGGTATAAGCTATAAACATACCATTGTCGACAAGCCCCTTTAGTAGAAATTGCTGATATGGACCTCTCCAAAGCATGCACAACTATGCTAATGTTAGGCTTCTTAATATTAGCCGCATTCCTCTAGGACTTACATCAATGTTAACTGGCCCTTCTGCCGATAAATTAATTACGTTAAAATATGTGTAATGTTTAATTCAGATATTTACATGAATATTTTAGCGCAAATGGCAGCGGTACAACAAAGTTACTGTCAGATTATCTAGCACAGAGCAGATAAGAATGTCCAAGTCCCTTTCTGTATTATATGAAATAGAGAAAAGAAAAAATGTCGGTGCGCTAAGCTAGTCTCAGGCTCAAATAATACACACTGTTTGGTAGGCCTCATATTATACATTTGTATTATTTGAGCCTGAGACTAGCTTAGCGCACCGACATTTTTTCTTTTCCCTGTTTGCACATATTTGAGGTTGTTGGCTCCTCATTAGTCTGGTTGCAGCTTGCTGTCCAGGGGTTAAATGGGAGGAGGTTTAATTGCACCTCCCCCAACACATTAATCTGGTTTTGGTAGCAGTATAAACTGCTTTGTGTGCCCACTATGTAGGAGGTGAGAGTAGGTTCTCACCCTATTGAGAGTGTGCCTTGACGTGGCGGGTGAGCTTAATTATGCTTTGGCCAATTCATATAACCAAAACCTCTCATTTATATTATGTTTATATATTTGTTGCCAACTTTATTAGGGTGAGAAGCGCAGACAGTATTTTGTTTTTTATATGAAATAGATCCAGCTATGTGATCTTCACAATACCTTCTCTTGTTAGTTTCTTGCTGTTTTAGAATAACTTCATGGAACACCTTAAGTAAAAATCTACACAACTACTCTTTGGTTTTTCTGAGAATTCTGAATACACTTCACACAAAAAAAACCTTGAACACACAATGTTCTATTGTTTAACTGAAAATTCTTATTATTATGTTTTATTATTGCACTAACTAAGACGTTAGGTAAAGAGGGCTCTGCTCGCAAGCTTACAATCTCAGTGATCAAAACGTTACCCAGTACTATTATCATCAGGCCATGGCTTTTGGATTAAAAGCAGGTAAGTCAAAAATATGAATAAACAAATAATTGCAGATTCATTGCCAAAATCAATAATTAAAAAAATCTTTCTAAAAATAAATATTGAATATTAAAAATATTCTGCGGTCATCAGGGTAATAAGCGTGTGTCGTATTTCAAACAAGGGGAAACACGTGAGGCACCCTACTTACTGATGAATATTTTTAGCGTGGACTTAAAAAAAATTGAATATTCATTTTATTTTGTCATATTGAGTATTTTGCTTTAGTTTGGTTGATGAATGAGGCTCTTTTGGAAGTGGAAGCATGAAATCTGACAATGGTGACTGCTCTGTATCTAAAGATGAGAATGTCACTTTTTTACTAGTTCTTTACTTATGAAAAATATAAAAAAAAATGTAGCCACAATTAATGAAGACCTTAATTCCTATTGGAACATAAATTGTTAAGCACGACTTTTAAGACTTTTGAAATTGTATGTTTGTGGGAAAGGGCAGAATATATCCAGGAAGTGTTGGGAATCATATATTTTTAATACATGTTTTTTTCCCCCCATTTGAGATCGTGCAAAACATTTAGTTACGAAAATGTTCAAAAATGTTGGTCATTTTCCCACAAATGTAACATTTTGATGATGTTGCTAGGAGGGACACACCAAGTGCCTGATGGGTAAATAATTCTACACAACCCTCTGGCACTTAAGGTTACAAAAACACAAGTACATGATGATTGACATGTAGTAATTGTGTATTGTGATAACTATTGATGGGGAAGTGCTGAGGTGGTGAAAAAATATTGTAGTTCCGCCATTTTGTGGCTCCATCTTTGCAACTATGGCCGGTATTTTATTATTTATTAGTCTAGCCCTTTGGCTTTTCTTATGCTTGTGGTCTCTGCAGGTCTGGGAGAATGAAGGATGGCCAAAATAGGCCCTGGATACAGTAAACAGCAAGGTTCCTTATCTATGGGTTCCGCAAGACCACTTTGGAATGTTTTGCAACAAAAAATGGAAGGGTGCCTATTTAAGTTGGTGGAATGAACGGTTTTCATCCTCATTTCAGATGATGAGCAAAAAAAACAAACAAAACAGGAGACAAGTAGAGTCAGGTTGATACATGTATTGGATAACTGAGTAGATTTAGAATGCAAGCTTTCAAGACCTCTCGGGTCTCTTCTTCGGGCATATTATATGAAATAAATGTGAAAGGCATCTTAAATACACATACACATCACACTGGACAGCAGTTGAGATCAGTTCAGTCCCAAATTCTTTGATCAGTCAATGGTGATATAATGAGATGTAGATTGCCATCTTTCTCAAGAGGTGTCAGAAGGTGTTCGCACTTCTAGTGGGTGAAGGTTGTCTGGATCTCTGGTCTGCAGGCTGGTCTACAAAGTGATAATTGGAAAGAAATTCCCATGGGGATTTGGAGATGGGAGATGCCTCAGAGGTCTCATTCTAAATCTAAGCAGTTAGCCAATAAAGGTATCAACTTGACTATATTCGCCTCCTGTGCTTGTACGGCTAATATGGTACCAACTCTCACCTTTTTGTCAAAAAAAGAGTCAGATACAAGAGGGTGGCAGTAAAACGGGTTGAAAAAACACAGAGCAGATTGGGAAAGATTGTGATTAGTACATAAGTGCGATAAACAAGACATACTTGAAGGTGCCACGTGATGAGAGGCATTAGTAGCAGAAAGAGGGAGGTGGTTCTGCAGCTTAACCGATTTCTGGTCACACCTTACATAGGGTAAAGTCCTGCGGATCCCATCTGCAGAAGATCATTGGAAAAAGGGCTACTAAAATTGTGAAAAAAAAATTGTATCCTACAAACAAATCGGGAAGGACTAAAGGATTTCAATATGTATAGCTTGGAGGAAGAAGAGAGAGGGGAGATGTGATAAAAACATTTAAATGCTTAATGGGATTTAACAAATTACAGGAAGGAAGATTGTTTTAAAGGAGGAGAAGAGATCATAATCTAAAGGTAGAGGATCAGAGACTTAGATGTCATTTAAGTAAGTTTTACTGTACTGAGAGGTTTGCCGATACGTGGAACAGCCTCCCATCAGAAGCAGTAGAGGTTAATCCAGCTATTGGAATCTAAAACGAGTCCAAGAACTGATTAAGGTCTTTATATCAGGAACAACGGGAAGATTTACTTGGTTGAATGGTTCTTACGGGCTGTCAAAGTTTGTGTTTCAATGTTTTTGTAAGCAACTAATATACCTGTTGCTGGTATAATCAAGAATGACAATTGATTTATAACATCTCAGAATCTTCCACAAATTTCCTGTTTAGCTCAGCATCCAGCCCGACGTACAGCTCTGATTCCGCCATTGATATCGCATGTACTTATAAAGTACATTGTGTCATTTGGAACCACATGTAATTTGCCCTCTTGACATCTTTTCAGCAACTCATCTAATCAATATAATGTTCTAGCAAAACCACGATCTGTAGAGAGATATTGGATTCTACCTAAAGTTACCAGATCACATCAGAGACATTGTTCCAAGCTGATGTGTTGTGTTGCTAAACATAAAAACACACACCAAGAGGTGCTACAATAAATAGTAATAGGCTTGGTTAAATGCCCCATCGCAGGTAACTGAACAGTAATCTGCCCATAAGGGTCCATTGACTAGGATGCAAGTGCATACAAGTTGGATATAAATGGTTGAGAAGCAAACTCGGAAGAGTTGGCCAGAAGTCTAACTTGTAAATTCACTTACAATTGTTCTCACAAAAATCATTCTTATACTTATAATACACATTCCTCTCACCCCATGTGGGGGGGGGGGAATTAACCTTGAGGCTATAGTGCCAAGCTATACCCAATCACATGATTAGGGGAATGGTGGGGGTTTAAAGTCTAAAAGTATAGACTACTGAAGGCATGGACATCATTCTGTTTCTTTCCCTCACTGTCATCATGTTCCTTATGGGGAAATTAAGAATATACCATTGGGGTATCTACTTCCCAATCCCCAATCCACTGACCAGTGGGTAGGTGAACAAAAAAAACATTAGTTTTTAACAAAAAACGTACCTATCCCCCCCACCTCTAAGTCCCCCAGGTAATATAGATGAATTCCATCCATGAAAATCAATGTCCACTCTCTTAGTACTCAAAGAGTGCAACTTATTGGGAAGAAAAGCTTACACTTACTTTTTTAAGGGTCCATCCAGCACCGTCAAACTATCCCTATACAAAGTCTATTTTATTACCTTTACTTCTATACCATCCCTTCCAAGGTTAATGTTTCTACCCCTTCCTCGGTGTACTTGGGGAGGGAGTGATCCTTTGACCTTGGTTATTAGGGGTCCTAGGGAGCCCTGTTTTATTTGATGGGCTGAATGGTTCTTATCTACCATCAAATTCCTTGTTCCTCATAAATATAACAGTCAAGGAATCGGTTTTTCCTCCTTTTCTCCTTTTAAGGAAATATTTTGCTTGCTTATTGAGGTACAAGGTATTTTTTGATCTATAAATAGTTCTCAATTAAGGACAATTATTAAAGAAGACAAAAGCATTTTTCAAAACTTTCTATGTTAAATATACTAATCCTTTAATTCATTAAAACAAGATCATTTCACAACGTTTGTTGGCAAAAACAATGTTTGGGCAAAACAATGGTGTAAAAAAAATTTGGGAAATTAAGGTTATAAGACTTGCGGAAACCAATATATTTCCATATTCCTCTAGCTCTTCTTTAATATAACTGAGACACATAGCTTCCAGAATGAGTAGAATTATAAAAAGTAGGTCATCCACCCATGGTTAAAATGTCCCAGTTTCATACTATATAACTGAATTCATTATATGGTTCCACAGATGGAATGTGCAGAATAAATTCCAATGTCTTCAGGATTTATTATCTCTTTTCACTGCAGGCTAGTGTTCTAACATGAACACCTGCATCCAACGTCTGTGCACGTGCGCCATTTTCTTCTTGTGCCGGCATTCAGAATCGCCTTATGATTTTCCTAGTTTCATGAAACAATGACTCAAGTAACGAGTACCCACATGCTGAAGTTATGACGCACAGCGGCAATTTAATTCCTGAAACATCACCTGTGTTATGAAATAAACATCGTGGTACATGATTGCAAGCGTCATGACACACATGATGTACCTGGACATAAATAGAGGTTTTTCCTACCACTACCAGTGAGTGCCCCAAGTTAGTCATATCCAGACGGGTCCAATACACAGCCACCGAGGAGGTCGGCATCAAACCACCATACCACAAGCACAAAAACAATCCACTTTGAGTATAACCGTGCTAAAGTGCTTTCTAATGATGATGCATTGATGCATTAAATTACAGCGCACAAGAGAAGAAAACAAAGGTATTTGGTTATTGACCCAAAAGCCTTAAAAATCAGCCCAGATTGATAACTGTCCCCTTCCCAGCTCTCTATTTGCGCCATTGCAAGCCTATATACAAGGCTCTTCTGGGTGATGGGTGTCAGCAGCACCTCAGGTCAGTGAAGGGGTTGTGTTTCCTGAAAAAGGGCGAATAAAACGTATTATTGGGTTATAAAGTCTGTTGTATGTTTGAATGCATGGTGAGCACTTCAGTTATATAATTACGATATTGCTTTGTATCTGAAGACTTGCAGTTTAACCTGTATTCCCACATTGCAGAATTACCCAATGTGGCTTCAGTGCTTATATTGTACACGCATGTTCCCTTGGGCACTGTCCCAACTTCTCTTAACCCCAACTTTGCTAGTGGCAAAGGGTAAATAAATGTATTTTATGTTGAATACCGACCATTCTCTTTTACTCGTTGACATTTACTTGGAAAACAAGACTAAAGGATATAAATAGAATAGGTAGGGGTTGTGGTGGTATCATAACCGGAAATCTGTCCCAGAGTGATCATATCTACAACATGTGGACACCTAGTCGTTCTAAAATCATGGTCATGTGTGTAAAGTTGGTCTTCCTTTTTAAGGCCTTCTCTTGTCCTTTCCTCTTCTGGTTGAGGACAAGGTGGCGTGTTCATGCTAGTGGCTTTAGAACATGATGACCATGGCCAACATGGTGGGGATCCAGTAGCTGTAATGGAAAACTTTCAATAGGCGATCCCTTGCATGACCATGCAACTTATTGATAACCAGACTGCGTAAAATTAAACCACTGGTACAAGTATACAGGGCTATAAAATAACACGTTGTGATTGTGAAAATGATACAAAAGTATCTGGTATACAAATGCTTTGAACTTCTAGTTTGAAAGACTGTTTTGGGCATCTTGTCAACGTCTGTTAGCGGTCAATATTTATCATTAGGCACGCCATCATTTTCCCAGGGTAGAGTGACATTTAAAGACAAAATTAAAACAAATTATCAAACAAAACTAGAAAAAATAACGAATGAAAAAATAAGAAATAATATAAAAAAATGACAAATGAAGTTAATACAAAGTAAAAAAAAAAAAAAAAAAAGTAGATAAAACTTTTTTTCTCCTCTGATTCCAAAATAATTCTAAAAATATATATATTTTTTGGTACTATATTTTTTTGTTGGGTCTCCATTCAGTGGTGCAATCATTACAAGTTATTTTATGGTTACAAACAGGTTCAAAAGTATATAGCTTTGAAATTAAAAGAAGTGAATCTGTATGATATTGAAAATCTCTTGGCCACTGCCCATTCTTTAGCATATGATCCAATTATTCGTTAAACATAATATAAGCAAATAACCTAATACAAGAGAAAAGGGAAAAAGTGATGAAAAATGAATAACCCCAAATATATGCAGCCCGTTAACATCCATCTATGATGTGCCATCCCCTCTGTAATGTAACAAAGCAGTATTTCCTTATTTCCGACATGTAGTTATGCAGTTGAACCAATTCCTGCCCTTGTTATATCATGTGTTATGCTTCTGCCCATGTTTTTTCATGTGTGGGTAAAGTGTTACTAATTGAATGTGTCAAGAGTTCCATCTGCTTAATATAAAGCAAAATGTTTCACACCGGCTTGGAGGAGAACAGTTTTTTCTAATTCCTAGCTCCCGTCACCTTAGATAATCTAAGAGTTTCTGATAAACAGCGCTATTCCATCTTTTCTGTTACATTGTCTCTATCCAAGCGTATGCGAGGCAGGGATAAACTATATATAAGGGAGAAAGAGTCCTGTTCTCAGCTTACAATCTAGCGAGAGTGGGATATATGTGAAACACAAGGAGGTAAGGGACCTAGTTTTGGGTGTTTTTTTAAGCCAGATGTATTTCTGATTCCCATCATCATTAAGAAAGTGGACTAGGTCTCAAACTGGTAGGACTACAGCTTTGTGTCCGGTCCCAGCCCAGGGTTAGTGAGAGAGACTTAGTGCCATAGCTGAGGGTTAGAGAGCGGTGCATTATTGGTCTCTTTAAAGAGATGACCTTTGTCTGTGACTAAGGCACTCCAATATGCCACAAAACTTAAAATAATGTACCAAGAAATATTACCCCGCTGATCCTGGAGTCCATCAACCACGTTAAATTGGAGGTTGCCAGGTGAAGCACTTTATCCTGCTGCTCAAAACCGCTTCAAATGGTTTAAAACATACAGTATAAGCAACCGATCTGGGCAAATATGTTTTTATAAGTCAGTGTAAGCATTACAATAGTAATTGTATTTTAATTGGATTAATTAATTGGAATTGTTGGTGAAACAATTCCAATTTGCATTAAAACGTCACATAACATGTCAGCACTTCTTGTATCTGGACAATCATTTCATTTCCAATATTTAGACAATCTGTTAAATTGCCCGTGATGTACTAACTTGATATGTCGGCTTGTGTTTCAAGGAGAACAGTGTGAGGTCTGCTATGAAATGTTTAAAAAAAAGCTAAATTCATTTTAATGAAGTCAGAATAACTCCTGGCACCATCAATCATTTTAGAGACTGTAATTTCACAGAAGGTTTCTCTATAAAATAAAATATTAAATTATATTATTATTTAACTTTTTTGTTGTTGATATAATAGATTGTTATTGTCTTTTTAGAAAAAAAATAATGGGGTACAGAAAGGAAATATACAACTTTTTAAACATTCGCTAGTAATATGAAAGTGTACAAAGCATGGGATACTTGAGGCTGAGTTATGGGATAATAGGGACTTGAAAATCTGCATTTCATAAATGGAAGCAAAAAAAGGAAGTGGATATTAAATTTAATCAATTTAGAACACACTAGACGGAGATCTCCCTCTTTCGGGGGTGTGGTTTTATAAGGGGTGTGGCTAGCCATATGTGGAGGTGTGGCTAACCATCTACAGAGGTGGGGTTAGGCATGTGTTGGTTGGTTAAAGCTAGCCACACATAGGGGCAGGGTTAGCCCCATATAGTAGTAAGTGGGTGGGGAGTGGGCATGGCCAAACACTGCTCTCCTGCCCCTAAAACAGGAGAGTGACCCGGAGATCCGGGTAAGCAGAGCTTCACCTGTGGACTCTGACTCAATCTCCGGAGTTTGCAGGTAAGGTCATGCCCACTTGCACCCTCTAAGAAATGAATATTAGGCTAGAGAGCTTTCTGTCTTTTGGTAATTTTTTCTCTGATGTTTATACTGGGCTGCATTGAGGGGAAAAATGCAAAATGCAATAATAACTAGACTTGGGCACCAGGGGGCTCTTCGTGTTCGTCTTCGTACTCGTCTTCGAAGAAAAAAAAAACTTTGTATTCCGCGAATATTCGCCCGTTCCTGTCTTCTTTTCGGGCGAATATTCGTGGCCATTCTTCCTGCTCGTTTCATCTTCGTTTTCTCCCGGCTGCGTAGCAGGGGTTAATACGGGGTTAAGAACACATCGGAGCAGGAGCAGCAGCAGCAGCAGATGCGTTCGCGCCGTGAAGGTACGTGTGTGCGACTTTATTGGTCGCCGGAAGGGGGCTGGTCTGGCATCAACAGATGAATTGCAGAACGCACCTCATTCGTTGATGGCAGACGAGCCCCCTGCCGAAACGACCAATAGAGTTGCACACACGTACCGAGGTGTACTGTACACAAAATGACCTAGACAAATGCTCCAAGGAACTTGGCCTCCTTTTTATCATACACAGTCACACATCCATAGATGTTTAATAAAAGAATAGGGATTATTTTACATTTTTAAATTGATTTTGGACCACTTGGAATACATGCCTAACATTTGCTACCTATTTACAATGGCATACTTTGCAACCACCCAACTTTTACTGGACAGGACTGGAAAAAAGCAGGACTGTCCACAAAAATGTTGGGTGTGTTGGCAGGTATGCCAATGGAAAAATGTTGGACAAGAACTAAAAAATAGCTTAGGGTTAATGTACGGTTATTTTTAAGATTATTAGCAGTGCACTGTTTTGGTTAAAGATGTATTATGTCTAAATAATAATTTAATTTTAATGGGTTTATTGGATTTTATTTTAAAGTTATATTTATTATTTACTTTATTATATTTATTTAATGTTGTAGTGCTACCCTGCCCAGCTATACCTATGTGCACTAGCATACCTAGTTTAGCTAAATTTGATGGGACAAGAAAAAAGCAGGACTGTCCCTGAAAAAGTTGGGTCTGTTGGCAGCTATGTGGATGGAAAAATGTTATAGGGTGAAGTGTGAGTTATGGCGTTAATACTAGTGAGTGTAGAAGTGAAGGCCAGGGCAAATAACAGGAGGAAAGGTCCTTGTGATTTGTGCATTGTACATGTGTGTGTTATGTGTGTTATGTGTTATGTCACTGTGTTATGTGTGTTATGTGTTATGTCACTGTGTTATATGTGTTATTGTGTGTGTTATGTTTGGTAGGTTGTGTATCAGATGGAAAAAAATGAAATGGAAAAGGAAATGGAAAAGGCGAATGAGTGGGCAATTGGCGACCCACTCACCTGTTTCACCCCAGGGCAAAGCACCCAAACACTGTCAGTCCTAGACGTTTGGCAGCAGACTTCCAGAGCTCAGACACTAGGCCCTAGCGTGAGCTGGCCACTCTGGCGGAGGTAGCAGGCGTTGCTACACCGCAAACAGAGGCAGCCAGGGGGGAGAAACTACCCTTACCATTAGGGACATTTTGGGCATGACCCTAGCCAGGAAGCGAACTGGCAGAAAAGAGACGCTGGCACCACCACCACCAGCAGCACTGAAAAATGGAAAAGGCGAATGAGTGGGCAATTGTCGACCCACTCACCTGTTTCGTCCCAGGGCAAAGCATCTAAACACTGTCAGTCCTAGACGTTTGGCAGCGGACTTCCAGAGCTCAGACACAAGGCCCTAGCGTAAATTGGCTACACCGGCGGAGGTAGCAGGCGTTGCCACAACGCAAACAGACGCAACCAGGGGGAGAAACTACCTTGAACATTTTGGACATTTGAGGCATGACACTAGCCAGGAAGCAAACTGGCAGAGAAGAGACGCTGGCACCACCACCACCAGCAGCAACAGCATTGGGAAAGGCGAATGAGTGGGCAATTGGCGACCCACTCACCTGTTCCACCCCAGGGCAAAGCATCCAAAGACTGTCAGTCCTAGACGTTTGGCAGCGGACTTCCAGAGCTCAGACACAAGGCCCTAGCGTAAATTGGCTACACCGGCGGAGGTAGCAGGCGTTGCCACACCGCAAACAGACGCAGCCAGGGGGAGAAACTACCTTGAACACTTTGGACATTTGAGGCATGACACTAGCCAGGAAGTAAACTGGCAGAGAAGAGACGCTGGCACCACCACCAGCAGCAGCATTGGGAAAGTTGAATGAGTGGGCAATTGACGACCCGCTCACCTGTTTCACCCCAGGGCAAAGCATGAAAGTCTGTCAGTCCATGGCGTTTGGGAGCGGACTTCCAGAACTCAGACACTTGGCCCTAGCGTAAATTGGCTACACCGGCGGATGTAGCAGACGTTGCCACACCGTAAACAGACGCAGCCAGGGGGAGAAACTACCTTAAACATTTTGGACATTTAAGGCATGACACTAGCCAGGAAGCGAAATGGCAGAGAAGAGAAGCTGGCACCACAACCAGCAGCAGCAGCATTGGGAAAGTTGAATGAGTGGGCAATTGACGACCCGCTCACCTGTTTCACCCCAGGGCAAAGCATCAAAGTCTGTCAGTCCATGGCGTTTGGGAGCGGACTTCCAGAACTTAGACACTAGGCCCTAACGTAAATTGGCTACACCGGCGGATGTAGCAGACGTTGCCACACCACAAACACGTGCAACCAGGGGGAGAAACTACCTTAAACATTAAAGGAAAAAAAATTTAACTTTTCAAGCTAAGAGCTGGGTAACCCAACTTGGGCAGATTGAATTTAAGAAAGGCAATCTGCTCCATCAGATGAGGTGCCATGCGTGAGCGCTGTGGACTCAGTATGTTTCCAGTCATATAAAACACGCGCTCACTTTGAACAGTGGTTGGCGGACATGATAGAAGCTGCCGCGCAACCCATGAGAGTGCAGGCCACACACTCTTCTTTTCATCCCAGTAGCTAAGGGGATCAACATTAGGTGCAGAAGGAACTTCACAGAGGTAAAGTTTGACCATTTCAGCAGCACTACTCTCCTTTCTGCTGCTAGCTCTGTCAGATGGTCCAACTATACTGCCAAGTGCCTCTTCCCAAAACGCAGCTGCTCCACTCAGCTGTGTTGTTGTGATGCTTGTGGCACTGCTGCTGATGCTGCTGCTAGGAGTAGCAGACCACATAATCTCTTCCTCCTCCTGCACCTCTCCCTCCTCGGGCAGCATTCCCATTTTACGCTGCCAGTCACGCACCTTGTTGACCAATTGCTCCCGGTAGCTACTGAGAACATTGAATTTCAAAGCTAGCTTTCCCTTAATTCTTGGATCGCAAAGGCACGCTAGCATCATTTCGGGACTCTCTTCCATGCGTTTGCGAAGGTGTACTTTTAGCAGATCCTTCAGCTTCCTGACTATGGCTGCTACGTCGGGATGTAGAGTGCCACCTTGAACAGCCTCACAGTTTTCAAGGAACACATCCATCTTGCTGCCTAGATGGAAGAACACTGGGATTACCTGGGCCAGACTGGCAGTGTTTGAGCTTAAATTTTCTGTGGCGTCCCTGAATGGTTTAAGGACTGCCACTAGCTGGGCGATCACTGTCCAATCCTCCCTATTCAATGGAGGTGTAATCCCAATATTGTGCTCTGAGGAAAGATTATGGATTGCCCTCTGCTGCTCCAAAATCCTCTCCAGCATGTCTAACGTGGAGTTCCACCGTGTACTGACATCCTGACGTAGGCAGTGTACGGGAAGACCTGACCTCTCTTGCTCTTCCCTCAAAAGTTGGCTAGCCTTAACACTATGGTGAAAGTGCCCAGCGATCTTTCTGCAGCGGGACAGAACTACTGCTGCCACATTAGTTCCTTCTGACATTGCTGCCTTCACTACAAGATGGGTGATGTGGGCTGCACAGCGCACACCAACAATATGACCATCTCACAGCGCTTTCACCATATCACCTCTGTCAGTTACCGCAAAATCAACTTCAACATTGGTGCCCGCCTCTGCTCCCACCCAAAGGCTAAACATTTTCCTCATCGCATGCAGAATATTTTGGGAAGTGTGCTTTTCATCCATCACTTCTGCATGGAGAAGGAATGATCGGTAGCCTGCTGCAGCAGCTTCCTTAGACACACCGGGCTGCCACCAGTGTGTCGTCAAAGAAAGAAAGGCATGCGGCCCACTAGGTGCACTCCACAAATCTTTTGTGAAATGAACAGACTGACCAGCAGCCTTGGAAAGCTCCTCTTTCACTGCTGCAACACAGGACCGATACAATGAGGGGACAATGTTCCTGCTGAAAATGGAACGTGACGGAACTGTATATTGTGGAGCCACAGCCGCCATCAATTGTTTGAAAGGCTCCCCTTCGATCATAGAGAAGGATGCCCCTCCAACAGCAATGAACTGACCAATAAGTCGCGTTACTTTATTGGCCTGCTGTTTGGGCATTGACCTTTTGGATTGGAATGCCACAAATTGTTCCAGGGTGGGGTGGACATGCAGTGCTCCAACCTGCCTTGGTCTCTGGCTGCCAGCACTAGCTGCTGCTGCTGCTGCTGCTGCTATTGGCTAAGAAGAAGCAGCTGTTGGGGTTTTTCACGGCCACCAGCTATGCTGCCTGCACTAAGTTTTACTTCTGCATCTTTCCCCAATAGCACAGCGTTGTGTTGAGTGCAGAGGTAATGCTTCATGCTAGCACTGGTAAAATGGCCAGACACTTTCCCTCTGCTTATTAGCTTCCCACAATGTTTGCACTTTCCATAGCGCCCTTTTTCAACATTTTCAAAGTGCTCCCAAATTGGGGCGCGCATAGCCTTGGAGTGTGCCTTGGGTGCTGCTCCTACTGCTCTGGGTGGATGAACAGAGGAAGAACTAGTGGTGGTGGGACTGGTGGTAACAGTACTGGCCATAGTGGGACTGCTAATTGCTTTAACTTTAGATTTGCTAGGTTTTGCTGCTGCTGCTGGTGGTGATGGTGATGGTGATGATCGTAGCGGAGAAGGTGGAGGCTCAGGGGAAAATTGTGCACTAGTCATTTGGACACTGCTCCCTGAGGAATCTGATTCCTGACCACTCATCTCCTCTACTTCCTCTGGCTCATAGTCTTGTTCTTCATTAGCCAGATCGAATGGAATTCCTGCTAGGCTGGAGCTAAGACTGATATTGTCGTGAGACTCGTGACTAGTAGTAGTGTGAGCAGGAAGAACAAACTCTGCACTTGGCCTCTCAGTCTCAGGCTCCTCTGCTACCTCCCTAGGTGGAGTTCCACTATGTGTAGCCCTCTCTAACTGTCTTTACAAAAATATTGTAAGGACTTGGTGGCATGCTAAAGGTACCAGGAGGACATGGCGTGGCGGTACCGGTGGGAACAGTAGGCGCAGCACTAGTGGTGTTAGAGGCGGAAGAGGTGGGGATGGTGGTGGTCGTGGTGATTTTCCCTACAAAGGAATGAGATCGCTTTGGTTTGGGACCCCTCTGAGTCTTGCTGCTAATTTGGCTCTGCTTTGTACCTTGCATGCTGCTCATGGATGGGGAAGATGCTGCTTGGGACAAAAGGCACTTCTTTTTACTCACTGGGCTAGTAGAAGTACTAGTTGTGCTACCCTTTAACTTTGAACGTGCTTCTGGTGCTTTAGGCTTTCCGTAAAAAAACATAGAACTTGTGGGCCTAGCCGCACTACTACTGCCTGCTTTTGGTGCCTTTCCTTTACTTGATGATCCTTCAAGCAATGCTTCCCCAAATGATAAGCGAGAGCTTGGCCAACTTGGCCGACTAGACTGACGCAAAGGCTGCATTTTAGAACTGGTGGTGGTGCTGGTGGTGCTGCTGCTGGTGGTGGTGGTAGATGGAGCTTGTCCCTCCTTAGTCCCAAAAGGAGGATCCATTTCAAATTTTGTGTTGTGTGTGTAGTGTAGTGTTTAAAAAAACTTTAAAAAAAAAATAAAAAAAAAAGGGGGATAAAAAAGAATTAAAGACTTTGAATTTACACGGGCCTAAGAGCCTATCCTACTACTATGCTAAACCTAAAGCTATATTAGTATTCTAGTCTAACTCTAGGCAGACGCTCTCAAGCCCACTAAGCTAAAGTGAAGTTAAGTTATATATAATATTATATTATTAATAGATTAGAATTATTTATATTATGGATTATAGATAGAATATAGATTATGAATTAGAAAGAATTACTTATATATATTATAGATTATGAATTAGAATTTATATTATATTATATAATATATTATAGATAAGATTAAGAAGATTAAAGATTAGAATTATTTTAGTACTACAGCTAGTAGCTTGAAGCTTTGCTTAGTACAGTTGTTGTCGTCACAGTCAATTTTTCTTGAAAAGAAAATAGAAATAAAATAAAATGTCAGACTGCTTGCTGAAACACACAGCACTTATGTGGCTGCACTCACTAGCCCAACAAGTTCACTTCACTGATGGACTGAGGTGAGCAAAACACTAAGGGTACTTTTAATAAAATTGAAATAAAATGTAAAATAAATGAGAAAATCTTTGCAAAACAGTTAACGTCACTGCTTGCTGATCAAAAAAGAACACAGGACTTATGCGGCTGCACTCACTAGCCCAACAAGTTCACTTCACTGATGGACTGAGGTGAGCAAAACAAATGAAATAAAATGAAATATTATTAATTAAGAAAAATTGACTTGGTCTCTTGCTGTTGCTAAAACAAAGCACAAACTATAGAGCTGCAGCACCAGTACTAATAAGATTAGCTGAACTATACGCTAGTAGTAATTAATTAATATTATTACTTTTATTTATAGCTAATTTAATTAACTATTAAGATAAGAATTATAGAATTATTGATATTAATGATTTTAGATTAGACACTAGTAGATGTCTTGAATGTCTACAGTACACTCTACACTAGTATACTATTACTAACGTAACTATAGTATATATAACTGACAAATATATATATAATGTTATAATGTATTCAATTATTAATTATTAATATTACTGATCTTAGATTAGACACTAGTAGATGTCTTGAATGTCTACAGTACACTCTACACTAGTATACTATTACTAATACTATACTAACTATAATATATATAACTGACAAATATATATATATTTTTATATGTATTCAATTATTAATAATATATTCTATTAAATTATTTATAAATTCTATTATTTAATTTATTTAAGCAGGACAGGCAGTAGGCACTAGTGCCAGCCCAGGGCAAGGGCACCCCAGTGCCAGTGAGGCACTGAGTGCACTGTCAACTCAACAGCACTACACAGTTGATGACAAATTAAATAAAAAAAATATTAAATTAATCAAATTATTATTATTAAATATTAATTCAGTAGAACTGAAGTGAGGAAGAGTACACTGTGAGAAATTGCAGGCTGAGGCTTACCAGTCTCACACAGAACAGAACAATCTCTCTCTGTAACGCTCGGATGCAGCACAGCGAAAAAATGAATGGATCTCTCAGGCAAGCTCTGGTCTTATAAAGGCGCTTTCAGAATACAAAAAACAGCAGCACAGGCATTGGACGAGACCCTTAGCGTGACGTCACAAGAGTAAGCTGATTGGACGGACGAGGATCAGCTCACTCCTGTTTGAAATTTTGGCGGCTGCGCGGCAAAAACGAAGACGATCGCAAATCTTCGATTCTTCGTGGTTGTGAGTCTTCGTCTTCTCCTACGTTTTGCCGGCACTGTATTCTCTTCGGCGTGTCTTCGGCACCAACAAAAAAAACAGCCTCTTTGTGCTCGTTTCCATGTTTGCCCGAAGACGAATGCACAAGTCTAATAATAACTGCCAGCTTCTCAATAGTTTGTGATACGCTAGACCTTCCACATGAGTGATAGAATCTGGGCCAGGCTGGGACAGTGACCCTCATAAATACTGTACATCACTATCTGAGCGACCCTCATAAATACATCACTATCCGAGCGACCCTCATATATACATCACTATCTGAGCGACCCTCATAAATACATCACTATCTGACGTAACAAGTGACGCTGTTTGTCATTACTGTGTAACTGAATGAGCTCTGCTGCAAATTCCTTTTCCAACGCTGTCTGCGAAGTTAAGTAAAGGGAAAGCCAGGTATTTAGATTCACAGGTCTAAGAACTGGAGGTCCATGCAAAAAGCACTGTGTTCCCCTGCTAATGGGCCCTTTGGTGAGTAACCATTTCCACCACGGAGGAGACAAGATCTTCTAGACGGCACAGACATCGGTGACAAAAGTATTGAATGGCAAGCAACCCACAACTGTTTGTATTAATCTTGAATATTCTTGAATAGAATCATATTATTATTTTCTCATCGGAACAATATATCTCTGAGGTCTCTTTATGAAAATAATCGCACATTGTTGTAGGTGCTTCTTTTCTTTAATTAGCAAACTCAATTTTTTTTCATGCTAAATTCTTGCATGTCTTTTCAATTACTCTTGTTGCCTACCTCCGAACCTTCTCAGTAATTGGGTGTATTCACTAAGCCTCAAGTAGCAATGATCTTCAATTCAGTGACTTCAAAGTAAATTTCCTGAGAGATTAACTAGTGAAAATTAAGTTTGTTCCATTCTGTTCTTTATGAATAAACATTTCACCTCTTTGTGTTCACTATGCTTCATGTAGGACCAACTTAGGCCTTCATGCAGAAGAAGGTCTACTTTGTCAGTGCTTCATATTGCTTGGTTAATATGGTGAGATTCAATTTCTCATGTCAACTTGTCTATAGTTAATCTTTATTTTGTACATTGAGTGATATATTCAGTGGGGGAAAAAAGTATTTAGTCAGCCACCAATTGTGCAAGTTCTCCCACTTACAAAGATGAGAGAGGCCTGTAATTTTCACCATAGGTACACTTCAACTATGAGAGACAGAATGAGACAACAAAGTCCATAAATCACATTGTCTGATTTTTAAAGATTTTATTTGCAAATTATGGTGGAAAATAAGTATTTGGTCAATAACACAAGTTCATATCAATACTTTGTTATATACCCATTGTTGGCAATGACAGAGGTCAAACATTTTCTGTAAGTCTTCACACTGTTGCTGGTATTTTGGACCATTCCTCCATGCAGATCTCCTCTAGAGCAGTGATGTTTTGGGGCTGTCGCTGGGCAACATGGACTTTCAACTCCCTCCAAAGGTTTTCTATGGGGTTGAGATCTGGAGACTGGCTAGGCCACTCCAGGACCTTGAAATGCTTCTTACGAAGCCACTCCTTCGTTGCCTGGGCGGTGTGTTTGGGGTCATTGTCATGCTGAAAGACCCAGCCACGTTTCAACTTCAATGCCCTTGCTGATGGAAGGAGGTTTTCACTCAAAATCTCACAATACATGGCCCCATTCATTCTTTCCTTTACACGGATCAGTCGTCCTGGTCCCTTTGCAGAAAAACAGCCCCAAAGCATGATGTTTCCACCCCCATGCTTCACCGTAGGTATGGTGTTCTTTGGATTCAACTCAGCATTCTTTCTCCTCCAAACACGACCAGTTGAGTTTCTACCAAAAAGTTCTACCTTGGTTTCATCTGACCATATGACAGTCGCCCAATCCTCTTCTGGATCATCCAAATGCTCTATAGCAAACGTCAGACGGGCCCGGACATGTACTGGCTTAAGCAGGGGGACACGTCTGGCACTGCATGATTTGAGTCGCTGGCGGCGTAGTGTGTTACTGATGGTAGCTTTTGTTACTTTGGCCCCAGCTCTCTGCAGGTCATTCACTAGGTCCCCCCGTGTGGTTCTGGGATTTTTGCTTACCGTTCTTGTGATAATTTTGACACCACGGGGTGAGATCTTGCGTGGAGCCCCAGATCGAGGGAGATTATCAGTGGTCCTGTGTGTCTTCCTTTTTCAAATACCGTATTTGCTCGATACGACCCTGGTCAAGACGACCCTGATTATAAGACGACCCCCCAAAATCAAAATAATAATTTAGGAAAAAAACAAAAAGCCTGAATATAAGACTACCCTATAGGAAAAAAGTTTTGCTAGTGAATATTAATTCATGTAAACAATTTTTTCTTATTTAATAAAAGCTATGATTGAGAAAAATATATATTTTTTATTTCCTTTTATTTGCCAACCTGCCCCCCCAGTTATGCACATCTGCCCCCAGGCTTGCCACTCTGCCCCCAGAAATGCCTTATACCCCCCTATTTTCCACTCTGCCCCGTGATGTGCCTTTTAACCCTCTATATGCCACTCTGCCTCCAGAAATGTCTTATACCCTCCTATATGCCACTTATAGGGGGTTAAAAGGCATATCATGGGGCTGAGTGGCATAAAGGGGGTTAAAATGCATTTCTGGAGGTATATATATAACTGCTAACAGCAATCACACTCCTATCAAGCCAAGGCAGCCAGTACATGCTGGGAGGCAGAGTTATGTGAGGACTGTGCTTGCTTCCTGTTCTGCTGCTAGTAGCAGAGACGCTGCTCGCGACCAAAGCCCGGTAAGCAGCCTGGCCCCTGCAGACATTTTTTTGAGGTCTGATTAGAAGATGACCCCGATTATAAGACGAGGGGTATTTTTCAGAGCATTTGCTCTGGAAAAAACCTTGTCTTATAATCGAGCAAATACGGTAATTGCTCCCAGAGTTGATTTCTTCACACCAAGCTGCTTGCCTATTGCAGATTCCGTCTTCCTAGCCTGGTGCAAGTCTACAAATTTGTTTCTGGTGTCCTTTGACAGCTCTTTGGTCTTGGCCATAGTGGGGTTTGGAGTGTGACTGAGGTTGTGGACAGGTGTCTTTTATACTGATAACAAGTTCAAACAGGTGCCATTAATACAGGTAACGAGTGGAGGACAGAGGAGACTCTTAAAGAAGATGTTACAGGTCTGTGAGAGACAGATATCTTGCTTGTTTGTAGGTGACCAAATACTTATTTTACAGAGGAATTTGCCAATGAATGCATTAGAAATCCTACAATGTGATTTCCGGTATTCTTTCCCCCCATTCTGTCTCTGTCTCTCATAGTTGAAGTGTACCTATGGTGAAAATTACAGGCCTCTCTCAAGTGGGAGAACTTGCACAATTGGTGGCTGACTAAATACTTTTTTGCCCCACTGTATATATATATATATATATATATATAATATAAATTAAAATAGCAAGAATTATGTCTTCTAAGGTCACATTGGTAATTAAGGTCCTGTCTGCATCAGTTTAGACCGGTAATAAAAGTCAGAGTGAAATAATTTGTAATTCAAATTGAATAATTACCCGTAGTCATGTTTTTGTGGTTAATTTAACTATGAGCTGGCGTTGTTAGGTGATTTTAATCTTTCATTGACTTCCTGTCACACTTTGTATCAAAGTCACTTATTATAGTTTAAAATGACATAACAGTGAAAAGTAAAGAGCAAAATTATATTTTTTCTATTATTAATATTAATTTTACTTAACATACGTTACGAGTGGGTTATATATTTTATTAAATGGAATTATCTCTATAACAAAAATACATATTGTTACAAATACTTAGGCTTTGCGCATTGGAATTGAAGGCTGCTTCAATTAACTCCTATTAATAATTAGCAATTTGTACCAGTTTTGTTGTTGTTTGTGATTTTAAATTTATCCCACCGACTCTGATTATAAAGCGCTACGGAATCTACTGACGCTATATAAATAAATGCAATGTAATGTGAAGCACCTATAGTGACATATAGAAAGATATATATATATAGCGATTTTGATTAAATATGCAGCATTTTCTGTTTACAGTCCAGGTATGAGTCCTGTCAGCCACACACTTGCTAGATATTTCTGTGTAATATTTAACACATGATTTAATGATATTCAAAGTTTAAAGCTCAAATTAGATATTAACTAAACAAGTTCTAGAACACTGGCTGAAAATGGCCATAGAGAACCCAGTTGGAATAGCTGTTACAAGGCGTTTCATAACTAACTTCATTTGGATTGGATCCATCCTGTTACTGATTACATCATGTGCTATTTTGTTGACGGTTGGTGTAATAATGTTACCGCTTGTTAGCATTCAAATTCGATTAATAAACAGCAGACATATTGTGATGGTGGCCAAGAAATTAAGGTTGAAGAACGTCCTGTGAGGAGCTTTGAGGATTAAAAGAACACACGAATATTTTTTTTTATTTTGTTGCCTAGTGTTTTATTGACTAAAGGCTAATTTCATCACTACAAATGTCATGAGCTGCTTCTTCCTAACCCAGCCAGGGCCGGCCCGACAATGGAGCCGAGTGGGGCAACCGCTCCAGGCGGCACTTTTGAATGGGCGGCACTTTGCCGCCCCAAGCCCTTTTTTTTTTTTTTTTAAAGCGAAAGAGAGAGAAAGGGGCGCCGAGTGGTTTTCGCTTACCAAGCTGTCAGTACCCGCTCGGCGCCCCTCTCTCTCTCCTCTGCGGCGAGTCTTCCTGTTCGGTCTCGGTGCCTGCTTGTAATGCTGAGTGCCGGCGCTCAGCATTACAAGCCGGCATTGAGACCGAACAGGGAGACTCGCCGCAGGACTGCTGAAAGGTAAGTACAAGGGGGGGGGCGAGGAAGGGTAGATAATGGGGGGGGGGGGCGGCAGGGACGGAGGGAGAGGAAGGGTAGATAAGGGGGGGGGCGGCATTTTAAAATTCGCCCCAGGCGGCATTTTGCCTTGGGCCGGCCCTGAACCCAGCACACAAATAACCCATGAACAAATCCACGCCTCGCCACTGCTGGCCCACAACCCCCTCTGGAAATATACCACATTTACGGTCTACTGGAAGACTGATGGAAACTAGTCAGTAGGAGGTCCTTTATTGCTAAATGAGGACGAGAACCGTGCCCCTTTTTTAAAGTAATGAGAAGTCAAACTTTCTCTGTTATGAAGAAGAGTCCTCTTTATTGAGCGAGGTTGCCACAGATGTGGTAAAATGTGTTGGGTGCATTTAAGAGTCTAACTTTTTATATATGATTAGGTAACCAAATTCCAAATTCCATGCCTATGGGTTCATGTTACAGCTGGTGGAGTTTCCTTAAGGATTCTGGGGCAGAGCACTGATTTCACACTTTTAAAAGGAAATTTGGAGTCTTAAGTTAAAGTGGATATCTTTTATCATGCCAACACAGACATCATCTTCCATCTGAAGAAGAGTCGTATAAGGTCCTGAAAGCTTATTGTAGCATTTTCTTATTTTTTTGATAATTGGTCTCAGCAGAACTTACTTTACATGAATGCAGCAAAAACATTCATTCTCTCGTGATCGCCCAAGACTTGGGTCATGAATGGAGGTTCCCGGGGACCACTAAGGCGCAATGTGCACAGGAGCGTGCACCTCTTCTTTCTTCATGACGTTCCATGCCGTCATGATAGGTCTTTGGGCCACTTTTTTCATGATGGAATGGAATGTCATGAAGGTTTTAAGGGGGTTAATGTTCTATTTCAAGCTTCACAGGTATATTTTCACGCTCTAGCATCCACCAAAGACATAGCCAGGGGCATCTCATTCTAATGTTACTTCATTTTCACAATCCCTGAGTAGAGATTTTATATCCATCCTTGTGCCTTAGTGGAAAGTTCTAACATGCTTCCGGGATGCTTTCCGCATCATTTCAGCTGCTTGCCTTTCGATCGTCTAGCTCTTATGATTGTTTACATCGTCATAGTTTAGTTTATTGGCATTCACAAGCCCTCAGTTTATTACATGTGATGGCAACTTTAACCTAGAAAATAAAAGAAAATACCAAAGGAATTTTTAATCAATGCCAAAGAATAACAAATAAAAAAGAAAAAAATATTTAATAATTTGTGATAATATCAGTATAAGGGTTACTAGGTTGTTACTAGGGTTCTTCCAGGTTCATTTTCTATATGCTATCCCCATGGTGAATTCAGGTTTTTTGATTCATTGAACAGGGAATTAAAATGTGCGCTTAAGTCAATTTTAATAATAATTGTTAGAATAATACAGTTGTTCACTATATCGGATTTAATCTACATGTGAAGTATAGATGAACTCATTCCTATCAGTTTCTCTACATTTGCCAATCATTAGACAGGGATAAATGGTTGTGAGACCTTGAAATGAAACACATCTGGTCCGGTTTACTGAACAATAAAGTAATAGAAGATTACATTACATGCAGGGGAGCCGTCCCTGGCACTCATTATAAATTTATTATATGATTTAACGTTTTAAAAAAACTAGAAATGAAGGAAAACTAGCTAGAAATACCAAAAAATGGAGGACCGATAACTTTATTTTTGAATCAATGTTAAATTTGTTGAATTGTCACAGTTGGAGTAACTTAGTAACAATGGAGCTCAGTCTTTTATTGACAATTTTTTTTGTGATTTTGAGTATGATATGAAAAATACAGATAATTACCATAATAATTACCATTATTGGCCTGCTCCATATTCAAATGAATTGGAATCCAGGAGGAAGAAAATATATTTTCTGCAAATATATAAAAATTACAAAATCACATCCCAACAGTGTTTATGGACTCCATGGGAGCTGGAAAGGGAGACCTGTGTCTCAGTGGGACGTATCTGCTGGTCTCCCACCCTCCAGCCACAGGTGACAGGTGGCTTCTAGGTAGAGATGGATGAAATACTGATGACTGCTTTGGTGGAATCTCACAAATGATGAACAGCAAGAACGTACTAGTTTCTGTCCACTGATACCATGAAACATGCTACACTTCCCTAAACTTTGCGTGTATTGTCATGTCACTTGATATATAGGTGGGCAGAAAGTCAGAAGCCAGAACAAGGTATTTCCCATGAGTTTCTTTGGGGTAGTAAGTGCTATTTTCTGACCCTTTTTGGAAGCTGGTGATTTTTTGCAGATTGCAGAGCAATGTAGTATGGGATGAGTCCTCTCCCAGTACATGGGGTATTGTCACAACACCACCTCCAGTTACATTATGGTGCAATTTTTTAGATGTAATAAATATTTGGGGCATTTACAGGACATGCTGCCAACTTATGTTGTGTATTGTATTAGAGGAGATACCTACCACAGACACCGAAATTGTGAAATGCAGCCATACCCTTGTAGTAGTGTCAGTTCCACTGCTATATACACACAACTTTTATTGATTAGATTTCTACATGTTCAATAACGAGTGTAATTTACCTATTATTTACGGGTAAAAATGTCTATATTAAATAAAAGAAAGATATGTTAAGAAAAAAGAAATTGAACATTCACCACCAGCATTTATTATTTTATTTATCATACCACCCACATGCTTTGCTTTATTAGCAAAATGTTGCTTTTGCTCTTATTTGTACACTATTTGGCACACCTAGATAATGTTCGTATAATACAGCGACAACCAGATAATCCAGATCATATGTAAACAACCTATAACAATATGTACGTGCGCTGTGGATTTTCCCTGCATGGTTGCCCACATTTTATTAGGTACAAGCTGTTACAGTGTAATTAATAACCTGTTTTGACTTGATAAGAGAATTTAAGGTTTTGCACACAGAATAAATAATGCCAACTTGGAACATGCCCTTGATTTCGCAGGTAGGTGAAAAGTTAATTTTCAATCATAACACAATAGTTTTTCACTCATCCAATTAAACAACTATAGTTAACTGAAGTAGATGTTGTGTATTTTAATTCTCTAGCAGGCGATGAGACAAAAACATAGAACTAACTGTTTAATATACATTGACATATGTGATGTCATACAGTGGAAGTCCGACTTCACAGGTATTTCTGATTTATGATATACACTCACTGGCCACTTTAGTAAGTAACCTGTTCTATTGCTTGTTAACACAAATAGCTAATCACCCAATCACATGGCAGCAACTCAATGCATTTAGGCATGTAGACATGGTCAAGACAACCTGCTGAAGTTCAAACCGAGCATCAGAATGGTGAAGAAAGGGGATTTAAGTGACTTTAAACGTGGGATAATTGTTGGTGCCAGACGGGCTGGTCTGAGTATTTCAGAAACTGCTGATCTACTGGGATTTTCACCCACAACCATCAGGTTTACAGAGAATGGTCCAAAAAAGAAAAAATATCCAGTGAGCGGCAGTTGTGTGGATGAAAATACCTTGTTGCTGTCAGAGGTCAGAGGAGAATGGGCAGACTGGTTGAGATGGCAGAAAGGCAACAGTAACTCAAATAACCACTTGTTACAACCAAGGTATCCAGAATACCATCTCTGAACGCACAACACGTCGAACCTTGAAGCAGATGGGCTACAGCAGCAGAAGACCCCACCGGGTGCCACGCCTGTCAGCTAAGAATAGGAAACAGAAGCTACAATTCGCGCAGAATCACCAAAATTGAACAATGGAAGACTGGAAGAACGTTGCCTGGTCTGATGAGTCTCCATTCCAGCTGCGACATTCAGATGGCAGGGTCAGACTTTGAGTAAACAACATGAAAGCATGGATCGATCCTACCTTTTATCAACGGTTCAGGCTGCTGGTGGTGTATAGGGGATATTTTCTTGGCACACCTTGGGCCCCTTCTTACCAATTGAGCATCAATTAAACACGACAGCCTATGTGGGAGATCCGCATCATGGATGTGCGGCTGACAAATCTGCAGCAACTGCGTGACGCCATCATGTCCATATGGACCAAAATCTCTGAGAAATGTTTCCGGCACCTTGTAGAAAGTATGCCACGAAGAATGAAGGCAAAAGGGGGTCCAACCCGGTACTAGCAGAGTGGATGAAAAATGTGGCAGGACGATATAATAGAAACATTTAAATACTTAAAGGGAATCAACATGATAAAGGAAGAGAGTTTATTTAAACAAAGAAATACTACCACAACAAGAGGACATCGTCTTAAGCTAGTGGGGCAAAGGTTTAAAAGTAATACCAGGAAAGGTTAGTGGATGCATGGAATAGGCTTCCAGCAGAAATAGTAGAGATTAATATAAGTGAAGGTGTTTAAACCAGCATGTGAGAGGCATAAGGCTAAGCTGGATATAGGCCAAGGACTAGGGAAAGTATTCAGGGCTTGGGCAGATATATATTTTTTGTCTCCAGACATGACACAGGTTAAATTCGTGTCCTAGTCCGACAATTGCACATAACACAAAATACAAAAGGATATTATGCAAAAATATCAATTTAAATGTAATGTCATTTGCTATCTTTTTGCATCCTCTGTGTTTGTGACTTCTAGGAATCCAAATCTATTTATTGGGGCGGCCTTGTGAAATTCCTTCTACGTTCTGACCCTGAAAACTCTGCAATCTCAATGCCCTAAAATAACATTCATAGAGTGAACTTCAACTTTATATTCCAGACAAATTAGGAACAATAAAGGGATGGTTTGATCTATAAAAGTAATAAAGAAGATGATCTCAATGAACTAAAATGAACATGGCCATACCTATCATTGGTCCCTCTCTCCTCTCCTGATGTCCCTCTGTTGTAGGAGCTCAGAATGTTTGCTGGGTATGCGTGTCTCTCAGGGTTCTGTACAGATCTATCAGAAAATAAGTGTATAAATTACATTTTATGAACGGAACATGTTATTATTCTTCTCAATGCCTTATTCTGTTTATTAAACATGCCACAAAGTCACATGAAAAAAGTCTCAATAAACCCTTCTCTTTTGCCACACCAATACAAACAAAAGCGCTATCTTTGAAGATTTGACATTTTGGGAATCTTGCATTTTATGTATCATGGACCTTGTACTGGCCTTAGGATGTCTGGTGGACTACGTGGCTTAATCACTTAATTGTACACGTTGAGTCCTCAAAATTGCGTTTTTATTCTTTAATACATGTTGGAGTCCGTTCTGCATGGACTTTACCATATTTTATTTTGTGTATTTTTTTGCTAAATGCATTCGGAAATGAGACGTCTGTTTAATTCCTCCTCTGGCAGCCCCAAGCACTATTCAGCTGTAGGGAAAGTGGATGTTGAGCTGGTATTGCTAGACATCCCCTGCTCCTCGTAACCGGAGAAAGAGACAACTAAACCGGAGACCCCGGAAAGCAGAGCTTTACCTGGAGACTGTGAGTCAAACCTGGATAGTTCCAACATATGTGTTTCAGACTTTTCTTTTCTACTTAAATACATAGCTGTTTTCTATCAGTAAAAAAACATTCTACTTACTCCTTTTCTCTCTTATGACTCATTATTTGCTTTTATTATATATGTGGGTTTGCATATTGTTCATGTTCTGCCTTATATACAGGAATGAAACCTTGTTAGTATTCAAAAAGCATTGTCAGAATTGGCAGAAGGAGAACACAACCTGTTTCTGTGCCCCATTTGCTGATAATAAATACCATAAACCATGAAAAAGATTATTTGCGGCATATTCTTTCGTATAACATGTGTTGACAATATGGGCTGGAATAAACGTTCTGCCAGCTGAGATAAAGTTATGGGGTAACAATGAGATTGCAATGAATGATTACATTTTTTTTTGCGTCTGACTGCATTACCAAGAATACTTCAACTCATGGGGACAAAGTAAATGATAAACACCTGGGGAAAACTAAAACAAAATAATAAAATCAAAGACTTTCGCAAATTCTCCCACTGTCAGAAATATTAAGCTACTGCTTCACAGGCGCTGGCAAAGTGCCACAACGTAAGCTTTCGGTGGATGAGGTATAGAACTATATACCTGAGGGCAGGCCCGGACTGGGACAAAAAATAGGCCCGGGCATTTAAGCCTGAGCAGCCCATATTTATTTATTTATTTATTGTTAAAGCCCACCCTTCATGTACCATCTTTGCATTTAATCATTCACACAAATCATTAACACATTCATTAATGCAGTCTCACAAATCATTCAAGCAATTCATCCACACATGAATTCATTAATTGTCATACGCATTCACACAATTCATCCACACATTTATTCATTCATTCTCATACGCATTCACACTACCCCCTCTCATCATCTTATCTGCCCCTTCTCACTATGTTCCCCCTTTTCACTATGTAACCCCCTTCCCCACTTCTCAATATGTACCGCCTCTATCTATCCCCTCTCCCCCTTTCTCACTACCTAACCCCCCTCTGCCCCTTCTCACTGCAGCCCCTTCCCTCACCCTATTTACCTTGTTGCCAGAGCAAGCAGCAACTGCGACCGCGCCTGTGGCAGGGCAGGACTGACTTAGGGGCTGATGGAGCTGCAGCTCCAGGCTCCTACCTTAAAATAGGCCCAGTCAGGACCGGACTGACTGGGCCTATATGGCCGCATTAAGGCAGAGCCCCTTAAGCCCGCCGCAACTGCAACCGGGTCCGCCACTCTAAGGCAGAGCCGGCCTTAGGTGTTCTGGCGCCCTGTGCGGACTACTCCTCTGGTGCCCCCCATCCCAAAAAAAGAAAGGAATAAAAACTTGTAACAAAACTCCCCTTTCTCACTATCTATCCCCCTGTATCACTATCTACCACCTCTGCCTCTTCTCACTGTTATCATTATATACTGAGGCAGACATTGACGGTGGTACAGCATAATACTTATCACTATATACTGAGGCAGAAATTGACGGTGGTACAGCATAACACCTACCACTATATACTGAGGCAGACAATGACGGTGGTACAGCATAACACCTATCACTATATACTGAGGCACACATTGACAGTGGTACAGCGTAATCCCTATCACTATACATTGAGCCAGACATTGACAATAGTGCAGCATAACCCCAATCACTATATACTACGCCAAACATTGTTGTGGTGTAGGCCTACCACTTCATTGTCTGGCTTAGTAGTAGGGATGCACCGAAACGAATTCTGGACTGAAACCGAAAATGCAGCATTTACCTGTCCGAAACCGAATATGACCTCCCCACACCATAAAAAAAACCTTTTATTTAAAGTAAGTAACACACCAAAATAGGACAAAACAATTAAAAAACAATATTATATGTATATATATATGATTGTTAACAGCAATCACATTCCTATCATGCCCAGGCATACCCAGATTCCAGGATGTACTCGCAGACTTGGCATGATAGGAGTATGATTGCCCTATCTACCCCTTCTCACTCCCTTCTGCCCCATCTACCCCTTCTCACTCCCTTCTCCCCTATCTACCCCCTTTCCCCCTATCTACCCCCTTTCCCCCGTCTCACGCCCTTCTCCCTATCTACCCCCTCCTAACTATCTACCCTCTCCCTCTTTGAAGTTCACTTACCTTTCAGGAGTCCTGCGGTGAGGGTGCAAGGCCTCTGCCTCCCAGCTCTGCCACTGTATGGAACAGTATAGAGTGATGGGAGTTATGATGTACTTTTAGAGCATAATTAGATCATGAAAAAGACATTGGAAATGGTACAGCATAACACCCATCACTCTCACACACTTACCAATCCACACATATATACCAATCCACACATATATACCAATCCACACCTATACCAATCCACACCTATATACCAATCCACACATATATACCAATCCACACCTATACCAATCCACACCTATATACCAATCCACACGTATATACCAATCCACACGTATATACCAATCCACACGTATATACCAATCCACACGTGTATACCAATCCACACGTATATACCAATCCACACGTATATACCAATCCACACATATATACCAATCCACACATATATACCAATCCACACGTATACACCAATCCACACATATATACCAATCCACACATATATACCAATCCACACATATATACTAATCCACTCTCACTGAATATTTTCCTACCTTTCCTCTTTTCTCCTTACAGCTCCTTTTCCTCCTCTTCGCTCCTCTTCTTCAGTTCTTCTGTCTTCTCTGTCTTCTTCCGGGTCAGAGGGCACGCACAGCGGTGGGCGCGGCTTCAGTGTTGTGCGCCGGGATCTAACAACAAACCCCGGCGCACAGCAGCTGTTGCCGCGCGGATCACAAGGGAGCGGTATCGGAGGTCTTTAGCAGACCTCCGGCTCCCTTGAGTGATTTTAAGCCGGGTTGAACCCGGCTTAAAATCACTCAAGGGAACCGGAGGTCTGTTAAAGACTTCCGATACCGCTCCCTTGCGAGCCTGCTCCTCCAGCGGCGGACATTACTGTCCGTCTCTGGAGGGGTGCCGGGTGCCGCAAGTTGGCACCCCTTGCGGTCGCACACCCCAAATGCCGGTCCTGCTCTAAGGGGCCGGGAAGCCCCCACCAGGGCCGGCCTTAGGGGTTTGCGGCCGCACAGGGTTTAAATTAAAAGATCGGGGGTTTTTTTCAACTTTATTTAACATCCTCCATGTTAAATAAAGTTAAAAAAACCTTTATTTAACATGGAGGATGTTAAATAAAGTTAAAAAAACCCCGAGGTTTTAATTTAAACCCTGTGCGGCCGCAGACCCGTAAGGCCGGCCTTGGTGGGGACTTCCCGGCCCCTTAGAGTGGCGGACCCGGTCGCAGTTGCGGCGGGCTTAAGGGGCAGGTGCCCCTTATGCCCTGCGTTAATGCGGCCGTAGGTAGGGTAGGGGCCTGGAGCTGCAGCTCCATCAGCCCCTAAGTCAATGCGTCCCTGCCGTGGCCCGGCCCGATGGCCAGTCCGGGCCTGCCTGAGGGATATATGCAATGCCAGTGAGGAACATTCTAAGGTTCTTTTCATGTAGAACTACAAACAAAGAACAAGTTAGAGGAGCATCTCAAGTTTTTGCTCTCTTATACCATTACAGAGGGAAAACATCTCCATTGACATATTGTTGTCCCTCTACAACATTTCATATCTTTACAGTAACTGATACAAAATAGAAAACGTGTACTTGTTCCATGTCAGCAAATCTGAAGATTTGTTGGAATTACCAAGAGTTGTGTCTTGTAGATCCCCAAAAATAAATATGCATTATGATGAAGTCTGGATGTGTCCGTCCAATGGACTAAGAATCCTTACCATGAAAGGCATGCTGAAAAATCTGGCCGCTTCTTGTAAGGCTGCAACAGAAAGGAAACAAACAAAAACTGTTCAAATAGTAAAAATGTGAAAAATAAATAACCTGTGAGCTTCTTCCTCACATCCTCGGGAGCCTTTCACATCAAATTAACTTTGTGGTTAAATATCGTGTGCTCTGTTTGTTTTCTTTCAATGAGTTGTGTATTCACAAGAAGTGGTTTTGAAGATCGCAGTACCGCATTGATGTGTATGAGTGGTACTCACTTAAGTGTTCGCTGTTTAGGAGTATAAGAATCAATGAAGTCACATCAGCGGGTTTCAACGTAGAGATGTATCTAGGTACCATGGAAGAAAGGAAGGTAGATGTTGAATCCAATATCGAAGCAAATGTTTTGTATCATCTATTACAAAGCTTCTAAAAAAACCACAATTATGTTGTAAATGAATTGTGTGAAGACCTGTAAGAGAAAAGGATAGTTCTATACCAAATAGCACCATGGGTCAAAATATTCATTTCATTTTGATAGCAGAATTCCATTTATGTTTTGCTTGGTGTTTTATCTCAGCATTATTGTGACTTTTAGGGCTGTAGAACCCTGTGATACACTCATACCCAACAAACATTCTGAGCTCCTAGAAAAGATGGATATTAGTGGAGGCAAGAGGGGCCAAAGTATTTGGGTCCCAATGCGATCTCTCCCTCAAGAAGAATACACCACTACCGGCACCTCCCTATCTGGTGCTAAGACTGGCCCTGGTAAAACTGCCCAAAAGTCTTTTAAAACTTGGCTTTTGTTGCATAAAACATTACAGACGATGCATAAGATAGCAATTTTTTCACATATAGACTACAGCCAAAATATCTATGTAATACTGGCTTATTGATATTGTTAGCTGGCTGCGGTCCATGTTAGCACTTTTATTCTCCAGTCCATTGTTTGCCTTGCTCCCATTAATATAATATGCTCCAAGTTCTTTTTTTTCTACTTGAATTTGTGTTGACCTTTTTACTGACACCTCTAACTGATGAGCAGATGTTTTCTTTTTATCGAATTACTATACTGTATGACCGGATGTGCTGGCATATCACTCCAATTTGTTTACCCCCTTATTGTAGTAAAACACATTTTTTGTCTATTTTTTCTGCCATTGCTTGTCGATTCTCTTCTACGTTAGCCTGGGCAAGACAAATACCAGGTAGCCCAAATGGGGCAAGTAGCTACTTAATTGTATACCTTTTTTTCAGAATGGT
Organism: Spea hammondii; assembly: GCA_029215755.1. Classification (NCBI taxonomy): domain Eukaryota; kingdom Metazoa; phylum Chordata; class Amphibia; order Anura; family Pelobatidae; genus Spea; species Spea hammondii. The sequence goes on along the minus strand of JARDYJ010000001.1, from coordinate 176,579,287 downwards.
GAAAATAAGAAAAATAATGCGCAACCACTATCTCCTGTGACCTCCAAGTTATTTACCAAGCCAAGAAGAGGAAACCTTGGCGAGTGGGCTGCTGCTATTTATAGGACTATTTATTTTATTGCTGTTTTTATTGTTTTTAGCACTTTTACCTTCCTATTTTTGCTGCAAGAAAAATAATAAAGTGGAATCAGTTAAAAGAACTGAAGCCACATCTATGATTATGTAGTCCAGAAACGCTGGACATCATTTCTACTTCGAATAATAAATTCTCCTTTGTATGAATGCCAGACTACGTCCAACTCATAGCATAGCCATGCGTCGCTCACGTCTTTAACGGGCCAATATTTCATGAAGCAAGAATGGCTTCCAATTATCTATTCCACTAAAATGTTAACAATTTGTTTTCTTACTGAACAATCCCCCAGAAAAAAAAAAAAAAAAAAAAAAAAGCTGATGTTCGCTTTGAGATGATTAACTGCTTTAGAATGTTGCCGTTTATTTTTCTCGATAAACCTGGCACCTTTGTTGGCACCAGCCATTTTTTGAAGTTCAAATGAGGCGCTATGCTTGTTAAATCAAGCCCTACTTAGGGCGAGCACACGCAGTTTGCGAAGAAATATTTTTCGAACATCTCCTAAAATAGAAATCGCTCGCATATAAGTCATTTGCACTTAATAAAAAATAAAAAGCGAACACTCGGCTTTCCTAAGCCTTTGAACTCCACTTTATAATAGGAAAAACAAATGCCAGTTTTTTGTAGAAATTTTTGTTCTAGTGTTAAATTCTATGTAATCAGGGTTGATTTATACTAAAAAAATCAAAATAATGGAACACTGGATTTAAAAAATAAAAATAAAATCATTTTAAAGATTTTGGGGCTTACGAATGCATTCCAATTTAATACTGAATGGTCAATAATGTAACAGTTAAGTACAGTTTTATGTGAAACTAGCTAATCTCACATAATCCCAGAAGAAATCCCACATAATCCCAGATTGCTGATCTCTCATCTGATCTCGCCTATTGACCCAAGACTGCATGGCCCTGGATTGGGGAAAAAGATGGGGATTATTGAGGTTTTCCCTTAAAATATAGAATTCTTATCAGATCCATGGAAATCTCAAGCAAGTTTGCAAATATTACATTTATATTTATTATGAAACCAAGCTAGAAGTGAATAATTAACAAAGACAATTAACCATCCTTATTAGCACAATAGTTATACTCCATATGATTATCACAGAGAAAAACCTTTTCATCCAAATTTTCAAAGTTTAAAAAAAAAAAAATGAAAGGAGAGAAAAACATAAGACACAAGATATATTTTTGAGGTGGATTCACCTATCTTTTAAGAAAAAAAATCTTGAGACACCATGCCCTGCTCTGGCGAGGTAGACAGCTGCCGATTTGCCGTCATGTGCCATTGACGTCTACAAGGCATGTCATGGACACCGAGGCCCAAACACTTGCTCCAGTTCAATGTCTTATACCGCGATAGCCCAAGTAGCTCTGTAAAGGGAAGTTTAAACATCAAAAATTTCCTGGATGAGAGGGTCACGCAGGTACAAAAAAACCCCATTTAATAAATATTGAAAAAAAATGGAATAAAGTTTGTATCCCTTTTTTAATGTTAATGGTTCGGCTACCAAAAATATGTGGTGCAAGGTAAAGTTAAGCAGCATTGCATTTTACTATAATGTAATTGTGTGTGTTTATATAATATTATATTTTGTTTCGCAACATTATGATTGCACGGTTCGCCTTAAAAATTTCCTGATATTTCACAAGAACTTGCCAGTCTAGTTTGTATAAACACGCTATCCTCTTGTATCCTATCCTGCACTAAAGTTTAGCCAAGCGGCAGCCCGGATGAAAGACTATGTGAACTTTTGGCTGATTATAGAAATTAAACCAACTTGGACATTTCTTACTTTGGCCTTTCATAGTTGGGGACATCCTGAAAATAGCTTAATGTAGATTAAATGTGTTAAAAAGTGCCCAAACATCAACCAATTGCCCTGAAACTTTGCAGGGGAGGCTCTAGGTTTTTAGGAGCCCTAAGTAAGGGTATTTTAAGGGGACCTCATCTGATATATACAATGATTATTATAAAATGATTACATGTATGAATATTGTAATAATGTATATACCCCAAAAATACCTTGTAGTGATAGGATTTTATTCTATTCTCTTAGACCAATTGGGGCCCTAAGCAGCTGCTAAATTCTGCACCTTTGTACCTTTTACCAGGGGTAATCGCCAAACAATAGGCTATTTCAATTTGGAACCGGCAATTAGCTGATTTCCTTAATATGTAAAATAGAATTGTGACGAGCTGGTTACGTGTAGACTTTTGCTCAAACCAACTAATTACCCCAAAGGTTGTTTTGAGAACCGTCCAGCTCTGACATCTGACTTGTTTGGATTGCTTTCTTTTGACCCACATGTGATGCGCGCTGCCCTCTGCCATAGATATAAGTAAATTTGTATTTAATCATTTCAGAATTGTTTTATTTGTGCCAATTGTTGCATCAGGGTAGTGGCATTATATGGAGGAACAACAAAATATATTATGAAGAAATGTCTGGGAATTTCATAAAACTGTTTCTGTTATTTTTGTATGAATTTCGCTTTAATATTGTTTATTTATATCTAGATGTGTGTCATACTCGGGTGAAAACATGCAATTTTATGCAGTAAAATAACAATAACTTTAAACCTGACAATATATATATATATATATATATATATATATATATATATATATAAAATAGAAAACAACAGGTGGGCAGACTTATATTTTTTTTCTGATACTGAATAATCTATTCCTGGCTGTTAAACTTTAGCGTTTTTTTCCCAAACACATCAGGAGAAGTTCAGTGTAGTCTCATAACCAATGATTTTCTCCTACGGATGCAAACATAATGGGTGACCTGGAGAAGAACTAGAGATTCATGAAAACAAAAATGCTTTTGTGGTCCCACAAGAAACCTCTAATAGCCCTTTCAAGTGAAAATCTTATAATTCACACAGCTGAGGAACAGCAAAGCACTTAAGAATTCCTCTATCGTACTTTGAAGAACACGAGCAATCAAGCACAATGTTCTCTTGTCAAAGGTTTATACCAAGGACTGCTCATGCTTTTGTGATATTATCTTTAGGATATTACAGAACTCGTGAGTTGATGCATGGAAAGTAATAATAATCTCCAAATGGTGGGTAATAATCATGCAATCAATGCCACAGTAGTAAGTTGTCTCCCTCATCCTTACTCTTCTGGTCAACAGGTAGCCATCCAGTTCATGGTGACCAGTCTGGGAAGGAGTTCCCCTATAGGACTCTGGGAAAGGAAGCCTCCTAGGTCTCCGGGGCAGTTCTTTGGTCTTGGATGAGGCACTATAACTGTACCTAGTCCCTGCCACACTGTGTCCCTTTTCCCCCTAAGCACAGATTCCTCCATCCCTTGGAACTGCTTCTTGACTCCCATAGTGATGGAGGAGGACACCTTGTCACTTCACAGGTATGCATGGGGTCATCATCTGCTTAGAGTTGCTCAACAGCTTCACAACGACAGTACCTGTTTGCTACTATTGCCCTAATTGCTGGTACAATTGTAATATTTGGCTGTATTGTGATGTGAGTTAATACTATTATAATAAGGAAATTAGTTGAAAAGCTTATTGGCTAATTAACCGGAGACAGAATGCAAGTCCCCAAATAGTTAACAAATAGAATAACTATGCAAATACACGAAAGAGATATTGTTTACAAAAAAGACAACTGAATGTGGTACAGTACAGCGGTAATTAATGAGGGGAAACCAGAGGTCTATATATATGACATATGATAATAGTAGGGTGTTATTGTATGATGAAATGATCATAGAGAAGAGGTGTGGGAGTTGGCAGCATTAAAATATAATACAGTATAATAGGACATGAAATCCAAGAATCAAATGTTCTAAGGTTTCCATTGAGTTGTGGTTATACTCCGATTTCTTTGCATGTGTCATCCTCGTCTTTGTTATTGTGAAGATTCACTCTTTCTTGCAATGTTTGTGCATTTTTATATTGAGAACTAACCTTTAATGCATTCAGAGGCTTACAGACCTATTGAAGTGCATTTAAAGAACCACTATACTTAGCATTAATGTATCTAGCTGATATGGAAATGTTTACTCAAAGTAAAAACTCATTAAACATTAAATATTGATTAAATTGTTTAGCTTTATTTTTTTTAGCTTACATTTATGTAAAAATGTAATCTTACAACAAAAACCAAGTGACCACCTTAATCGTTTTATAAGGCGACTGATGCCTCATAGTCTGTATTCAAAAGGAAGTATATATATATATATATGTTACTATAAAACATGATTTTTTTAAATCTTATAGGCAAATAGGCAAACCATTAGAAAGGTGAAGATAAAAGTACAAAAAGTGTATTGGCTTACAAAAAATCCTGAAATTAATGGTTTACTGAATTAAGACATTTGGCCAAAAAGTTGAAGTTCCAGACTGGAGATCCATTGGGTGTGGGGACAACAGTATCTTAGGTTGGGTGATGATCCAAAAATATATAAATATAAGTTAACCTATCTTTATTTCACCATCTTAAAGACCCTCACAGATGTAACTGCCTTGTCCTGAGTACTTTGCCAAACCTGATCAAAGGGCCAACACTGAGGAACCGCAGAAAACCGCCATAAATTTAGGAAATTTCCACTGATTTGCTGCAGAGGATTAATTTGAGCTGTATATAAAACATTAATTTAGCATAAGAGGAGATTTAAATATCCACAACTATAATCGGAATGACTAATCGGTCGTTCAGACTTCCTTAGTTCTAGTGATCTATTTCTCCCCATGTGTCATCCACTGAACAGACAATCAAAGACCGCACTAATTATTGGTTCTAACATCCCCTACAAGAATCATTTCATTTCCTCCCTGCTTGAAATTCATTTACAGCTTAAATGTCCCCAGAACAAATTAGAAAACATTTTGTTAACATAGTTGGAAATTATCCCTTTTAAAAGAATAAAATGTATCTTACAAATTCAGTGAGAGCTTTCATTGCAACAACTTTAGCTTTAGTGTCTGGTTATATCTACTGGAATCGTAACTTTAGTTGTTGTTTTTTTTTTTTTTTACCAAGGACATAATTAGATGATCTATTTATACTTATTTTTTTATTTAAGAATGAGTTAAATAGTATTATTAATTATCAGAAGAATGATTTGTTTTATTTACATAATGGAATACATACAGACTTATTCTTTTATAAGCGTTGTGATTTTATATAGATACTTTATGATACAATCATACCTACCAAAGCTAAACAGCTCCTAGAAAAAAGGGTTATCAGGGGAGGAACAAGGGACAAGAGGGAGTTGGGGTCCAACGAAGGACGGTACGACATATGGACTGTATTGTGGATTTTTACTCTTAGACTCTTAGATCAGGAATCAAGCAGAGGAGGCCATCGCTGACTTCCAATTGGATACTTTTTTTGCTCTTTATATTGGTGGTGTTGTTGCTCATGGTATATTTTATTTATTTGTTTTCATCTAATCTATGGGAATTTAGAAAAATGCTCCCTTCTGTAGACTGTGACCTGAACAGGATTTTGGCCATAAAAACCTTTTTGGGACACAACTTAAAGTAAAAAAACAAAAACATTTGAAATAAAAAGGATCTCGCAAAAATATAAAAAGAAAAATCAAATTCATTTTGTAAATTCAATTTAATGTTTGTATTCTTTGGAAGTCCTTTACGATTAAAACGGAAAGTGGCCGGTCCTCTACTAATGATTGCACTGTGCGCCTACCAGAGTTTGGCCATGGATACCGACAATAATTCCAGATTAAATTGCTGTGGTATTCTGTTTCTTTATATGGAAACATCTTCGACATCTTCTGGCTGGTTACCGAACACTATAAACATGTTTCTCCTATTATAGATATTCTTGAAATCAAGATATTCTGCATCCCAGTCCTTTTACTATTATGTATACACTTATGGATCTCATGCCAAGGAACACGGACTTCTCAAATATGGAATTAATCAGATTATTCAAAGAAAGCAAAAAACATGTTTTGTTTTAACTGGCCTGTGCACTGGTTCAGTTAATGTCCTTCTGACGTATATTATTATTAGGGAGACAATTTTGATCTTGCCACTGAGACATTTAAATTCAGAATATAATTCCTGTAACATTGTTTTAATTTTTGTTTGACGTAATAAGTTGCATTGCTAGTTTAGTTAATTTTATGGTGGGAACTGGAAAGTAGTACCTACTGACCGGACTGGTGTTGATGGAGTGGCCCTGGCACTTTGAGGCCCAACTGACGGCATAAGTGCAGTGGACGGTACCATGTATAAGAACCGACCAGAGAGTAGAACTAGCATCCCTCTGGTTGGCTTTACCAATCAATGATAAAACATTGTGGCTGTTCGTGGACAATGCCCTTTAATGGCTAAATTAAATGTCCATGTACACTAAGGTTAGCACCAACATAGGCATGGTGTATCATATGGATGCTGCCACATAATATAAAAAAGGAATGACACCATACCCAAGGATATCCCAGGTATGTCCCGACCCCTGGAGTTCTCCATCGTCTGCTTCTTATAGACTACCTATGCATAAAGGGGATTTTTATTTGAAACGGGTAGGGAACATATGAAACCTTGGCAGGCAGTGGTTATGACCAAATGGTGCTCCTCTGGAGATTAAACACTAAAGCAACTCAGATTTCCAGAGCCTCCAGGTAAAATTCAGAGAGTTCTTAGTTATGGGCATCACACACCAACACACCCGTACACCCATACACCCGTACACACTCATACCCCCATACCGCTGCTATATTATTTCCTGACAAAAAATACTTGCGACTAAATTAAAGCTAGTCAGTGAGCACCACATAATGGCTGCCTTCACCTATCTCAATTTAATGAGCAAGACTAACTATAAAAAATATAAATACATTTAATTTTTACATGACTCTTTTTGGCACTAAACTGACATCCAGCTGCTGAACAATATTTATTTTAAAATATGTCATGTAAATACACGTTAAAATATGTAATCCTCTAGCAGCATAAAAAAGTACTCCTTTGTTACTTATTTAAGTGACATAAAACTGAGATGATATTGTCCCATTAAAAATAAAATAAGAAAGATGTCCTATAATTGTCCAGTTTAAAAAGGGAAACCGTATACAGAAGAAATAGTGTCCGTATGAAGGAACGCATTTGTCTATCTGTTCTTCTCCCGTTGACTCACTCAGTAACGTACCGCATAACAAGCAGAATAATTCAAAAGGTTTGGAAGCATCAGAGAACAATTTGTATTCTGGCCAAATACTAATGTAAGAAAAGACTAGTATGAATTCCCATCAGTATAAAACCTGATCTTGTTTACAGTTAGGACATCCATTAGGCTACGGCAAGATGGAAAGCCAGGTTCTTTACGCATGAATTCCCAAAGTCGTCACTTCTTAATTTAAGACAACAGTATGCTAACCCGGGCAGATATTTCCAAGATAGCAGAAAACATCTCATGGTATCAATAATGAGGGATGATGTGCCTGAAGAATATCGATACAGCTATTCCAGGCGTTCACAAGAAAGGACAAGCAGTAAATAATTTCCGAGCACATTTTCTCCTGCTGTCTGGGTCACTGATGACAAACAGCCCAGGCATTCACTTGACATTTGCTCTTTATGACTGCACCACTACATCTATTATATGTACTGGAACACTGTATAGTTCCTTGTTCATATATGAATACCTGGGAACGTTCTACAGGAGTTGACCTCGAGACTCTTGAAATATTAACCATTTATTAGACCATCGTGAAGATTCTATATAGTGACTCACCAAGTGTGTTACCCAAATTGCTCTGATACCGGTTTTCATGGAAATCCTGACTTTTCATCATTTAAAGATACACTTAATGGAGTCACCTGCATTCAAGCAGAGATATCATCCATATCGCACTGGAAGCAAAAGCACTAATTGGGAGTCTTAGATTTGATCACAGCTTCAGACTGTGTGACCCTGGGAATATGTCCCTTCACCCGTGGGATTTGGGGGGAACAACCATGAAACTCAGAATCAAACCCTGAGAGTTCCCAGGTATGCATGTATGACATATTCATGAAAAAAAAAAAACATTGGGAAATAAATAAAAAAATTGTAAGATAACAATTACGCTTTAACTACGATATTTTATACCCAATAAGCAACAGAGCTTCTGTGGTGCTAGTGTTGAACAGTTGAACGCTATTAAAAAATCATATATTAAATATAGATTTTTAATTAAAAAGCCCCTTAAACGAATACTGAACAGGTCTGGCATTGAAAATGCAACTTGAAACAAGGGGCTCAATTCAGTTAGCAATCTGTCCTGTAATTGAAGTTAATGGTGGTTTTAAAATACATTCGTCTTTCTTCAAGAGACGTTTGGAATCTAGACTGTGAACACTATAAAAGTACAAAGAAATAATTAGGAGACATCACAGCGATCCCATACATGTTTAAATTCCCACCTTTCTACATCCTCTCAGTAATGGTAGAAATCACTAAGAGATGGGAAGCATTGCATTGGTTTGCATCGTACGTAGTGACATCATGGTACACCTAATAACGCCGTAGGCCAGGAGCTATTGTGCTTTTATTGGTAAAACGTATTTATTACGAGCCTATACACTGGGATTATAATAACAGATAAGTACATGAATAAATATCGTGAGAATGAAAAAATAACACCAAATAAATCATCATTACCAAGCCATTCCACGATATCCCTTAAATGAGAAATGTAAATAAAAAAAACAAATAGTGTATATATTCACATATTAAGGCTTAGCTTTGATAAAAGTGTCCATTATTATGTAGATCTCACATAATGCCCATTATTAGATGTGTAAGGGTAGCTAATTGGCTACAATCATCTATAGACAGTTAGACCTTGAAAATATAAACAGGCTGAAGGCAGCTCGTGACCTTTCCGAATCTTCAGTGATCTTACCCTGGGAGAACAAGTCGCGCAGGTTTTTCTTCCAGTGGCAAACTAATTAAACGAGATTTCATGCCTGGTAACGAAATCCCTCACGTAGCAGAAAATCATTGCATTGATAAGAAATAACTTATTTTATGGTGAGTGGTGATTTCCAACTGAAATCCTTTGACCTTCTTACCTCGCCTGATGTCTCTTTTTTGTATAGTAGCTCAGAATGTATGCTGGGTATGAGTATCACAGCTTCATAAAGCCCTGAAAGTCCCAATAATGTGTATAAAAAGCAGAACATGTGTTGACCTTGTGAACTGCCTTCATAGTCACATTAAAATGCCACAAGGGCTCCCTACTAGTGCGATTTGGACAGTCTAAGGCACAAGTATCGGTAGACACATCTTAGAGTTACTAGTCTTTGTAATGGCCACTTGACGACCTCCAATGAGTTTAGCTGCCCTTGTCTGTGCAAGTTCATATTGACTACCCTGATGTAGATAGCAATGCGGGTATAATATTTACAAAGTCAGGATCTGTCACCTTAACGCTCAGGTTTAAAAAAAAAATTAGTATCTGTGACTATGATGTCACAGATACCCCCCCACACTGTAAACCCCTTCCCCATAAATATAGCTTAAACAAATTAGAATAAAGCACACACATTTATAGTATAAATGTATTTTTTAACACAGAATGACAGAGATGTGAGTTGTAGCCCTCAAAACCAAATGCACCATGGCATAAAATGTGAAGTAGCTGTAGAAATGTGTATTTTCTAACTATATTTTGTTTCTTTCAGATAATTATGGAATTTAACTCCCTCAAACTAGCCCTCAAAACAAGAAAATTATATAACTCACCAATTTTGTTACACTTTCAAACAGCATCAAAATATAAAACATGATCCACGATATTCTGGAATTTTGACAGATAGCTAAAAATATCACAATAAGTCATGCGGGGTAGAAGAAAACAAAGCCGTAAATATATTTTATTGTTCTTCCCTTGTTGGGTAATAAGTTCACAATCCCATTTGAGGTTCTCATATATTTGACAGTATTTTAAGGACAAGGGAATCAAATGGAAACAATAAGGGATTTTAGTTAAGGGGGAAACGGTTTTTCAAGTTTTGATGACCAACAACATGAAGATTAAGAATTATAAAGGTACTTATATATAGCGATGTAATACAAAACTCTATAAAAACATATGCTTACTGCAAAAAAACTTTTAGGATTCAAATGGACCACTTGGCTAGTACGCTACTGACACATTATACATTGAGTGGGCTCTACAAAAAAGAATTCCTCAGTGTAGGACATATACGTGGTTGGCCTCCAGGGTCTCTTTGGACAACATCATTATCTCATACATGGATGGAAAGATCTTCTGTTCTAGTGACCAGCTCTGGGGGGCTACTTCAAAGACTACATTAACTTTTCCCAGGTTACCATTGATTCTTGACACATTAATCATCCCAGTAGCCAAGAACTGATGACATCATCCTGAGGCGTTAGCAAATATTATTAATCAAGTGGAACAAGAATAGGAATATAATGATTAAAATGATGGTAACCTGGTTGACTCTTTAATAAGGAGTTCATTGGAAGACCACAAATGATCCTACATAACAATAATTAGCATTAGTTCATCTGATGAGGTGACTTTTAGGAACTCTACATATGTTGCATCCTACAGGGCCCACCAAAGTCACCTTGAGGAGATACTCAATAATGCTAGCTCTTCTGAATGAACTCGCCACATCCTTCAGCCTCCTGAAGCGATATCACATTTTTATGCCTCCAATGGATGTTGTAAACTTTTTCATTCTGTCTGTATTTTCGGCTAACATTGCATTTACCGGTAATATGTTAAGGAATGTTATTAAGATAATAATATGCTCTCTGGAAGACGACAAAAAAATGCAAGATCAACAAATAGGAAACACTTAATGATTCCTCTGAGATATAAATATGATACATGGAAGCGGTATTATCAATTAGGGAGAGAAGTCAGTAAGCTGGAGAATTACACGATGGTAAGCTAAATTATTACCAATACTTTTCTTCATTTAAATTGTTTCCATAAATCAAGACAACCTAACAGCACAGCAGGTGGCTAAACATGTTAGATTAAGGAATTTAATTGAGTCATATAAGAACGATCACAGGAGTATGATGATAAGAACTGATAGCCACTCTATAACACCTGGTCTTGCTTAGGATTTGTAGGATTTGTATATTTAAAAAAATATATATTTTTCTCCAGAGAGACTTAGCTTTTTATCTCATGTACCAATAAATATTTGATGCCCCCATATTGTGGATCTAGGGGCAGATTAACAATGGGCCAAAAAGGGGAATATATCCCAGGACCCTTTGGGCTATGAGTGAGAGCTGCCATCTGGTTGCTGCGTCATGCCTAAAACTTTTTATTTTCTTTGTTGATGCCCATTGATGGTGAAAAAAGTGGACTGATGATCAAATTGGAAGGGCCATGGTTGAAACCAGGTCCCCAATCTTGTTTTTCTAGGGCGCCACTCCCCACAGTGGTATTTGCAACTCTTTCCTTCTCTCCAATGGACAGCCGAATCTGAAGCCAATGGACAGCCGAATCTTCCCCAAGAGAGTACTCACTGAAGTCTTCAAGGAGAGGTGGTGGCCAAATGGTACATCACCACCACCATCCAAATCCAAGCCTTCAATGTACCATCTCACATCAGATCACCCGTGCGCTAAACAAAACTTAAAACTTCTGTTCCATCATCACATTTTCCTGAACGTTATTTTATAAGGAACTTCATGCAAAACAGGATACGAAACAACCTCCTACATGGGTTGATAGGAGGACATGAATGCAATATCCACTGGCGGATCATGGGAAACTTAAAACCAGCCAGGAAGTATAAATCTGATTAACTTAATTTGGCCATTGTCACGATTACTTTATATTTTATCTAGAAGCCATTCTAAATTGGGTAAAGTATATATAAAGCATCAATCTATCTGCTCTTTAAACATTTCTGAGCCCAACCACTTTTTCATGTACTTCAGTAATTACTTCATTAAATACAGTTAACTGGCTACAAAAAAAAAAAAGAACACACGGCAGACTGTTGAAGTACTAATTTGCTATACTCTTTAGTAAACTATGAATTTAATTAAGAAAGACTGAGCTAAATATATAATATACAGTAAGTTAAACTGAAAAAAATAAAAATGCTCTTCTTTTTGTTTAGTATTTAAGGAATATAATGTAATTGTCACAACATTTAGCATAAATAGATCAATTTATTGATTGCATAAAACCATTACTTGGGAACTTCCTGGGCTTCTCCCGGAGTCGCTGAGTGAAGCTCTGCTTTCCGGTGGCTACAGGCTAGTATCTACCGTGTCTCGGCAGCAGAGTGGTGTTTGGTCCCATCTACAATCCGCCCTTTGCCGCCCCAAGCACCTTTTTTTTTTTTTTTTGAAGCAGAGGAGATAGAGAGCGCCGAGTGGTTTTCATGTATCAAGTTGTCAGTACCCGCTCGGCGCCCCTCTCCTCTGCGAGCCCTCTAGCTCGATCTCGGTGCCGGCTTGTAATGCTGAGCGCCGGAATATGACATCATTTCCGGTGCTCAGCAGAGAATCAGCACAGCAGAGCAGGGAGATCTCTCGCCGCAGAATTGCTGGAAGGTAAGTGAAGTACAATGGGGGGTAGGGTAGATAATAGGGAGGGAGGGGGTAGGTAATGAGAAGGTAGGGAGAGGGAGGGTAGATAATGAGCAGGGGGGGGGAGTGTCGGCATTTCAAACTTTGCCCCAGGCGGCACTATGTCTTGGGCTAGCCCTGCAATCAGTGGCATTGTTTTGGAGTTTTCAGAGAGTTTAAGCTTTTATTTCATTTGTCTAAATGTGGTACAAGTACAAAGGCTGCCTAAAGCAATCAATAACAATCAGCAACTTAACAGCGGGGGGGATAACTTAAAATGGATGCTCCTATGATATATACAGGGTGGGATTTTAATACAGTGTTTATCATAATCTTTATGTGGACAGTTTAACTAGAACATGAATCATAATCCTACCATGGTTGCCCAGCTGGCAGCTACCAAGATTTTTTTTTTCACTCTCTGAGCTCATGGCTTGTATTGCGTTAAATAATTAATTCTGCCAGTCTCTGGAACCCATCGTATCATTCTCAATGGTGTCTGACACTCCATGCTATAAAAGCTGAACAGCACTGATCGACACAGGTCAGATAGACTGATAGTATTAACTATAACACCGTTATTTAACATAATGAAACCGGATACACAAATAACAAAATCAGTCGTTATTTCAAAGGATTTACAGGATCTTCATTTATATTTGCAGGATATTTTATACAAATATTTAAAAAAAAATGGCAATAATTTTTTGAACCCTTGTTATTATTTGGTTGCTAAATCCACAGATGGCCCAAAACAAGACACAGAACGAAAATGACATAGTTGCTAGCAGTCTCAGTTCGCTTGGGACAATCCCGGCAAGTTTGCACGCTCAGTAGGAGAGAAAGGAAGACATTATCCTGCAAACGTAGAGTTTATAAAAGTAAACTTGATACCATTTTTTTTTGTTTCTTTAATGAATTGCATAACATGGCGGACAATACCCAACCTGTGTTTCTTTTTATCCTGCGTCAGGTTTTAGTTTCTTAACTCATTGCTTATTTCGTAAACAAGTATAAATGTCCATTCAGTGCCCCGGCACTCGACCAACTCTTCTACTATAGAATAAGCAGTCGTTATGGATATGTTAAGCCACATAATTATATGTTCATACATAACAATACACGTATGAGTCCAGTCTTAGTGACCACGCATGCGCACACTGTGGCACTGAAGGCAACACATACACAACTACCAACCTGTAGCACTATTCATGGACATTGCTGTATGTATCTAATACAAAGGGTACATTTCTTCATCGGTAAAAAGGTGATAGCTGGAGTGGGGATCAAAGTGAAAATAGAGAGAAACATTTTTTCTCCATCTTCAAAAACATACAAAAAAAAAAACCAAATAACCATTTTAACAATAGGTAAAACATGACATCATAAGAGGTGCTATCTGGTTACAGAGATCACTTAAGTCTATAAAGTCCCCAAAGGGAAATACAATAAAAGCAATAATAATTATAATATGTATAAAAATTCATAAAAGTTAGCACATTTAAAAAAAATGAATGAATAGGTGCCCAAACACAACTTTTTTCAAAATACCCTTTCTTGCTTTACAACCAAAAAGTTAAACTAACCCCCCAAAAAATTGTAGCATGTAAGGGATCGTGCTCCCTTTATAAAATATTTTTTTTTAAATATGCATGCAGGGTGTTATTCTTTTCAGGGGGATGATGTCGATGGTAAATCGTCAATTTTTCATCAGTGGCACCTAAAATGTGGAAGGAAAAAAATAAAAAGGCAATCATAATTGACCAAATGTTCAGTAAAAGTGACAAAAAAAAGCTTTGGTCACTTGGGTGAGACCCCCCCTAGTCATAAAACAGTTAAACTGTATGTTTTCTATGTTTTACTTATTATTGGAATAATTGTTGATTTTTTTTGTGAATCGTTACATGTCCAGACATCAGCATTTCTAACCCAATTTTGTCCATCTGTGTTTATAACTAGCATTTATCTAAATCTTCGGGCATTTATATCAAAAATCAAGGAATTATAGCAAAATACACCTATGTTGGCTTTAGGGTTTTAATCCTCCTCCTCCTGAGTTTGTGTTTTGCCAATTCTTTGGAAGTTAAGGAAGAGAATGTGTAAATAAATTGATATTGCCTAACCGGTAACACTTCCCCTTTAATACAAGCCTGCGAATATTTCGTGTTTGTCTTGGTTACGTAAACAGTCATTGTTTTGACTCAAGCTCGTAATATATCTGTGAACTTCACCTCGTCGCTGCATATTTTAGAGCTTTATCATAGTGTGGTTGGCAGAGTCTTGCATGTTCCTTGCAGATTATAACGATATTTCTAGTTCTACCTAAGGCGACCTAAGATTTTTGAGATTTGCATGAAATGCTTAAAAACAACCACAAAAAAAACCACATCATCGTGAACAGCGTGTTCTTTCGATTAAATGAGTCATAAAAAGTGGGTATTTTCATATTAATGACTAGATTTTTATTATTCCAAAACAATGTATTTACTAGCATGAAGTTATTACCCAAAAACAATTAATATTTCATGTAAATAATGTGATTTGTCATCAAAAGTATTATTTAAGAGAAATTGCAAGAGATTACTAAAACCAGAGATTGCACCTAGGACAATCGTTTATCCAAATTACTTATGCTACATTATATTGAATTTTACTTGCAAGGCGCCAGCAGAATCTGTAGTGCTGTTACATTACATACACTCACTGGCCACTTTAGTAAGTAACCTGTTCAATTGCTTGTTAACACAAATAGCTAATCAGCCAATCACATGGCAGCAACTCAATGCATTTAGTCATGTAGACGCGGTCAAGACAACTTGCTGAAGTTCAAACCGAGCATCAGAATGGGGAAGAAAGGGCATTTAAGTGACTTTGAACGTGGCATGGTGGTTGTTGGTGCCAGAGGTTCTGGTTTGAGTATTTCAGAAACTGCTGATCTACTGGGATTTTCACTCAGAACCATCAGGTTTACAAAGCATAGTCTGAAAAAGAGAAAATATCCAGTGAGCGGCAGTTGTGTGACGGAAATGCCTTGTTGATGTCAGAGGAGAATGGGCAGACTGGTTTGAGATGACAGAAAGGTAACAGTAACTCAAATAACCACTTGTTACAACCAAAGTATGCAGAATACTATCTCTGAACGCACAACACATCGAACCTTGAAGGGATGTGGTGTAACGGGAGATTCGCATCATGGATGTACAGCTGACAAATCTGCAGCAACTGCGTGACGCCCTCATGTCATGAGTTAAGAGGTAGCGATAGGTATTGCCAATAGGTATATTGATTAGTGTGAGAGAGTCATGCCCCAAAGTGATAAAAACATTGGGATGTAGGATCTGGGGGGTTTATAGAAAGTGGAGAAGAGAGGGATAGGGTGAAGTTCAAAGGAAGGGAAAGACCGTGGTAAGGACTGAAGTTGGGAGAGAAATGTATACCAACACCAATCTCTATATCCAGGTCAAGGGGTGCAGGCCACCATCAGCAAAATCAGAAGTAAATATAGTGTCAGAAGGCCATAGGCAGGTTCCAATGACACAGAGGAGGTTGAGATGGTCGTAAATAAAGGGCCCATAAACAACAGTTTGAAATCAAAGGGTTACATTTTATAATAATGTTTATAGACATGTCAAAGATGACAACATGGGAACCATCAGAGTAGCAGAGAGCCTGCAAGGCCGGTACAGACCCTGATGTTGTCTCTGATGACACCCCGGTTGTTTGATCACTGTGGAAATCACTGGGTTTAACCAGAGTCTCCGGATCAACTTCTGCTTTTTCCAGGCAAGGAAGCCTTGTGTGACCATGCCCATGTTCCACCTACTTTTCCCTGATTGATTTCAACATTAAACAATAAAAAATATGAAAATAAGTTAAATTAAATATGTTTTAAAAATGCTATCTGGGGCTAGGCCTGTCCCCAGAAGAGAGAGCACCTGCTAGCCTGACCTGGGAAGTTCCCAGGTGTGCTCATAATTTTAAAACAGACCCAAGCATGTGTGGTATGAGTCTGCCTAGGGGGTGTTGTTAAACATAGACTAGGCTTGGTTTTAGCAGTGGCCCCTTTGCTGTGGAAGAAGTACTAAGAGAAATAACTAAAGCTGTTTTATTATTTCAGCCGTGATTCTTGATATTTTTTTCCTAATAAATGTTGTGTTTTATACATATATATCCCGTAGCGGGTTGAGCTGTGACCCGAAACATCAATTGTTTTTCAGTACCTTGGAATAAAGTTTGGAAAAGTCCTGTGAATGCTCCCTACGTTAAAACCTATGTTGATTGTTAAGATGAGTGCAGACATTGTGGACTCATCATGCATTCCCACTCAGAAAAATAATCCAGTGGTTTTTTACCCCATGCCTTACAATTAAGGCGAAGTCGATCCACCTTCAAAATCTGTCCTCTTGTTTGGGGCTATGTAGCATAGTTCTTCTTCTTGCTGGTATTATTAAACTAAATCTGTCATCAATCTGTCTGATGGACAGAAATCCCAGAGGTCTCTCCACTGCCCACAAACTGCGTGGAGATCCACAGCATCATTTTACAATATACTGTATATTCACAATATTTCACAATGCTGTATGGGATATCTTAAAAGTGTCTTAACCATTTTATCTTAAGCTGGACACAAAAAGATGAATAAACAAAGCAAGTTTCCATGGAGACATGTCTTCTCTATGGTTTCTGCACCTTTTGTTGCATTTACTACATTGACCGTTCATACAGAAGATTGTACATTTCCATGTTTGGGATGTAAGTAGGTAACATAAGAGACCGAAACAACGTACAATGAAACTTTAATAATGATATTAACAAACGAAAATATCATTAACTCTTTTAATGTCGCGAGTCATTTTCCCCAACATGGGAGTTCCCAGGTATGTGCATGTAGCACACGCAGGACACATACTGTAGATGACGGTATACAACATATCAGAAGCAGGCATTAACAAAACTTAATGTGTTTGTGTTTTAGTTTACTTGACTTTTTTTCTTATTGGGAGACAACGTTTAATGTAAGGGCCACCTGTGATGTCACAATCACTGATCGCTACATGTCAGCAGGGATAGACATTTTTCCAGTATGCCTACCAGATGAAAAGAACAGCTGCCAGCATTCTGTCACTTTAATTTTGCTTGCGCAGATTCCCATATTAGGCTGCCTGCCACTAGGAGATATATAGTTAATGTAAACAAGACAAGAAAGCATTTTTTTTTTATTCTAAACCACTCTGTTGCAAGCGGGTATTACTCTATCCACTCAGAATTTTGTAATGACCACCTCTTGAGACATTCATAATTTTTTCTTTAATGTAGTATGCTAAAAAATTAATAGCAAAGCTGAAAGTGTGCATGTGGTTGGCATTCTGGCTCTTGTTTTGCTGACCACGTACCATGTACATGAATGGCACTGAAAGGGTTAGGTGAAATGGTATGGATTAGTTTGTTAAACAACCGTCATATACTGTATCTCCCATCTCACAGACGAGCATTTATTAACTCTTCTAAATATAGCACTAAGCAATGTCTCAGTAGCCAAAATGGAAAACTAGATTTGCAGGTTGTAACAAAGATACCTTTACTGAGACTGACAGAAGCAGTAATCATTAATGTTGTTTCACACAAGCTGTCAAGAACTAGGAAGAGCCTGATAAAATATTAAACCTACTTTCATTCCTGTCATTAAGCAAGAATGAGACAGATCTATGTTGATGCTAAAACTAGTGCCTGCACCCAATGCTTGCTATACCCTAAAATGTCTTTCTATAATGAAAGTGAAAACGTTAAACAATATTTAATAACCTGAGGAAAGGGTTGTGATACCGTTTCAATAATTTTAGTGCCCATCATGTGCGGGATACATTGTTGGCAAAGTAGACACAATGTGCCAACCGGGTATCTGTGTTTAGTCGGGCTACTGATCTGCTAAAGACGGAAGCCTTCCATTTACACTTAAGCTCTGAGGGTCTTATCTTAAAGTGGCCTTAAAATTTGGCTTCCCCTCAAGAAAACAATTAAGTAAACTTAAACTTTTACTGACCTGCCAATGCCGAATGCCATCTTGTCCTTGGACTCCACTTCAGAAGCAAATTATTTACACTATAACACCTGTCTGTGTCCAAAAAATGATAAGTCAGCAATCGACAGCTTGTCTAAGTTTTTTAAAAAAAGGAAAAAAAGGGATTGCTCCCCCATGATCGCATTGGCGCATGGAGCATGGAGCCTAATGTGGCTGTCTGCTACAATGGTAACAGCAGTTACATAAATAGAAAAAGTTGCCTGCATGCTGGCAGCAGATCTATTGTTACATCACTTTGTATGATATAGACATTTTGTCTTGAACTAGCTTCACTTGTCCAAGAAGATATAAGTTTCCTTAGGTAAAGTAGTGTAAGCAGTACATACTGTAAGGATGCCACCAAATACTAAAAAAAAAAAAAAAAAAAAAGACTACAAAAATTGGTTGAACTTAATTGTTTCCAAACATGAGAAACCATGTCATCATTCCCCAAATCAACCATTTCCCCTTCTCTCTACTAAAATAATAATAATAATGATAATAGTGAATTATTCTGGATAATTTTCCAAAACACCATGATTATGAGAAAGAGCCCACAATAATTTTGCGGTACTTAATTTTGACATCATAACATTTACAAACAGAAAATGTCATTTAAGATAAGGGTCAAAAGTCGGTATCATGACTCCCTGTAATAAGAGGATACACAAATAATGATGTATTATTAAAGAAATCGTGATTTATGGATTTCTTTTTCAGAAATAATTGGGTAAACACTGCGGTTTTGGTTTTGGTGATCAATTAGTTTATCACATCTTAAATGTGCTTTTCTGTCTAGAGTGCCTCATAAAATATCAGCAGATAAATGCTGCCTGGTAAAAGACACGTGTCATTTTACTTTTCTCCTCAATACTCCCTGTCAAAAACGGTATCAAAATTATTTTAAAAAAATTAGTTTTAGTTTACTACAGAAAAACAATACTATTTATATTTTTTTTTAACATGTATCATAGCAGTATATAATAATTTAAGTATTTAAGAAAGCTAGGGGTAATAATAAAGTAATATTACATTTCATTTAATTACCCAATGTCATCAGTATTTAAGGGGAAATGCTCAGGCGCCCCATAAGGTGGCTGGATAAGACCGGCTGCATGCTGCGTGGGCATAAAGACGTAGTGTGCAGCTGCGCACATCCATAAGGCGGCAGTGCCTACGTCATCAGACGGCCGCTGGCCTTAAAGTGCCAGGGCCGTCCCCTAAATCACCAGACCAGCCATGCTGGTGTAAATAATTTTACGCCGTGCTCACTTCCACAACCACCAAGGATAAGGACAGGCAACCATTGGATTGTGATGACTACAAATCCCATCATCCTTTGTTTACTCTATGAATCTCTTTTTTGTTTTTGCAGATTGATTTGAACTGCAATAATAATAATTGTCAGTGTGGCAGATATAGAATGACATGTTTCTTTTAGCATCAGAGTTCGGTCATCCTTAATTTTGCCGAATATCAGAAAAATGATTTATATAATCTTACAGTCATCGTATTTAATTTTTTATACACTCTTACCATAGTCGGAAGGTTTTTTCCCCCATCTTTCCCCTCCCTTATACAAATAGATTGTGAATCCCTGGTGTTTAAGTCGGTGTCACGGGTGACTGAGCTGATGAGTAACTTAATATTTATGCAAATATATACACCGTCCTCATTATTCACCTGAGATAACCTATTCTGTCATGGCTTTTCTCTAATTACCAGGGTAGGGCTGTTTCTTAGAGCATACCTGGGTGGGCTGCACAGCTCTGGTTATCTACTGCCGCTGGCAGGCGTCTTCCTGAACTTAGAATTAGGATCATATAAATTACAAATAAAGCGTTCCCTTCAGTACAACGGAGTGACAGACGATTCTATGGAGTTTATTTACGAAAGCAAAGGTGGACAGGAGAGTTTACAAGAGAGATGTGGTTTCAAGAAATCCCATTGATTTAAGTATACTCATTGGGGTTGGCTCGTAAGAAATATGAAGTGTAAACAGGATAGTAAACAACGTAAACAAATATAACAACATAGAACACTCATCCAAAGTGAACAGATGACTAAATAGACATCCATTCCTGGGTATCGTGTTCACAAATCACCTCCTCTTTCAGTAATGTCAATCCTGCAACTCCCATCCACTTTTGAACCCTACTTCAGGCTTTCTCCCTCTATTTATGCTTCAAACCATCTGTTTTCACCACATTCGAGATCCCAGGCTGGTGTCTTCTCAATAAAACCTTCATTACAATAAAATCGCCTTCACCTAAGAAATCCCTCACCTTCTGGTCTTTCTCTCTAATAGATTGTAAGCTCACAGGAGCAGGACCTTCTGTGGTAGTATGTTTCTGTCTATATATATATTGTCATGTATTCATCGCCGTTGTGGTAGCTCTACAAAATAAATGTACTGTAAACTAGAGCACACTCTTAATCTGTCCGAGAGACATGGCACGTTGGTCTGTAAACACAATCCTATATTACTTCTGGTTCAATTCTTCCTCATTTGTACTTCTGCCAATTAATGACATATTCCAGTCACGTTATTAGATCGTTTGTTGATTTAGTTTTTTTTTTATTCAAGTAGTAATCCAAGTTTGTGTTTAATTTTTTGGATACTTCAGGTCAACCTACGGTGCATCCTGTTTTTAAGTAAATAGGATGAACTTATTTGGATTTTACAGGAACGAGTTATCAGTAGAAGTGATTTTTCTGAATTTAAATCTTTTATTGACTGGGGAGATACATTAAATGCTCACCTATTGAGGTTAATTCACTAAAACTAGAGTTGGAAGCAGAGTCTCAACTCATTGAATTAAAAATGCAGTACGAAGGGTCGTGTCCCTGTAGTTTTTCTTGGTTGAGCTTAGTGTCCCATGAAGGTCAATAGAGGTGGCCCATCATAATAATAAGTGATTGTGACCTCATCTTCTACAGAATCTCATGCCTACACCCTTTTCATGAATAAACCCAAATGCAAACTGTCTTTGCTTCATTTTCTCAGACTCTGTATGATTATTTCTCCCCATTGTTATCTCTGTGTCAAGTTTGTTAATTGGTGTCAATTGGTTCAGGCGGACTTTGTGGGTGAGGAGAAGGGTTAGAACTTCAGGACCAGAAATAGATTGGATAAAGCTGGCCCGGGCACCCTGAGACAAACATGTTCACTTTTAAACTAAATATCTCCAAAATAATTGCACTTGTTTACAAACCAAAGCTATAAGTAGTTTTAAGAATGAAAATAGTAATGCCAGAGGCCGTGATGGGGCACTTCCTCTTTAAATACCCAGGATCTGGGACAATGTTCACCGCGTTAGAAGCTTAAAAATTAATGTGCAACCCACGGCTAAACCAAGTGAAGACAAAAGACGAGCTCTAACCGCACACTGGGAACACCACGTTCTGTTTTTATGTTTTCAATGGGCATAGCTGTTAAACATACCCTTTGTTCTAATGGTTTTGTTGCTGTTGGTATTTATTTTAGGATCATCATGCATGACCAACGTCTAATTTCTTGTATTTGTTTTTTTCCTCTCTTTTTTTCCAGGTCACCACATACAGACCTCGAAGGAATCATGTCCCTGTAATAGCTTCTAAAAAGTAAATGGTCGTCACAGGTCTCTGTAACAACATTAAATGAAGCAAAAGCATGGTTATTTTTTTCAAGGACATCGAATGGACAACCAAATACTCCGGAAAGGACAGTTTCTGAATTCTAGCGCTCCAGATTACAGATTTAATATTTAGAACACCGACTAATCTTATTGTAAAGCTGGGGATATTACATTTATCTATTACCAATTTAACTTACAGCTTATATTGTCATTGTTTGTAGAAAATGTGGATTTAATGAAAAATATTTCTAATTTGCTCTCGGGCATGAACATTTTCATTAATTTAACCCCAAACACACTATATTGTTTGAAGATTTAATCCATTCATGTGATAAACGTTTTATGAGACGTCTCTATGCAATTTTGAAAGGGCATATGGTCTGCTCCTACAAAAATGTATTAAAATATTATCGTAAGACATTATTATTGCCAATATTATACCAAGTCAAAAGGAAAGGGTCTGTATTGGTAGTAAACAGGAACAGGCTTTGTCTCCAATAAATTGTTACTTATGTGATATTCATTTAATTTGTGGTTAGCCAAGTTTATTGAGAATTGTAGCTCCTAACGTAAGACTCATGTCTTTATCAGTCCTTGATGTTGTCATAGATTCAGGAGCCTATCCCATGCCTATTTAAATTCTCTCACTGTATTAGCCTTTACCACTCCTACCGGGAGGCTGTTCCATTCTATCACTCTCTCTCGTAAACCTTTCTTACATTACATCTAAACCTCTGACTCTCTAGTTTTAGACTTTATGTTCTAACAGTTCTCCTCCCTTAAACTAACTTCCCTCCTGTACTTTAATTATTTAAATGTTTCAATTAAATATCCCCTCTCTCTCTTTGCTACTAAAGCCTCCCACTATACAACCCAGCACTCTTCTTGCTTTTTCCAACATTTTGTTGCATTGTCCCCTTACCTTTAAGAAATAATTACTCCTAAGTCCTTCGCTTCCGCAGTCACCATACCTAACAGGGGGCGGGGAGGGGCTGGCCCCAGTGATGCTCGGCCAGCCCCTGGGCCAGTGAAAACTGCGGGAGAGGTAATGAGGTGTGGAAGAATGAATAGGTAACTGAATGAATGAGTTAGTGAGTGAGTGTTCAAGGGCAATAATGGCACAGGCAGGCTGTTTCAAGGGCAGCGTGGGACTCTCTCTGACTCTCTTTCTCTCTCTATATATATACACATGTATATATATATATATATATATACCGTATTGGCTCGGATATAGGCCGTCCCCGTATATAGGCCGCACCCTAAAAGTTTGGTGCTTTTTAAAAGAAAAAGTTTTTTTAATAGACATGCTACCACTCTGTCCCCCCCCCCGAGATATGCTGCCACTCTCCACCCCCCCGAGATATGCTGCCACTCTGCCCCCCGAGATATGCTGCCACTCTCCACCCCTCGAGATATGCGGCCACTGTCCTCCCCCCCGAGATATGCTGCCACTGCCCCCCCCAAGATATGCTGCCACTGTCCTCCTCCTCCCCCCCCGAGATATGCTGCCACTCTGCACCCCCCCCCTTGACTTACCAGAGCAGACTCCCGGGTGTCTTGCAGGGATGGCGGGGGACATCTACGCAATACGCGTATACAACTTCCGGTGCCGGCACTCAGTGGATGTTCCGGCACCGGAAGTTGTATACGCGTATTGCGTAGATGTCCCCCGCCGGCCCCGCAAGACACCTGGGAGTCTGCTCTGCTAAGTCTTGGGGGCAGAGGTAAAACGCATCGTGCGGACGTTCACCGGCAGCGGCAATGCGCATAAACAACCTCCGCTGCCGGCACGTCTGCACGATGCGCTTAGACAACCCCCCCCGTGGGAAGTGCCGGCAGGGGAGGCTGTCTGAGCGTATCAGAGAGTAGGATACAGGTCCCCTGCACCGCTGCGGGGGATCTGCATCCTAACCCTGCTGCTGCCCGGCGCCCAGAACTGCATGTCCCGGGCGTCGGGCGCTAGACCCCGAATATAGGCCGCACCCCCACTTTAAAGACTTAAAGTGGGGGGAAAAAATGCGGCCTATATTCGAGCCAATACGGTATATATACATATATATATATATATATATATATATATATTCCTTTTTCAGAACAAGTTAAGCCCTTAATAGATACCTTGTTAGATAACCATCAAATGATATAATGGTAAAAGCAAACAAAAACTTATTTATACCATTATTTTGTCATTTATGTCAAACCAAGTTTAAACTTTTTTTTTTTTAAATAAAAGCACATTTTGTCCATTGAAATAACATGAAATACAGCACAGACGGTGTTAATGTTGTAAATGACTATTGTAGCTGGAAACAATTTTAAATAGAATATCTTCATTGGTGTACAGAGGCCCTTTATCCCCCCCATCACTCCTGTGTTCCAATGGCCCTTTATCACTCCCATCACTCCTGTGTTCCAATGGCCCTTTATCACCCCCATCACTCCTGTGTTCCAATGGCCCTTTATCACTCCCATCACTCCTGTGTTCCAGTGGCCCTTTATCACCCCCATCACTCCTGTGTTCCAATGACCCTTTATCACTCCCATCACTCCTGTGTTCCAATGGGCCTTTATCACTCCCATCACTCCTGTGTTCCAATGGCCCTTTATCACACCCATCACTCCTGTGTTCCAATGGCCCTTTATCACCCCCATCACTCCTGTGTTCCAATGGCCCTTTATCACGCCCATCACTCCTGTGTTCCAATGGCCCTTTATCACTCCCATCAATCCTGTGTTCCAATGGCCCTTTATCACTCCCATCACTCCTGTGTTCCAATGGCCCTTTATCACCCCCATCACTCCTGTGTTCCAATGGCCCTTTATTACTCCCATCACTCCTGTGTTCCAACTGCACGCTGTGGTCACTGATACAAGTTTAAGTTTAAAAGGCTGATTTTAGAAAACTCTTTTGCAATTATGTTACAGCTAGAAATTTCCTTTTTTTCTATGAAAGCAGCTAACACATATACATATTGTGCTGTAATCCACAGTAGCTACTCAGCCTATGTCTTTTTTATTTAAAAAATGAATTGATTTGAATTGTTTAATTGTTTTACTTTTGGAGACGCCGCTAACCGGTCTCTGACCGATCGGGAGTGACCTCATCGCAGAAGGTGAAGCCTTCATGTTTAACTGTAAACACGGGGCTTTCTTCTTTAATCAAAGTCTTGCGTGTGCAATTAAACGTGCTAGACTGCAGCTCTGATGGAGGAAGGTGGCTGCTCAGAAGGCAATTGGTAGCCGACAATGCTTTAAAATAGTATTTTTAAAGATTAAGTGCAGGACACAAAGTGTTACTACACAGGATTTACATAATTAACATAAGACAAAAAAAATATTTTTTTAAAAAATGCTAAACTACATAAATGTCATACATTTTTATTATTGGAAAAAAAAAGGTTTAGTAAATCTTTACAGAGAGATTTCTTAAGCCATAATTACCACATCATTGAGACGTTCATCAGTTTTTTCTTTGTTGCAGCAAAGAACTCATTACTAATGGCCATCTTGTATGGCATCGATTTACTAATAAGGTAATTAGTAGACAATCATTGGTCGAGATGTACAGCTGACTCAGCTGTACCCAGAAAGCTAACGATCTCATCTTACTGATTGAGATGTTATCTGTATCCGGACCTGACCAGACACCTGTTGCAAGTCCATTCATTTACTTTGGTTTCTTATACTATATAATCACAAAAAGGTTTTCCATTTTAATAAAATATTTGGGTTTATAAAATGTTCATAAAAATGTTTTTTTTAAAAAGTAACAAAAATAAAACAAACAACAAAAAATTCCTTTGTTTGCACATAAAATGTAACCCAAAGGTGTTCGATGGGGTTGAGGTCAGGAATGTGTGCTGCCAGTCAAGTTCTTCCACACCAAACTTATCCAACCATGTCTTTAAGGAACTTGCTTTGTGCACTGGGGCGCAGTCATGCTGAAATAGAAAAAACCTTCCTCAAACTGTTCCCTCAAAGTTGGAAGCAAACAATTGTCTATAATTTATTTGTATGATGTAGCATTAATATTACCCTTCACTGTAACTGTGCCCAAACCCTGAAAAACAGCGCCATGCCATTATCCTTCCTCCACCCAACTTTAAAGTAGGCACTATGCATTCCAGTAGGTAGCGTTCTTCTGGCATCTGCCAAACCCAGACTCATCCATCAAACTTCTAGATTAAGCATAAATCATCACTCCAGAGAACACATTTCCAGTGCTCCAGAGTCCAGTGTTGATGTGCTTTACACCACTCCAGGCGATGCTTGGCATTGTGCATAGTGATCTTCTGCAGCTGATCAGTCATGGAAACCCATTTCATGAAGCTCCCGACTCACAGCGCTTGTGCTGATGTTGCTTCTGGAGGCCGTTTGGAACTGTGTAGTGAGCGATGCTACAGAGGATAGTGGATTTTTGTACACACTACACACTTCAGGATTGGCAGCCCCGCTCTTTGAGTGTGCGTGGTCTGGAGCTTTGTGGCTGAACTGAGCTCTGAACAATGTGCTTGCTTTTATACACCTGTTAGTGATGGGTGCGGCTGAAACACCTAAACCCAATATGTCACACTATATATTGTCTGTCTATCTACCTACCTACACATCTATCTACATATCTATCTACATATCTATCTACATATCTATCTACATATCTATCGTGTTTCCATTTGTTCAGAGAGCTGAACCATGACTTCAGATTTTTTGTTTACATGGGATAATCAGATGCTGTCTTTCTACTCGATTAAATTGGCATGACCAGGCATTAGATTGTGAGTCCAATGTAAATGTTTACCAAATGTTCCAGCTAGCACGTATCCTTTATTAATATACATCTCTAATATGTGTTTGGTTTCTCTATGAGTTTTAGAAGGGTAGTATTGTCTATTATATATCTTGAGGCTACCAAATGGATGTAAAATGCTAAGAAAAGACATGCTATCATTGCAATCAATGAGAGCGCTTTCTGCCCATGCACATGGGGGTCTCATTAGACCCCCTCTGAACCCTCGCCAATCCAGCACTGGCCAACAGAGCCACACACTCTTTGAACATAAACCTGGAGCCGGCAGCTGGATATATCTAGCTATTGGCTGCACCTACTGGCCGCTGGCTTTAATGTACCAGCGCCACCTTGTCAATGTCAGTCCGGTCCTGCAACTAGCTAGGAGGTAGAGAAAGGGCAAATGCATATGGTGGGTGTAACAGGAACCAGGGGGTCTTCTGGGGCATCCCTGGCCATCATTGCTGTCTTCCTTGTTGAGATGTGTAGCCACCTCTGATTCACAGAGTAAAGGTGCTCCTCCGTGGAAAAGAATCTCCCAATGAACCGTACCACAACATGACACAAGTATGCAAGACAATACACATTATTGGGACTGGGAATAATTTTTATAGCCACTTTTCCAAAGAAATGGGGAAATTCAGAAATTAATGAATTTAAGTCAATGTAAAATTGCAGTCCCAATAATTTTCCTAAAGCGGGGGCCAGCATCGGTTACAGTGGAATTCTACGGAATCTCTCCATGCAATGGTGGCAACACCGAAATTTAAAGGGACGGCTCAGCTATCATATCCATTAAAGTGCAGATGATGGCTGGAAGGTCCCTTAAGGAGATCACTTTGTCACAATGCATTAACAATAGTCTTGGATTGCGAAGACAAAGAGTCCTCAGCTCAGTGTTACAATCACAAATGCTTTTTCTCCGAGTGAAACAACCAAAAGTCGAACCTCATGCTGATTTATCTTAATGAATATTTGTTCAAAACAATACACATTTCATAATACAGCCATAGGCCTGAAGTACAATTTATATCCATGTTCTCTGGTGGAAGATAAAAACACAGCAGGCATAGCAGTAGACTTTGCAGAATATTTCCCAAACAATAAAAAGTTTGGAACAGTTTGTTCTAATGTTAATGTTAATGTTTTCTTTTTTTTTTATTTTATTGTTTTAAATGTTATTTAGTTCCCAAGAAAAGAATGATAATGTTAAAAGAGTAATAATGTTCCCTTAAATTTTTAATGATAAACTATTTAAAAAAATATGTTGGCTTTAGGTGCAATAAAGCGAGAGGGCGAAGACATACTCCTCTAATCACGTACAGAAGAAGATAGGAATTTAATGTTAAATAAATATAATCTTGAGTTCTGAAATAGTGGTTATATCTGATAAAAGCTGCCACATGCTAAGTTTGACAAGACAATAAATCCAGGACAGCATTAAAATGCATTCTGGGAAATAACCCATATTTTAAAAAAACATGTTGGTTTATACGACTGGGCAAATTTTTGTAAACCTTTCCACCAAGCAGCATGATTGTTAGTATGAAATGTCTTTTATGATAGAGATTTCCAATTAATACTTCATATTAAGAGTATAAACATATTAAGAATGCGATATAGTGGTAAATGTGAGGTTTTTTTTATTAAAGGCATTTTTTCCTTATACCTCAATGGCTATTCTCGAAAATACCTAAACTCGTGGAGTCTCGGATCCAGGCTCCTATACAGAATCATTGAGTGATTTTGGAATTACACAGCATGTCTCATATCCATACCTGGGAACTTCTGGGCTCCGGCTACCCGGAGCCTTCCCTTGCGGGACGCGGCCAGGACTGCACACTGACGTCTCGCTGATGTCGGGGGAGTTCCCGCTGACGGCAGCGGGAAACACCCCCATTTAAAGGAAAATGGGCGGGGAGCGGGGCATGCCAAGACCCCGTTCCCACGACCCAGAGGATTCGGGTCTTGACCCGGAGAAGCGGAGGAGCAGCGCTCACCCGGCAATCTCCGGGTCAAACCCGGAGATTTCCCAGGTATGCTCATATCTTTCCTTAAATCTGAACAAGAAACCTTATGTAAGGCTTATGTAACTTTAAAACCGGGAACGGGCTGAAAATTGGCCCTGGTACTTGGCCAGCAGACTATAACTGCCACGACAGCAACTCTGAACTCTTTCACAGTGTGCAGCCACGTATGTCAAACCAGACGCCATTAACTGAAGGACTGGATCAAGTACACAAGTGCTGATTAGGGGGCTATTGGGCACTGGCCCACCAGTGTGCCCAATTGCTAGTCCAGGAATGTTTGCATCCTTCTCTACACTGGCTCCACCTGGCCCTTATGGGCTAACACAGCCATTTTATTTTTTTCCCTTTAAGATATACAAGCTGAGATCATAGTCTTTTTATCTTGTAACTCTGGCCCAATTTTCGTTCCCAATGCCATGAATAATTGTTCCTCTCGCTTGTGTTGGCTAATTGGGCATTTTATGCTTCTTTTTTAATATTTTTAGTTCTGTTTATAATTTTTTTAAACTGCCTCTATTTTGATTTCTATTTTAACACTTTCTGTTTGTACCAAAGAGGTCTGCATACTAATTATTGCCAAAGAATGATAGAAAACGAGTCCCTCCTAAAACGGTGTGTTAAGTGTGGCTTGCCACTCAACTTATGCACCATCTCTACTAAGCAAAAGTGAACTAAATGTGGATTTAGGAATATGTACAGCCCGTCCTTCATATAAACATTTGTGGTATGTTGGTACACAAAGTTACCTATCGGTCTTAACATGTCTTACTTGGTATTAACATAAACCACTGGAACCCGTCTGAAGCAGGACAGGTGTGGCATGAATGCCAATATTGCTAAGAGCAAAGAGGTGGGAAGGAGAAACACACACACGGCTCACAAAACAAGCGTAAATTAGCCAATTATCTTTATACGCTTCGGAGAGAGATTCAACAAATTCCTGGGATAGCACAATATGTGATACAAGACTGCAATAATACTATGAAAATCATAACTTTCCCAACAGAATCCAGAAATACCAACTATTATGTTTGCATACAGGCACAAAGTTTTGTGAAAATAATTGAATTTAATTTATTACGGGTTTTTTGCACCATTAAATACTATTGTGTGGTAGTGAAGAAGTTAAAAGTATATATTATCATAGTAAATGGGCAGGGTTACCGAATGCTGAGGAATAATCTTGCATATCATGAGACAGGAGACCAGGGCCCTGTGGCGTGTGGAGCCCAGGGTGTCTGGACTTTTGAGTAGGGGGGGGTTGGCAACATCATCACATAACAGCCGTGAGAGAAATGATGAGAACTTTACAGCAACCGGGGCTGTTGCTATGTTCTAAAAAAGAGTAAATGCACAATAATAACTTTGAGATACGCCACACTTGTATCATGAAAACCATGTGCCCGGAGCGATAAAATATGCCACAAACTAACATACACTCACTCTAACACCATACACTAACATATACTTACACCTATGCCTATAAACAAACTAACAACATACACTAATACACACGCTCATGCTAACACCATACACTAAAACCCACACAAACGGTAACACCAAATACTAACATATGCTTATGCTAACACCATAAACTAACACACACTCTAACACCATACGCTGACATACGCTGTCAAATATAAATAAACTTTAAAAGTTCTGTAAGCAGTCTCACGAAAGCTCTAAGGCCTACATTAAAGGCAAAATCTATGAATATGTTCTTATACCTTCTGAACGTCTGTCTCAGTAGCATTTTTGCTGAAGGATGCCGGGGGATCGTTGGCTAAACCAAGGGAGCTGATTTTTGAGTATATTTTGGGAAGAGTTAATTTTATAGTTTTAACTGTTCGATGGGATACTAGCAGCGAAATAAACGTTGTTTTAATTTACTATAAATCCCATTACTATGTACTGTATATTTTATGTATATTCCTTTGTTTTCAAATAAATTACATATATATATAAATAAAAAGTCAAATGTAAATTCCTTCCAGCTATGGGTTATTTCCCATAATGCTTCATTTCACAAACCTATGACTGTGGCTTTGTAACCATTGTTAAAGAAAGATTTGAACAGTTCTGTTATCAATATTAAAACAAACAGTACCCAAGAAGCTTAAAGCATGCCCACACAATCAAGCCAAGACCGGCCATCTGGCACACCAGGCAAATGCCATACAAACAACAAAGGCTCCAGCGGCTATATATGCCCAGCTGCGCAATACGTAAATCTAATTCATTGGCGGCCTCCGACCTTAAAGCGCTAAGGCTGCGTCATCATCTGCCATCCATCCCTGTACATAATCTTAATCACCAAGAATAATTACAGTATTTTACTATGATTACTAACTCTGTATTCAATAAATAAACAGGACATAACACATGCATTACATGCTTGTACTTACAGAAACAAAAGGTGAAGAGGGCCCTGCTCAAAGAGCTTACACTCTAATATGAGCAGCGTATATAGATAATACAATTTAGTTGTTATTGTGGACACGTACAACATTTTATTTGTTTAATGTATGGGTAGACCTTTTGATGAACTTTAAATCTAGCATAACTCCAATGAGAAACAAAAATATGCCTGGCAGAGAACAGCTGAGGCTTCCACTGATAGAATCTCTGTGATATTAAGGAATTCTAAGCATGAGAAAATCCACGGAAGGAGAGAGCTGTCAAGGGAGGTTTTGTCAATACTGATAAGACAAAAAAAACAACAAGGGTGGAATATTTATCAGATGGAAGATGTATGATACCGTATTTGCTCGATTATAAGACGAGGTTTTTTTCAGAGCAAATGCTCTGAAAAATACCCCTCGTCTTCTAATCGGGGTCGTCTTCTAATCAGACCTCAAATAGAGTCTGATTAGGAGACTAAGATCCAGATCCCCCGCACCGCTGCAGGGGACCTGGATCCTCCTGTCTCACCCCCCCCATCATACACACACACACTTACCGGTGCTTCCTGCTGTATTGCCGGGGCAGCGGGTTGACGTCTACGCGATCCGCGTAGACAACGTCCGCTGCAGCCGGAAGGAGGTGTGGCTAGCAGCGGGGGTTGTCTGCGTCCGTCGCGCAAACCTTCCCCGACTGTCAGAGATCAGAGTTCCCCGCACCGGTGCGGGGAACTCTGATCTCTGACAGCCGGGGAAAGTATACGCGACGGACGCAGACAACCCCCCGCTGCCAACTCCACCTCCTTCCGGCTGCAGCAGAAGGCGACGTCAACCCGCTGCCCCGGCTGGAAGCACCGGTAAGAGAGGGCTGAGAGGGGAGGGGAGGGGAGAGTGTGTGTGTGTGTGTTAGTTAAATGGGGGTATAGGGTGTGTGTGTGTGTGTGTGTGTGTGTTAAATGGGGGCATAGGGCATTTCTGGAGTGGCGTTAAGGGGGCATTTAATAGAGCACTCTGCCTCCTGAAATGCCTTATACACCTATATGCCACTCTGCCCCATAATATGCATTTTAACCCCCTAAATGCCAGAGTGGCATATAGGGGTATAAGGCATTTCTGGAGGCAGAGTGCTCTATACAATGCCTTTTAACTCCCTTAATGCCACTCTGCCTCCTGAAATGCCTTATACCTCCCTATATGCCACTCTGCCCCATAATATGCATTTTAACCCCCTAAATGCCAGAATGGGATATAGGGGTATAAGGCATTTCTGGAGGCAGAGTGGCATA
This sequence comes from Spea hammondii, assembly GCA_029215755.1. Taxonomy (NCBI): domain Eukaryota; kingdom Metazoa; phylum Chordata; class Amphibia; order Anura; family Pelobatidae; genus Spea; species Spea hammondii. The sequence continues at coordinate 176,546,403 of JARDYJ010000001.1, read as the reverse complement.
TAGGGGTATAAGGCATTTCTGAAGGCAGAGTGGCACATAGGGGGTCAAAAGGCATACCATGGGGCACAGTGGCATATAGAGGGTTAAAAGGCATATCATGGGCCACAGTGCCATATTGGAGTGGCAAGCCTGGGGGCAGATGTGCGTAACTGGGGGACAGGTTGGAAAATACAAGAAATAAAAACAAAAAAAATATTTTTCTCAATCATAGCTTTTATTAAAAAAAATAGTTTACATGAATTAACATTTACTGGTAAAACTTTTTTCCTTTAGGGTCGTCTTATATTCAGGCTTTTTCTTTTTTTCCTAAGTTAATATTCAGATTTTGGGGGGTCGTCTTATAATCAGGGTCGTCTTATAATCGAGCAAATACGGTATATCATAATGGTGGAAATTGTCCTATTTTTGCTTATGTCAATATAAATCATAAATCATAGAATGAAAATGTTTTACTGAAAATGTGATTATTTCTGCATTGTGAACTAACGATTATCATTGTAAAAAACCAATGTACCAATAAGATCATTGAAACATTTCTATCATTTAAAGAAAACAAATACAACTTCAGGATATCCATATATCTATCCCATATATATGTAATGTTTTGCAACCACATTCATATGTAATTTCCTTATTTTTATTGGAAGTGTATAAATCTGCTTCTAAAGTACGATGGGACTGTTTTGTTAAGACAAGCAATAGATCTCCCCAAACCTGCAAAGTATTTAATACTTATTTATTCCTATGTCCTCCTCCGCTGTATATTTGATTTCCCCTTTTATTCCATGTTACCAAATTAAATCATCTCTCTTCATCATTCAACTATAAACCACGTATATAGAGAGAGTCTACGGAAGAGGCTTCTTGTACCTTATTAAATGTCACGTTTCCTTTTGTAAAAAAAATGCTAAATAGTTTTTTTTATATTTTACAATTTGGAAAATTCTACAAAATCGAAAAAAGCCTAGTTTGTAAAATAGTTACTATTTTAGTAACTGCACCCCTGGGCTAAACGTTGCTCTAGTTACTTGCTTATTTTTACGTGGCTTCACAATTTCTTTTATGGTAGGGAGGAATTTCAAGAAATTCCAGTTCGAGGGAAGAAGTGCCATTTTTTGCCATTCCCTATTCTTCTCAGGACCCATTTTTTTTATATGTACTGCCGGCGTACCTATGCCAGAGTGGTGGGGTCGATCTGCCCCAGGGCCCAGGGTGCCTACTGCCATGGGGGTGCCTTCACCATGCTGAAGCCCTGACGCTGCATAGAAAATTTGGCACACATATAAAAGTGGGCACCCTAGGGATAGGGGTTTGAAAAAAATAATTTTGTTGTATGTGGGGGGGGGCAAACAATGATCAGCCCTATCAAATGCACAAAATATGCCGCTGATATGTACATTCCTATGTTTATTTTGCATTGTAACACATATTGTATAAGTCAGCCAGGTTTATATATTTTTCCAAAGAAACAAATTGGTAGGACTCCCTGTGTATACATATAGCTTCATGTAAATCTCAAGAGAGACCTACAGAACTATTACAAATTAAACATATTTATTTATATAAACACATTCATTTGCCACAAGTCCATTCTGCATGAAACAAAACAGATAGTGTGTAAAGTAATAATTCCATGGACCAAAAGCATATGGTACCCAATCACATATGATATTGGTATGCATTCTAATAAAACTCACGTATGCACAACCAGACCCGGAGCCCCACGAGGGGTATTTATTTTACACATATATTGCAATAGATTTTTTTACTACTTACTGTCCAGGATTTACAGAAAGACAAGAGATTGTGATACATGAGTAACAGACGTAGTAAAATCCTCTTTTTCTCCATGGTCTATTAATGTAGAATTTTCTCGGGAATGTTACCTGGCCCCCAGAGTCTGCTAAATACTGCCTGACTGGTTATTAGAAGTGTGCATGTATAAATAATCTTAATAATAATATAATTCAAGTGACTTACAAAGTCAACAAAGCTACAAAGTGTCATCTTGTCTTTGTCGCATTGTAACACATCGTAGGTGTATATGATATATGATCTGGAGTACGCTTCACAACTTCACCATTGGAACAACACACTGACGGTAATTGTCCCGGGACACTTTTTCTTTAATTTAAACTCTTTTTATTTGCAAAAAAGGACAATGTATATAATCTATACATGAGCAAGGATAGCGTCTCAGTTGTGTAACAGACAGAACTTCTACAATGTTTATTACTATGACGAGTGGCCTAAGAGGTAGGTTGTCAAGTGTTAGTCACACCTGGTAGGCCAAGTTGTACATTGTCCTTCTGGGAACATCATAAAGAAACCCCCTGAGACATTAAGCACCCCAAGTCGGGCATTCTGAAAGCCCGACCGCACACCCGGTCTCACCTCTCACTGAATGTGATCAGAACATTAAAACATAACTTAATATAAAGGGGATTGGGACCCTAAGTAGAAGGTTGACCCAGTAAGTTTGGCAAAATATACCAGTCTGTGTTGCGGAGTGTCTGATGGAGAAAAGTCCATGTAGAAACACCTAAAGTTACAATGTATGGGGCCTCATTGATTAAAAACAATTGCTTTGGTTTTTTTCTGCAAGGATTCTTCAATCTATTCTGAAAATAAAGTATAATCTGGCATGGCTAATGTGGGGGGATGGGGACTTATACGTGGCTCTTTCCCCCCTGACAGCTGAGATAACCCCCAGTAACATTTTGTCTTTCATTACATTACATTTCATACATCTGTTATTTGATACAACGGCAATTAAAGCCCATTGTATAGATAAGTTCAATTATAGACCCAGCTTGTTGGTGCAATAATTGCCGACTGGTGATATCTAAATCTGGTGATCATGGGACATGACCATAGACAATGTAATATATCTGCACGTTATTCAGAACATTTTGGACACTTAGAATTATAAGATCATTTTATTTGAAATCTCAGTCGGACTGTAACGTAGGAACTATGAGGTATTTTCAAGCACATTTGCCTGTAAATTTTAGAGACTTAAATCTTGGAGGACTTGGCAGTAGCCTCGACGATTTGTTCTATGTCCCATGACGAATTTAATGTATGAATAAAAATAGCATTGTTTCGTATCTAAAAGAATGAGACCCTTGCAATTCCTATCATATGTCATATACATTTTTTTTTATCATCGGGAGGCTGTAGTCGGGAGGAATGACGCACTTTAACCAATCATTTAAAGGAAAATGTTGGAGTCTATTTTGCACGGCATCTTATAGTTCATGGAATTCAAAAATGAGATGCTTGTCTCATTTTACTCCTCCCTCAGCTGCCTCCAGTGAAAACAGGAAGCATTCACCAGTACACTTCCTGCACATGCCCGGTAGAATTCCTATTCTAGTCAATGAGTTTGCATTGAAATCAATAGAAGCAGCACTAGCCAATCACATGTATGATATGAGAACAGTGATGTTCTGCTAGCATTCACCAGATTGGCTGGTGCTTCAATAATTTCAACAGGAGTGCTGCTGTGCAAGGAGTTTACGCTCAGTAGAGGCAGCCCAGGCTGGGAAGAGTGAAGTGAGACAGTGTGATGCAATATGGATTAAAAAATTTAAATACAGTTTTAGTAGATGAGCAAACCTAGGAAGCCATTAATTTACAGTGAAAATGAACATAATCTGCTCACCAAAGAATCAGCCCAACAATAGTGATTGTTGGTGTGTCACTTGGAAACAATAGTTCGTTCGAAAATACTAGCTACAGTCTGTTAATATCAAAAAGGACCTTACCATTAAAAATAGAATGTTGCTATTAATATATTGCCATATAATTTGGCATTATAATGTGTTTGTTTGTTTTTATTTGCGTAAGTACTTACATACATTTACTAATATGTATTTTTTAGTTACTGTCCTGCTATCCCGGGTAACTGCCCCATTGTTATGCTTTCGTGGGTGGTAGGGTGTGGATGGGTCAGTTGGAAAGATCTTCTTATGGGAACCCCAGGTTCGACAGAGCGTTGCACTATTGCAGCATCTCCACTGCAGCTCCCCACTTTTTAATACCCCACTTACATATCTGCTTCTCCACGCCTTACAAAAATATGAACATTAAAACTGCTGTACACAACAAATAAGACGATTATCGTCACCATGAGGGGGCATGGAAAATGCAGCTTTAACCTTCCTCGTTTTCGCTGCTCGGAGAATAATTCCACCTACCGTGCATCATGCACAAATTACCTTTGTATAGATTTCTATAGCCATCTAGAACATTTGTAATACCTCTGCTGTCAGTTCCTAGTTCCTTCTCATTTTGTATCTCTCTTGATTAATGCAGTGGTGTAGATAATTAGAACAGCCTTCCAGCAGAAGTGGTAGAGGCTAGTAGAGTAAGGTAATATAAACATGCATGGCATAAGCATAGAGCTATCTTATATCTAATAGACAAAGACTAATTAAGGTCTGAGTCCTTCAATAAAAAAAATGGGCCGTCTGCCATCAAATTCTGTTCCTTCATGGATTATGTATCTTTATTCATATCTACGTAAACTCTTTCAGTGTTGAAGAGTTCATTCTCCCACCTTTCTCTACCTTTCCTAACACACCTTACTTCTCTTGAAATTAATAACATCTGATAGTGGTAGACAGAAGTTAAAGGCCTGTTCCCGTGTTAAAGTGATTTGTAATGAAGAGCTGCACTTCATTGGTTGATGCCAGACGAACTCCCTGGCGATGACCAATAGAGTCGCTCTTCACACCAATCACTTTAACATGGAAACGGACCTTTCACTCCTGACACTGACACATGGCCTGGGGGGACCATTGGTTTTGGCGCCTGGAGTTGAAGGTCTGTAAGAGCCACTCTGTTGCCAGAGGAGCTCCCTGCCAGCAACCAATAGACTCGCCCTTAAGGACCTTTAACTCTTGACACTGAAACATGGCCTGGGGACTTGACTGGCTTCGGTGTCGGGAGTTAAAGGTCCATAAGAGTGACTCGCTGGGAGTCGCTGGGATGGGCCTCTTCTGGCATCAACCAATGAAGTGGCAACCACTAGAGTCTCTCTTACAGACTTTTAACTCCTGACACCAAAACTTGGCCCAGGAAGACCACTGGTCAAACTATAACTGGAGAAACAATGCATTATTTCATGACTTAGTACTCTGTAAGTACTTTAATATGTATTTTTCAAAAACAAAAAAGGACCTACCCGAGGTAGAAGCGAAGCAACCAATTGGTGGCAGGATATCATTCCCATTGAAATACCTTTAAAGGTTATGAGGAAACGGACTTCATTAACATAAGTAAGACTATATATGTATATGTACAATGGCCACCTCCAGATCTAGAGATAAAGAAACTTTTTTAAACAATGCAAAATCCAGGTCTTTCCAGCGCTATATAACATTCCTATTTACAACACAGAGTAAATGTCAAATAAAAATAAATAAAATAAATAAATATATATATATATATATATATATATATATATATATATATATATATATACACAGTATATCTAATTTATGTGTTGAAGCTCTATTGATCTATTCTTGATGCTGAAATAGGCATAGATCCTGAATTGATATTAGGTTTATATTGCACGATGCTTTTCATTTCTGTTCAAACCCGCTTGTTAGAGCATTTATCGGCTGGATGTCTTCTGCCCTGACTTCTAATCAATAAATCACAGTAGAATATTGAACGACCTAGCTCACGATGCCAATAGGAAATAATATTTAAACGATATTTAAATAGGAATCTGCCTTATTTTTTACTGTAGACCAGAAGTCCATGCTTTTGAAAGTATGTTTTAATTGTGGGTAGCCCACAGTACTGGCTAGGAGAGATCTATAGATCTATTAGCCCTTAAAATGTCTCTAATGATAACTCCACTAAGACCACGGAGCATTCATCACACAATCAATCGCTTTAAAGTATTTTCCACTAAGAATGCAGAGCAGGAACCCATCCAATGCTGCCTAAGTATTGCTGTGTAGTATTTCTTGCTAATATATCTAATTAAGGCTGTGCTCACAAAAGATAATTAATCAGACTGGGCCTCCGCAGAAGATAAAGTATTGTGTTGCTTATTGAACTGTAGACATAACATAAACATTTCCTTGTGCATCATTATGCTAAACTTAAAGAAAATGTGTGATTTTTTTTAAAAAAAAAATCAAAAAATTGCAACTTAATAAACTAAAAATAAACATACACTATATAATATATAAACTGATGAAGCTAATATATATATATATGTATACTCGCTAGCCGCTTATTAGGTACACCTGTTCAGTTGTTTGTTAACACAAATAGCTAATCAGCCAATCACATGGCAGACGTACCACGTTTCCCACAGACACGTGGTACAAATAGCTAACTAGAATCAATAGAATACATTTGGGATGATACTTCTGTGTGACTACACTGGTACCAGGAGTTAAAGAGTTAAAAAGAAGAACCATGAACCTTACACCCTGATGAAGCCGCACAGAGGTGAAACGCGTTGTGAATTGAGGAAGCGGATTGAACTTTTAAGTTTTAACCAGAATATTAATGGTTACGCGGGACTGAGAACACAAACTTTTGTGTAAGAATTTGTTTTTTTTTTAAATTGAATTAAAAATATTCCCTTTTAATTGCTTTTTCATCTTTTATCTTAATGGAGCTATTGTTTTGGAGGAAGTAATAACGACCAAATGGTCCAGGGGCAACGCAAATAAGCAATTAAATCTAGCAGTGTATATAATAATTGCTTAAATGTGTGCTATATGTTTTTTAATTTATTCGATATTATAAAAAAGACATAAAATAGCTATTTGTCACATATCTAGTTCTTTTAATTAAACAGTTTTTACTTAGTTATGTATTAACGCCCCATGCAATAATGAAAAATAATTATGTTTTGTCCACAATTAAAGCACAGAAGCACAATGGACAAAGTCACCTTGTTTTAATTCTTGACTTGCACGGTACGGAACTTCGAGTGTGCGTGAAGGAGAGAGAAACACGCATTATAATGAAACCCCATACTAAATAACAATAATAATATATTGGTAAAAAGGCACTCTAATTAAATGAGTAGCATGGATGGTACATTTCCAAAAGCCACCTGTGGGGGGTTATATTCACAATTCTCAAAAAAGATCCATGATATTTTCTGTGAAACGAAACACCGAAAAAAATAATAATATGATAAATGAAATATGTCCGGGCATTGCACAGCTGCAACCCAAAGAGAGCCCCCTCCAATGCCCACACGAGACGACAAGCAAAAAAACGAGGTGCGAGCCGACAAGCAAAAAAATGAGGTGCAAGCCGACAAGCAAAAAAATGAGGTGCAAGCCGACAAGCAAAAAAATGAGGTGCGAGCCGACAAGCAAAAAAATGAGGTGCGAGCCGACAAGCAAAAAAAATGAGATTCTTATGCAAAGAGGAAAAGGAAGAAACAAATAGAAAAAAGAAAAAGTGCAGAATGACAAAATTCACGGTGATTTTTTTCCTCCAGTTGAAGCCCAGGTGCAGCGAAAGGCGTTGAGGACGTTAGAGGACATTATTCTGATATTTTTGCACATATTTATTTTTTCACATCTATCTATCTATCTAGCAGTCATTGCACTTTATGGGGGTATCCTGCACTTCATTGGAGGTCCGGATTGAAGCACTTTAAAGGTTCGCCTGTGTTTTTTTGCACATGATGAGTATGCTGTATTTTTCTTGGTGTATCTTTCCTGTTTTAAGAATAGAAGTAAAGGATTTTGAAGATGAACTTGTTTGCACGTCTGTTAGCGAGTGCAATCTTATATACATTTACATATTTATATATATTATTATATTTTGCATTCCACACTATTGTTTTTTTATTTTTCTCTGTTTTCATAAGGGTCTCATTGCTTTAATAGTAGTTAATACTCCCCGGAAACTGGAGCGATTTTTTGGGATTGCAGCCGTTATTGAAGTAACAACAAACCCTAAAAGATCACTCATAGAAAGAAAATAAATAAATTATTGTGACATTTGAACAGCTCGTAGTGTAAATATTAGTATTGAGGATGATCTGAAAGGTCACAGTCTCAGTGATAACTTAGAAGTCGTTTAGAATTTAGAAAATTATATAAGAAACAGTTTGAGTTTCGATTCTAGGAACTCTTCTCTTTAGAATGTTCATGCACATGATATTCCAAATCACAGAAAAAAATAAACCATCAAACAACCATGAAACCCCACTGTGTGTGATGTTTGGAGACAATGAAAGTTGCCAATATCTAACTTTTCAACACTATATAATGAAAAGCTAAATAAATAGATCCAGGTTTTTTGTTTTGACACATTTTTCAGTGATGGGACATACAAATAGAAAATTTCTATTTCTAGTATCTTGGGGTAGATGAAGCTGAACACCACATTCTGCCTTTAAAGGATGTTTCTCCAGTCTCCGGTCTGTCTTCTGGAACACAGCATAATTGCTATTTTTCACCACCTATCTGATTCACTAAAATGTCACTTATAAATCATTAAAAGGTTTTAAAGAGACAGAATTGAGTTTTGTTTGCAGACACATCAGGTCCCAGATAGATTTGGGGCGATTTAATGCAAGTGTATGATAAGCTCAATGCTTAAGATCGTGCCGACGAAATAACGATGTGGTGCAAAAACAAATTTGTATGCATATTTTTATCCACTTTTTATCAAATGTAGGAAAATGTATGCATTGATAAAGTTTATACTTTGGTACAATCAGATTTTCAAGTGCCCCCCCCCCTTATTTTTTTCACATTGACATCTTTGTAAAACAAAAACTAAATTAAAAAGTTGACTTTATGTTATATTTGTTCTGGTCCTCACCTGTCGCTTCTCTGTGCCAGTCGCTCCATTGGCTTCCCATACCCTTTAGAATAAAATTCAAACTGGCCTACAAAGCCCTCCTGTCCGCACCCCCCCCGTATCTCTACCCTCCTATCCAAATACACCCATAACCACTCTCTTCATTCCTTTAATGGCCTGCGTCTCTCTTCTACCATCACTACCTCTTCCCACTCCCGTATTCAGGATTTGTCCCCATGCTGCACCCCTTCTCTGGAATTCCCTTCCTCGTTCCTCGATTTTCGAGAAGCGTACAGCCTTTCCTCCTAACACTCTCAGCCAATATCATATTTAAGCCATCTGAATGACCAACAACCTCTACACATCATCCTGACTCGACCAACTCATCCCCATCCAAGTCGTCCTCTCCTACTGTTTCTCTTCCCCCTCAACCACCGGCTATACCATATATACCTCCTTTCATACCATATTATTTGTGATTTTAATTTATTTTACTGATTCTGTTGTAGCGGCACTACTGAATTTGCTATATAAATTAATTAAATTTAATGCAATATAGTGTTCTGGTCTGATTTTTTTTATTGGGGGAACATTACAAGTACATAAACTCGAGATGACCCAGGACCCCGCAAAAAATGGCATATGTTATATAAAACCCTTATTTATGAATCCATTTTTGCAAAAATAGCCAAGTCAGAGGTTTTTGATCCGTGCCAATTAATGCCAGGCAAGATCCCGACAAACTGCACAGACTAGGTATGTACATGTTTGCCCTGTGCACTAAACTTACCAGGCTACAGGGGTATATGATAAAGTGACAGTTCCAAAAACACTTTGGCAATAAACAGACCCAAATAGTGAATTTCAATTCCCACCGGGCGATAACACTCATTGGTGTCATATGTCCAATGTTTCTCGTTGGATAGTGACATCACAAGCTCAACGTTTACTTCTACACAAGAATAAATAAATAGGGGACATAGATAATTTTTGTGTGTTCCTTAAAAAGCCCTACTATCACCCAACATATATTTATTAATAGTATACCACGTCTTATGGATGGACTGAGAGGAGCGCAATCATGTTTCACTGTGCCGTACACTTGTGTATATTTTCCATTGTCCAGAATGGCTTTGAGAAAATAAACAGGAATACATTTACTGGGTCTGGAAAACAAATGAGATAAAAGTAATTCAATAAGATAACCTGTGACTCAAAGGCAAACTCCTATTAGTCATTTTCCACGACTCAAATATGGCTGCCACACATGTCATATAAGGTTTATGTGGAATAGTTGCTCTATATTATCTAGTTTTGGCTACAGAATATATTAATTTATATATATATATATATATATATATATATATATTCTATGTATAGGCAATCATTGTGGACAGCTGCACAATAAAGTATTCAATTGTCTGCACAATTTGGCCAGTGTGGGCCTGCCTTTAGCCTGCATGGGTTAACGGTCCAGAACATTTTTTTATATTTATTATATATTTATCATATATCTTCTGTGCTCCCTCTCTTTAATTACCTTTCAGTGGTTGCTTATAGATATATATATATATATATATATATATATATATATATATATAATGGTGGTTAAAAGACTTTGTTTTTCTGTGGCAAGATTTGCAAACACAAGACCATAATCTTATATTTTTAGCAAGACTTTTGTTGGGAAACACATTAAAATTGATCTGCCTTTTTTTCTTGTTTTCAACAGGGAAAAAAATGCACAAAACACAGTTTTTTGTACTTTTTTAATTTTTTTTTAATCATTTTTTTAAAATCCTGTCCTATATTTCTTCTACCTTCATTTTTTTCCTTTCTCTCCATATTCCTCTTATATTTAAATGTTATCAGCTTTGTTATTTTTAAAGTAATTTTCATAAAGCGCTGTTCACTAAAATGGCAATTAAACAGTGAATGAGTTACAGGACTAGGTCCTCAGAAACTTCAAAACATGATGTTTTTGGGGCGTTTACACAATACATTTTTTCTCAGAAACACGGCAAAGAAAACACATTTAATTATGGCTTCATATCCCACCTCATTGTGACGAGGAATAAGCTATTGATGAAATGGCACTTAACCAAAATAATTTTTTCCTCTTCAAGGTGGATTTCAGAGAATTAAAATGAGAGACCTAACATTATGTTAACACGAAAAGGTGCTAATTACACACTTTTTGCGTTTTTGACCCATTATAATAGATAATTCCCATGATTTTTTAAGCCTCTGTCATTTTGAATACCATGTTGGGAATGCATTGAATACATTCCCTTAAAATTTCTATTAAAAGTGTCTGTGTCATTCAATATAATGCAAATGTAATTGTTTTATCATTTGCTTTTAACAGTGTTTATATGCTTTAAAAAATAGCTAAAGCTTTGTGTGTCTATTATCCTTAACCAACATATTTTGTGTTAAAACATCAAGAGTGTGCCTGGTTCTATGTGAAGCTTTTTCACATTTATTTTACTATGCGAAGCTCTTTTGACATTTATTTTGCTATATAGTATCTAAATGCCAATGATTGTAGTTGAAGTTGTTCATGGTGAGCGTCACAATCTAGAAGCTTTACTGTGTGTTGGGTTATTGTCTCAACAAAAACTCCTGCATTTAAAGAAATAACAGTTGGCATCAGGCTTCGGACCAAAGGTATTTCAATGGTTTCTCTGTGGTACAGAGCAGAAGAGAGCTCTTGAGTAGATGTTAAGCTTATTTTTTTTTTTGCGAAAGAGAACTTAAGTACAAAGATCTGGGGCTGGATGGTTTACATCTCAGACCCTCGGAACTTCAATTTCAAACCACGAAAGTGTTGAGTTGAAAAATGTATTGCCCATTGCAGTGAATATTGGCTGAAAATGACAAATCAGATTGTAAAATAAGAATTTTGCTTGAATGAAGTTCTTGCATCACTACCATGTTCTGTGATCTATCCTTATATTAATAACAGATACAAGTATTCCGCACTGATGAGATCTAACAAGATTAAAATTGCTTGTGTTTAGTTGGAATTTCAAAGCTCATTGAATTCCAACTCTGTGCTTAAAGCGTTGGATAGATCAGCAGGTATTTACAGAGCATCAGCAGATTGCTTAGTGGTATTACACTGAGGGGAGAATACAACGTAACAACAAATTAACAATATACTGATACAAAAAGGGAAGAGGCCCCTGCTCTTGTGAACTCGTAATATTTTAGGTGGTTGAAGGGGATTGAGAGAGGAGATGGACTGCTTGGGTGACAATGAGTTCACTTGTATTGAAGGACATGTGGATAAGTCAGTGGCTTGGGGCTCTTATTCTAAGCTTCTCCAAACAGGTAGGTTTTTAGTGCATTAAAAAAGGTAAGGTAGAGTATGACAGAACAAAGTATCAAACTGCAGAGAATAGGGACAGCACTGGTGAACGTTTGTAGACATGAGTGGGAAGAAGTGATAACTCTTGGGGAGAGAAGCAAGTCAAGGACAGAGTGAAGAAGGTGAGTAGGAAAGTATCCAGAGATAACAAAAGAGACATAATGGAGTGCTAAGGGTCAGGAGTTTTATTCTGGAGGGATAGGGAGGAAATGGATGGATTAGCACAGTGGGGTAGCAGATGAAGAAAAGATCCGTATGACAGAGGCATTTGGAATGGATTGAAGTGGTGAAAAGTAGGGCAATAATGGAGTTGCAACAATCCATGTTTGGGATAACACAAGTGGGTTGGTATTTTGGCTGTCTGCTGTATAAAGAAAGGACAAACTCGATATATATTTCACAGGTAAAGGCAGTAGTATTTAGTGAGTGCCCGTATGTGAGGGCAGAAGGAAAGAGCTGAATCGTGTTACATTAAGACAACAAACTTATACAAACTTTCACTTACCGTGGAATTCTCATTTGTAATGGAGATATCAGGAAAATGTCCTCAATGAAATTTGGAAGGAAGACATACCTTATGTACTTATTTGCCTCACTTTTAAATCAGTAAAGTGTAATTGTACGTATATTTATCTAAAACAATTTTACCTTTTCTACTGTTTTTAAGTTTAAAATTGTGGTTACATTTCCATAAAAGCTCTCTGGACCTCGTTCGGATAGATTCTCTAACATAGGCTCCCCTTTTCATATTCTCTTGAAAACTATTTTATTAATCTCCTTTCTCATTTCGCTCCCTAGCTATATTTTTAAAGTTTGTTTAATTACCACTAACATGTTTATAATGGGGCAAAATACTTCCTTTTTGCTTCAGAGAAAAGTCCACAGCTCAAATATGTAGTAGAGAGTTAACATAATCCATAAAATCAGTGTATTGGGCAAAATAATAATAAACAGCATTAGTATATTTGGTGTTTTGTAAACATTAATGCCTCGTGTTATGTAACCTTCTACCATGTGCAGCCAAGTCAATCAGTTACGGAAACCAGAAGGAACATTGTCTTCTTTCATTCCATTTTTCCTGGTATTCCATGTTCCTGCGGTTCCTTGGCTGTGTAGGTCCATTGTCAGCCAGAGAATGCATCATGGTCATGCAAAAAAGTTTATTTGCTGTTTTTTAAAGGAGCGAGGGGCATGATTGTGTTATATTTAGACAGGATATTTATTTGAAGTTATTTCGCATCAAGGAGTATAAAAATAATGACAAAAAAAAAACTTGAGCAGCAAAGCAAAAAGCAAACTCTAGGAATATAAAACAACCTAGAAATCTGGGAGTTCTAGGTCTCATCTGTCTAAATAATCATATTTTATTTCTACTTTTATCAACAACAACAGCAGAATTACAAAGGAACTGTCATTTCTGATCTCATTGGAATCCTATTGTCATACCTCGTCACAAGAGAAGATCAAGGACTGATTAAGACTTACATCAAGCAAAATGAGCAGACAAGACGGGTTCTTATCGGCTATCAAATTCTAGTTTCTAGAAGAAAGTTATAACACAAGTCCTAGAAAGCTCCTATATTGTTTGGACTGTGTGTGAGCCTCTAGTGCGAGATTGTTGTGTGTATGTACATTTTTATTTGTATAGTGCTAACAGATGTACTCAACACCAGGCATGACCCTTGGCAGCACCCCCAGCAGCCGACTTTGTGGTCGCCTTCCATACTGGTAAGCACTGGGATGTGATGTCATATTTCAATATTGCAGGTACAACATGCTCTGGAGGCTGTGCCAGCTAGCCACAGTCCTACCAAGGTCCAGCTGGGAAGATCAAAGATCTCTTTGTGACCATACCATTGAGCAAAGGTGCTCCAGGGAGTCTTTTCAACAGAATGCTCTGTCCTTGTTGGCCTAAGGCAGAATACCCTGGGCAGTGGGCACAATAGGTGTGCATACATTAGGAAAGAAGAGCAGAAGAACAGTTCCTTATTTAATAACTGACATTTTCTTAATAATACATAAATTAACAAAAACTTGATTCTTTTTTTGTATATAGGTGTAAGAAATCACATCTGGGATAATGGGAAATGTGACGCTTCCCTCAGACCAAGTCCTTAAGTAAGCCCATGCTCTGAAATTTCACAAGGATTATAAACAGCAGAATGATCCCTTATTTAGTCAAACATACAGAAAATACCCTCCATACATACAGGCAATACCTTTTGTTTATGTTTAAGTCTTCCTGCAAACAGCATTCTGGAAAATTTCATTTACTGAATTAATTACTGTGAGTCAAGAATAGTAATTAGTTTTTCCAAAACATCCTGGGGACAAACATGAAAAAATAAAGATAACATTTATAAACCAATGTGTTATATGTCAGAAACTTAATTACTGTTTATTTACATTTTATGTTGTAACTAACAACTCTATTTTGTAATATATATGTATCTATCTATCTATCTATATATATCTTTTTATATATATATAAAGGTGTATATATATATATATATATATATATATTATGTGACATTCAGGTAGGATTGGTGGTGGAAGGGAGGTATGTTTCTCAGGGTCAGGTTTATTAGAAAGGTTGCAAAGACAAAAGAAATATAACAACACAGCAACAAAAGAAATACCTTGCCTGTCCGGCACTTACTATACAAAGGATGTCCCTCACTACCAGCTGGAGAGTTTCTCTCTGCTAACTTAACAATAATATGTCCAGCAACCTTTACTCACTTTACTCACTTTACTCACTTTACTCACTTTACTCAAACATCTCTCCCACAGACAGGCTTTCTGTGTCCTCAGCCAGAGAGCTACCTGCCCTCCTGGCTTCCCTTTTATATCCACCCTCTCATTCACCTAAATTAATCACCTAGCAGGTGGAAGACTCTGGTGTTACTTCACATAGGAAAGGGATCTAGGAGAAACATACCTCCCTTCCACCACCAATCCTACATGAATGTCACAACATATATATATATAATGCACTTTAAAATTGAATTAAAAGAACAGAAATTAAAACTTTAATCTTCAGTCGGTTGACTAAAACACTTTAGGTACCTTGTATAAATGATACAGTATTTTTTTAATGCAGCTGAAGCTCACATAATATACTTATGAAAACAGAAAGGAAGAGGTAAAAATCTGTCTCTGTGATAAAAAGTATCATAAATGGGATCAGCAATGTTTGGATTAATGTTGTGCGCTGCTCTAGCCTTGGCCAGGACGTCAGCCTCTCCAAGGGCTCACCAACAAGGCCACCATCGTTTTTACTGAGCACCAGTATATGTTGTCATGTACCGCCACTATGGCATTGAGTATAGCACACTATAGAGGCTACCCCAGCTAGATGAATGAAGGCCGATCATGAATACAGGCAACAAAGCTATATGGGGTTCTTTGGCCAAAATATTGTTTTGCTTGCCACTATCACATAGGTCTTTTTTCTGTTTGCACTGGTGGTCTCGAAGAAGAATAGATAGGTCTGCACAGCTAACTTTTTCTCTGGCTATCTACCGGCCATCAAGCTTAGATATGTGAGGTGGCAGGTTATGACATCATAATCGGTTGTCCCAGTACACCAGTCGGCATATTGTGAATGGGCCGACTGGGGAGATTGAAAATCTGCTTTATAACTGGTGAACTAGCACACTGATGAGGCTGATAGTCCAATAGGGCCACCTGCCACACCAGGCCTAGACTAGAATATTGCACTGACTTAATATAAGAAAAAGGAAGGCTTTACTGGGACTTTAGGAAAAGTAGATCAGCCTTTCGGTTTCCTATTATTTGTGGTATCTTTGGATTGGAATAAAGAAATGCTCCTTAATGAAGGAAGTCAGGAAATGGGTGGAATTAATGGAATCTAAATATGGACACAATGGACTTTTGGAATGATCAGAAACATTTCAGAATTCTGGGTATCAAACAGGCGGTTTGGAATATATACTTGGTGAACTTCACTTTCAGAGACCCCAATTTACTGTGATCACCTCTTGCTTGGAGATGGTATGAAGTATCTTGCCCAATTCTTACATGACATTCTTGAGGTACCTAAGAAGACCTTTTTGGTCCAGAGCAAAGTATAACGAATTTGAATGGTCTTCCGTATTGAGGAAGGAGATATTATTGTTTACAATGCTAATTAACATCAATTGATGAAGGGAAAGAAACAGATTAACTACCCGACCATATAACATTAATTGCCATCTCTATATTTAGATATATAGGTTTTTTTTTTTGCATCCTTTAATGTAAAACGCATTTCCATGAATGACGTCTTTTGCAGAGAATTCTGTACCTACATAAAATCCTGTCTGCAAATCATGAATGTAACAAAGGCTCTTTAGCCGAGGAGAATCAGCCTGACTCAACATTCTACTCAAGACATCTTTTATAATTCCACATGCTCCTCGAACACTTGACATTTCCCTACTGACTCAAGCATATTATGTTTTAATGTACTTAAAGAAAGTCATTGCATTCGGCAAATTGAAAAGTAAATATAAGATAAAGAGAGAGACTCAAATTGTTTGAGTCAGTATGAACCTCGGTCATCTAGCGCTCTAGCAGAACTAATATAAACATCCCTCCCCATAACTTGCCAGACTATTGGGTGTCTCTGTAGTGTTAAAAGGACTCTCCGGTATCCCAGGGAGCCCCCCTAAGAAACAATGAGTTTGAAAGCACCTTATACATTTATGGGAAAAAAAACATTTGTGTGAAAACCGTGAATAAAACATACAAACAGAATTAACTATGGGATGCAGAGATAAAGTATCCGTATGTACGCTACCGTTCAAAAGTTTGGGGTCACTTAGCTGTTTTTATGGAAAACAAGGATATTTCTCGCTGTAACAGAAACTGTAACAGTAAACTTGGATCACACTCTTAGCTGATTCCCTGGCTGGAGATGAGCCGATTTTAATGAAGGTTTGATCCATGATGTCCTGATGGTCCTGATTTGGGCTTGCAGTCATGCAGAGAACCATCCAAGGATGAAATAAAATGTGGATTTTACACGTGGCCAATGCCACTGCTAGTACATAATCTAAACTGTGTCTCTAGCTACATATCTGTTTATCTCTACCTCTATCTCTATATACCTTTATATATTGATGTTTGTATATATGTATATATACAGTATATACACATATATATATATATATACACAAACATTCACAGCAGAATAGGTCATGCTGAAGAGGTCAGTGACTTTAAACGTGGCACTGTGAAATTTGTAAAATTTCTGCCCTGCTAGATCTGCCCCGGTGAAGGGCTATTATTGTGAAGTGGAAGCATCTAAGAGTAACAGCTCAGCCACGAAGGGATAAACCACGCACACTCACAGAGCGGGTCGATCAAGTGCTGAAGCACGTAGCACGTAAAAAAACGCCCAGTTTGGAACTACAAAGTTCCAAACTGGTTCTGGAAGCTACATCAGCACAATCGCTGTGCATCGGAATCTGTGCTTCGGCTGAATTGGCACAAATATCCGCAGACTCCCTCAAAAATCTTGTGCAAAGCCTTCCCAGAAGGCTGTTATAGCTGCAGAGGTGGGGCAACTCCATATTAATGCCCATGGGTTTGGAATGAGATCTCATATATATTTATATAGGTGTGATGGTCAGGTGTCCACATACATTTGGTCATAGAGCGTGAATCTTTATATATATATATATATATATATATATATATATATATAGCAGTATAGAGATGTATTCTGCTCTAAGTCAGCTAGGTCTAGGGTAGCAGGTCCAGGGGCAGCAAAATTGGGAAGCAGATGACCCTTTTGGGTGATCAGGTCCCCTGATGTGTCGCTGTTCAATAGGCCAGTTAGAAGCAGGGTCTCTAATTTCTTTAGTTGTCTCATTTACACCATGCCTCTTGGGGTACTGGGATACTGGGCTATGATGTCAATGTTTGCTCATTCCTCTAGACCACCAGTGCAAACAGGAAAATATTTATGAGAGGGTGGCAAGCAAAAAGAACCACTTGCAAGCCGGACTTTGTAATTCTGTACAGAACGGATGCATGGCTCATATATGACATATATATGTGAAGGCTCATATGTTATGCGATGGACAAAGTTGCAAGTCACAACAAGTCCACGTGCTCATTGTTCCATGGATCAGTAGATTTGTCTCTTTATAAAGCAATTGCTTAACACTAGGTGATAGAGCTAAAACCCTAAACAGAGTTTGAGATGGACCGTTAATTATTAAAACCATGTTTAGTCTTCCAATCAATGTGTTCCAAGGTAACATCTCATTTCGTGCTTTGGACCATGCCAAACTGTTACTAGCATACATAAACCAAAAGGAAAACCAGTACCATGGAAACATTGAAATACCTTTGCTACATTGTTTTTTTTTGCATAGTTTTTATTAGCATGAATACAAATGTGTTAATAGATAACCTTGACATAGGAAATGTGATATTATCTTTTATGTACAAAACAATACATTATCTTCCAGTCAACATCACTCCGACCTCTTGGTAACATCATAAAGGAAGCATGCACAAGACACACAGCTGTTGGCTTCAAATACCATTCTGTTATTCAGCCTCGACGGCATATTCACCGGGTCCAGCCCTAAGCACTTTTAATCCTTCAAGCGCCAGAGGTCTGAAGAATACATCGATCTCCTCCAGCCATAGACAGAGAGATGTTGCTTGTGGTGTATTAGGAAAGTAAGGTGCCTCTTTACAGCATACTTTAATATGCATTTTCTTTAGAAGGGTTGTCATGGAAACTAGACTGTCCTTTTAATGTAAAGGATAATTGCCTGTAATATGATGCCCTGCTGCTGTTTTTAGAAAAGAAAATATTTCAGTAATGTTTTGGATTATTGATATTGAGAGGAGAAGAACGCCAACATGGATAACCCTAAGGGTACAGGAATTAAAAACACACAAGGAAACTAAAAGAGGGAGAGAAGGTGAGCTATAGATTCCAAAAGACACAAGTAGTAAAGCTAAGGTGCATGAGTTCCCATTGGTAATTAATATAACCGAGCAAGCAGAATGTCCCCTATCACCGGAGAATAATTAAGAAGTAGAAAGTATGGAGGAGGAGAAAAGCCACTGGTCTTTCACTAGTTTAAATTTGAATTGTGATATATTTTATAGATATTTCCTCCAAAATGTAGGCACTCATGGGTCTTGGAAATCCAAAAACATACAGGTCAACATTTCTTTCTTTAAACCAAATTTATTGGCTTAATAGATTAAAATTGATGTTTAGGGTCATTGTCGTGCTGCATCACCCAACTTCTACTGAGCTTCAGCTGGTGGACAACCACCCTGACATTACCCTGTATGATATCTTGGCAAGCTTGGGAATTGGCAAATCATTGCCCCCTGAGGCAGCAAAGCAGCTCTAGATCATGACTTTACCATTGGGAGGATTTTTTCAAGGTGGTATGGGATGCCCTTTTTACGCCATATGTAGTGCTGTGTGTCCATGAACCATGAGGCATGGTTCACATCAGCAAAATGGCAATACTGAGAATGGCAAACTCAAAATGTAAAGAAGCTCTAAAACACACCTGCAATCCCGCTTCATTAATTGGACTCCAGGTTTGCTAATACCTGACTCCAATTAGCTTTTGTTGATTAATCTAGGGGTTCAGATAATTTTTCCAACCCACACTGTGAATGTTTGACTGATGTATTTAATACGGACAAGAACAATACAATAATTTGTGTGTTGTTAGTTAAAACAGATGAAAATGGAATGCATAAAATAAATTTGAATCCAATGGCACAACCAGGCACACAGCACAGTTACTATGGATAGTGAGTCTCTAAAAAAATATTAAACATCTTAAACATTTTCCATTAAAAGAAAAAACAAAAGAGCAAACAGCTTCTTTATGAATCTCTAGTAAGAAAAAAATCTCAGACATGACAAACCCCTTAAAAATTTATATTCAGTAAGTATACAGCTAGCCCTCAAGCTGTGCAAAGGATTTGTATGAATTTTCCAAATGTTTTGCTCGAGCAAGATCCTCCAAATGCTATTCCCAAAGATTTTGGTTTGTTTTTAATCATTTCACTAAATCGAGAGAACTATGTGACTAGTAAGGGGCCATGGCTAAGAAGATATCAGTAAACGAACAAGTACTACTAAAAGTAGGGACAAAAGTGAAAATTGTGGTATCATTATTGTATAATGCTTGAGAGAGTGCAAACAAGGACACTCACTAGAGAGTGCTACATAATAGTTTTAACTACCCTGAAACAGGTGGTAAATTACACCGTTTAAATTCTCACATACCTCAGTCAAATCACAACTTCAAGCACCAAAAATGCTTTTGAATTTAAAGTAAAGATTTAAAGTAATGTTACAATATCGGCCAAATAGGTTAATACAAATAGATAGACAAGCAGGTAAATGGATGAGCAGGTAGACCGAATATATATGGAGAGGTCACAGATAGATACCCTTTTGTATCATGCTGATTGGAGTAAAAAACAAGCTTCATTATTGCTAATCATGACTGGACGTCTTCAATTCAAAGTTACAAAGTATTTGTAGACTTTGTCACAATACAGGGAACTTACGTGACTTCCAAAACATTAAAACATGGTGGGAAGCGAATTGGGTGTATAGACTTGCAAGTTCTTCAACCTTTCCCCTGTTGTTGTTACAGATGTAACATAGGACCCCATAATACTTGCGGGGCAGGAGGCCGTAAGGTCTATGGGGCTTCCAAGCCTTCTTGGCACAAAAGTCTGCCCTTTTAAAAATTAGCCCTCTTGAAAATGACATTTTTTATTTATTTTTATTACTAAGCTTACTCAAGGTGCTCAATGTTATACCACTGGCTCAAATTTTGCACATAATTTCATTTACTTGCTTCATAATATTTAGTATCCAAATCATGACCACTGGCGTAACTACAGGGGTTGCGGTGGTCGCAGCTGCGGAGAGGGCCCTGAACACCGGACTCCAGGGGGCCACAGGATTTTGTGTTACGCCGCTGTATGTTGTGTCAGTAGATTCGAATTTGGGTGCCATCTTGACAAATTAGAAATAAGTGTCTAATTGTCAAAAAAAAAAATCAGCAGTAATAGCTTTTTGATATATAGCTCCCATGCCCTCTTTTTCCTCAATAAAATCTAACGTATGTCAGGTATTAAAAAAGAATGAAGAAGAAGAGAAAAAGGAAAACAAGAAGAAACAACCAAGGATGAGAAGGAAAAAGGTTAAGATGAATAGAGAGTAAAAACACTTTGAGAAGTGTTATGTGACCACATTTTTGTTATAGAATTGTCTATAGAAAAGTCCCTCTTTGCTCAGCCTTACACCCCAACCTTTCTAGCGGGCTGCCAGACCTGCTAAATAAATCTAATTTCCTTCAACGATCCTTGAATGTGAAGTTGGGGCATAACAAACCATGTATATCCCACAGGACTGAAGATTGCCTAACATTCTGTAGCTGTGCCAGGAGAGATGTGTACTCTTTTAGGGGAAAACCATGGAGACTCAATGATGTTCTTTCAGAGGATGATACTTTTACTAAATAGGATTACAAATACAGATTAAATTACATAGGTTGTGGAGCTTTATGAGGATAATTTATGAAATGGCCCTGCCTATTCAGAATCTATGACTTTTTGAGCAGTTTATTCGGGGGCTGATCAAGTGTGGGGTTTAAAATTACAATTACAAAATTAGAATTCATTATTCTGTTTGCTGAATCAAATATAAGGCGGATTTACTCAATTCTAAGGAAAAATGAATATGATAAAAAAAAAAAAGAATACTACTGTGAGAAGGGAGCTTTTTCTGTGAAAACCTAACCGGGAAAGGCTATCTCTGGGGAAAAAACAAGCTGATTTGTAAATAAACACCAACTTAGTATTATTATTATCTTTTATGTATTAAGCACCAACAAATCATGCAGCGCTGTACAATTTAAATTGCAGTTATCACATACATAACAAATATACATTAATACATAGAGATACTTCAGGAGATGAGAGCCCGGCCGGTGAGCAGCCATCTAGCCTTATGGTGCTTTTATACAAAGTTCCTGGCACGAATGGTGGGCTTTTGAGGGACCCGTTGTAAGCTTACAATAGGAGTAGTACGGGTAATTGAAACAAATGGAGGGATGAAAAGAGGGAGTAGTAGCTCTATTATAGCAGTACTTTGGGCTAAGTGGTTTCAGGATGCAGACCAGGATGTATAAATAAAATGAAAAGAGGGGTGGGTGGGTTAATGATTGGTTTCAGATGTTGGTCTGCAGACGACTTGGGATGCTTCAAGAAAGCCACATCATTTCAACTTCCTTCAGAGTATGAAGTAAGTAATGACTCTTTTTGTGCATTAAGCCACCCCAGGCTTTGACTGGTGAAAGGGCCAACTGGGCAAGTACCCGGTGGGCCAGCACCTGATGGCCCTTTGCATGTACTTTTTCAGTGGCTGTGCATACCTAATTCATCAGCTGGTGGCCTTAATGTGGCGGGGCTTTTAAACTCTAGTCTGTATAGACTATAAAACAATTTTTAATACAAAACATATATATTTTCTGTTATTTATTCACATAGACTGGATAGTAAAAAGAATAAAACTGAATGTGTTTATTCCATAATTAGTACTGTAGGTGAAAATTCTAATGCATAGGTTCCTAACTCTTCTATCATTGTAAAATGTTGAGGAAAACCATAGACCAGGGGTAGGCAGTCTTCGGCTCTCCAGATGTTGTGGACTACATTTCCCTTGATGCTTTGCCAGCATTATGACTGTAAGAGCATTATGGGACATGTAGTCCTCAACATCAGGAGAGCCAAAGATTGCCTACCCCTGCCATAGACCAATGCTTGAAATGTGAACTTTTGCTAACCCACAATTTGACGTGGTATAATTTTGAATTTAAAACAAAACCAAGAGTTACAAACGGCAACAGTAAACATCATTTATAAATCACATTATAAATAAGGTAATTAAAAATGATGATATTTCCAAGTAATTTTAACGAATGAGGTAAACTGTAAATGGCTAATGGTTTCAAGAAAGGCACTAAATTGAATTTAGTATTTCCCACAACATGGACAAGTTAAATGTATTTGAACAGAATTTCAATATTCAATTAAAGTAGGACAGTGCGTGTCAGGAAACAAATCACATGATGAGCGTGACTGCTTACGAATTATCTGGCGAATTATACAATATTTCTTCAAAACATGCAAATGCGTTTTGATCGTCCCTGAATTTTATTCTTAAAGGCTTTTTTCTTATTCTCTACTATTCTCTGCTACCTAGTAAGGGACCATAGCTATGAAAATATCAGTACAGGAACACTGTGTTCTAAAATTAGGGACAAAAGTGAAAATTGTGTATCATTATTGTTTAACGCTTGGAAGAGTGCTTCATAATAGCTTTAACTACCCCGAAATAGGATAATGTGCTGATGTTCATGTTTAGGCAACAGAAGGGTATATTATCTTAGACTCCAAGCATCAAACTACTTGCCACATCCAAGATTATTATCATAAACGGAGTATGACTAGATGAAGATCCCTTAAAAACCCAAATAACAAAGCTTTATAGCTTTCTGAAAGACTAATTAGAAGCGGACATGACCGCTGGCCTCGGCCAGGTCTACCAGGTTAAACTATCAGGCAGTAGTCCCTGTGTTAATTTTCCTACTTTGTAGTACCGTTCATCCCCTCCCTTTCATCGCCTCCCTTTGTCCTGCTGGGCCACCCTTTGTCCTGTTGGTGTTTGCTGTATTTAATATGTACTGACGGTGGGATGTTCCCTGGTAAACACATGCAGGGCCGGCCCTACAATGGGGCCGACTGGGGCAATTGCCCCAGGCGGCACTTCAGAAGGGGCGGCACTTTGCCGCCCCAAGCGGTTTTTTTTTGGTTTTTTTGAAGCGGAGGAGAGAGAGAGGGGCACCAAGTGATTTTTTGCTTACCCGCTCGGCGCCCCTCTCTCTCTCCTCTGCGGCGAGTTTCCCTGTTCGGTCTCGGTGCCGGCTTGTAATGCAGAGCGCCGGAAGTGACGCGAATTTCCGGCGCTCAGCATTACAAGCCGGCACCGTGGCAGCACAGGGAGACTCGCCGCAGGACTGTTTAAGGGTAAGTACCGGGGGGGGGTAGATAATGCCGCCCCCCCCGGCGTCGGCGGGGGGCGGCATTTTAAACTTCGCCCCAGGCGGCGTTAAGTCTTCGGCCGGCCATGAACACATGGAAGTATTAGCCGCAAGGCCTTCTGTAACTTTAATGCCGAGGAGCCAAGTTCCAACAGCAGCTAACAGCTCCTCAGGATGGAAGGCTCTAGGCCTAAGAAGTTATGAATACCTAGTAAACTTAGTGCAATGTCAATTAATTAACATTAATTAACATAATTTTCAAAAATAAAACATTTTACAAGTGTTATGTATTGGGGTATTATGCAGTCTGTTTTGCCAGTAGATGGCAGCATAATGGAAATGTGCACTTGTTCTGTTGTGTTAGGTCTCTTGTGTATATATCTTAATCTGGTGCATGTAATTACTGAAGTAAAGAAAAGAAGTTATGTTCCACTGCTTGTCTGTGTTTGTAAGCAACATCTATATAACATTCAAATACACAAAAACAGACTACAAGTAAAGGACCATAAGAATGATTTTATTGGTCGCCGGCAGGGGCCTCCTCTAGCATCAACCAATAGAGTCGTTCGCACGGCCTTTTAACTCCTGGCGGCGAACCTACGGATTTTCGCTCCCGTTAACCCCTACGATGCTGCGTAGATAAGGTAGGCTAGATGGGGAAGGGACCAGGGAGGTTAGTAAACGAAGACGAAGATTCTTTGTGTTGGGTGTCTTTGTCTTCGTATTCGTTTTGCCGCCGTATACAGCAGTATAACCTAACATTTATCACCATTGAAGCAGCCAATCAGTAGCAGGAAAGCATCTTCCACACATCTGCACGAGGGAGGGTGCTCTCAATAAAACCCCTCTCTATGACTTTTGCCGAGCTGACTGGCCGTAAGTATATCGGGTCAGTAGATACTTTTAGCCGAATGACAAATAGCTAGGAGCTGGGGAAAGGGGCAAAACATATGGAGGAATTCTATAGAATACTCACCTATGTTTGCAAGTGGGACACTTCCAAAATTTAAAGGGATCACTCAGGTACTTGCACATGAAGACATTTAGATTTTTTTTTCTGGTAGAGGCCTAGGGGGGCAGTGTAGCTGGGCGCCCTGTTGTTCAGAACTTGTAGTTATGGCATTAGTCATAACCGGAGATCCCCCTCTTCTTGGGGAATGGTTTTGTGAGCGGGTTGTGCTAGCCAGACATGGAGTTGGGCCAAGCCATGCGTGGGGTGGCGCTAGCCCCTCACTTCCTTTCATGGGACAGAATGCAGGTTGGGATGAGGGGAAAGTGCACAAGAGGCAAATGGAGCATGGGTGGGGAAATGGGCGTGGTCAGACACCACTCCCACCCAAGAGAAAGAAGAAACTGACCCAGAGACCCGGGGAAGCAGGGCTTTATCTGCAGACTCCAGGTGTTTCCAGATATGATGATGATGTCCATGGGTTTGCCTACATTACATGGGCCAAAAGATGACATCATATTAAGGACTGAGTAAACCACAGCATGCTCGCCCCATATTCCTCTGATGTTATCTAAAATTGGAAACTTTAACATTTAATTTAAGAAAATCATAATCGTAAACTATAAATATAGACGTAGGTTTTTTATTTTTATGGTTGTATAAAACACAGACACCCCTCTAATAAAAATGTTAGTTTCAAAATACAAACACAAAATTTCTAAACATTTGCAGGTTTAATTCTCAGTGTGTATTTTTGTGATCTATAAGTGTTATGTATCCAAAATACATAATGTCCAAAACACTAGTACTGCACATATTGTAAGTGCGAATCAGTTCAAGCTCGTTGAATACTCCCCATGAGTTTTTAAGGAAAATGTAATGTCCGTAATAACATACACACCGTGCATGGAACATTATTTTAACAGGGTTGTCAGTAAAACATGTTCTTATACTACATCTTTGTTGTCATATACACCAGGATAAATAGGAAAAGGCTTCTTACCCGTTCTTTATCTGCTTCATTATGGAGCATTGCCTGAGAACTTTACCTTACTTTACCTCTCTCTGTACAAACGGACACTAAGCTCATGCTTATTCCAGACCAGACTGGACTGTAACAGCATAATAATATATTATAGAGATTGCAAGTTCTAGTATGCAGGGAACTCTATCCTCCTGTAACAATGTGTTTTGATCTATGCATTGTTGAGTTATTGTTCTGCTGTATGTTCCATATATAAAGGCTCATTGGGCTCACCGTGCCAGTGTTTTGCTCGTATTTTTTACACAGGGGAGAAAAAAAGAAATCAAATGGATGTGCTCAGAAATAAAATTACATACAAGGTGCAACTAGGAGCAAATATTAATAATGAGGCTACTGTCCAAGTGTTCACGTCTCATTCACCAGTACAGCAGCCCAGCTAACAATCTAGGGGGTCATTTATTATTAAAAGATTTCCTCTGGTGCGCAAATATGCATTTTCCCCTTTATTTTATGGATGCCCTTTGCTATTGATATAACATGTATATTATGATTAAAGTGTTTGCTTGTCTGTAGATATGCGTATTATACATGCATGAAAATATCTTTATCATTGTATGAAATTAGAATCACTATTTTGTAGTTATAGGGGTTATTTAGAATCCATCAAGTCATTTATATTATTATTATTATTACTATTCGTCCCTTTTCCAACTAATTTGAAACTGTTAGTAGTTATGTATAACCATACCACTTGATGTTATCTAAAGGGACGAATGTCCCTGCCTATGACATAAAGACCTACAATTCTTATGTGATCAGGTAAGTCTTGGGGAATCATATACTATATGCCTCTAGCTGTCTTAACCAATGTCCAGGGTGCACATTGGAGGAGCCATGGTATATTGTGATCTTCCCTACTAATTTTCAAGTAAAAACTTAAATTCAGCAAAGTGCAAAATGAGGCAGGATTTTCCTTGGATAGAAACTGAGGATAGCGAGACAAAAATACTATTTATTCTAAAGTAGTGATACTCAAACTGTGGCTGCCGAGTCCCTTTAAGGTACTGCACATGTTGATGCTGTGTGAAGGATATAAGAAAATACTGTTCTGGTTTTACACTCAGAGGTTGTATATAAAAGCATTTCGTTTTACTCATTTTAATCTTTCTGTAAAGTGATATGAAATCGGCTGCTAATCTCCGTACAAATCGTATTATTTTATAATAAGATAAAATACACAGAACTGCATTTTAATGATGCCAGTCTTCGTTTATATTACAGTTTTTTCAGGTTATGAAATTCACGTACCGCACCTTAATACATTCATTATATTTCAGTTCCTGGTATACTTCCTGGTTCACAGTAAGAACAAAACTGCACAAACTTGTTGGATTCCTGTGGATACAAGATTACTTGTAAAGCCTTAATAATAGAGTCTGTGTCGTATTTTGCAACATATATGACAACATACTGATACTTCCAAAATATGCCCAAAGCATCCACACTATAATTTATTATCAGGCATTTCATTTCTCAAACATAAATTGGGCTTTATTCACTTAGGGGTGAGATGTAACTTTAACTCCTTGAGTTCACTATACATTGTGAAGGTCTTTTTCCAAAAGCTTCTGCTGCAGGAAGAACTTGGCTGCTCCAAAGTCTCTTCACCCGTTAAATTATGCATAATACAGGGCCAGCTTTGTCTTTCATACTTTAGTGAATAGACCCTATAGAGCCATGTGTCCTGCAAAAGCTGTTAGGTAAGTGGTGAAGCAGATTAAGAAATGACACGTTATCTCGCTGATTTAACTATTTATTATGCAGTGAGCGCTCCGTCCTTTTTTTTCTGAGGACACTCAGTGGAGTTGGCCCTTCAGAATGCATAGTGATGTAGACAACAAGTTACAAGGTATCCATGTAAAGTACAAAAAGGTTTCACTAATGAAGATTGATAGAAATTTAGCATGAGGTTGAAAGCCCTGTAGTACTTTACATGGAAGCATTTACATGGAAACATTTACATGGAAACATTGAAGCATTAAAAAAAATCTAACAATGAAAATGGTTTTAAGATAACCCTTGAAATGCTGGCACCAATTTAATGATTTGTGTTAATTATTATTTATTATTCATTTATGTATTTATCATCATGAATATATATTATCACATTAAATGTTGTGTGTGTGTATATATATATATATATATATATATATACACACACACAATATATATACAAATTACTACTCATATAATATGTATGTAATACAGTTTGAACATCAATATGATAAAGAGATGCTCAGGGTTTTAAACCCATGTATATTTAAAGGTTGTATTTCTGTTTTGGTTTGTATGCAGGGGATCTGGACACATTTTGAAAGCTAGTTTACCTTAATTGACTTTGTTCACTTATTTTGATCTTAATTAGCCGCCCAGAAGTTTCATTTGGCCTGCTTAGACAAGTGATGGTTTTAAATTGAAGATAGGGTTTGCTAGGAGGAAAGTTAGGGCTGCTAAAGGGGGCCTAGTCTTTTTCTTTTTCTGCCTGGTCTTTATTATAGACTGACCATTATGCATATCAATAAATGACTAAATAAAAAGTGAAGGATTGACTATCCCTTTAAAGCCAGGCCCTTATTTACACTGTGTGCCTATTCAATGCTTCGGGGAATACTTTAAAATGTGTCTAAAATATGGAGGTTGATACAGTCTAAAAATAATGAATAAGAACAAAATGTTCAAACACTCATTAGGGAAAAAAACCCAGAAAAGTACATGAGAATTTGGGTTTATTACAAACAATAAAACTTGGCTTTTCTGATATCAGTGAATCAATAAGATAAAAATAAATTACTGCGATTCACAGAAAACACATGAAATCATGAAAATTCTAATCTGTTTTAGTGGAAAAAATGACATTCTTTTACATAATTAAAATTATATTTTGAATAACAGCCAGGGAACCAGAATTCTTTTTCAGTAAACCATACGGCGTATTCCAATGCCAGTTTATCAAAGTAACATATAATAAAAATCCCTTCAAGACAAAAATATAACACAACCCAACACTAATACATTTTTTTGCCAGTGTCATTTAAGTCCTTTCTGTTACGCACCAGAGTGTGATATCATATCCTGATGCTTTGCCTTTTAAGAACATGTTGTTTCAGGTCAATGCCTAGGGAGTCGATCATATAGAGACACACTAGGGAGCCCGATCACTCAAAA
The DNA here is from genome assembly GCA_029215755.1 of Spea hammondii. Lineage (NCBI taxonomy): Eukaryota > Metazoa > Chordata > Amphibia > Anura > Pelobatidae > Spea > Spea hammondii. Next base: position 176,516,941 of record JARDYJ010000001.1, on the reverse strand, counting down.
GGAAGATTATGCCACAGTTTTGTGACAGAGGTGCTCTTGCTCTAGACCAGAATATGCCATTGATCTTCCATCTTGGTAGGGGAAGGTTAAGAAAATGGGGGCCCACTTTTCAATGGACTGCACCTTCTTCACTCTCTTATAGATAATGGATCTTGAAAATTATGTCATATGCAGAAACCATCGTGCTCCCATTGCTACTTGGCAGTTTTAAAATGTAAAAAAAGACCATAAGAAATATAGATTCAATTAGGGAAATAATTTTATAAATACTGGGAAAAAATATTTGTTTGTTAAGCTTTACACTAGACTAAGCGATCGTTGTTTGTATCAAATTGGGCCTGGGGCTGGTTTTATCAGGGGCCTTGAACCATTCAACGGAGTTGAAAAGTGCTGTTCCCTTTAAATAAAACATTAATTACACGCTAGCATATTAAGCAAACCTAACCGGATCCGAAATTTTAACTTTCCGTATGCATAAAAACAACACTTTTAGAAGAATTTTTAGTTTCTAGGCAACATAAAGTCAGCGTCTACTTTGGTGTCAGTTGAGTGTTCCTGCCATAAATTATGAATGTGGCAAACTTTTAGGCACATAATGAATTGTTTCTGGATTTGGGCATTTAACGATACGAGGAATGGTGTTTCTAATGCTGCATTTAGCTAACAAAATGTTAAATTGAACAGTGTAGATGGAACAGCACCTTAACCACAGTTGTCCTGCAATGTTTTAAAGGTATATAGTCATTTTTTCACATGGGAATTTTTTTACATGGATTTGTTCCTCTCCCCTATCACTTGCCTTTGATGGACCTCGGTCGCAGTTGTGGAGGAGCTGGTGTCACCTTTCGCCGGCGGGTCTGTCTGGGGGACTCCGCTCCCTCGGGTGGGGTCATACTCGATGGTGCCCGTCGTCGGGTCCTCCAGCGCTGCTCGCCGCCGGGGATCACCCTCTTCCCTCACTTTTTGTGAGTATTCCTTGCTTGTCCCTTTTCCAGTGTACCATCCCATGGTTGTTTTAAATGTTTATTAATCCAGGATGGTTGTGCAGACTTTGCACTCAAAAGTTTGGAATATAAATCCTGTACCTGCATAAAGCTTTGATAATTACTTTTTTTCAGGGTATGGGGAGATAGCTAAATAATTTGGATCTGAACTGGCAAATGTCACAAAGGCTGAAAAATTTACTGAATTGTGGCCCCTTTGTAATGGGTGGATAATTTTGCTTTAAATGGTTAAGTGCATGTGGAGCGAGTCATGTGACTGTGAATAATTTAGTTCATGTGAGTGTTCTGTGATATTACAGAGTGCTTAAATGGCTAGAGGGCATGGTAATGAGATTTATTTAAATCATGTTTATGATCTGTAAACAACAAATAATCAACAAGCACAAGGGAGCTATTTCGTGATCTGGAAAGGCTTTAAAGTGTTTTTTTCTTCATGATATACATGTTAAGCAGATGTTAATATTTTGTGATCATGTAAGGGGCTTCATTCAATGGCACATTTAAAATATGGACCGTTTCAGAATATTAAGACAGCATGTAAAAAGCCATCCTCATAAGTTAGCTCTTCAAAGGCACATACATGCTTACTGCACATGGTTTCCACATACAGAACATCTAAGCAAAACGTCTTACTGATGTTAGAGCTTGTTGCCACGAAAGAAGCTCATCAGATCCAATCCCAAAACAGTAGATCTGCGATAACTTTTGAAACAGGGTGTCCGAGCCAGTTAGGAGGAGAGATTAAATTCTGTAGTGTGTTGGTTAAATAAAATACACATTTGGCAAAGAATATATGACAATTTGCATCCTCACCAATACACAACAAAGAGGAAAGCATGGAGAGCCTGTGAAACACACAAATGATCCAATAAGGGTACATTATGTAGCTACAGGAGTAGCATTGATACTTTTTATCATACACTGCTATGTCTTGAGGATCCAGGCAGAGGTTCTGGTCTGGAATTTATATACGAAATTGTATTAATTTAAGTTGCACTACGACTCCGCCCACCACATGGAATCTCCTAGGAATAATCATTTTCCGTTTTTTTTTACTTTAATCCATTATAGTTTTTGGAGCCAAAACCATATTTTTTCCCACTGTTAGGGCCAGTTTTGCCTTAGACAGGTAATTGAATCAAACCCAATAACCCAACCCAAATTGTTGTATCTACCCGTGCGATTTGTACAAGCGTTTAGTTAAGTTTGTATTTACACTGTGCAATACTTAGATTTACATGGTAATCATATATGTATGTTCACGAAAATTAGGAGTTTAATGGTGAGTTGAACATTTAAACTGCCCAACTTCTCTATACATTGTGAAGGGTTCCTCCTGCATGATTCAGAATTCATGAGATTACCGTCAAGATCACTCCTCATTAAGTGTGGATTAGGAAGGACCAGCACTGCCCTTCTTGCAGGAGAAGTTCACTAATGTTTAAGTTTAGTTTACCATTTTATGCCCAGTTTAGAGAATACACTTCATAAATGCTTGACTTGGACATAAAAAAGAGAGAAAATTAAGTCTACAAAGACAAGGCTACTAGTGTCAAAACGGTAGGGGGTTCAGTGAGTCCCACTGGGCCGGTAGATCAAGGTCTTCTTCGTCATGCTCATGCTCTTCGGTCTCAGTGACTGAACGCTCAAGGATATCCTGTTATGTCCTTACTCATTTAATTCTATATATACATTCAAACTGGGAGCTTCATGTTGTTCTACAGTAGAACATCATGGATGATGTGAAAGCATCTCCACTGCCAAGCAAAGTAGGGGAAAGAATGATGTATCCAGCATTAGGGAACCCTAAAATGTTCCATATATATCACCCTCCGCTGCTTGATGATATTCTGAATTATGTTAACAAATATTTTTGTTTAAAAGACTTAATTTCATCTTTAGTTGGGCTGACTTTTTATACGAGAAGGACAATTATGATTATAAATCGCATTCTGAAGTGTCATGGATTTATAGACGCAACTAATTCAGAAAGAAAACTGAAAACGTGAAAGAATAACACTACAAGCGATGGGACACATCAACGGTGGAGACACTGAAACGTGGAAAATTCCATAGTAGATCGACTCTGATAAACTATCATTGACCTTATCTTCCCAATGCCGCCTGATTGTTGTTGAAGGCTTTTGACAACAGTCATGTAGCCATAATATTTCTTATAAGGGTATAATTGGTTTGCTCCACATAAATGTTATTTTTGAAGCTGACTTGATTAGTGGAATATTGCAGGGCTGAAAACTAAGACTGGATTTCACGTGTCTAATAAAAATATAAATTAAAAGTCTCAATAATCCTGGTATTCATTACAAAACTCTATTGTTCCATGAGCATATGAGCTATTAAAATATATTTTAAAAAAAGATAATTTTCCCCAGCGTACGTAGATTTTTCGTAAGCGTGTGGTCATGTTTCAGCAAGAGGAAAGATCCAAGGTGATAATCCAAATACCAAGACATCAGACTGTCATGCAAAATTGGGCTAGCAAAATTATTTTGCACTTTTTTACTAACGAGGAACATATTTTAGATTATAAACAATCCTTACTCGTATACCTGTATGTTTCAGACAAGTAAATGAAGGTTAATACCCTCAATAGCGCTTTCTAAAAATGTAATATTACCGTATTTGCTCGATTATAAGACGACCCTGATTATAAGACGACCCCCCAAAATCTGAATATTAACTTAGGAAAAAAGAAAAAGCCTGAATATAAGACGACCCTAAAGGAAAAAAGTTTTACCAGTAAATGTTAATTCATGTAAACTATTTTTTTTAATAAAAGCTATGATTGAGAAAAATATTTTTTTTGTTTTTATTTCTTGTATTTTCCAGCCTGTCCCCCAGTTACGCACATCTGCCCCCAGGCTTGCCACACCAATATGGCACTGTGGCCCATGATATGCCTTTTAACCCTCTATATGCCACTGTGCCCCATGGTATGCCTTTTGACGCCCTATATGCCACTCTGCCTCCAGAAATGCCTTATACCCCTATATCCCATTCTGGCATTTAGGGGGTTAAAATGCATATTATGGGGCAGAGTGGCATATAGGGAGGTATAAGGCATTTCAGGAGGCAGAGTGGCATTAAGGGAGTTAAAAGGCATTGTATAGAGCACTCTGCCTCCAGAAATGCCTTATACCCCTATATGCCACTCTGGCATTTAGGGGGTTAAAAGGCATATTATGGGGCAGAGTGGCATATAGGGAGGTATAAGGCATTTCAGGAGGCAGAGTGCTCTATTAAATGCCCCCTTAACGCCACTCCAGAAATGCCCTATGCCCCCATTTAACTAACACACACACACTCTCTCCCCCCCCTCCCCTCCCCTCTCCTCTCTCCTCTCTCCCCTCTCTCCCCTCTCAGCCCTCTCTTACCGGTGCTTCCAGCCGGGGCAGCGGGTTGACGTCGCCTTCTGCTGCAGCCGGAAGGAGGTGGAGTTGGCAGCGGGGGTTTGTATGCGTCCGTCGCGTATACTTTCCCCGGCTGTCAGAGATCAGAGATCTCTGACAGTCGGGGAAGGTCTACGCGACGGACGCAGACAACCCCCGCTGCTAGCCACACCTCCTTCCGGCTGCAGCGGACGTTGTCTACGCGGATCGCGTAGACGTCAACCCGCTGCCCCGGCAATACAGCAGGAAGCACCGGTAAGTGTGTATGATGGGGGGGGGGGTGAGACAGGAGGATCCAGGTCCCCTGCAGCGGTGCGGGGGATCTGGATCTTAGTCTCCTAATCAGACTCTATTTGAGGTCTGATTAGAAGACGACCCCGATTAGAAGACGAGGGGTATTTTTCAGAGCATTTGCTCTGAAAAAAACCTCGTCTTATAATCGAGCAAATACGGTATTATAGAAAATGCATTACTATATACCAGGGGCGTCCAAGATGCGGCCCGCGGGCCAAATGCGGCCCGCGGAACCTCGAGGTGCGGCCCGCGTGAGATCGGCAGCCAGGATCACAAGAGCCCTGCTGCTTTCTTGTGGGAGGGTCTATTCTCTGCTCCAGTCCTGCCTCCTCTGTGGGGAGAAAGAGGGAGGCCGCGCCCCCTGCTGAAGTCTGTGAGCGGCATCGAGAGCTGTAGAGCAGGTAAGGGGGTGGGGTAGGTTGTGTGAATGAGTATGTCTGATTGAGGGAATGAATCTGTGAATGAATGAATGTGTGTGTGTGTGATAGTATGGATGTGTAAGTGCTGGAACCTAGGCATGATGGGACTTTGATTGCTGTTAGCAATCACACTCCTATCATGCCAAGTCAGCCAGTACATGCCGAAACCTGGCTAGCTGCCCCCCTTGTGTATTGATGCTGCCAGCAGTATGGGGTCTGCACCAGCACGTATTGGCTGACTTGGGATGATAGGAGTGTGATTGCTAACATCTAACAGCAATCTGCTAACAGCAATCACAGTCCCATCATGCCTAGGTTCCAGCATTTACTGGTTGCCTGGGTATAAAAAGAGTGTGTTTGCTGTTAGCAATCACACTCCTATCATGCCAAGTCGGCCAGTACATGCTGAAACCTGGCTAGCTGCCCCCCTTGTGTATTGATGCTGCCAGCAGTATGGGATCTGCACTTACAGCCACCCTGTACCAGCATGTATTGGCTGACTTGGCATGATAGGAGTGTGATTGCTAACAGCAATCTGCTAACAGCAATCACAGTCCCATCATGCCTAGGTTCCAGCATTCACTGGTTGCCTGGGTATAAAAAGAGTGTGTTTGCTGTTAGCAATCACACTCCTATCATGCCAAGTCATATTGTTGATTTTTTTTGTCCAATTGTCGTGTGTTACTTTTAATAAAAGCGTGGTTACACACTAAAATTGGACAAAAAATACAAAGCCCAGCCAACCAGTACATGCTGGAATCTGGGTATGCCTGAGATTGCTGTTAACAATCATAATATATAATTTTTTTGTACAATTTTGGTGTGTAACTTACTTTTATTAAAAGTGTGTGGGGGGTCATTTTCAGTTTCGGCTAAGTGAACCCTGAATTTTCGTTTTTGGTCCAGAATTTTCATTTTAGTGCATCCCTAAAATAAATAGAACTATTTTATTTCTACTTTTCCAGAATCCTGAATTTGTAGGCCCAGAAATCCCAGAAATCAGTGAGAGGAAAAGTAAAGGTTTTGTGTAATTTACTTTATTTTAATCTGTATATCTTATTAAAGGCCATATTTTCTCTCAGTGAAAAGTGAGTGCGGCCCTCGCACGCATACAATTCTGATGAAGTGGCCCACTGCAGAAAAAACTTGGACACCCCTGCTATATACTATGATACTATTTTTTTGAACTGGTATACAACAAATTCATCAGTTTTTTAAAAAATAACCTCTGTTTTTGTTAAAATCTTTTCTATTGTGTCTTATGAGAACTGTCACCGTCGACCTCTACATTTTGCGCACCGTCCGCGTATGTGCATGATACCTAGACTTCTGTATTTGGAGTCGTACAAAACTATTTTAACGAATTTTGGAAAATTCAAGCATTCATTCCAATGTCGAGGGGGTATACAGAGTGAGGCATAAGTCAATTTATGAGTTGGGCCCAGTATTGTTTCTTAAACAACATTATTTCGGAGAGGGGTCTCTGCACTTCTTTTTTTTCACGAATCCATCTGCAACATTCCGGTTTCTTGGAATATTTTTGAATCTACTAGATTTGTGCATTCAGATTCGTGCGAATTGCACATTTACAGAATTTTGCTAAGTTTGCCTAATTGTACAAAGACCCACACATGAAGCCAGACCCCCCCGGGGTTCACCTGAGGGCAGTATGCCGGCGCTTGCAGTGACATCCTCTCCCCCCGATTTGAGGAATCGGGGAGGATGTCAACGCTGCTCTGCCATTTTGGCAGTATTTGCCGTGTTACGTCCCCGGAGATGCGCATGAAGAAAGAAGATTAAGGACTGAAGATTAAAGAAGAGAAGGGAGAAGATAGAAGAAGAAGCAGAAGAATATGTGGAAGAAGATGCAGAAGTGGAAGTGGTCGGCAGAAGTGGTCGGCAGAGAAGGTAGTGAAACATTTAGAGAGCGTGAGAGCGTGAAGGAGAATGAGAGTGTGAGGGAGTCAGTGAGAGTGTGAGAGTAAATGAGAATGAATGTGGACACTGGACAAAAAATTTCATTCCTGAATTAAAAATTCCCCCAAATTTTTGGCCAAACCGAATGGGCAGGCAATGAAAGTTGACACAACAACAAAACAAAGACAACTATCTTGGACAACAAGATACAAAGCTGTCATTTGCAGACTAAATGTATTTGAATGATTTTATCTGCCATCGCTACTGTTTCTGTCTTGTACCATTCCCTACCTAAAGCTAATAGAGAACCGCTGTCTGCATTGATCCAATACTCTGGACAGTCTTTTAACACATCCCATTGCATTAAAAACCCACTGGAGAATTAAAAACCACGAAGACACCACCAAACAAAATAATCCTTCTCTTAATAATGGATTTCCCACCCTCCATACTAAGATCATGACCTCTCACCCCAACCACTCACTCCATGAGAGAAGCGTAACTCTTGTACTTTATTAAATCTTTTCATGTTTTTGACTATGAGAGCGTCTTAATTGCAAACAGAATCGGAAAAAGTCAGAAGTCGTGCATCAAGCAGCGGCTAATTTTGCATTATTATAAATTAATAATGCTTTTTAGAAGTTCACAGCCATCTTTTCTCTTTTCTGCTTTGGGTTTCACATGTTAGATTGTGACTGTATCACGAGAGCAGGATCTTTCACACGTTGTATGTCCTTTGTACACATTGCCTCACTTTACAGCACGTCACGATATGCTGTAAATATAAGAGAATAATAAAAATGCTGAGTGTATATATTCCTTACTTTGTGAAACCGGTAACCACGGCAGGTTCACCAAACCAAATAAAGGCTGCTAGGGGTTTTCTGAGCAAGCAACATATTTCCTAACCCTCTTGAGTGTAATAAATGGATGTTTAATAACATACAGATATCACATTGTGTACCGTTCGTAATCTGTACTCAGCAGATTTAGTGGAGAAACTGAATTTCTCAGCAAAATACTAACTGGAATAGCCACGCAGTTTTTAAATTAAATTCAGGACTCCAACCTGTGTCCTGGTACATGCACCGTCGAAAGGAATGGTAATTAAAACACAGTTCTCTTTTCAGTCAATCAGATTTTGGATGGATATATATATATATATATATATATATATAATGTATTTGTTTCTCTGAAATCACAATAGCTGCAGCCATAGAAATTTGCTTTTACTTGTCCTGTGAGGTTGAGAGGGTTCCGCATACATCGTAAAGGAACACTGAATCCATTTTAATGCATATGATAGCTGAGAGGTCCCTTAAAATGGGATGCCCCTTGCAAAGGTCTCATCCCAAAGTGAGAAGCATTTGATCTAATCAATAGCAACCATTAAGTGAATTATCTGCCATAAACGGGAAATTACTACATTAAAATTTATATTATTTCAATGGATAGTTTCAACTAAAACCAAATTGAGAATAATACCTATATGACCATAACAAAGATGAAACTCTATGTATGGAAGCCACCAATAAAAAGGGATGTTTATTTTCTTGAAGCCAGAATCCATTGGATTCTGAACCGTTAACACTGTTCTTCAGCTATAAACAAAACCTCTGACACATATGGAAGGTATTTATTATGATAATGATTACGGTCTCCTTGCGTAAGTCCATGAAAAGCTGCTGTACAATCAAAACTGTCTACCTAACAGGATATGGACAAGGGAAGACATCTACTTTAGAAGAAATAAGTTAACCTCCTTGCCTTTTTACCCTTAAAAGTGTTTTTCGAAGTCTGCAGAGTCTTGTTAGACGTCTCGTTGAGCTGAAGGCCACTATGTCAGTGGAGGGAATTAACCCAAATAGTAACAGGGCTTTGGAACGGCTCCAAAATCAAAACTGAAACAGCTGTCCATTGTGCAAGAGATCGCCATCGCTAGTACTATACCTTGCTTAACGCTTTTAGTTCTATGGGCCAAAAAACGAAACATATGTCTTGCTCTCTCATTAGCAACGCATTCATCCTGGATGCATTACGTCATTGAATCTAGTGTTTTAGGGCAGTTGACATGTCTACTTGTGATCCCAAGGCACCCATAGGCAAAAATACTACTGGAAGCCTTTACATACTCTAGTATGATAATTAATGAAATGGTTAAAAATGTTAGGAAACCAACACAAAAAGGCGGGTAACTGGCCTTTGCCTTTTCTATACTTGTCTAATAGTGCCCCTCAATGTGATATCATACATGGAAGCTGATCACAAGGCCCATCACAAAAGATTCACTTATTGTGACTCACTAATGGTTCTAATAAATCTTAATGACATCTATGATCTGCCATAAGAAATCTATGTTCAAGTAGGGATTTTAGCTTTGATGTAAAATAAAATAACCAATATGGCATTAAGGGCAGAAAGTTAAGGAGTCAGTGACACTCAGTCTGCCCATCTACCCTGAGATTAGGGTAAAAGCCCTGAGACTTTGCAGCAGACCTTGGAAGGTAGTGACGAGGCAGTGTCTCCAAAATAAAGCAGTGTGTTTTTTAAAATTATTTAATTATTTTAATGTATTTTTCATACTAAATGTTGCACTATAGATTTAAAAATGGTATCGAAAGAAATATCTATCCGTGAGGGGTGCACAAAAAATTAAAAAGAAGGATAATGAAAAACATGAAATTAAAACAACTTTTAATCTAGGTCCCTAAGAGAAACAGAACAGTGCTGATAAAAATACAGTAGCGACAAAAGGGTTTTTAACAATACAGATCTAACTTCGATAGAACGTTTCAGCTACTGCTACTTTCTATAACAAAGTAGCGTTGAATGATTCTAAGCAGCAGCCGTCCTTAACGTTCTAATGTGAAGATCTTAGCTAAGGAACCACATACATTGGGAGAAGCTAATAAAGTAGATTGTGCTCTCCAATTAAACCCCAAAATAAGAACACATAGTATAAAAATGCTGAAAAAGTCCCAGGTTTTTGGTCACAAAAAACACCCTTGGCAAAGTAAGGGTTAGTATACTACTAATATAGTGCTATATATTCTCACATTGGAAAAAAAATCTAAATTTATTTTGTCTGCAAAGAATATTGGTGTTATTTTTAGATATTGAGACAATTACTGTTCAAACAATGATAGAACAGTTATAGATTTGTATTGTGATGAAAAAAGAAGAAAATGAATGAATGGTACTGTATTCTAAGCATTATTCCCAGCTTACTGTAAGCTGCTATTTCCCGCCGAAGACCTTGGATGGTATTGACATGGTATGTTTTCACAACACAAACAAGCTAAGAGTTTGAGAATGTAGATTTTTCAAGTGGCACTTCTTGAAAACACTATAATGTTACACTAATTAGGGTTCTGGATCTTTTTTAATGCAATTCTATGGATAGATGCAGAGGTTGTACATAGGGTTTTATTAACAGAAAATCAGCAGCCTTTGGGGTTCAAGAGAAGGGGTGTCATATTTAGCCCAGCCTGCCCACACCTTACGTTTGACCCCTACTGTTACTGGCGTGTGATCTTCGATGCATTCCATGACCAGTGTTTTCCTGGTCTGGCCTATATAGAGCAAGAACGGGGAAGTTCCAGTGAAAACAAATTCACGTAACTGTACACAACACGACAAGTAAGGCACTCAAAAGATTGGATTAAATGCCATAATTATAATAAAAAATTGATCGGATTAAATGCCATAATTATAATTAAGACATAGAAATACTCTAGCAGGAGGTGACAGGACACACAAGCCCATGTAACATGGAGGAAAAAGAAAGGGAGGGTAGTGAAGGAATGGAAGTACAAGAACAGCCAATAAGAGCACACTCTGTGATCTAAAGCCCTCCCACGCTTCCTGTCTGGGTGCGGACGGACGCTGGGGGAGAGGAGCCGGCTCCGCACTGGGATAATCAGCTAATATCCGTACCTGCTGTAGAGCAGCTCCTCTCTGATAGTGTCTGATAGCCCCTCACATAAATCACAGACAGCACCGGCTATGGCAGCAGAGGGGCAGCTCAGGCTGCTACACAAACCAGCAAAGTCCAATACAGGACAAAGTCTTCCTCTAATTGTCATCAGGGCTTCCCTTAGATGAGTAATATATGAGTAAAATAATTAGAGTTTTTTTTCCGTAATAACTGAGCCATTTATTTTTTAGGATAAACCGGAAACACTAAATATTTGGTTGGTATCGAATGTGTGAAAAATCATGATTCATTACTCCTCTGTTGTGCTCGAAGCAGATGACAAAGCACATTCTGTCATGAAATACAGCAAAGCGGTCGCTAATGGAACCGTCAAATGAAAAATAACAAAGCGACAAGAACCTGTATATATCGTTTCTCAAATGTAGGGAGCTGTGAAACGTACAGAACGACTGGGTTGCCACATATCCGTGACACATACCGAATACATGTCAGCGTAACGTGAAAAGAGTTTAACTTCAAACTGTTTTACATTAATTAGAAATGACTGTAGCATTTACCAGCATGCTGGCATTTAGAATAATTTAATGATAGGAAAGCGACATTAGCTCAACGTGTAACTGTCATACAGGAACGTCTAATGCCGCTGATACCTCTGTCGAGGTAGAGGAGCCGTCTGGGCAAATACGGCCTAAACTTCATGCAGGAAGGATGAGTTGCTGATGCCTGTTATGCTAAATTTATATGTCATGGCTCTTAGGAACAGAGTTTATTATGAATATGTAAAAAAAGACGGGCTTTGAGACGACATGCAACGCACTTCAGGTTGTCTCCTTCCAAAGTTAAATCTGTGCTTTCAGTGAACGAGACTGCTGAATCTCCTACCCCAATTCAAAGGGCTGGCAATTAACCCCAGGGCCACTCGAATTGAATATCTTGGGCCATCACTACAAGCGGTTATTCCATCACGTCAAGAGTAACAATGAAATAAAGTAGCATTCAAATCCTGGCTGTATCCTCTTTTTGTGCTTTAATTGGTTTTCTATGTAATGCCATAACAGGCACCATAGTTTTTTTGTGTTCTTGTGCCTTATTGTAGACTGTACTGTAAAAAATAACAAAAAATCTGGTTATACATGGGTAACCTCATATTTTCCTTACATGAGCTAGTACTCTTTTTATACACGACAATAGATTACTTGCCCTTGCAGCAGCAGCCTGACATTGAATGGCAAAAATGCATAACATTGCATTTGTCAACATTAAAACTCGTTTGCCACTTGGTTGCTCAGTCCTCCAATTTGACCAAATCTCCTTCCAGTTAACGTCGAGCTCACAGTGTATTACCTTACCTAATTTTGCAAACACAGATTTGTTTTTTTGAATATCCACTGCAAGATGGTTATTCAAGACATTAAATAACAATTGCCCTAGGACAGAACCCTGCGGAACTTCACTTACCACTTTTGTCCAGTTAGAGAATTTTCCATTAACTCTCTGAATGCTGAATCCAAATACATCACATGTACTTAAGATCCTGATCTATAGTTTTGCTCACCTCTTCATGGATTGCAATTAAGTTACCTTGGTCTGTAGTTACCTGGGTGAGCTTCTTGAACATTGGCATCATAGCAAAAAGTGTCTGGCTATTCCTTGGCTAAGTTCCCTGAGTACCTGTGGATGAATACCATCTGGCTCTAGGGCTTTATATATTTTAACCTTTTTTGTAGTTTTATTACCTTGTCCTGTGTCAGCCAATCACATGTTCGCACCATTAGTTTGCATACCTGCAGGGATCGGTTCTTCTCGGGTGTATAAAGTAGAAAGAATAAGACTTTTGTCTTTTGTTACCAACTCTATTAAGCTACATTTATAATTTCCTTCTTCCATATTTATTATCCCATGTATGTATGTTACTAATGTTAGTTTGAAGATATTATCTTCTGTATTTCTTCCTGAGAACAACTCGTTCCAGTCAATTCGATCGAGGGATGCCCAAAACCTGACAGCAAGGGTCACCCACTGAAAGCTGCCAGCAAACCAAATTCATACGAAAATTGCCTGGACAGCAGTTTCCATGTTGTCAGGACTGTTCTGGGTAATTTAGGACTGTTAACAACTATGTCAGAAAACACAGGGTTATCCACCTGCGCTCACCCAAGGAAACAAAATTTTCCAACCAACCTTCAAAGTTTTAAGCTTCCTTAATATGAAGGAAGCTTAAAACTTGTTTTCCTGTGATTTTGGATTAAACCGTAATGGAAATATACAACCTGTCAGCTTATAGGCACTGCCTTGACTGCCGTATGTTGCAATGTTACAGTTACAGGATATTTATAAACCCATTCCGGAAACAAAGCCAACCTTAAGAATATGATTTTCTTGCATGCAATTTGATTTGGTTGAAATGTCTCCTTTTATATTTGCACTCGGCTTCTGGTATGCCTTCTATATTATATATGTTATATTTACATAGTCTGTACAGTTAATCACATATAAATGTATAGCAGTTAAACAGCTCTGTAAATAGAATGCTTCATTTACATAGCTTCTTTTTTCCTTAGAATGACATATGGTATTTAAGGTGAATTGTATATTTTTTACAGTTGGCCTGAAACCCTTTTCTCTTTCGTGTGCAGAAGACTGAAATCCAGCATGTGGACAAAGTGATCGCCAATTGACACTTGCAGGAAGAATAATGCATATTATTTGCACAATTTAATGAAAAAAATAATTTTTTTGCTTATTTATAAGACAAAAGAATACTGTGATATGCTCATACCCAGCAAACATTCCTCGAAAAAAGGGGCATCGGGGGCTGGAGAAGAGAGGGTCTGTGGGATATGGGGAAAAAGAGAAACTGGCCAAACTAAATTGGGGCATTTGAGAGACTTGGGGTGTGAAGAAGAGATTTGGTTGTTAAAGAGCATCATGAGTAAATGTACAGAGAATACTTCTAATGCAAAGCTGTGAGATAGCAGGCTAGTGGGACAGAAGATACTGAGTCCCAACGTGGGTTGGTCATTTCAAACCTCCAGGGACACTTTTCAGTAATGGTGCCTACAAAGACCATACAGAAAGACACAGTTGGTAAGAGAGTAAATCCATCCCCACCTACAACGCTGATATGGAACATAAAGGGCTTTGGACGCTCACACAGCCCTACATATTTCCTATATTTTCCTGTAAGTCCAGGAATATTGAATACATTGTATACATAGGTTTCTCTGTTGCTTTGGCCAATTACTTAAAATATTTTCAGATGTGATTCAGAGTATGCAATAGTTTGAATGAAAGTGGCGCAATCATGAGCATTCCACGGTTGCTATGGTGATTACACCACTTTGTGTTCTCAGGAATTACATGATTGTGGATAACCGTCACTGTGTTCGCAATGGGAGTAAACATCTTGACTAATTGGCTGTAATTAGTAAAAATGTACAAACCATTTTCAATGTTGAAAGAAATATTGTGACGATATTGTCGGAGTGATAAAATAAACATCATTTATATGCAAATATATTCTTTATTATGATATAAATATGCAGCATATATGTACATGTAAGATATCCTTAATAAACTGTCAACGTCACGGCTTTTAGCATAAGTCAATTAATTTACTAAAACTTCCTATAGACTGTGCTTTTTGTTTATCAATCATTGTAACCAGTTTATTGGGAAATAAATGACAAAATAAAAAAAACACCTGCCTGGCACTCAGAACTGCATGTGCCAGGCTTTGGGCGATAGGAATTGCTAATACGATCTATTAAATATAGTGATTTAACAAAAAAATTGAAAAATTTCCACTCCACCCATGTTGCACCTAAAAGACTTGTTTCATTAATGTAATATTATAAATATGTTCAGGAATAGTTCTCTGCTAAACACGTTATACAAACATACATATTCCCCGGCTGCTGTTGCTTTATGGTGATGTGTTCAGTTACTTTGTTACATGTGACTAGCTGAACGGATGAGTTTTACAGCAGCTCGGATGTTATTAGAGTTTCAATGTATTTCCCCCACTACAGTTGTCCTTTAACTTCAACCTCTACGTGTTTATCTCTTGTTTCCATGGCAACCTGGACTTATGAATAGGATTTCCAAAAACAAAAATGTCGGCCGCAATTCCCCAGATATGAAGAAGATCATTTCAGAGAAAACGAACATGAACTTTCCGCCGGCGCCCAAGTCTAATGTAAATTCAACAAACATTAACACCCTGGTCATTTTGTATGATAGATACAAAAGTGCCCCATCAAAGCCATCCGCATGGCCCCAGAAATACATCTGAACAAAGCATACAGTGTGGGGTGATTCTATTCCAGATGCTTTACGGGGCTTTACCATTCTATATATTCTGTTCCATTATAGCTGAAAGCCCTCGGTATATCAAAGAGCTCTCTGAAGAAGCTCACGATATCTTGAAGCATCTTTTGAGGAAAGATCCTCAGATTCGCCTCTCTATCGCAGGATGTATAAGGTGGCATCCATTCTTCCAGAACATTGAGTGGGAGGATATAGAGAGCCGCCGTTCAACTCCCCCATACCAGCCATCAACACCAAATCTCCGCTTGCAGGAGATTCCATTCGTTTTGGACACCACAGAGGACTCTTCATCTTACATGTCCTCTTCATGTGACATGTCCTCTGCATCTTGCACGTCCTCTTCATCGGGCAGCCAGAGTCTTTCTGGCTTTTCCTTTGTCACTCCAGACTGGAGGGTCTGAAGGATGGACGGAGCCCTGGCCAAGTGTATCAAGATCGGGTGTTTCCAAGTAACATCATAAAATCATAATAAATTTGAGAGACACCTACATTTTTGTTATTGTTTCCTTTGTGTTGTATAACTACAGGTACCATTGAAACCCTCTGCGTCTATCTCACAGGACACATGCAGTTCCATGCGATGTACACAATCTATTGCACCTTCAATACACAAAGTAACTTACTGACATTAAAGTTTTTGGCATAATTAAAATAATTTATAAAAATTATCATCAGTCAAGATAATTGCTTTGGAGCTATTTAGTTTAACACTTCAACTGATGGCAGCTGAGATCCATGCCAGGGAATTTTTTGTTTTTGTTTTTTTTTGTGATATGGGTGAAAGTCCTTCATTTTCCTGAACATCTAAAAAGTGGCGCCATCATAAACATTTCTATACAACATGAAAAATGTGCCTACTATATAGGGGCAACGGTTTAAAAGTTATATCAGGAAATATTACTTTACTGAAAGGGTAGTCAATGCATGGAATAGATTAATACAGTTATCAATTTGTACTAATGTCTAAAAACAATGAGGGTGCCCAATGAAACAAACTAAAACAGAACTGATGCCCATGGGGGCCAGAAAGGGCCGGAATGGGCCTTGGCTGTGATGGAGAGTAGGGCTAGGCCAGATGGCATTTTTTTAAGGACTGGTGTCATTAGGCTAGGTCTTTGTCGGAAAAGTAGTGAGTTATTGAGAGAGAGTGTGAGCGAGAGTGAAGGTGAAAAACAGCGAGAGAGTGTGAGAGAGTTAATAAAGGGGAGGAAACAAAATTCACTCTCTGAAAATGAATGACAAAAACAAAATGGTCTATCAATGCAGCGCGAGTAATGAATGCAGCTCATTCATTTACAGTGTTATCAATTATCCAAACGCCAATATTTAATGCTTTACAAACATACTGTCTGTCACTTGGGAGCCAGGAAAGACTTAAGGAACTCAATATGTACGGCTTGGAGGAAAGAAGATGGAGGGGGAGATGTGATAAAAATATTTAAATACTTCAAGGGAAATAACAAACTACAGGAAGGAACCTTATAATCTAAACGTAGAGGGTCAGATGTTTAGATGTAATGTAAGGAAGTTTTACTTTACTGAAAGGGTGGTAGATAAATAGAACAGCCTCCCATCAGGAGTTGTAGAGGCTAATACAGTACGGAATTTTTTTTAAAAAACTTCTGAATTTAAGACAAAATTAAAAACTGATTAAGATGAGTCTTTACATCAGGAAAAATGGCAGGGTAGGTGGGCCAAATTGATCAAATTCTGTTTCACAAATCGTAACTTACTGGATGTCCCTGGTTTTCCATTTCACCAAAGGAACCAACACCATTCCAAAATTTCAAAAATATTTTTAGGAGAGCTGCAAGTTTACTTTTATTACGTCTTACCCACTGTCAAAGTAATTTCCAGAAACCCTTTTGGTTGGGGTGGAAATAATAATAAATAAATTAATTTAAAAAAAAAAAGAAAATAAATATTTACATTGAGCCTAGAAGTGAGATCTCAATTCAAAAGATGCTATGACTGCTTCGATTAAAGAAATTCTAAGCATTAACATCTTGTGATCAGGAGATGGCCCTGATGCCATAGGTGCAGCCGATAGCTGGATATACACCACTGCATGCTTTGTTTTTATGCTCATGTAGTATATGGCTGGGCATAGCAAGCCGCATTTGCCTGGTCTGCCAACAGGCCAGTCCGAGCTTGGGTCTGATACGTTTCCCAATTTAAGCGTTTTACGGTTCAGTATATGAAATAAACCCATGTAATGATATTTATAGATTAAAATGTACAAATGTATAAAAGTAAAAATGATTGAAAACGTACGGCATGTGAATACAAACCATCCCTATGTCTATGGTAGCAGCCATTTAAAGATGCTTTAACTTATTTACACCAATATTCCTATCCATATACCGTAGTTATCCCTCTGTGGTTACACTGCTGATTGGTCCGGTTAGTCATTTTAAAGGGCGGTTTGATGAGAAGGACAGGAGATTGATGAAGATAGTTGTGCCACCTTTTGTTACAGCCATAAGCTTTCTTTGGGTAAAATTGTCTTTTACTTTTAAACTAAACACCTCAAGAACAGTTAATCCTGTGCAGTGGCGACTCTAGAAACAATATATAGGGGGGGCGCACAAGATACCACAGTCAAAATGGGGGGGGCATTAATAATTTCCAAAAGTAATGTGCTATGGAATTATACTTTTGTTATTGGGCTAAAATAATACTTGATCATTCAACATGGGAAGCCTGAAGCCACGAGTGCGACTAATCCTTGAAATAAATATTATAACACAATAAATAACTTTTCCACTAAATGATTTCAGGGCCTTGAACGTTTTGTCCCCTGAAGTCACTACAACTTCAGGAGGGCATTTTATCTCTGGATAAATATAAATTAAATAATTCCTACTGTAAGTTAAGTGCCAGGAAACAGATGACCGAACACACACACCAACACAGGCTCTGTCACACCAACACTCAGACACACACACCAGGACAGGCTCTGCCACACCGACAACCAAACACACACACCAGGACAGGCTCTGCCACACTGACAACTGAACACACACACCAGGACAGGCTCTGCCACACAGACACCCAGACACACACACCAGGACAGGCTCTGTCACACCGACACCCAGACACATACACCAGGACAGGCTCTGTGACACAGACACACACACCAGGACAGGCTCTGCCACACCGACAACCAAACACACACACACACCAGGACAGGCTCTGCCACACAGACACACACACAACAGGACAGGCTCTGTCACACCAACACCCAGACACACACACCAGGACAGGCTCTGCCACACTAACAACTGAACACACACACCAGGACAGGCTCTGTCACACCGACACCCAGACACACACACCAGGACAGGCTCTGTGACACAGACACACACACCAGGACAGGCTCTGTTAAACCGACACCCAGACACACACACCAGGACAGGCTCTGTCACACCGACACCCAGACACACACACCAGGACAGGTTCTGTCACACCGACACCCAGACACACACACCAGGACAGGCTCTGTCACACCAACACCCTGACACACACACCAGGACAGGCTCTGCCACACCAACAACCAAACACACACACACACCAGGACAGGCTCTGCCACACAGACACCCACACACATCAGGACAGGCTCTGCCACACCCACATCCAAACACACACACACCAGGACAGGCTCTGACACACTGACAACCGAACACACACACCAGGACAGGCTCTGCCACACCAACACCCAAACACACACCAGGACAGGCTCTGCCACACCAACACCTATACACACACACAGAGGACAGGCTCTGCTACACTGATAACCAAAAACACACAAACAGTAGGACACAATCTACATCACAGACGTCTACATCAGGATGAATTTTTCACACTGCATTGTCGTTTATACCCCCCTTAGTGTTTTTGCCCCTTGTGTATTGATGCCCCTGCTGCCCATATATATTAACATTAGCCCCAGTTGCCGATAGCAGGTATAGATCAACACATTAACACACAAACCAAGCTTTGCATGTATAGATCAACTGAAATTCACTTGTGATCTCAAATAAACAGAATCAGACATACAAATCCTGTATTTGCAGGTATACAATAGTATATGAGACGTAGCATTGCAGGTATAGATCAAATAAATACATGGAAACAGCATTGCAGGTATTAATCAACTGAATAAGACATATTAACCCTGTATTTGCAGGTATACATAAATAATGTATGGAAACATAGCATAGCAGATATGGATCTACAGAATAACACAAAAACCCAGCTTTGCAGGTATAGATCAATTGGAATTGTAATTAAAAGGTATATTTAAAACCCCCTAAATTACACGCATAGATCACAGGTTGCATACCCCAGCCCTGGCGTCCACACTGCAATCACACTCCTATCATACCCAGGCAACCAGTAAATGCTGGTACCTAGGCATGATGGGACTGTGCTTGCTGTGGTTGCTGTTAGCAATCACACTCCTATCATGCCAAGTCAGCCAGTACATGCTGGTACAGGGTGGCTGTAAGTGATGTGCAGACCCCATACTGCTGGCAGCATCAATACACAAGGGGGGCAGCTAGCTAGGTTTCAGTATGTACTGGCTGACTTGGCATGATAGGAGTGTGATTGCTAACAGCAATCACAGTCCCATCATGCCTAGGTTCCAGCATTTACTGGTCGGATGTGTAAGTGCTGGAACCTAGGCATGATGGGACTTTGATTGCTGTTAGCAATCATACTCCTATCATGCCAAGTCAGCCAGTACATGCTCGAGGTGCGGCCCGCGTAAGATCGGTTGCAGTGGCTGGCGATCTTACGCGGGCCTCACCTCGAGGTCTCGCATGTTGGACGCCCCTGCCTTATTACTTTCTAACCCCCTCTCCCTCCCTTATCACTTTCTAACCCCCTCTCCCTCCCTTATCACTTTCTAACCCCCTCTTCCTCCCTTATCACTTTCTAACCCCCTCTCCCTCCCTTATCACTTTCTAATCCCCTCTCCCTCCCTTATCACTTTCTAACCCCCTCTCCCTCCCTTATCACTTTCTAACCCCTCTCCTTACTCACTATCTACCCTGCCCCTTTGTAGTTCTCTCACCTTTAGGTCCAGCGACGGGAGCACGAGGCTTCTGTCTTCGTTCTCTGCTGCGGTGGCCGCTGGTTCACTGCTGAGCGCCGAAATATGACGTCATATGTCGGCGTTCAGGATGAAATGCCGGCACCGCGACGGAGGTAGAGGCCTCGTGGAGGAGAATGGGGGGCGCCGAGCGGTTGCTAGGCGCCCCTCTCTCTCCTCCGCATTAAAAAAATTAAAAAAAAAAGACGGGATTTAAAGTCGCATTGCGACTTTTTTCCAAATTCGGCAGGGGGGCAACGGGGGGGGGCAAGGATTAACCTAGGGGGGGCAATTGCCCCCCCTTGCCCCCCTGTAGCGACGCCACTGATCCTGTGGGAAATCAAGCTGTAGATAGTTTTAATTTAGTTATGCTAAAAGCGTGTAAGGTGACAGCTCCCTTTTAATGCTGCTCGTGGTAATGGAGCTGTCACATCCCATAAATACATAATAGCTGTGACAAATACCACCTAGCATTTTAGGGTAATTTTTTACATTTCTCTTGACATGAAAGGCAAAAAATACAAAAAGAAAAATACACTTTTTAGACAATATATAGTGTAATTATAAACAGTTTTTAAAAATAAATATAAATAATTTTGTTTGATATATCTATTTAACAACTGGCAGTTATATGACCTTACTGGATTTTTTCTTGTTTCAATTTTTTTCTGTTACTAAAATAAGGAATTCTATGTTGTGTGCTTTTTATGATTAAATGTATTATTCAATTTATTATGTTATTATTTTATTTATTTATGTATTTATTATGTGTTTTTTCTCTATTACCGTCAGTAAGACTGTGATTAAAACATCAGTTTTAATGATTTTTATATTGTATCATATAAAAGATTTCAATTTTTATGTTAAATTACATTTGGTTATATAATAGCGATAAAGTATAATGTGTACAGAACCAAACTTTCCCCGAAGGAAGCGGCCCTCACATAAAGCAGTTGATAATTTTTTTTCCAAGCTTTTTCATTTTTATCTTCAAAAGATAAAAGTAGCCAAGAAACCTTTTCCCAGCTGTTTGTACATTCTAATGATTATTTTCATGATTATTTTGTAGCCTATGGCCAACTGTATTTAGATTGACGTCAATGTATGCTAAACCATGTGATTAAATCAAATTATCTGTAATTTTTTATTCAATTATTTTATTAATGCTTTGCAGGACATTCAGTTGGATCCGAAAACTTCTTGATCATTTTTGGCCTGTATAAAAATATTATATATCATTGCATTTAACATTTTGATCAGTCTCCTTTTTTTTGTACATTACAATATGGAAGGTGGCCATATTGGGTACTGGTAGCTGCCATAAGCCCTAATGTAATTTCTACTTTGGTCTTGTTTAATATAAATAATAGAAATTCAATATAACGGGGTAGCTGACTACTGTGTCCCACCCAATCTAAAAATGCCCCACACCAAGTTACTTCATTAATAAATCCCTTCCTATGTGCGTCAGGAGGTCTGGAGAGCAAACCAGTTGGGTCCATTAACTGTTGAGTTGGTATTAGTGAAAATGCAAGTTTTTTGTATTTATCCTGCTTGTATTCTGTAGGATTAGTAAAGAGGCGGTATTTACAAATTCAGAAATGGGCTTTCTGGTATATATGTCTAAATGTAGATTAATTGACAGAAATATTCCATATAAACCAAGGGCACCACGAGGCAGCAAGTCTAGAGAGTGTATTTATTAAGTTAAAATATGCTTCAGAGCTGAATGTTTCTGATAAAAGTGAGAACAGTATGTAATCTGCCAAGTATTTGCGTTATTTAGGTGAAAATGTATGCACACACATATATCACATCACGGAAAATGTACCAGGCTGCGGTGTAGACAGATTCACAGCAAATAAATCTGTTAACAATCTCCTTGATTTGAAGAAACTGCTTTGAAAATGAATAATTTTCTTATGATTGCGCAATTTTCTAGACAAGTAGCTTACGTCCCAGGTGTAAGTGTGTGTCTGTGTGTGTCTGTGTGTGGGGGGGGGGGTTATACTTAAAATGCATTTTCAAAAGTTGTCTTTTTTCAAAGCAATTAAAGAAATGTAGAAAAACAGTTGAGCGTGTGACAATTATGTCCATTTTGCATTGGGAGCAGATTGGATAATTGGAATCTATTCTGTGTGCATAAATGGATGTTTAAATTGCTTTTTTTTTTCATGAAAAGCTAATTAGGCTTGAATGTCCAGCATTCTATGAAGCAGCATTGAGGGTGAACATCATAAAAGGAATTTTGTGACACGGACTTCTTGCAGGCAATATAAGATGATTCTGAGTTGGGTTTCTTATAGCTGGAGGCAACAAAACCGAAGGCAGGCAATCGAGTAAGGCCTTTAGAAGAATAATGAGCCATAATGTCACTGAGATACACCTTTTGTATTTTTGACAAATGAGTTTATAACTCTCGCAAATTAATAGATTCTAAAAATGTGACATTTTGACAAACCCACATTTAGAATGTCTTTTTTTTTTTGCCGCTTAGGCAGCTTCTACTGGAATCCATGGAACATTCACTCAACTTCAAAGATTGACGGTAACGAGAATGTGTGTGAAAGAAAAAAAACAACCCCTGGCAGAGCAACATGTTTTAAATAGCGAACATTCATCGCAAACAACATGCTTACAGGTGAAAGTGAAGAAACATGTACATTTCAATTACTGGCATCATCCAATGATATGAAGCATTCCTCTTCACCTTCTATTTACTGGTGATAAACGTTTACTACCGTATCCGTTTTCATTATTTTTATTGAATGTTAGCAGATTCTGTACAGCTATTGAAATAATGTAAACGTGTATAAGACGTACTGGTATTAAAATAGTCCTCCTCCTGTGAGCTTATACGGTAATCTAATAGGAGGTTGAGGGGGAAGTGAGAGGCAAAAAATACGTTGATTGTAGCCTGGAGTGACCTGGAGATCCCAAAGACAGGTGGGTTCTTTTTAGAATGCAGGTGGTGAGTATTAAAAGGATCTGAAAGAATGAGTTAGGGAATTCCAGGGAATAGGGGTAGCATGGCTCTTGCTGGAATAACAAAAAAAAAGTACAACAATGAAACACATATTTATTTAAAAAAGGGATAGGAGTTTCCTGACGGTGGAGGCCGATGGAGATTTTCAGTGTTCCATGCAGCTGGGACATCATTTGCCCCATAAGGGCAGGTTTGAGATACATCAAAAACACTGCTCTGAATGCGTGTGTGTGCAGTTATCTCTGCAGTGTGCTCTCATGTAATGTGTGTAGCAATACCCTTTCATCTATTAAGATCAAAAGTTATTTTGTAAAAAATACAATGCAGTTGTCGGGAGCCATCCATCCTCGTAATGGTAAAGGACCCCCCCCTGCTATTAAAGCTGAAACATTTGGTAAAAAGTATGCCTTTATTGGTTGACTGCATTAGATTAGACATTTAGTCTCTTCTTCAGAGATATTATCTGTATTGTGACAAAACCCTTTAGGCTGCACGTCATGAATGTCACTTTCTTTCGGCATCCTAAGCACGGTCCTCCAGGGCAATGAGGCTCAGGAACCCAGATTTTGCAGCAAACTGTGCGTTTTAATTTACAGGTGCATATGAAAACCACAACACAAAATCATAAAAAAGTATAATCATGCCTGGGAACGCTCCTCCGGGTTGCGGGAGCGGGGTCTTGACACGCCCCGATCCTCGCCATTTTTTCTTTAAATGGGGGTGTTTCCCGCTGCCATCAGCGGGAATGCCCCTGATGTCAGCAGGAACTCCCATTAACGTCAGTGGGACCGCCCACCAACGTCAGCGGGACCGCCCGACGCTGACCTCAGTGTGCAGTCCTGGCCGCGTCCCACAAGGGAAGGCTCTGGGTAGCCGGAGCCCAGAAGTTCCCAGGTATGCGTATAATACGTCTGATGAAGAGCCTTAAGTAGTCTGAGCAGCTCACAATCTAATTCACTTGAGTTAACCAATAAAGGGATCATCATCCTGATCTTTGGAAAAGAACCTTAAAAATACTTTTTGTAAAAAAATCTTTTCCATGAAAAAAAACAGCCACCTCTTCAAAACAGCTGGATTTGAGCCACATGTTACATTACATGCCCACATGTGTTATACACAAGTTTATGTCATGTGGAGACGTTGTGGAGAACAAGGCTCTTTTAGTTTACATTCTGATATTTCATTCAGGTCTGCTTTTTTATCAATTCATATTTTTCTTTTGTTGCTCCAAAGAAAATAGTTGAATATAACTTCCGAAGAGATATAATCCTGTAGATTTCGAGCATATAAAACGCTTGCAATCAACAGACTGCTGTTTTTAGATTTCAATGTGGTTGGTTCTTGAGATTCACCCTGTTTTTCGTGGCTATGAATACGTTGGTACTGTTTACATGGTTACATTATTAATTGATGATTTATTTAGCACTTTCATGTTCTTCAGCACTGTAGAATAGATAAACAGAAAACAACATCCACAACAGAACACAACACAATAAAAATCACTAGACACCTGTACAGACTAAGAGGGTATGGTGAGAGACACTTGACAACAGAAGTTACTTGTTGATTGATAGGCTTGGTTTTAAGAGATTTATTTTTGAAGGACTGGAGACAGACTAACTGTAAACCATGGTAATCCATTTGATGTCTTGTAAATGAGCTTGAGAGGTAGATAATATAGAATAGGCAAGTCAAAGATTATCAGATAAGCAGAGCGACCGCATAGGTGTATATCTGGAGATGAGTTAGGAGATGCATTGTGGACATACACATTCAGCTATGGGCCACACCTCTGATATCTGGTGGCTGCTGGCCCTAAAGTGTCCCAGGCCACTTATGATTGCTGGCCTGGTCCAAAATTTCCAGAAAGATTAACAAAAGAGCATTTTCTATGGATTTAGCACTGAGCAAATCAATAGAGTTTTGGGAGCGGAATCCAGACTGAAGGGGATCAGGAAAAGAGTTAGAAACAGAATGTTAACCTGGTATATACAAGTTTTTAGGAAGCTTGGGGGAAAGAGGAAGAAGAGATGGGAGATAATCTAGCATCTGTGGAGTGGTTTTCAAGAGGGGAGGAAAGTACAGTGGATAGAAAGATTAAAGATGTAGGATGACATTGGAAGAGCGGAGATACCTTGAAGGGGGTCAGGCAGTTGGATGAAAGGAAATAAGATAAGCAGAAACCTTCTCTTTGGTGACTGGAGAGAACTGGCTTACAGTAAGAGACTGTAGGGTTAGTGGAAAGGAGATAAGGGAGGTCAAGTAAGTTAATGTGGCAGGAAATAGGACAAAGTGTAGAATTATAGTGCAGGAAGTCTGATGCTTTTATACTAATAGTATTACAGACAAACCTCTGCTGGGGGTCCAATACTATGCTAGGAGTTCCTAAATAAATATATGAGTACATAAAGAGTGTCCGGGTTCCCTGTGACCCCTGACTTTGGTAAAAGGGCAGTTTGGTTTTTTGGCAGTGGGTATTTATAACCCCAGTAGTTTTAAAAGAATGCCTCATATTGAACAGACAAAGGCATACGGGAAGAAGCAAGGGGCAAAGGGCTTTCATGCCTACAGCCTGTCCTGCATTTTGTTGGCACACCTCGCTGGCAGACCACGTGTCATACATTAAAATTTTATTCCTTTAACCTTTTTAAAATGTGACATGATTTTGAGTGGGCGATATTTCTTTTAATTCACGGGCTCTTGATGTAACAATGTCCTTGAACAGAGCTTTGCTTTTGTACTTTTCTGGGATCCCAAAACTAGCTGAATTTCCCTGTATTATACCCAACAGCCACAATTTTTTTTTAAATGTACATATTTTATTTTTACTGTCAGTATTCATATGCAGCCACTCTCCATCCTTTTCAAATAGTTTTTATGTCCTACATTATTTATGCCCTCCTAAACATATGGTTTGCTGAGCAGGCCTCTTGCATAAGATCTTAAAAGTGGTCTAAGCACGGCACCTCAAGCTGTAGATATCCTGCCTTTGGACACCCAGTGTCCAGCTGGGAATGGTTATGTTTTGCGAGCAGTGTTTGCTGTTAAATCACGTGAAATAATAAATCCCAGAATATGAGGCTAAAATGATATCAACATAATTATTATTATTATTATTATTATTATTATCTTTTATTTATATAGCGCCAACAGTTTACGCAGCGCTTAATACAATACATAAATTAAGGGATATGACAAGACAAGAATTGACAGACTAAGACAAACCGATACATTTGGTGGAGAGAGCCCTGCTCGCAAGCTTACAATCTAGAGGGAAAATGGGGTGATAAACATAAGGCACAGAGAAAGGGTGAGAGGTATTGTGGGGGTATCAATGACAAGGATGTTCTAGCAGCTAAGATGGTATGCTTCTCTGAAGAAGTGGGTTTTTAGATGTTTCTTGAATGTCGGGAGGGAGGGTGAATTCTGAAGGTTCCTTGGGAGCAGATTCCAGAGATATGGGGCAGCTCGAGTGAAATCTTGTAGACGGGAAAAGGAAGAGGTGATGAGTGAGGAGGAGAGCCTTAGCCCATGGGAGGAACGTAGGGATCGAGTAGGAGAGTATTTGCTAATGAGGTCAGAAATGTACGGAGGAGCGGTATTGTGGATGGCCTTATATGTCAGTACCAGGATCTTAAATTTAATTCTAAAGGTAATCGGAAGCCAGTGGAGGGTTTCACAGAGGGGGGAAGCAGAAGAGGAGCGACGTGCAAGGAAGATGAGCCTAGCAGCGGCATTAAGGATAGACTGTAGTGGAGAGAGTCGAGACAGTGGAATGCCAACCAGAAGAGTGTTGCAGTAGTCAAGACGGGAAATGATAAGTGAATGAACCAGAGTTTTTGTGGATTCTTGGGTGAGGAATGGGCGGATACGAGAGATGTTTTTTAGGTGCAGGCGGCAGGATCTGGCGAGGGACTGAATGTGAGGGATGAAGGAGAGGTTTGAGTCAAGGATGACCCCAAGGCATCGGGCCTGGTTAGTAGGAGAGATTGTTGTGTTGTTAATGGTGATAGAGAATTCAGGTAGTGGAGTGGAGATGGAGGGAGGGAAGATAATGAGTTCCGTTTTAGAAAGATTAAGTTTCAGGTAGTGTTGTGACATCCATGAAGAAATAGTAGACAAGCAGCTGGTGATCCGGGACATGAGAGATGGAGAGAGATCAGGAGAAGACAGGTAGATTTGGGTATCATCTGCATATAGATGATACTGGAGGCCAAATGAGTTGATTAGTTTGCCAAGAGAGGAAGTATAAAGAGAGAACAGCAGAGGGCCAAGGACTGAACCTTGGGGGACACCAACCGAAAGTGGAAGGGGCGAAGATGTGTTGCCTGAGAAGTTGACAGAGAAGGAACGGTTAGACAGATATGAGGAGATCCAGGAGAGAGCTGTATCTCGAATGCCCATAGAAGCAAGTGAGTCAAGAAGAAGGTGGTGATCAACAGTATCGAAAGCAGCAGAGAGATCCAGTAGAATTAGAATAGAGTAGTGACCTTTAGCTTTGGCAGAGAGCAAGTCATTGGAGACTTTTGTTAGAGCTGTTTCTGTAGAGTGAAGGGGTTTGAAACCAGACTGTAGAGGGTCAAGGAGGGAATTAGAGGAGAGGAAGTTAGTGAGGCGATTGTACACAATCCGTTCAAGCAGCTTAGAGGTAAAAGGAAGCAGAGAGATAGGGCGGTAGTTAGTCAAACAGACGGGGTCTGAGGAAGGATTCTTTATAATTGGTGTGATTAGCGCATGCTTGAAGGCAGATGGTAACATAATGATAATAATCAGATTTTCAGATTTTTAGTACCTCATGGATGTCTACTAACCATATTCTATAATCTTTATGGTAAAATTCTAAAAAATAAGCTCCATTATATAGCCCAAGGGTTACTCCAATGTCTCCTGTCCTTCATTCTATTCTACAGCCACTGCCTGGCCTGCATAAAATGGGGTGGAGGAGCTCCTTGTATCTGATTGTGGGTTCAGCTAGTTGAACCTAACCTCAACCCCTCCATACCAATGGCACCATAAATTCAGGTGTGTATGTGTGTGTTGATTTTTTTATACATTTTTTAATGGGAGAAGGGAGGGTTTACAGTAGCAGAAGGGGGCACTTGGGATGCCATAGTCCCTAATCCCCACATGGTAGCAGGGATCATCCTTTTTTGACCAGCATGCCAGTGAGATAATCCCACCCTGTCATGATTAACTCATATAACGTAGTGGATGCATGGAAGGGTAACCCAGCAGAGGTGGTTAGCTTCTTTGTTTAAGCATTCAATGAGTTAATCTGAGGTTGATTTAATGTGTTTCTTTGTGAATGCCCTCTGTATCTGTTCTGGCTAGAGGTGTCATCTTCCCAAAGGACCCCTGTGGTGATTCATGGCCTAACAGATAAGGAACCTGAGTTATAGGAATTCCATTCCTATCTTAAGTGGAGGGGTTTCCATCACCTTTACCCCACCATAACTTATTGGCACATCAAAGATGGGACCCGATTCTTGGGGATGGTGTCATATAATCAGTCATGTGGTCAGAGGGGCGTTTGCTTGCAAAAGTCTGATTTAGGGACAATGCAGCGACCTCAAAGCAGAACTCCATGATATACTCTGATCGGAACAACATCGTAAGAAACCATCTGGACTTAAGGAGTTCCCACAGGCCTACTTATTGGAGAAACTCGTGAGTGAGGGTCCTGTGTTTAAGTCCCTTTTGTTTTTAAGAACTGTTTGCTGTTTTATTTCTCTTTTGTATGTCTTGTTTTTTGTAATTCTGGCACTGTGTAATCTTTGTCTTTTTGTTATTAAAATATTCATAATCCAAGTCTGTCTTTGGGCTTTAGTATCGATATCCACGAACCCTAAGAGAGGATAACACGTTACCGTATTGTTATTAAGTTCTACAGGATATATATATGTTGGTTGCCCAGGGTGGGTTGATATATATATAGAGATAAAGGTTCTAATTCGGATTTCTCACGAATCCGGTATCAAAATCGTGAGTGGTGGCAGACTACCTGGGGGGATACAGGCAGGATTTGGGGGTTAATTTGGTGTAAACTTATGCCTTGTTAAGGGGTCAAGTTAGTAAATCCAGAGGCCTGGTGCTATTAACCCCTTCATGCCCACGCCCTCCACACAGTCACGGCTTGGCAAGTAGTCCTGACCGTGACACACCCCATAGCACCTATTTCCATTGTAGCAAGCAGCCATATTAGGCTGTCTGCTCCATGCGCCTATTGCAGAGATCAAATATTAGCGTGGATCTATTTGTATTGTTAGAGAAGCTGATCATTCGGTGATTGATCTGCAGCTTTACCTGCTGTTCAGAGGAGGCAGCACATTTCCTGCTAAACCGCTACAGAGCCAATGTTTTCCTTTTCAATAGAACTATTAAGCCTGATGAGATGACCTGTAGCAGGTAAGATATCTGATAGATGTCTGATATACGGCATATGTTTTACTTTTTATGTTACTGAGAGGGTGGTAGAACAGCATCCCAGCAGAAGTGGTAGAAGTTAATTCAGTAAGGGATTGTAAACATGCCTTCGATATGCATATGGGAATTCTGCTTTTAAAAAAGTCTTTCAGGAAAAATGG
Source organism: Spea hammondii (assembly GCA_029215755.1). Lineage (NCBI taxonomy): Eukaryota > Metazoa > Chordata > Amphibia > Anura > Pelobatidae > Spea > Spea hammondii. The sequence goes on along the minus strand of JARDYJ010000001.1, from coordinate 176,486,963 downwards.
ACAGACTGGATGGCACTCAAAGGGTTAAGGTTGTTGTTCCGCTTAGGCAAATTATATTCACTGAACTTCCTGGCAAGTTAAATGAGCCTTAGCTGATTATTTCCCTTGAAGGTTTTATCACATGATAAAACAAGAAAAACACAGAAATCCTTAAGGATCAGTGAATGCTTTTGTCACATGACAATTAAGTGTCCCCTGCAAAACTATGACACAACATCTAATATGATTAAAGAATACATTTTTGAAAATGTGTGGGCATTCAACAGTAGCAGGGATGGTGTTTTCAACCCTGCACTCAGTTACAAAAGTGTTCAGTTCAGTACGGTAGATGGAAAAGCAAATTCATATGAGACACAAAGGAAGAAAAGGCATAAAACATTCTAAAAGTAATGAACTATGCATCTGCCAGGCATACAAAATTAATTTTACCAGACGTACCCTTAATGGGTTAAAAACTGTATGCCTGCCAACGAAGATTTTAATACATGCAGGATGCTCACTATGTCTAAAGGCTCAATGAGATTAACAAATAAATGAGGCATGGGATGCACTGCTTATCTCTCGTTGACGGTGACACAACTGAATCGGATTGGTAAGTCTTCCGCAAATCTTTCACACAAGCGTGAATACTTTACACTGCGTTTAGAACATATTCCCTACTGGCACCATTATAAAATGTACCCAAAGTTCTCACATTGCAGAACTGGGATTCAGAATCATAATAGATTTGGTCTAAAGATTTGTATTTCATATTTGAGTACACCTATAGAAAAAGACCGTATACCTGCTCTTCATTTATATTGGTTTAATAAATCGTTATACGTGCCATATTTCCCATTTTCTCTCTATTTTAACAATGTTTAAAATAAATAGAAACATTGAACACAATGTTGCCATTTTGTACCCTTTTTTAAAGAGACACTCCAGTCTTCATATGTTCTTTAATGCATTTGATAGATGCGTGCCCTTATGTACTGTTTTCTCCCTATGCAAATTCACGTAGGAATTCTGAAGAATCACCCTCAAACCATACAGTTTTTCGCAGACCCCAGCTTCTATGCTTCTTTGGCCGGATACATCTCCTGCTTGTACATTGTACTCACCACCACCAGCTCCAGCACTGGCTCACATAAGAGTCCCAAGGGTCTAACGAGACCCCTGTGCGCATGTACAGAGAGTGTGCCAACGGGAGCACCTTCCCGCCACTGATTGTGGTGGTTTGGAGAGGGCAGTGCGCTACAGTTACCTAGTAACTTTTTTTTCCCTACAGGTAAGTAATGCATATTCAGCACAGGTCCATACTGGAGATTAAAATTGGTCCTGGCCCCTTAACGCCATTAAATGATGTACGAGCAGCCGTTTGTGGAATAGCTGTTAAAATAGCCCCTTTCTATAAAGTGCATTTGTTAAAACTGTACATTAGGACAATATATTAAAATCCATATCAATCTCATAATAATATACTCTCGGATTAGATCAGATGTTGGCTAGCTCATGCTTTTATTTAAATATTTAGTTTGTTCAGAAACAGATGTACCCAATGTTGGCATTTTTAAACACAGATTACAGACAAATTTAATTGACCAATAATTAAGCAGTCATAAACACTTAAAACATAATAATCACTGACACGTTGTTCTCGGGATAAAACATTGCTTACAGACGTTTGGAACTAATTTTCTGATAAAGTAGCTATTCAATAGTTGAATGAAAACACATTCCTTTAAGACCTACAAAACACTGTGTGTTTTTTTGTATAACCATCAGCTTAGTTGTTATGGTGATATTTTTAAAAGTCATCAAGTGTGCCCTTATTTGTGGAGGGCACTGTATTTACCATGGACTGTGGGGTACAGATAGAGTTCATTATATCCCCATGCAGCAAGGCTCCTCCACAACCTCCTTGCCCAGTTTGTGACAAGAAGTAGAGTAGATAGGGAGAGACTGAGAGAGAGTAAGTGAAGAAAAAACTGAGATTCGCAAGAAGATTCACATAACTTACTCTACCCTAATTTAAGATGTTGTTCTGTTTTTTTTTTACTTATCTGTGCCATAATCCCCTTAATGACCAATTAACATATACAACATGGCGCTGGACCTCTGCTTTAAAAGAGTTTAGGAGATTAAATAGGACAAGGGTGCAGGCTGACCAGTTTTTAAAAAAACCATGTGCACCCCCCAAATGTGGCCTTTTAGTCCCCAAACAACCTGACAAAGCTATGCATGGATGATGTCAGGTGTGCTCAGGAGATGTTCCTGAACACAAATTGGGGTGTTGCTTTGCAGTGACAGATACCACAAGCTGTAAATTCATACCTAAAGTACAATGTGTGTGAAAAAAAAAACATACAAAAATTACCACCACAAACTTTGACAAACACGTAGTAGCAAGCAGGAGTGGAGTGAAAAACAAGAGAAAAGTGTAATGGGGAGAGAAAGAGGGAGTGAGAAGGGGAAAAAAGGAGAGTGAAATGTAATGAAGGTAGAGCAGAAGGTGGAGTAAAGAGTGAAAGAAAGGAGAGAGATAAGAAAGAGAGGAGTTGGAAATTTCCAACGAAACACAACTAACATGCTCAACAAAATCTATTTTTTTTTCTCATGTCATTTTAAATATAGGCATATAGGCTAGTACAAAAATGAAGCAGTATTTTTTTTAAGAAGGAAGAATGCTGTGTATTTGATTGCTTCCAAAACATAAGCATTTTATCCACATAACAGAAATCCCTTCAGCCTTTAATAACACAAAAACATTCATTATGTAATGTCAGACGAGGACCTACAGCATTTCACTTGGATTCCAGAGAGTTAAACTAGATCAGTGTCTTTTCCAGTACTTAAATCTTCTACAGGTTTTAGAAGTTTTACGTAGTAACATCCCCTATTCCCTATGGAACTGTAAACTTACAAAACATTTGCTGAGCAAGTACATAACATTAGTGAGCGTACTAAACTGTATTTCTGCCAGGCACGGCATAGATTCCCATGAGCTTGGTTTAATAAACCCAGCGGAAATGGACAGTTCCTTTACTACTTTTAGCATGTTTACAAAACAAAGTACAAAACATTCTGTTTTCATGAAAAAAAAGTGAACAATTCAATTGCCAAGCTCTAGGTTTTTATTGTTTTATGGTATCAGCAATTATTTCCTTAATAACATAAGCAGGCCCAGGCTGTTCATCTGGCACACCGTGAAAATGCCCAAAATCGCCACACACTCACCCAATCTGCTGCCCCAGTGGCAGACCTGGTGCTGCACTCTGATATATCACAGTGAGACTGGGGGGGGGGGCGGCAATTGCCCCTGTACTATTTTAAAACAAAGTCCAAATTAGGGTGGGGTGTTCTGGGAAGTGTGACCCAGCAGAAGTATGAAGGCAGCTTGCCAGCAAGACTCAAGCCAGGTGCCAGACAAGGTCATCTAATAGATGTCTCTATATACAGTATGTAAGCGGGTAAGTGTGTGTGTGCGCTTGTAATGTGTAACTAGATTGCATTAACGGTAGTGAGTTTGTGTATATATGGGAGGTGGCAGAAGCCAAGGGGCTGCTTTCCGTGATGCTATTCCTATTCTTATTTTTACTTAGAAACACGTATTACTTGTGGCTGTAGCCACCAGTTGCTCCTGGAAAGCAACACCGCCGAGCAGGCCTGGATTGACCATTTTGCACACCAGGCAATTGACCAGCCGGCTGCTAGCAGCACCCCATACCCTTAATGCCACTCATCGGCATCAGAACAGATCCAACATCTTTCATGGGTTGAGAGACCCCAGCGGCCAGCGCAGTAACTCATGATGCCCAACAGTTATCATTAAACAAATTTTGCCACAAACCAATAAACACTTCAAGCAGCCACATAAGAAGCAATATATTTTCTTAATTACTTATTTAGCAGAAGTTGACAGATTTATACAGAGGCAAGAAAATAACATTCCCTGAGTTACTATTTCATAAATGTTTCTATAATCCTTTACAATGAATTTAGACAATTTGGTTTATCCTGAATGAGAGCTCTAAAACCCAGCTCCATATGGCTTCATGTATCGACCTCATCAGAACAAAAGTCATTTTAATAGCTTGACAAACACTGATGTTTGCATATCTAGGAATGCCGTCGCTGCATTTTAGTGAATGGATCCTTTTAGTGAATGGATCCTAGCGTGTTAATAGCAGGCCCCCTTATCTTTTGAAAAGATCCATATTTTCTGATACACTAGTGTCCTGGCTCAGTTCCAGAGCTACTCTATACTGAATTCAGTGCTTTGCTGACCTAAATGTTGCTTCTATTATTTAGTTTAATGAATATCTCTACTTTTTCTGACTCTTAGAACACAATAGTGCTATATTTGTGATATGGTTGGGGGTGCATTTAATATCAGTTTTTCCTTGAACACAATGTTATTAAGCATATATCACTGATATATATTCTGTTGACAATACCTCCTTTATGTATATTTACTTTATGTAGATGTGTTCAGGCTTATAAAATCTTCTGTTACCTTAATTGCATTGTTGACCATCCACAACTTCTCTATTACAACTTTGACTTCCAAGCATGGAAACGTGGAACACTGGAAATCCCCACTGGTTTGCTATATTAGCCCCCAGCCAAACTGGTATGGGGTAGGGAAGAGGAAGGTACAGGGAAAACATGCTTGGCATTAATGGTAGAAGCAAAGTGGGAAAAAGACCTTTTCTGGAAAGTACCCCTTGGGATCAAGGTCTGGCAAAATATGAGAAGATTTATTAAGAGGAGAACAATTATATTCAATTTCCAGGAAGCCGTTTAATGAGGATACAAGTAAAATCTACCAAGTTTTTACAATATAAATTTGGTAGATCTTTATTCCCCCAAGATGATACCACAGCCAACACCAACCAAGGTTATCCAAAATTCTCTCATCTTTGTTTCCCCTTAAACTTAGATGACAGCTCGAATTATTGAGAAATCAACCTACTAAATAACTATAGAAAACAAGAAAGTTCCAAACTTCAGTATATAAATTATCATGTATAAGAAAACTAACCTTGCATGGTAGATGAAAGATGGCTAGTGGAAAAAAGATCATAAGAATGATGGGCTTAACACCGAACACTATATTTCATCAGAGCGATACAAACCACTAACAGATGAATAGGTTCGGGAACAAGATAAATGAACTGGAGTTTGTTACTAAAGAAACCTTTAAACGTTGTCATTAAAGGCATAAAGCTAAATTGCTTCTTTAATTATCTTTAGAGAATCTTCTCTTTCTTCAGATGAGGAAGCAAAGCTTGTAAGCATCATTCACATCCATGCAGTTCTTCTGTAAAGCTGTTATCACAACTATCTTGGGGCAAAGTCTCTTGATGGAAACTCCTTGTACAAAAAAATCTGAACGTCTACAGTTATGTAAAAAAAGAAAAAAAAACCGTGATTCATTTCTTGTTTATATGAGTAAGAATTAAGACCGGAGATAATGTGGAATGTGACAGTACCCATTTGACTCTAGAGAAATACGTTTCCCTTATACATCAAACAGAAAAAATACACAATATATCAATTAACAACAATGTTTAAGATTATATGTTATGTATTAAAAATTGACGTCAACAATGCTGGTAACAAATTCATTGAAGTTAAAAAAATATATATTGAGTCTTGATTAATTGATTTATTAATTATTCTATTACAGCTATTTTAAATATATAAACATTCTTTTCAGTAGCGGTTTTTTAATTAGTCTGGTCTTACTTTTTTGTGTGGGTTATCCCTATACATTACCAGTACTTATTTCTTTAATTAAAAGAAAACATAGAGTAATACCATATTTATAAAATAAATACACATAATTCTCAAAGAAAACATTATTTTGTTTTCTCTTAGGACTTACGAACTAAAGTAAATACTGAGTCTAAACTCACCACCGTGACTGTGAAATCTCTTTTTTTTTCCCACTTAGACCTGAAAATAGCGAAGGGTTGGAAGTCTGAGGATCTACAGAGGACATGGATAATGCTAACAAGCTGGACCCCTGGGGCACCATAGAGGTATGTCTCAGTAACTAGGGATAGAATATGTATGTTTACCTCCAGGTTGGAAAACTTAGCAATACAAGCTGCTATTCATTTCTGCATGGGGGATTACACTAAATATTATTTTAGTTGTAGTATTGAATGAAAGCTACTGAAACACTTGAGCTAAATCTTGTTTGTCGTAGGGGGCAAATGGGTAGGAACGGGGAGAAGGACATAGAGGTATTGGAAAATCCTCTATAAAGTGTCCCAAAACCGATAAACCGGGTAGGCTTTGAAGAGGGCGCCTTGTAAATAGAGAAAAAAAAGGAAAGAGACAGATATAAAGAAGAGAAGAAATTAAAGAAGCGGGGGAACCTAGGGAGGGTAACATCTACCGGATAAATAAATTCAGCCATAAAATGTATGATCCTTCCGGTTCCTAAAGCTTATAGGATCTGATGGGTTTATTATTGTTTGTTTCAGTTTCCATTTAATGCAATTTAATTCCAGCATAAACAACCCTCTAAAAATCCGCACATATGATAAACATACTATGTAATCTGTCATGCCCACTGACACACAAAGTCACAATTATAGATGAAACACATGCACAGTAATTTGTACCGTCTGTCTGGGCTGGTTAACAAAGGTGGACCTGTAGTTTGAATTTATTTCAATTCAGACAAATTTACAGTTTGGATAAAATGATGTCAGGATTAAAGACAAGCTATATATCAATTATGTATTATTTTTTTTTTATTATTATGGAACTGTAAAATATGTGTGCATGCAAGGGGGAGCAAACATGCACAAGTAGGACATAACCCCAAATTTACTTAAAAATCCAGAGAAAACCAGCAGTATGCTTTATGAGGGGAAAAGTAGGGATCAAGTCTCTAGTTCCAACCTACCTCTTTATTTCTCTAATTTCAAGAAGGAGAAGGGGTTCAGAGGGGGTTCCATGACCCTGCGAGAATAGTTGTGTAACTGTGTATCTGTGCATTAACAACAAGATAAGTGAGCTATGTGTGTCTCATTGGGTATGTGTGTGTGTGGTGTGTGGTTATGTAAGTGTGTGTGTATGTCTGTGTATGTGTGTCTGCCTGGGTTTGTGTATGTGTGTGTGGTTATGTTAGTGTTTGTATATGTCTGGGTATGTGTGTTTGGTTATGTCAGTGTGTGTGTCTGGGTGTGCCTGTGTGTGTCTTGGTATGTTAGTATGTCTGTCTGGGTTTGTGTATGTGTGTTAGTGTAAGTGTCTGTGTGCATGTGTGTTAGTGTGTCTAGTTGTGTTAATATGTGTCTAGCTGTGTTAGTATCTGGATGTGTGTATGTTTCTGTGAGTGGCTGGCCATGTTATTGTGAGTTTGGGTGTGAGTCTGTTAGTGTGTGTTAAATGTCTAGTTATGTTAGTGAGTGTCTTAGCAAGTTAGTGCGTGCCCAGTTGTGTGATAATGTTGAAGGTCTAGTTGTGCTAGTGTGTCTGGATGTGTGTCTGGGTGCGTGTGAGTGCATGTGTGTTAGTGTTGAGTGTCTGGTTGTGTGTGTTAGTGTGAGTGTGTTTGTTAGTATGTCTGTTTGTGTTAGTGTGAATACCTGGTTGTATTAGTGTTTGAATATGTGTTAGTATGAGTATGGGCTTGTTAGTGTGAGTGTCTGGGTGTACGTGTGTTACTGTGTGGTAGTCTTGAATATCTGCTTGTATTTCTAGCTCAGTTTGCCGGTTAATCCTTGTTGCTAAAAGCCTTCTTGTAATTTACATAGAAACATTTGTATCAAATTGAGCAATAAAGCGTTTATGATCTATTTATTGCAAAGGATACTTTTTTATCATTGCTGGAACATGACAATAAAGGCACTCTGAGCAAACCTTATGTAGGCGGAATGGTAAAAGCAATTCAACACAGTGAAGAGAGGTTTTTATAATAACCCTTGCAATGCTGTAACCTTTTTCTATTGATCATTACGATATTGAATTCAGCTACCTTATGTTTTTTACTTAGAGAGTCATTTCTCGATAATTATTATTAGTGGTATTATTTACAGTTACTAAAATAAATTATATACATTTGCTCTAATAAACTTCACTATTCTATAATGTCATGCTGGCACATTAAACTTCATGTGAAAGGGGTAATTGATGTGTACAGAGTGTTAGTTTTACCTTAAAACCATGTTTTTTCTACAGACTCCGTCCATGTGAATTTGATTTCAGACACCTTATTGAATTAAGGTTAAGATGGGTCATTGAAACGAGCCCCATATCTCTTAGGAGTTTGGTCTTAAATTAAGGGGGTGGGTCAGGGTCAACTGTGGCCATGATCCTTACTGCTAAAATATCTTGGCGTCATGCTCTTAAGAACGTTTAGCGCAACTTACTGCATGCTATGAGGCTGCATGGGCTAAGTATCTCCAATGTAAGTGGCCCATTGGGGAGCAGAGCACCAGGGAAGGTGGTCACCTATAGAGCTTTGCTGCAGAGCAACTGCCACCCCTTTGTCCTACTCGCCCTAGGCCAGGATGTGCTGCTGGGTATATAGATAGAAATCTGGTTCAAAGATGGTGTGGAGAGCATTCTCATGAATGAAATATCATATATGTGTATGGCATAGTGAATTGGGTTAACTGGGCAAAAAGTTAGACGCTTACTAAATCTGTAGCGTAAAGCCTGATTTCCATGCGTTAAACAGGGCAGGGAGTTGGCATTCGGTCACATGCATGCCCCACCCAGGTTCCACCTGGTACCTCCTACTCCCTGCCCACCAATCTCTAAGCCTAACCCTGCACCCTGAATGAAGCCACACCGCCAGGTGAATGAGTGCTCCTTGTATGCACCTGAGTTATCAATGAGGGGCGCTCTGGTGGATGCAGTATGTATAACTTTGACCCGATCTGTAATACAGTCCTTCTTCATATTCCTTTTGGGATCTTCTACCTATCCAGCTCTGGGTCTTGGCTCTGTAGACCAATCCATATATTAAGATTGTAAGCTTGTTTGAGCAGGACCCTCTTCACCTGTTGTTTCTGTCTAATTGTTATGCTATATATACTACTTGTCACGTCCTGTTTACCCATTGTACAGTGCTACGGAAATTGCTGGAGCTATTAAAACAATAAATAATAATAATAATACGGAGCAGTTTAATATCAGCATTCGATTGCACGGGCGCTCATTCTATGAAAAGCTCTTTCAAGGGAAACGTAGAAAGGGATTCAGCTCACACGGGTAATTACGACAATGGAATTCAGAGCAGAGGAACATTGTCTGTTACTGGAGTCTCTGGTGGAGAGCGATCTGAACTAACAAGCATACTGGGAATACCAAGAGAGTCTGCGTTCGACATGCATTTATCTCTGGGAGATGTTACCAGGGGGCAGAAGCCTTCCTTCGCTGCACATAAAGACTTGAATGAAGATGGTTCGCGTGACTGCAGCACCAAGCTGCTCTGGGAATTTCACATGCTATAAGGAGAACCAATATCACAGCAGATGCTGCATAGCTAAATGTCAAAGTGATAAACAGGAACGGATCAGTAACTAATGATTTCATGTTCATTTTCAGATGTAATGGTGCTCTAACTGCAGCTTTAAGGTGAAGTGTGGTGAAGAGGCACCTCTACCGTCTTCATCTTGTTTCCTATCACCCACTGAAGTTGTTGGAGTCAAATAACCTCCCAGGTCTCGTCTTCAGACCTGAAGGAGAGACATCTGGAGTCCAGAAAGCTGATGTGACTGCAGCTTTTTCTACGTTGGCACGTCCATAAAAAAATGTTTTACTATCAAACATAACTTTACTTATAGATCAAACTTCGTGAAAAAAAAATGTTTAATAAATACAGATGTCAGATTTCATTAGATTTCCTAACACCGGGACAGCGTCACACCCTCTGCCCATCTGCTGCACGCACGTAGCGTGCGGCCGCGCATATCCAGCCATGGCTGGCTGATGGTCGTCATCCTCATCCCAGTCGTGCCTAACATAGCTGGAAGAGAACGCACAAACAGGTGTTTGAATGTTTATATTCCGTACAATATAACAGCACTTGTCTTAAGTGCTATCACATTGTATCTGTCAGGGACGCCTTTATAATGTTTCCTCTCCTTTCAATTTCAGCCGCCACCACTTTGCTTAGCAATGAATCCCAACTCGTCGATTATTCCGACAACGTGGTGTCGCTGACCTTCTCTTGTTTATTGGCTGCTCATTATCAACGACGGTTATTTAAGTCATTTATTATAGGAATTTGCAGAAAATGAACTTAAGATAAAAGTAATTTTAGTGAAGTAAATAAAATGCTAAATAACAAAGTACACAAATATTTTATCGGCCACATATATATTAAAGGACCACTAGTTCATACAAAGAAATGGATCACTGTTTTATCCAATAACCTCGTATTGAATTGTTTCAAAAGACAATGGTGGAGATTTGATGCGACCTGGGCTGGAACCCATAAATAAATATATACTATAAGTTTTAATGTTTCTCCAGATGGTTAAGGGATACATACAGCGTGACAAGAGTTATCCAGAATGGTCAAAAATATTTGCGTAATATACATATAAATCATGTCTTCCTCTTGCTCTGATTCTGATGCCAGAAGCTGAACTGGAAAGTCTCCAGGGTGGCATTTAAATAAACGTTCGTCGTTACAAACAAGTTACCTGCTTCCCGGTACTCCATAGCAAAACACAGCTTCAACGCACGTCGTCAAGCACTAATTGCAGGCTCCAAGAGACTGTTTCTTAAGAAATCCGTTGTCTCGTTTGGTTTGTTCAGGTGATTATATGTCAGGTATGGGGGGGTTGCTAACCCTCACCTATAGTGCCACCTTGCAGTATGTGAAATGTATAAACTTCTGTGAGTACTTTAATATGCTTTCTTCAAACAAAAAATGAAATATTTTCTGAAATAGAAGCTGCAGCCACAGCTGCCTCTATGGTCTGATGCTTTTTGCCACTGATTGGCTGCCTGAAGTAGCCAATCAGTGGCAGGAATCACTCGCATTGAAGTGAATAGGTGCACTAAAAAGGCTCCTGTCTGCGGCATTTGCCGAGCCAGAGCTGGAGATGACTGGCCGTAGGTACGTCACTTCGGCTAAACACATCCCCTGCGTGGCAAATAGCAGGCACTGGGAAAAGGGGTAAATGCATTTGGGGGTATTCTGCAGAAGGTGGACACCCCAAACATTTAAAGGGACCACGCAGCTCGCATATGAATTAAAGTTCACTTGATGGCTGGAGTGTCACTTTAATCATATTTACACATAAGTCATGCTGAGCAACACGTAAACATTGGATGTGTCCTGGAACAAAATGGGCAATATGCCAACCCTACCATCTCCCCAGAACACCTTACTACCATAATTAATAGTAATGCATTTAAAATCTAAAAAGGAACCCATCTGAATACATACAACACTACTAAAAATAACCGCATGTGACATTTAAATCAGGTACATAATGTACATTACACTAAAAGTCACCCGTGCCTCGTATAAAAGGCCAGATCGCATTGCTTATTATTACTAGAGGTTTTTTATCTGAGTCTTAAGGTCTCGGAAGATTAGCTGGCGTGCAGCAGTACTTAATCCTTGTTGTTTTTTTCCTTGTTGAGTACAAGGATGTTTCCGTGGCAACACAGCTACAGTTTCTACAGTGTGAATGGGCACATGTAATGTCAAGGTGAAAGGATGGCCTGTCTTAACCGAGCATATTACTTAAGTCTATGTATTGTGCAATTACCATGAAGGGTGCTTTTTAAAAAATGAGCAAGTCTAAAATATAACAAAACAAGTGGAATGACATCACGATGGTTGGAAAATATTATTATTATTTATTGTTTTATATAGCGCCATCATATTCCGTAGCGCTGTACAACAGGTAGACATATTTAATCACTGCAATATTCCTTAGAAGCCGGAATGTTTCATATAGATTCATTACCTGAATAGGTTTCCGTTATAGAAAAATGATTCTTTCCTCAATCTGAAATCTTAGATTTAGTGTGATGCAACTCAACCTCTGTCTGTATATTAAACACACTGATTGATAATCAAACATTCCAAAAATCTCCAAATCCATTCTTTCCCAATTGGTTGATGCCAGAGGAGGCCCCTGCAGGCGACCAATAGAGTCGCCTGCACAGCCCTTTAACTCCTGGCGGCGAACCTACGTAGATAACGGGAGCGGAAACCCGTAGGTTCGCCGTCAGGAGTTAAAGACCTTTAACTCTTGGAGCGGGGAGACAGGCCAAGTTCCCCGTCAGGAGTTACAGGGCAGTACAGTCGCCCGCATGGCCCTTTAACTCCTGATGGTCCTTGGAGCGGGGAGACCAGTGGTCAAGTTGCGGCACCAGGATTTTAAAAGTCTGTACGAACGACTCTATTGGTCGCCAGAAGGGGGCTCGTCTGCCATCAACCAATGAAGTGCACTTGCAAGTGCTCACCTTTAAAATCCTGGTGCCAAAGCTGCTGCGTAGTGCGTATAGCGTTAACCCCGTATTAACCCCTTCTACAAAAAACGAAGAAAAAAACGAACACAGGAACGGGCGAATATTCGTGGAATACAAAGATTTTTTTCTCCACAAAGACGAACACGAAGAATTGGCCGGTGCCCAAGTCTAGTATATAGATCACACTTACATGAGAGACCATTTTATTTCCAAACTTACCCAAACTGTCCCCAGGCTCTCCTCTTTACCTAGAACATAGAAAATATAGTTAAATACATATATGATACACATGCATATATTTACTGGTTTCTATCCTAACCTTCATCGTAATAATAAAGTTGTCTACAGTGAAAAAAATAAGCGCAGCCAAAATTTATTTCTGGACATAAATGTAGGAAGGAAAGAAACAAAAAAAAAAAAAGAACTCCAATTAAATTTTTCCCTTCTGGATTCTAAGCTCTTTTGAGCTCACCTTTTGTTTCTGTAAGTGCAATTTGTTATAAGATGCACAGCTTGTTATGCGCTGTGTACCCATTGTACAGCACTGCAGAATATAGTGACTATATATGTCAATAAATATTAATGATAACATATAAAATGAAAAATAGGCAAAAATTACATCTAAATATTTGTCAAACAAACAGTATTCCATAATCTTGTGTATAACATGAATCCTGCATGTGAGTACTTGCCAGCTTTTCTTCATTTACTTTTTCTTCTCATTTATTTTAGTAATATTCACATATTCATATCTCAATAAGGATGGAATGACGTTAACTAAGATCTTTTCTGTTGAGTGTTAGTAACAATGGAAACAGCTGAATATTTAATATCGTAACACTGCCAAGTGGTCCAAGTCACGAGTATTTAAAAGCAGTGGGCCACATTAGAAAGCTTAGTAACTGAAGATGTGATTTGAAGTATTTAGCGACTAAATAGACTTTCTATTAAAATCTTCTAGTCTATACATTGAAGGCAACAGTGACAGCTCCAACATTACAGCTTGTGAGTGCCGCCTTTGCCCCAAGCAGTTTGTCAGTGCCATCTTAGTCCCCAAACAGCTTGTCTTTGCCATTCCTGTCCCCAATAGCCTACCTCTAACATCTTTGCCCACAGCTTGTCAGTGCCCCCAAACAGCTGTGCCTTCTTTGCCACCAAACAGCTTATCAGTGTCCCCTAAAGCCTGCCCGTGCCATCTTTGTCCACAAACACTTACGCATGCACGCTTATGCTAATAAACCAATACTTACACACCCATGCTAACACACAGACACTTAGACATACACATTCATGCTAACACACAGACACTTAGACATACACATCCATGCTAACACTTACACATTCATGCTAACACACAAGCACTTACACATACATGCTCACACACACAAATGCTTACACATCCATGCTCACATACACTTATACATGCACATTCATGGTAACATACCCATTTATACATACATTCTCTATCTAACATACGTACAACGTACAATACTACCTCCCTCTTGTGGCCCCTTACCTCAACCGAAGCTTTTTCTCTGACACTCGCACACAGTGCGATCAGCCTTGCTTCTACTGCCGAATCATGTAACATTAACAATTTTTGACCTGGCAAACAAGTGATCGCAGGGCTCCCTAGAGAGGTGGGCCCTGGTTGATATACTGGATCAAGTGCAGGCCTTCTTAATGATCGATAGTAAGTTATGGACGGCATTAGTACAGAATGCAGTGTCAGAACATTTTGCACATCCTAATCTCATATTTATTTTCTTAAAACAGAATGATCTAATCAAGAAGAAAAAATATGAATACTCTTTAACCATTCTTCTTCCGAGAAGAAAACACATTCTACATATTCTACGTCTTTAAAACGGAATTACAATGTATCCGAATGACTATAACAGAGCTGCAAAACCTGACTCTGCTTATGTGAAAAACATGAATGAGTCTTCTGACAGCAATTTGTGTCATTTTGCTCTTTTTAAAGGTTTTATTGCCAAACACCAGGAAAAGTACCAGTACATAAGGTTTGATTTATACATTTAGCCTTCATTAATCAGAAAGAGGTGCATCCTATTCCACCGAAATTGATTTCATCCCCACCCATATTGTTCTGATATATTTTATGATTTTACCATCATTTGAAGCAGTGAGGTTAATGGTTCTCTGAAGTCAATAAAATCAGAGCAACAGAAACATCAATTTAAATGATGAAATACACTTTACGGCTATCAATTTTCAATAACAGAGTGGCAGCAGTGGAGTCATGTACCGCTGTACTACTTAAATTATTTGGAGATGAAAGAGATTATTAAACATAATAAAGGATCCTGCAAAATTTAAAGAAAGGTGTTGCCATGAGCAGCAGAATGGTGGGATAGTGTTACCATTAATTCTAGCTGCATAGACGAGTTTCTGTTAAAGATAGTTTTTTATAATGTTATCATTTTTTTTATGTAGAAATTGACCTTATTTCTCTTAAAATAACTGTATTTCATACCAGAACAAAGATCTTTTTGTTTGCCAGTGGAATGAGGTTCATTGTTCTTAGGTTACTCTGGAATCATCATGATGCCAAGTAAATAAGGTCGCCACGCTCTCCTTGACCATTGAATTTTAACAGAATTTAAAACCTCAAAAGATAATGGACTAGACGAGCATAGGGTGGTTCCACAGTGTATCTTTTTTATCTGTACACATTTTTTCACTTTGATATTTTAAACTTGTGTGTGATTAGATTGGGGGGGAGACTTCTAAAGGCCCCAGTGACCCCATGAAAGTTAGTTGGTTTATTATATTTTACGGTAGATTTTTTTAAGCTCTAATTATTTTTGAGCACCAAGTACATATTTCATTAGTATTATTCATTCCACTTTATTCCATGTAATTATATATATATATATATATAGATATTTAATATATATATATATATATATATATTAAATATAAGAATTCATTACAAGAATAGCTTTTTTGGATTTTCTAGCCTTTTTCATGTATCCTATGCTACAAAACTAGATGATTAGCTGACCTCTTTTTTTAATTAGCCGGTGAGTAGAACAAAACCTGGAAATGTTAAAGATTGCTTCATGCCTTGTTATTGCATTTTTTTTTAATCAAAATCTACTTTTTTGTAGATCGTAGATCTAGCTTTCTTCCTAGCCATACCAAGACAGTCAGACCATACAGTCAGGCCACCGAATACCATCACATCTGTTTTGATGAGGACACGGAATTTCTTTTATAATTTCTTTTCACTTATAAATAGGTACATAACAAAATTCACATACCAGGGCCCTGGGATACATGCCCCTTTTGCCCCATTCTTAATCCACCCTTGCACTCCATGACTTGTCACCAAGCAGGTAACGCGAAAAAGAAATCGGAGCTTATAATATATCGAACGCCATGTTGATAAACTATAGTAAAAAGTTTGCATAGGCGCCGTATTTACAGTATTTACAATTAGATATGGTTCTTATGGCATAATGTATCCCAGCATGCATCAGCAAACTACCCATTCAGTTTTCCCTAAAAAGTTGGCCATAATTCACGAAGACATAATAATTAGGGAGGCTATTGAGCAACGATTATTTCTGCCAGAGGAATATTTCTAAACAGACAAGAAGGAAATAACTCGGGAAACAAATGATTTTATTTCTTTTAACCAATAAAGCTTCCAGTGTTGCTGGAACAAATCCCTTAAGGTGCTCCATTAATAGACTGTAAACTTTGGCCAATGCAGAAGAAAAGTCAAATGAGCTTTCTGGATTTCCGAGCTGTCCATGATCTCATTTGGAGAATAGACCTCTGAGTTCATGTGACTCCTTCGTTTTCTATGTTATTATAAACGTATAATCTTTGGCTAGAGACTTTTTTCATTGCAATAAAAATCATGGACAATTCATGTTACTGAAATCTTGTGATTCCAATGTTGTCTAATGGAGTGACATTTTTCTGTTACTGTATCCAGGCGCGGACTAGTACATCGGGCAAGTGCTGGCGGGTTGGTGTCCACTTACATCTACTGCGGCAGATCCCCGCTCTGTGAATTTTCCTTTGAGCTAAGACGCTGAGTTTGAGTCCCCAGTTAAGTCAAAAGGGGCCACATTTTGTAAAATGGGCCCCCACTTAAGCGTCTGAGTTGTATCAGGTGTACCATGAGTCAATCAATAAAATATATGACAGTATATATTAGAGTTCTGTTCAATGACCCTTTAGTATGTTTCTATATGGATATTTAGTAATATCAGATTTTATTCTCTTTCTGAGATATGGGTAAGAAGAAGAAGATTTGGAACTTGTAACCCTTAAACTATAATTCCACATGGCAAATACATTACCAAAGCCTTTAATTATAGCTGAATAATATAACACAACGGAATTAAAAGCGATTATCCAGGCAACATTTAGCTGACCTCTTCCACTGTGCGTCGGCAAATGTATTTTCTGCATTGTGAGCACTGACAAGAGATCTTTGACTACATAAATTCCCGTCACAAAGGCAGTCTGTTGTGTGAATCATCAAAGCATATCTGTCCCAACACAAACAGAACACTGATGTCCTTTTTTATCAGAAATTACCCTATGCCCCCCAAGTAAGCCAGTTTTTTGTCCATAGCTTCACGCAAGGGAAACTGGACCCAGCAATAAAAACCATCAATCATGAAATTGGGTCAATGGGATTACGTCATGCCACGCCATCCAAGGGTTAAAATACCTGTACTGTAATTTAACTGGGGTAATTAACCAGTCCGCAATAATTCTATGTCTGAACTTTTTCTGGTAATGGGGGAAACTGAAAAGAAGAGAAAGATTAACAGTCTGATTGCATAGCCTGCTTCAAGAGGGCAGCGCTTATTCCAATGTATATTTATTTCATTAACATGAAAGTAATACTGATACTTGAGCAGCCCTCGAGTGTTTCTTTTTTCCTTCAGACATGCGGTAGCTGACGAATGGGTGGTGATGATTGATATAAACCTCAACCGAGTTCCTATTACAGTGTGAACTTTGAGATATGGGTAGAGTGTCCCAAGAATGAAATACTGTATTTGCCCGATTATAAGACGAGGTTTTTTCCAGAGCAAATGCTCTGAAAAATACCCCTCGTCTTATAATCGGGGTCGTCTTATAATCAGACCTCAAATATGTCTGACTATGAGACTAAGATCCAGATCCCCCGCAGCGATGCAGGGGACCTGGATCTTCCGCCTGTGTTATGCCCCCCACTTACCGGTGCTTCTGAGTCCCCGGTGCTTAGTCCGGGCAGCGCGTAGAGCTCTACGCGATTCACGTAGACAACTTCCGCTCAAGTGCATAGAGCTCTACATGCTGCCCGGACTAAGCACCAGGGAGTGTTAAATGGACGGGGGGGGGGGGATTAAGGCATTTCTGGAGGCAGAGTGCTCTGTGAAATGCCTTTTAACCCCCTTAATGCCACTCTGCCTCCAGAAATGCCTTTTAACCCTCTATACGCCACTCTGCCTCCTGAAATGCCTTATACCTCCCTATATGCCACTCTTCCCCATAATATGCCTTTTAACCCCCTAAATGCCAGAGTGGCATATAGGGGTATAAGGCAATTCTGGAGGCAGAGTGGCACATAGGGGGGTCAAAAGGCATATCATGGGGCACAGTGGCATATAGAGGGTTAAAAGGCGTATCATGGGGCACAGTGGCATTTAGAGGGTATAAGGCATTTCTGGGGCAGAGTGGCAAGCCTGGGGGCAGATGTGCATAACTGGGGGGGCAGGTTGAAAAAAAAGAAATAAAAACAAAAACAACATATTTTTCTAAATCATAGCTTTTATTAACAAACAATTGTTCACATAGTTTACATGAATTAACATTTACTGGTAAAACTTTTTTCCTATAGGGTCGTCTTATATTCAGACTTTTTCTTTTTTTTTCATTAATTAATATTCCGATTTTGGGGGGTCGTCTTATAATCGAGCAAATACGGTACTTCTTAACGGCTTTAAAGTTATTGTATATTGTATATCTTAATGACAGTAAATGAAGGAAAAACTCACGACTAGATCGGAAGCTCGTGAGAGCAGGGCCCTCTTCTCCTTTGGTACCAGTTTGTTATCGTTTGTGATTTTAAATGTATCCTACCGACTGTGATTGTAAAGCGCAACGGAATCTGCTGGCGCTATATAAATAAATCTATTGTAATTTGCTTCAACTATTTTAATGCCACAAAGTCCTGGATAGCAGGAAAGTCACAGATCGAAATTAAACCATAACACGTTTCGCGCTTACATTAGCGCTTACTCATAAGCTTACAACTGCGCATGAATATGAGCGCGAAGCGTGTTACGCTTGTATGCCTTTCCTGTTTGGTTCCTCTTATGTGGGATTTCATGGCATCAACTAATTAAAGAAAAAGAGAGTGCAGAGTTTTTCCTTCATTTATATGAATTGGCTGGTGCACCCTTCTACCTCTACTCCAGGCACCTTTATATATATATATATATATATATATATATATATATATATATATATATATACACACACACATATACCGGTATATATTTATAATATATAATAATATATATATTATATGATAATATATTTATATTATATTATTATATGATGATATAAAATATATATATATATATATATATATATATATATATATATATACACACACACACACACATATACTGGTATATATTTATAATATATAATGATATATATATTATATGATATGATAATATATTTATATTATATATGTGTCACGCACAGCGTATGGTAGAACCTGTAATCAGGTAGAACAGCGTGTGCAAGTCCAATAGACAGAACACCAGAGTCCAGTATAGAATAGCCAATGAGCAAGCCAAGGTCAGGAAGCCAGAAGTCAGGATCGTTGCAGGGTAAGCCGAGGTCAGGAAGCCAGAGGTCAGAATCGTCGTGAGGGAAGCCAGAGTCAAACGCCAGGAAATCGGTAACAGGAACAAGCCGGGTCGGTAACGGGAAATCAACAGGAACGCGTACTGAGAAGAGACTATGCAAGATAGGTACAACCATCAGAAGGCAAGGCTGGAAGGTTTCTGAGGCTCTTAAATAGGAAGAGGAAGTGCAGACTTCAATTAGCATTTTCCCGCCACAAATTCAAAATGCCGTTACGTCACTTCCGGTCCGCGGCCATCTTGGGGTTGGCGAGATCTCAAATTTCTAAAAGGACCGGTAGTACCGGCTGGCGCCACTAGGTGGCGTGCGGAAGAGCGTGTACACGCGGCAGGTCCGGACCAGGTTCCAGAAGGTGGCGGCTGCCGTGTGGAGTTGCGGGGTCTTCCCCGTCCTCGCGGTGGCAGAAGCTGTCTTGCGGAGGAGGGAGGTCTTCCTCTCCTCCGCGGCGGTTGAAGCTGCTGTGGCAGGGTGGGGGGTCTCCCCCTTCTCCGTGGCGGCTGTGGCTGTTGCGGTAAGGCGGGGGGTCTCCCCCTTCTCCGCGGCGGTAGAGACTGCTGCGGCAAGGTGGGGGGTCTCCCCCTCTTCCGTGGCGGCTGATGCCGCTGTGATGAAGCCGGCGGTCTCCCTCTTCTCCGCGGCGGCTGAAGATCCGCGGACCCGGAGGAACCGGCAGCCAGGTACGTTACAATATGATATAGGATATATATATATATATATACACACACATATACCGGTATATATTTATAATATATAATGATATATATATTATATGATAATATATTTATATTATATTAATATATGATGATATAAAATATATATATATATATACACACACACACATATACCGGTATATACCGTATTGGCTCGGATATAGGCCGCACCCGAATATAGGCTAAAAAACACTTAGGGGAACAGATATGCTGCCACTCTGCCCCCGTGACATATGCTGCCACTCTGCCCTCCCCAGACATGCTGCCACTCTGCCCCCGAGATGTGCCCCCCCCCCGAGATATGCTGCCACTCTATCCCCCCCTGAGATATGCTGCCACTCTGCCCCCGAGAGGTCCCCCCCCCTAGACTTACCGGTGCAGACTCCCCGGGGTCTTGCAGGGCCGGCGGGGGACAGCTACGCAGTACGCGTATTAAACTTCCGGTGCTGGCACTTCCGCCGTGGGAAGTGCCGGCAAGGAAGATTGTTAACGTACATCGCTCAGACGTTCACCGGCTGCGGCGATGCAAACGTTCACAACCTCCGCTGCCGGCACGTCTGCACGATGTACTTTAACAATCTCCCTTGTCGGGACTCCCCCCGTGGGAATTCCCGGCAAGGGAGATTGTTAAATCACATCGTGCAGATGTGCCGGCAGCGGGGGCTGTTTACGCACATCGCCGCTGCCGGTGAAAGTCTGTGAGATGCACTTAGACAACCTCCCGTGCCGGCACTCCCCCCATCGAAAGTGCTGGCAGGGGAGGCAGGTGAGGCTGTCTCGGCGCATCAGAGAGTAGGATACGGGTCCCCTGCACCGCTGCGGGGGATCTGTATCCTAATCCCGCTCCCTGCCCGCCGCTAGACCCCGAATATAGGCCGCACCCCCACTTTAAAGACTTAAAGTGGGGGGGAAAAGTGCGGCCTATATTCGAGCCAATACAGTATTTATAATATATAATGATATATATATTATATGATGTGATAATATATTTATATTATATTATATATTTATAATATATAATGATATATATATTATTATATGATGATATATATGATTTTGCCTGTTCTGTATCATAAGTTGTTTATTTTCAATTCCCTTTCAAACAGTGCTATGGAATCTGCTGTATAAAGCGTAACGTAAAAGGTTGTTAAGTGATCGTTCTCACCTCAGACAGGGGTCACACCAGAATCATTAGAATGTTGAATGGAAGGTCAGATAGATTCAATAAATGAATAAACATTCTTTCGGATGTATCCATCTCAATACCACATGCATGGGAGATGCTGTAGTCCAAGGTTTGTGATTGACAGTGCGTGTTGTCAGCATCATCACCAATTTCTGGGATAACACAGCGGCAGTATTACTGTCTGAGTTTCCAACAACATTTGTTCCTGTTATCTATCAAGAAAATTGATATCGCTACATTACATAGAAAGACAATTCCGCCAAGGGTAAACAGACCCACTTATACAACTATCAGAAACCAAAAGCAAATGATGCAATACGTCTAACAATAATAAAAAAAGAACGTTATGCGATAGTGGAAATGAAAGTCAGAGTTGATATTGGGCAGACTGGATGCGCCGAATGGTTCTTATCTGCCGTCACCTTCTATGTTTTTATATTAAAGAGCAGGTTTTTAGACAAAATGGTAGAACTGTTGATATACTCATGCTTGACATTTGTGATGTCGGGTAAATGTTTAATCTCTACCATGAGATGTGCCCATCCTGGCTCAGTCAACAAAACTAATTATACGGAGTGGCAGAAGTGCCAATACTTTACGATCAGCCCTTTAAATCACCCTGCCTGTAAAAACCCTTCAGCGCCAATGCGCTCTATTGCACGTGATTGCCGATCCTCCACATAAAACCAGTGACTTTTGCAAGCTATGATGTGTGGGGGTTACAAATGAGATCATAACCCACCCTGTCTATGAACGTCAGTGTGTTGTGATTGAATATCTGACTCATCCAGCACAAAAACAAAAATTTAAATTATAGAGGGAGATGGAGATGGGCGTTGAAAACAATAATGATCCACGTGTAGCATCGAGTGCAACCACAAGACTAATAGTGATTGGCAGGACAACGACTCCTGGGAAGAAACACCACTGGCTCTGTCAGTGGTTAGGTGAACCCCCTGAGCGATTTAGGAACGTCTTTTTGGTATAATGTCACTTTTAAACCTTAAGTGTTTTTTTTATGGTAAAGACAAACATTTGATTTCTACATGGTTCCTCTAAAGGAAAAGAAATCTTGATTTCAACACTCCTATAAACCTCATTATGAACACCCATATTTAATTGCATATTTGTCTCCTTTTTTTGAAGCCTCGGAATACATTGTCAAGGAACAACCCATTGCAACCAGGTTTCAGAAGAAGGCACAACACTGAAACGGCTTTGATTTTCGTGTTCAATGAAAATCTGGTGGTAACTGGCCGTCAGCACTGTAGCGATTGACTCATTGGGCAATTGTATTTTAATAGCACATGTGATGATGTGAGCAGCTATTTCGTGGAAAATACCTGTCACCGTCATGTAACCTCAGCATGGCAGAGGTCTCTGTTCTACCTGAGCAGTCATGGCATTCAATGACGCTGATTGTTATAATTTTGAGGGGTACATTGCTCTTTACTTCCCAAAGATCCAGAAACGTTTCCTAATGCAGGTCTAGAAGTGGATGGATGCCAAACTGTTTCACATTGGTAGGACACCAAGGTTTGAAGGGGACTTGTCTGAAACAAGCATATCCAATTCCATCTAGCAAAAAAAAATAATAAAATACCGTATATATATATATATAAAAATAGATAGATAGATAGATAGATAGATAGATAGCGAGGAGGCAGGAGGGAACGAGGAGGCAGGAGGGAGCGAGGAGGCAGTTAGGCCCAGGACCATGGACAATTTGAACCTGCTGTGATTGTGTTGTTTATGACCGGGAGCTGTGTTAGAATATATTGTTTACTCAATCTCTGCAATGAAGTAGGATTTTTTTTTTTCTTTTTGTTTTTGTTTATTCATCACATTGTAACACAGCATTGTTTACCTTGAGGTAACCATTAATAAATTACGTTAAACTTTAATCCCGATGACTTTCATTTGTGTTTCTTGTCAAGAACCTGGCCAACTTGGCACAATATTATTATTATTATTATTATTTTGTTTTATATAGTGCAGGGGTGTCCAAGTTTTTCCTGCAGAGGGCCACTTCATCAGAAATGTATATGTTCGGGGGCCGCACTTATTTTTCACTGAGAGAAAAAATGGCCTTTAATAAGACATGCAGATTGAAATAAAGTAAATGACACAAAATCCTTTACAATGCCTCTCATTGATTTCTGGGCCTAGAAAGTTTTGTCCTCTGATGTGGCTACAAATTCAGGAGGGCGTTTTATATAAAAATTAAATAGTTCTATTTATTCTAGGGGTGCCACAAAATGAAAATTCTGGATCGAAACAGAAAATGACCCCCCCATCTTTAAAAATAAAATCAAATTTAAAAAAAAACCACACTTTTAAACCTCCCCCGGGTTAGCCCCCCCATATTACATTTTTTTACAAAAGATCATGGCATTTGTTAGATCTTTGTTAGATCAGGTTTGATCAACTGTTTTTTTCGTTAGATCTACTCTAAAATAGGCAATATTAACAATCTTTTTCAGGGGGGGCTAACCCGTAGCCAGCCCCCCCTCAACAAAAATTTCAACAAAATGTTACTGATTATGATAGCTCTACGTTAGATCAGGTTTGATCAGACAAAATTTTTGTTAGATCTAGTCTAATTACTGAGATATTGCATATTTAATGAGGGGGGCTGGCCCCCCCTCAACTGAAATTTGGATTTTTTTTAATGGATCTTGGTAGATATTCGTTAGATCAGGTTAGATCAACTGTTTTTCTCGTTAGATCTACCACGCAGGAGGCAGTATACACAATCCTATTTTGTGTGCGGGGGATGGGTACACATAGGGTCTGGTCCCCCCTCAACTGAAATTTGGATTTTTTTTTATGGATCTTGGTAGATATTCGTTAGATCAGGTTAGATCAACTGTTTTTTTTCGTTAGATCTACCACGCAGGAGGCGGTATTCACAATCCTATTTTGTGTGCGGGGGATGGGTACACATAGGGTCTGGCCCCCCTCAACTGAAATTTGGATTTTTTTTTATGGATCTTGGTAGAGATTCGTTAGATCAGGTTAGATCAACAGTTTTTCTCGTTAGATCTACCACGCATGAGGCGGTATTCACAATCCTATTTTGTGTGCGGGTAATGGGTATACATAGGGGCTGGCCCCCCCTCAACTGAAATTTGGATTTTTTTTTATGGATCTTGGTAGATATTCGTTAGATCAGGTTAGATCAACTGTTTTTTTCGTTAGATCTACCACGCAGCAGGCGGTATTCACAATCCTATTTTGTGTGCGGGGGATGGGTACACATAGGGTCTGGCCCCCCTCAACTGAAATTTGGATTTTTTTTAATGGATCTTGGTAGATATTCGTTAGATCAGGTTAGATCAACAGTTTTTCTCGTTAGATCTACCACGCAGGAGGCGGTATTCACAATCCTATTTTGTGTGCGGGTAATGGGTATACATAGGGGCTGAAAAAATGCATGTACACAGACCTAAACAAAAAGGATCAGTTTTCTGTTTTTTTTTTAATAAACAGTTTAATTAGTATAATAAAACTAAATATTAAAGTTATTTGCATGGTCTAAAACACAACTAAGTAAATACTGTAGAAAAAAATGTGCAGTGCTTTTACAACAATGTCTAAAAAAAATCCAAATTTCAGTTGAGGGGGGGCCAGACCCTATGTATACCCATTACCCGCACACAAAATAGGATTGTGAATACCGCCTCCTGCGTGTTAGATCTAACGAAAAAAACTGTTGATCTAATCTGATCTAACGAATATCTACCAAGATCCATAAAAAAAAATCCAAATTTCAGTTGAGGGGGGGCCAGACCCTATGTGTACCCATCCCCCGCACACAAAATAGGATTGTGAATACCGCCTCCTGCGTGGTAGATCTAACGAAAAAACCTGTTGATCTAACCTGATCTAACGAATATCTACCAAGATCCATAAAAAAAAATCCAAATTTCAGTTGAGGGGGGGCCAGACCCTATGTGTACCCATCCCCCTCACACAAAATAGGATTGTGAATACCGCCTCCTGCGTGGTAGATCTAACGAAAAAAACAGTTGATCTAACCTTATCTAACGAATATCTACCAAGATCCATTAAAAAAAATCCAAATTTCAGTTGAGGGGGGGCCAGACCCTATGTATACCCATTACCCGCACACAAAATAGGATTGTGAATACCGCCTCCTGTGTGGTAGATCTAACGAGAAAAACTGTTGATCTAACCTGATCTAACGAATATCTACCAAGATCCATTAAAAAAAATCCAAATTTCAGTTGAGGGGGGGCCAGACCCTATGTGTACCCATCCCCCGCACACAAAATAGGATTGTGAATACCGCCTCCTGCGTGGTAGATCTAACGAAAAAAACAGTTGATCTAACCTGATCTAACGAATATCTACCAAGATCCATAAAAAAAATCCAAATTTCAGTTGAGGGGGGGCCAGCCCCTATGTGTACCCATCCCCCTCACACAAAATAGGATTGTGAATACCGCCTCCTGCGTGGTAGATCTAACGAAAAAAACAGTTGATCTAACCTGATCTAACGAATATCTACCAAGATCCATAAAAAAAAATCCAAATTTCAGTTGAGGGGGGGCCAGCCCCCCTCATTAAATATGCAATATCTCAGTAATTAGACTAGATCTAACAAAAATTTTGTCTGATCAAACCTGATCTAACGTAGAGCTATCATAATCAGTAACATTTTGTTGAAATTTTTGTTGAGGGGGGGCTGGCTACGGGTTAGCCCCCCCTGAAAAAGATAGTTAATATTGCTTATTTTAGAGTAGATCTAACGAAAAAAACAGTTGATCAAACCTGATCTAACAAAGATCTAACAAATGCCATGATCTTTTGTAAAAAAAATTATTATGGGGGGGCTAACCCGGGGGAGGTCACTTTTAATAAAAGTAACACCCCAAAGCAACCCACAGGAAAGCAGCAGGGCCCTTGCGATTCTGCGATCCCGGTTGCCCTGCCTGCGGATCTCACGCAGGCCGCACCTCAAGGTCCGGCGGGCCGCATTTGGCCCGCGTGCCGCATGTTGGACGGCCCTGATATAGTGCAATTATATATATATATATATATATATATATATATATACTGTATATAAACGCGTGCATATCTGAAATGCTATGTGCGTGACATTAGCATGTTTATTTGCACATGAATTACTCCAGGAAAGAGAGTACCCAGAATTCTCGTTAGACCAGAAATGATGGCTGAGCACCAACTGTTTAGTGCTGGAAGCATCACTATTTTTTTCTGTCTTTGATCTATTTAATCTGTCATGTGTGCTTTTTTTTTTAATACTTATCTGTATACTTTCATATTTTCCAGGTAAGGTTCGCTTACTAAATGAGTGAGTTAACTATAGCAGTTCAGAAAACACTTTTCCATGCATACCCTACAAATGTAATTTGGTCCCCCTGTATGCAATGGATCTTAATTAAAGTTTCTGTTAATGTTACCTATCTCCCTGCTATAAAATACACTTGCTGTTGTATCATCAACATTCCTACACCCTTAATATTACATTCAAGAGTGGATTAACAATGGGGCAAATGGGGCAATTGCCCCCTGGTGGCAAGAGGCCCCACTTGCTGCAGCTTGTAAGGACAAACAATGGTCATAGTTAATGTGTGATTATGCTTATTAAGTATATATGTGTGTATGTGTATGAATGAATGCGTGTGCATTATGACTTTGTGTGTTAAGCAGCTTCCATAACATATGTAAAGATTTCTTTTTACACAGTCTGTCTGATGGGTACTTGGCTATACGTGGGACATTCAGTTGTGGGAAAAAAAACTGGTTCTGCATGATGCCCCCCTTTTTTATCTCCCTCCCCCTCTCCCTTAAATATAATTCCAGTGCATGATACCGTCTGGAGCTTTTCAATACACGGACCCTTTCTGTATAATTGCTCCAGGGCCTTAATCTGGAAACCCAACTTGGATAAAGCTGCCCATAAAGACAATGTCATGTATCACAGAAACGGTAAAGACAGAATAGTTAAATTAGATTAAAAATATGTTTTCAAAATTATTATGCTGTTTTCTTTGTAAAAACAATTGTCATTTTACATAGTATAATGTTTTCGGACACCTGCATATTAGCAATTTATATGTGTACTAGACAAAAAACCCTATCTCCTTATCATACTGCCTAATTTAAACCAAAAGAATGGCTCAGTCTTAATCACAAAGTCAGACATTCTGACTAGGTTTATGAAAGTCAATGGAAGAACAGACTTTGTTAGCATTGCTCTAAATAATGAACTCAGTGTGGCACGTGAGCAGGTAAAGTCCCCCAAAATATCACACGATTGACAGCTCTGCAACTAAAGGAAGTTTATTGGGAAAAAATGAGATAAAACCAGGTTTTTGTCAATGCTGACACACTTTTCTGTATATAGCACTTATTTTTATGCTCAAGGAGATTTTTTTCCAAGGGACTTAAGTATGATGGTGGATCTCGTTAACGATATTGTCATGTCGAGAAGCATTTAATACCTACCGGTTGTATTATTCATTTCTGATTTAAGGTGGAGTTTGATTGCATACATATCAGTAGGTTTCCGATGTACACAGATTCCACCCCGTCATTTCCAAAAGCAATCAAGCAATAAAGGCTGTTAATTACTTTGTACAGAAACACAGGGATAGTCTTACAAACATACAGCGCCACCTATAGGTACACACACATTTAACTCGGAAAATTCCCAGAAATAGGAAAATGCTTTTAAAGGCAGGGGTTCCATGCTTCTTTCATGAACTAAATAAATATATAAAAATATATTAATTTAATCCAAGCTTGAACATAAGTGATTTATTGCTATAGAGTAAAGACAGGTATGGATGACATTTTTAGGCATTAAAATGATTACGCAAGTTATATGTTTCTAAAACCACGGATCCTGCAGCCCATGGTTTGTGTGTGATCTCAGGCTAATGTAGATTAAATTGTAAAACATCAAC
Organism: Spea hammondii; assembly: GCA_029215755.1. Classification (NCBI taxonomy): domain Eukaryota; kingdom Metazoa; phylum Chordata; class Amphibia; order Anura; family Pelobatidae; genus Spea; species Spea hammondii. Next base: position 176,458,743 of record JARDYJ010000001.1, on the reverse strand, counting down.
TGAGACAAATATATATGATAAAAATATATATTACCATACAGATTATCTATCCATAACATTCCAAGGTATCTCAATACTTGGCAAAATTTCAATATAAAATAGTGTGTCAGCTGCTTGGAATTTCAGTGGAAGGTGTCCATGGACTACCCGTGGAGCCTCGGACACCTCCAAGTGTTCCTCAGGAATGAGTAAAGGCGTGTAAAAGAGATGGTGCATGCATTGAAAAAAACTCCAAGCGTACATAGGATGGAAAGTGGAAGCAGGAAGAACATTTCAAATGGTGCAGGCTGGTGGCCCCAAAACACTTTGGAGATCAACTGCTCGAAGTTGATGAACATATGGACACCTTGGTACAATCAGTCTGGTCCCAAATTATCCCAAATAGACAGGGATCCTTAGTTGGCTTTGCTAAACAAACCCATTTGGGGCTTTTATAAATCTGCCAATATTATTTATTTATTATTAATAAATGAAAAGCATTATGAATTTAATTTTGGGACTGAAAGATCTGGCTATAAGATATTTGTATGTTGTGATTATTTTTTTTTTTAAAAAAAGCACATTACAAATGATTTAAGACTATTATTTAAGTGTCTGGCGCTATGCCTGAGATGAAAGAAAAATGTAAAAAAATGATATATGATATATAGTTAATATGAAAGATTACTTTATCCACACGAGCAGCATAGGACTAGATTCTAGGTCGATTGTTAACGCAGGAGGCTATGGATATATACCCTTTTTTACCCCTTTGATTACACTGGTAGATTTAAGCAAGCTTTTTTCCATGCATTAGATACTTGACCAATACCTTGTCATGTATTTAATGACCTTCTAATACCTTGAAATGTGACAGGCAGATAATTCATTATTATTCCAGGTCAGTTCTTTAATTCATTGCACATATTCCCCAAATCAATATCAAAGAGAATAAAAGTAAAAAATGAAGCATGCATCTAATTACCGCTTTGTAAGACAATCGTTCTGCACATACAACTATCTTTGATCACTCTGACATGTTACTAAATCTACTGACCGTATAGCCAAAGGCAGAAATATAGTTATTCTCTTTGACACGTTAATGCCACAATGCCACACCAAAGAGAGAAATGATTTACTAGCGCCTCACTCTATATATCAAGGAAATAATTTGCTGAAATTAAGGGTTTCTGTACCTCGTTCTGTACTTACAATATGTGTACAATATGTGTAGTATGTGTAGAAGTGTCTAACAGAAAAAAAGTTGCAAACTAATATGAAACTGTCCATAGAGCTAGGGTTGGACTATATATTTCTAGTACTGATGCGTGTTTGTGCCTACTTGAGTTCAACCACTTCTGCTGACCAGACATTTTAGTATACCTGGGAGCTTCTGAAGGTAGGCTACTCAGAGTTCTCTCTTTTGTGGAGGGTTGCTTTGTGAATGGGCAGAGCTAACCAAAACATAGGGGCAGGGCTAACCCCAGACAGCCTTTAGTGGGTGGGGAAGTGGGTGGAGAATAGGTGGGATGTGGGCATGGCCAAAACGCCCCTCCCGTGTCTGTAGAAAGAAAAAAACCAGGTCAAACCCCAAGAGTTCTCAGGTATGCTTGATGGTTTCGTGAGTCATGACTCGTGTCCTCGTTTTATTATTTCATAGTTGGAAAGAATATTTAAATAAAATACAAAATGTGGCAACAACTGTAGCAGCACTAACTACAACAAACTCTTCCTGAGGGATCAGTCTCTCACGGTCTCTCGCGGAAGAATTTCAGCCAAGTCTACCATGTATTACTGATTTAACTCAGAACAAGCATGAACTGGCCTTTTCAGATCAAAAAATATTAACGCGGTCTCGGGCTGGACATTTACAAGGAAATTCAAAAATGGACTTCAGCCGTTCGGATGTAAACATGTTTGTGTGCCAGATGATTATCTTGTCCCAGCTGCACTTCAGCTTCTCCTGACAAATGAATGCCCTTACAATCTCCTGTAGAGAGTTAATGGTTCTTCCGGTTCTGGCAGGTGGTTCAGATCATGATGCACCAAAGTATGACACTGCCTCCACCATGCTTGACAGTTGGTATAAGATGCTTAAAGATACACTCCAGCCTTCATATGCACTATGTCTATGTGACCCCTATGGCTTTAACAGTGGTTAGGTGGAGCCCCAGAGCCCACCTTTACTGGAGGTGTTCTGGAATGTCAGATTTCTATTGGATGGGGCTGGCCAAAATCAGGCCTTTTTACCAAGGTCTTCAAACTTTATGGGCATACTAAATGCGCTGAGCGGTACTTATTTGCAGTCAAGTGATTAATAAAAACTAAATATTTATTATACAATATCTGTTGTATTGTCAAGATAGCTTTATATTTTACAACTGAGTTCTAAATAAGGAGAAAATCATGAAGACGTTGGGTTGGAGAGTTGGATTTTTCGATAGTAATGCATTGTCGCTTAGCTATTAATATGAATTCATTACCACCGTAGTAATACCCACCGAAGAAATAAAGATTTCCGATTAAGCTGTTACTTTGTGTCAAACTGATTTAACGTCTCTACTCCCGTTTATACACTCAAGACACGCTAGCGAAATGTGCAAGTGAGTCCTGATTGGACATTTCTGGACTCATATATTTATTTATTTATATGTTTGGGATGTATATATAGATATAGAGAGAGAGAGAGTACTTATCAGTTATATAAATTATGAATCTATCAGCTACATATATATTTATACTATTATATATTTGATATCTATACATTTATTGGTTTAATTGATACAGTATTATTTATCAAGTAAGTTCCTTTTTGCAGAAATAGTTAGTTACATAGTTAGGCTGAAAAAAAGACATGCGTCCATCGAGTTCAGCCTTTCACATATCTGTATTTCTTGCTGTTGATCCAAAAGAAGGCAAAAAACCCCAGTTGTGGCTCTCTCCACATTTGCACAAGCTAGGAAAAAAAAATTTCCTTCTTGACCCAAAAATGGCAGCCAGAACTCTCCTTGGAAGCTGTTTCCCTGCAACTTTTTCGGAGTTGTTTTCTTGGTGTAACCCCAGTCCTCCCTGCTGCTTTACACAGGAGCTCATCATCACATTCCCTATTTTCTAGTTCAGGGGTAGGCAACCTTCGGCACTCCAGATGTTGTGAACTACATTTCCCTTGATGCTTTGCCAGCATGATGACTGTAAGAGCATTATGGGAGATGTAGTCCACAACATCAGGAGTGCCGAAGGTTGCCTGCCCCTGTTCTAGCTTATTCCGAGCAGATACCTGACCAGAAAAGAAGATGTCAAGCCCCATGGCTAATGAATTCATCACGTCTTAGGTTGCTATTTACAAACGTTAATGTCGTGGCCAGGTTATAAGTCCTTCACACCAAGGCTATATACTGCACCTTTCCTTCATATGTACCTTTGATGCAATATGTTAAGAAATATTCTCCAAGGACATTCCATTTTTGAATGCAGAATGCTAACATTCTAACAGTTAATATTGACTTTATTGGAAAAGTGTGCTGCTTTCATTTCAAAAACATCACTTACTACTGTGCGTTCTTGGGTTATATTTATGCTTGCGATTATCTGGGTAGAACATCAAAGTTTCACTTGAACGTACCATTTGGTCGTCCGTTAGTTTCTTGGTACTCTCTAGGCTACACATGTGTTACGATTTAAACCATAGAGGATCAAAATATTTTTAGATCAAACACTTTTCATCCTATTTCTTTCCAGCTTCCTGCCAGGCTGTTCCTGTTAAGGTAATTAAAACCAACCTCTTCAAAAAATGAATTATAGGTGGGCAAATAAAATAATAAACTAGTAAGTGAATAACACATCCCCTTATTTATTTCGACCATCGCCAGCCTGTATGCTACGAGCATTGTCATATAAAAGTCATATGATGGTCACATGACCGCTTGTAACATCATGACACATCAAAAACAGCTTTTCGTGGTAACTCCCATTGATATGATTTTGGGTTTTTCCCCCACTCTACTCAATCACAATGAAGGAGCTCAGAGACGTTAGTGGAATACAAATATATATATTATATTTATACATATATATATATATATATATATATACCTATATATATATATACCTATATACATATGTATGTATATATGGGTATTCAAACTTAAGAAATTCAATCTTAATCTCCCAGGAGGCTCATTGAAATTGGGGTTTATCTTACTTTTTTTTTTATTTATTTAAAGGCACGAATAATATTATGTTTGATTTGACAAGATTTGACATATAGTGCTTCAGAGAAAGTTGCATTCTCTGTACCCATAAGGAAGACATCTGGCATTTTTCTACTGGAACTAGGAACAAAACAGCTTTTTTTTCTCTTCTTTTAGATAAAGTGTTTTCACATGAAAAACAGTATAGTTACACTAAGCTTCTCTGATGTTAATTTTAATCGCTCCAAATTTTGAACTAAATAAATCATAATAGCAGGTTAATTGTTACGTTAGTTTAAAAATGATGTAAAGATGACTTGCACTTTGGTGATTCGCGAGACCGGACTGGAGATTGCAATTAACAATTTTTGTTTCAATAAAAGGACAATTAATATATATATAACATAACAAGATGACATACAGAAACAGAAGGCAAGGAGGGCACTGGCCAAATGAGCTTACAATCTAGAGATAAATGATGTAAATTCATACACTCTTGGAGTGCCACATACTCAACAACAGGACTTGACACTCAACAAGAAGCAAGGTACTTGAAATGAACCTTTGGGCACCAGTCCACCAGCTATTTGCCCGTTTGTCCAATACCGTATTTGCTCGATTATAAGACGACCCTGATTATAAGACGACCCCCCAAATCTGAATATTAATTTAGGAAAAAAAGAAATTTTCCAACCTGCCCCCCAGTTATGCACATCTGCCCCAGAAATGCCTTATACCCCCTATATGCCACTGTGCCCCATGATATGCCTTTTAACCCTCTAAATGCTGCTGTGCCCCATGATATGCCTTTTAACCCTATATGCCACTGTGCCCCATGATATGCCTTTTGACCACCTATGTGCCACTCTGCCTCCAGAAATGCCTTTTACCCCTATATGCCACTCTGGCATTTAGAGGGTTAAAAGGCATATTATGGGGAAGAGTGGCATATAGGGAGGTTTAAAGCATTCAGGAGGCAGAGTGGTGCATAGAGGGTTAAAAAGGCATTTCTGGAGGCAGAGTGGCATTAAGGGGGTTAAAAGGCATTTCACAGAGCACTCTGCCTCCAGAAATGCCTTATGTCCCCCATTTAACACTCCCCCCCCCAAACTTACCGGTGCTTCTGACTTCCCTGTCATGTAGCCGGGGCAGCGTGTAGATCCCACACACTTACGCTGCAGCCGGAAGGAGGCGTGGCTAGCAGCGGGGGTTGTCTGCGTCCATCAGAGTTCCCGGCACCGGTGCGGGGAACTCTGATCTCTGACAGCCGGGGAAGGTCTGCGCGATGGAAGCAGACAACCCCCGCTCCTAGCCACACCTCCTTCCTGCTGCAGCAGAAGTTGTCTACGTGAATCGCGTAAACATCTACACGCTGCCCCAGCTACACACCGGGGACTCAGAAGTACCGGTAAGCGGGGGGGGGGGGAGACAGGAGGATCCAGGTCCCCTGCAGCTGCGGGGGATCTGGATCTTAGTCGTCTCATATTTGAGGTCTGATTATAAGACGACCCCGATTATAAGACGAGGGGTATTTTTCAGAGCATTTGCTCTGAAAAAAACCTCGTCTTATAATCGAGCAAATATGGTAGTTAGTGCGGGCCTGACGATTAGAATCAGTTTCCATTACTGTTTGGATATCTGTAGGTGCTACAAGATGTAGTTGACTACCTGGTGACCAGGGGTAAAAATGATTATTCAGATTTCAGAAAATCAATTTTCAAAATAGATATTAAATCAATGGGAATTATGTTAATGGACACTGCAGTCATCAAGTTTTGTCAGTAATATATACTGTAAGTGCTCATCTAAAAATAATACTAATCAAAAATGGTATTTCAAGTACAAAAGTGATCTGCAATGGAGCGACTAACCTTTCCAGTGCATTTGTCAGCATCTTTAAGTACCTAATATGAACCGCCAAGGTCCGTCCATACTCCTCACTCACACATAATGTCTCCACAATGTAACTAATTTCAAAAGGACAATCTGTTTCCGTTTACCAGTAAAGAGGATCTTATTTGTAAAATTACAAGTTCCTATTAAAATAGTGTTACATAATTACATTCAAAATAAGCCTACTATTTAGAGCTTTAATCAACTTGTAATGGAAGGTAATGCGACACAAGATTATGAATAATTACCTTTCTTAAGGTAATAAGATTCTGGGGTTTATTAAAGAAAACCTTTGATTTTTATCCTTTCAAAGGCACACTTGATAACATCACCACTTGCTTTAATTTACATCTTTGTATTGATCTAGGATTTTTAGAATTTGAAACATTCTGTCCTGGATCACCTTGAAATGGGATCCATGCAATTATCTGTTGTCTAAAATCTTAACCTATTTTACTGCAGTGAATAAAAAATATTCTTTCTCGTTTTGAAATAGTGATACACTGTATATAGGCAGGGCCGGCCCAAGGCAAAATGCCGCCTGGGACGAATTTTAAAATGCCACCCTCCCCCCCATTATCTACCCTTCCTCTCCCTCCGTCCCTGCCGACCCCCCCCTTGTACTTACCTTTCAGCAGTCCTGCGGCGAGTCTCCCTGTTCGGTCTCGGTGCCGGCTATGAGGAAATCTTCCGGCACTCAGCATTACAAGCCGGCACCGAGACCGTACAGGAAGACTCGCCGCAGAGGAGAGAGAGAGGGGCGCCGAGCGGGTACTGACAGCTTGGTAAGCGAAAACCACTCGGCGCCCCTTTCTCTCTCTTTCGCTTTTTTTAAAAGAAAAGTGCCGCCCCTTCAAAAGTGCTGCCTGGAGCGGTTGCCCCACTCGGCTCCATTGTCGGGCCGGCCCTGTATATAGGGGCAACCTAAAAGCTCTTGGTGCACTGGACACAAAATAATGTTGCAGTCCCTTCAAGCACCCTTTGACAAATAGTTACCCCCCCCATTGCCCTATATTATAGGGAGCTGCCTAGTTTAACCTCATAAACCAGACAGCCCTGTTAATCTTAGATATGTTGTATCATAAAAGGTTACGTACAACAATGATTGACTTATGGAGGAGGAGGGCTGCTGCTGCTGTAGGGCTGCCTCTTCTGTGTTAGTTAAAAGCTTTATTTTTATTTATTTGTTTTGTTTGGGAATAATGCTTAATAAAGTACGTTAAAATGTATTCTTCTATAGAGGGTTGAGTAGTTTCGTTCCATGTAACATAACTAGAATTCACTGAGCGAGATTTTGAGGTATTTGTGTACTTTTCAAGTACAGAAACAAAGGATAAGGTAAATGCTATTCTGGATGAAGTTTTTTTTTAAATGGTGAGGATAATAGACAGGAAGTGACATCACATCACGGAGGGAGAGAAACACACCACTCCTGCAGGAAAGTGGTGTAAGCAGGGGCACAGGCAAGCTGTTTGGGTACAAGGATTACAAATACAAGCTTTTTGGGGCCACTGGCAAGCTGTTTGGGGACAAAAATGTCACATAAAAGCTGCTTGGGGGAAAGATAGCACAAGCTGTTTGGGGACAAAGATTCTTGCCCTGGGAAACACTCTGAGCACCGGTTATGTCACTGTTACATCCTTCAGGTGCATTGTCAACTAGCTGGACTGTGGAGAGGGTCATTGTGTGCCACCCCATGAAAACGCCCCACACTAGATCACCGGGGAACAAGTAAGCAAGTCCTAGAGGTGCAGAAAGTCTTACAAACATTAAACATTTTTGTGGGCGTTTTTACATTTAAGAAAGAAGGTTTGCCAGATATAGGATCTGGTTTAGGTGCCAAGTACTCTGGGTACACCCCTGGTTCTCAGGATCTGCATAAATATTCAACCCTGTCATATTATCACAAATTATTGTTGATCGGTCCAGGCCCATCAGACATACTAGAAGAGCATTTTGCAGAGTTAACATAGTCCCCTAGGCCAAGTTTCTTCAGTACAATTAAACATGTGAAAATGTTGGCAGTTACATTAATTACCTTAATGCTGTAACAGGCATTGCTTATACATGTTTCCTTATTCTCGAGTTATTTTTTCTATACTGCCTCAGCTATCTTAAATCTGATCTTTGCATCAGAAAAACAGAATGTTTGTGATTAACCTTAATAATTGAGGTTGTGTTTAATAAAAGTAGTAATATGTATACTATTTGTACTCATAAACGATAATCTTGCTATAAATACAGGTTGTGTTTCATTTAGTCCATTTTTTACCTTGATAAAATCCCTTGTGTATGTGTACCTATTAATAATTTAAATTACTTTATGCTCGCTGTACTTTACCCTATGTTGATTTTTTTGAGTAAGAATGCCAAATAATGGCAAATGTGATTTTATTTATATGAAGCTGCTTGAAATTAGTCCATGTATTAGATTATAAAGAAACAAAAAAAATGCAATGTGGAATAACAGTTGTTTATTGGAATATTTTTATATAGGAATATATTATGCATTCATATCCCACAGTTTCTTTTCCTAATGGGGCTGTAATGCAGATGTGCTCTGCAGATGTGCTCCTAGCACGTTCTTCTCTAACAGATGGTATCATGGTTGACCGTATTGCCACACCGTGCCGTCAGCACGCTTGTCTGGGTTCCATAACACTCCAGTTGATGAAAAAGGAATATGCTTTGTAGCTCCTTGTTATATAGAAGGACAAGGATGGGTGTTGGTGAGCAGAAAAGGCAGATGGGATGGGAAGATGGCAGATAGTGACCATAATGCAGATATGGTGAATATATGTTAATTCTAAAAAGAAGAAGTTTACAGCAGAGTTATTCACTATAACGAACCAACAGTGATTGACCCTTTATAAGACACATTTCTTGTAAGCACACTAATTGAACAATGCATTATAGTTGGCCAAGCATTCAGCTAATACTTTCCAGGGATAGCCCGAGATATATACGTATATTTGGATATTTTTATTTATTGAGCACTTACAGATTTACTTTACAGTTGACAGTATAATAAAGTGGGAAGTATAATAAGTACTGTGATATAATAATCAAGGCCAAATTAAGGAGCTTGGGGCCCTGGGGCATTGAAAAGGCCCTTCTTTTCTTGCACAGAGCGATTTTCCCATGTCGATACAAATAATACACAATTAATGAAAAATAAAACACAAAATTTTGCAATTTGTTGCAGATTCCTCTACATTGTTGTCAGGGTCCATATGAAGCTTTGTCATCACATGTACAAACTATATTTCACTGTACAATATATACTGCACATTACTCCAATGAAGTGCCAATCTTGTGTGGCATTGGACAGGACTGCTGCCAAGTGCCACATAACTCCTGGTCCCATTAATATCAGGATAATTGGAAAACATATATGATATTACCACACAGCACGGGATAGGGAGACGCTAGGACCTTGCTATTAGTCATTACAGTTCTCTGTCTGGAGACTGCAGTCCCATCCCCAGCAAGGGACGCTCCTGTGCAGCCTGTGCACACAAGCCCATGCAACATGGGGGTAATAAAATGGAGGACAGTAAAGTTAGGAAAGAAGGAGCCTAAACAGCCAATCAGAGCACACTCTGTAATCTAAAGCCCTCCCATGCTTCCTGTCTGGGTGGAGATGGGACGCTGGGAGAGAGGAGCCGGCGCCGCACTGGGTTATTCATCTAATATCCATACTTTCCTCTCTGTTAGTGTCTGAGAGCCACTCACATTAATCCAGACCTCACAGACAGATGAGCAGCTCAGATTACTATCAATCACGTAAATTAACCTCAAAATGGGGGTTTAGGGCCCCTACTTTTCAGTCGCACCACGTGGCCCTTGGTTGTCCTAATAATAAGTATAAGTAATGGGGTACAATCAGCAATTGGGCTGCCCTAGGCCCGACCTTGGCCAGAATATGTCACTGGGTACAATGTGTGTGAATACTTTAAGAAGAGCTTCCTCAACCATAAAGCCTACAGCCTAAGTACGGTAGTAAATGGAAGTGTGCAGGTGTAAAGATATACCGGTAATCAAGTGGAGGAAGTGAGCTAAAACTCTAACATACCTGCAAACGCCATGTTTAGTAAATACGGTAGCATATTATTTACATGCAAACTGTCATACTTGGCAACTTCCTAGGGCTGCCCCCAAAAGCTCTCCCCTCTCTGGCTCATTCAAACTGTGCAATGGGAAAAGGCTAGTCACGGTTAACATGTATATGGCTGGGAAGTAGGCAGAAGTGGCTGGCACCTGGGCTTGGAGTGGTGATGGTCACACTCTGCCCCCCTACCATGAGACAGAAGACATTAACTTGGAGTCCAGGTGAATCAGTGTTTCAATTGCAGACTCTTAATGAAACCCGGTACGTTCCTCAGATAATTCTGAGTCAAGCAGCAGACCTAATGGTTATGGGAGGTCGTTTACTATATCCTCCATTTCCCAAAGAATCATACGTAAAATATATCCATCAAGGGACGGTTACTGGCCTACAAATCATGTGAACTTTGGGGGAAGTCTGCAGTTGAGTGTCTGCAGTTTGATGATTTAGCAGATTCACTGGTTCGGGTAATGAAAGAAACCATCCTCTGTATATTTCCCAGAGGAAATCTTAAGAAAAAATACAGTGGAAATTCTTAACACACCATCCTGGCATTTGGCAAGCGATGAGCTAAAATCATGCTTACTGTATAGAAACAGTTTACTTTAATAGACTATGGAACTCTGATACAAGAATAGGATTGTTTCTGCTGCTCTTGCATAACTGAATAAATTAGTAAAGAAGACTATATCTCCTACTAGGCTCAAATAATTATTACGCATTTCTGTGTTCGTTAAACGTATGTTGAAACGCAGTCCTGGATCTGGAAGCATTTTAGGAAAACCCCTGCAACCCATTGCACTCCAGGAGTCACCAGAGTGGGGTTTCAGATTGAAAACTGCAGCCGACGACAGTGGAGAACATGACTGCAAAAAGAGATTTCTGGTTTTCTTCATTTTCATTCCCACAAGTGTGCCGCTATTTCACAATGTTTTAAAACCTGGACAGCATGAGCTTGCCGTCTGCCTGGCTTCCTGTAACATAAAGATTTATTATTTTCTTTTCTTCTCCAATTGATATGCGAGTCTGCTGAACAGGTTTTGTCATCAGAATGCATGGTAGAAACATGAGGAGGCAAGAGCTTGCTTGATGCTCTCTTCATAGAATTCTCTTCATAGGTCTTAGAACATAAACCAATGCTAAAACTCCTCAATGAAAATGACTCGCCAAGAAAACAGTATTTAAGTATTAATTAGGGGGGGTTCGCTTTTTCTGGACACTTGTCATTCCACATGTGAAAAATGGACCAAAAATGAGTTGGACAAATCTTTTGTTTTGTTGTTGGTCCATTGTTTTGTTTCATGCCCAGTTCGGAGGAAATTCTGAGGTCTTTTTCCATTTAGAAACGCAATTTGTTGTCACTCGTCTTCACTCACACTCTCTCCTACCCTCTCACGCTCCCTCTCAATGTCTCCTTCTCCAGCAACCACTTCCATATTCCTGTCTATTTTTCTGCAGCTCTGCTGCTCTGTTGATGTCTTTCTTCTTTTTCTTCTGTCTTCTTTCTTTGTCCTCTTCGCCTCGATATCAGGCCTCCTGGAGTGCTATGGCAAAAGTGCTTTGGTATTGTTGCAGAAATACTCCAAGAGGCCAGAATAATGCAGATGGATCAACGGAGAAAGGTTTTTGCACCGCTCTTTCCCCGCCACTCTGTCTCCATTATTCTGGATTCACCAAGTACCTCTGCAAAAGAGGGTTCCTCCAATCTCAGAAGGCCTGGTTAATGGAGCTGATACCAATGAAAAGCGGACGAAGAAAAAAGACAGAAAAACAAGTAGAGGCAAGAGAAGAAGCGGAGCTAGGGAAAAAAAAGACAGGGACATGGAGAAAGTAGGGAGGCATCAAGAATCAGCGTGAGATAGAGTGAGAGTGGGAGAGAGTGTGTGAGAGAGCATGAGGGTGGGTTTTTGTTTGTTATGTTGGGGTCAAAATTTGTTAAAACTTAAATTTGTATGAATCCGAATGCGAAAGTCTTGACATTGAAAGAGTCAGTGGGTGGCCTTGGCATACAGACAATTCTTCCTGAGACTTAGAGGAAGCCATGCAAGATGTAATGCTCTTAGCAGATTCCCAGTATTTAATATGTAGGTTAATGGGTTTAAAATAGAATAGAATTTTAAATAAGCTATAACACAGAACCGCATGTAAAATTTTAATTTAATTTAAACATGCATAGGATAGGAATAAAACTATCCTGCATCTAAGATAAGGCCAAGAACTGATTAAGGTTTTAGTCTATACAGCAGGAAAATATGGGCAGATTAGATGGGCAAAATGGTTTGTATCTATGTTCTAATATAAGGGTAATAAATCCATCTCTGTGGTATCGTGCAGCACCCTCTACTGACTGTACAAAGATCTGTCTTAGTATGCAGCATTATGCTTAGATGTTCCGAAATATAAAATATAAAATAATACCAACATTGCATTTTAAGGACGAACTTCCAAGATATCAATACTAACCACAACTCATCTACGACATGTGCAGTAGTGCAGGGGTCAAGGAGAATGATAAATACCGATAAGGTATACAGCGGTTTAACTTCTTTCTCATTTCACATTAATAGGATATTGATTGATATGGGGAAAAATTAACTTGTACAATTATTAATTTGTAATGTTTTATATAGCGCCATCGTATTCAGCAGCGCTGTACAATAAGTAGACAGGACATAGCATGTATTATACAACATAACAATTAGACTTACAATCTAGAGGGAGTTAGGGTGTATTACAGAAGAGGTAAAAGTGCCAATATTAGAGACGGAGCAGCCGGCACTAGTCCAAGGCTGGAGATGGACTAGGAATGGTGAACTAAAGAAAGATGAGAGGAAGGACATTAACGCATAAGTCTGTAGACGTTCTTAAAGATGTGGGTCTTGAGGAGTACAATATTTTGTTAGAATATAATATGAGCGATATTTGACATAACGACAACAAAGTAATTATTTCTGCCATTGTGTGAAATTCTAAGTGCTGCAACTCATAATGGAGATCGTCTGGTCCTGAAGGTCACAGCGTGGAATGATGTAATGTGCCTAAGGAATGAAGACGCAGTTGATTAAATCGCATTGTGTTGCATTTTGCATTAGTGGTGAAGTGTATGTAGCTGCGAGGACACACGTAACATTTCATAAAGTGACTTAAAACAAGCCCTTTAGTCTGGGAGATCAGTGCTAAGGGAGTATTGCAAACTCTTTGAAACAGACAGACTAGGAAAAACATGTATGAGGTTGTATGTTTTTAGTGAATGTAGATTAACGTGTGTCCTGGAGCTTGCTACAGGCTGAAGCCCAAGCTATTTCATGGTCCTTCACTCCAAAGCTTCTAGTCTAGACTAGTGAGGTTGAGGCAGCCCCGGCGCTTTACATACAGCGGCTGCTAGATGACTAAATTCAACAAAGTTTGTTAAGTTTAAAATTCATCTAAATCCAAATGTCTACCCGCTACAGCTGTACATAGACAGACAGACAGACAGAGAGGGCTGGCAACATTCAGCCCGGGCAGGCAAGACCAGCCATACAGCAAGTGATATAGGTGTCAGCATCAATGATAAGCTCAAAATATAAGATTCCAATTTTATTTCCAATAAATAAAATACTATAAATATGGTATATATAAAACATTTAAAATCTGCTATTATCATATAGGGAAAAAAAGAAAAATATATAATAGTATAATACTGTAGATTAAATAAAAAGATATGTAAGTGATGTGAATGCACTCACAAACAGTGCCGATGTAAGAGGCTCTTCAGAATATCGATAATAAAAGGATGCTGCATACTCCTTCTCTTCTCGACGCGTTTCGCCTTGGTGGCTTCTTCAGGAGAAATAGAAAAATGTAATCCGCAAGGAGAACGCAGCATTGAGATTTTATTGAAAAAATAAAGATCCTTTTATTATCCACAGGATTTCTACGATATGACTGTTGCCCTAACGCGTTTTACCTTTTGGCTTCCTCAGAGGAGCGAATAGTACAAATATATATATATATATATATATATATATATATATATATACATACATATAGTATTTCCTAGATTACCCTGTTTGTGATATTGCACACAAAACACACAAATTTGTTTCAGGTAGTGGTCCAAAACAGATTAGCTGAAGGGGGCAACTTCCCCTCCTGCCCAGCAGCCCTCCCCAGCACATAGAGTGATGTAGAGTAAAATTTGGACTTGTGTTTGCCGGCTGTGACTTGATTTAGATTTATGTCCATGCCTAAAAACTAACAACTAAAGTGACATATGATTAAGGAGGAACGGCTTATTAATGGCAAGAGTTGGATATCAATTTGTCCCTTTAATTGATTTCCATCATTAAATTAGAACGAGGAGGGGGATTGCTATAAAATTCCGCACCAACCCGACATGTGGTAAATCTAATAAGCACGTTTTCGCAGATGAATAAATTCCATGTGCCAGAAAAATGATCTTGTGTTTTTTTTTTTTATAATGGTAAAAGTTGAGCTCGCTGTCATGGGAAATTTTTGTTGTTCATTATTTCAAGAGCAGCTTTTTTTTTGAGCAGCTGAAAGCCCTCTTGTTTCCTACTGCCAAATAAATGATGAGTTAATGGGGACTCGAAGGCTCCCAAGACCACAAGCAAGATTACTGTAATCTTACGGGGCTGGAAAAAGAACTACTAGAAGAAAAAGCTATTTATGACCGTCAGGTATCATACATCATTTTAACTTTATTCCCAATCTGATAAGACAATGTATAGCGGCTCCATTGACATTAATCAACACACCACATGCTCCCTTCAGGATTCCATTTAATACATCATTTGCAGATTTTCCGATCTTTGCTTTAACTTATTTATTTAATGATCTTTCTTAATTAAGAACATGATATACGCAGCTCAGGTTCTTCGTCCCGATTGGCTGTTCATTTTGGAAACATGGTTCTTCCATTGGAGCAGAGAACAGTAAATAATGCCAAATGCCCAAAGTAAATTGAGTCTCATAACAGGAAGGCAATACTCCTTTGTTCTAAGCTTCTTCATCAAACTATGACGCTAATACTAGGAATAATGAACCAAGCTGTAAGGGTGAAACGCACTGGGACCATTACAATTGCACTCGCACATGGCGGCCTGTGCTCATACACAGGGACCTAGATGTTAAATACTTATTATGGAGGGGGTCTTTTATGACAGTGTTGCCCCAGGGCCCCATCTGACCTTGATCCGCCATTGATGGTAGTACTTCTAAAAGGCAATACAGTCACTTTGAAAGAAATCCAGTTAAAGGGAAGCCAGCGTCAAAACCAGCATTAGGACCAAACAATAAGCAGCACCAGAGAACATAATCGTAAGCGAGAATATATGCCGAAGTTTAGAAGGTCAGACAGATAAAGAAGATTTTGAAGTTGGGACTTCGCAGGAATCATATACTGGAGCATTAATTATGTACTGTGAGCAGGGATAACAAAGTATCCACACAAGGACATCAGTCTACCTGGTGAGGTTTTTGAAGGTCCATCGAACATCGAGAAATTGTCCACCAGGTGTCCACCATGAGCAACATTGGTGCCTAATTGTGACCGTGAGACAACGTGGAACTGGGTGCACAGAAGGGCCAAGAATTACCCCTTCCAGTGCCCAGGACCAGTTTGGTGACAAAACATTACACAAGGTATCCTGGAAGTGTTGTGTCTGGAAACATGGCAACATGATGGGTTTGTCTAGAGGTACGTATCAGAAATGAAGCACATGGGATGCAAAAATGACAAACAGCATTAATACCCCAGTGTCGCTGACCTTTGCGGGGTAGCAGGTGAGCGATGATGCAACCAAAGTGCTGCAGGCGCTATATACGGTACATCGTGACACCAAGTCTTTTGATCAGATGAAGTTGCCAACTGTGCTTCGTTATTATTAATTATTCTCACATATCACTAGTATGTGATAAATTAGATGGTGGGAATATATATAGAAATATTGATTCTGGGATAAACCGTGTTTGGCTTGTAAATGAAAAGATCAAGGTTCCTAATGTACCCCGCCATCTTTATTTAGTTGGACAGACCCTGAATAGGTGTCTGTAGGGATCCGTAATTTAATTCTTCCTTTGCTATTGCTTCCGATGGTTTGATTCACACATCTAAGCTAAAGTATGGTAGATCACTTGTAGCAAGAGCTTTGGAGGTTCTATTCCCCATTCTGTGTTAACATTCTAAATAAAATGATTAATCCAAATTTTAAACTGTTTGGGTTTTAATTCCGAGTCGTCCTTTAAACAAGAGAATTAAAAACTTTAGCAGAAGAAAAGGGTTTCCTGACTCGTATCAGACAGCAGGTGGCGCTCCAGCGCACAGTGTCCTATTCATCCAATCAGTACGCCGCACTTTGGATGACTTGCTCTCTGGTCACCGTCGCTAGATGGCGCTCCAGTCCAGTGCATTCTGCTCAGCCAATCTGTCTCAGAGGCCCTTTTGCAATGCATTTGCGCGGCCTTAGCTACCGTATCCTAACAACACGTTGCCCATAGTTACGAGACGCGGCCTGACTGCTGCTGGCTGCGGGCAGCCCTGGGCCGCTACTCAGTGTTATGTTACCGGAGAGCCGAGATCGGTAATACACAGGACCATGTCGGAGATCATCTGCCAGTGGCTCAACGAGGAGCTGGGACTCTCCAAGCGTGTGGGTGAGTCGAGAACAAGCCTGGCAGGAGCGAGGGCAACGCCGCTTACCTAAAATACATGGTTGCATCTGGCATGTAAAGGGTTAAACAGCCAGCCATCAGCTTCCACATGCAAAGCATATATTACTGGTTATGTATTTATCATAAATGTGTTATTGAGGGACATTTAAGTGTTGTAAACCATACGGCCCTCCAGTGTCTGTGCTGTAACTCCCATCATAGGTAGGCAGCCACAGGCGGTAGGAGAATGCTGGGAGTTATAGCTTCTGTTTCTTTCTTTTTTGTCTTTCTTGCCTTTTCTCATCTTTCTTTCTTTTCTCCTCTCCCTCTCTCTTTCATTCCTTCCTTCCTTCCTCTTTTCTTTTCTCACTTCTCATAAATCCAGCTTTCAGAACAGCTTGAAGTTTGTTTTTTTTTGTAAGAGTGCCCTTATTACCGTATTTATCCTACTACACTTGATTAACCTCACCATACATTTAAACATAGGGGTTACAGACTCAGTTCAGCGTGGATTAGTATGTGTGCAGGAACCATAAAGTACATTATAGTAAAAAAATAACAGATCGCTCAGCCAGACGGCACTGCCAAGAGATCATGTCGAATAGTTACACTACCTGATGCCGTCGCGCCTCACATGAATGGCAGCTCCCAGTGGATTCAATAACAGCTGCAACATTAACTACATTGAGATCTGTGTTTACATAGCCTCCCATATGGGCCCAAGTAATTAAAATAGTATGGCATGATTGGCATTGTGCACCCAGACATGACACACGGATCTGGTTCCTGCGTCACACATGACAGACAGATCAGGAGCATTCTGCCCGTCTAGTGTGCCCGGTTTGCTGGAGTGGAAGTTTAATGGTATCGGGCGGTTCTTTATATCGAGATCAAGAGTTTGGGTAAATAATTATTCAGTTAGGGCATTTATGTCAACGAGACCCTACATAATATTAAAAAATATAAACCCAGCTCTTGACAATGTGTTTCCTTTGGGCTGCACAGATTTTTTTTAACACAAAGTAATGTGTATTTAATGCTTCAATTAATAGTGAAATTGTATCATGTGTGCCATCACTTATTACTGCTGTATGCAAGAAATACATAATAAGTGTGATTGCTTTTACAGATAAAAATAAACATTATATAAGTAATAAAATAGAGGCCTGACTATAAGGCCCAGATCCCCCGCCCAGGATCCGCCTCTCTGACAGCCGGTGGACCAGCGTGACATGACCTTCCGGCACTCTGTCCTGGGGGAAGTGCCGGGCAGCAGCAGAGGTTGACTACGCGCATCGCACAGACGTCCACCGGTTGCCCCTAATAGACACAAGGGAGTCTGGAACAAGGGGGCAAGTCTGGGATGCATTGGTAAATGGGGGGGGGGGGCTGAGTGGGATTTCTGGGGGGCAGACTAGCAACAGAAAAAGGGGCGCATGTGTATATAAGGACAAAAAGAAATGTATATAATAGTATAGTACTGTCAAAATGTGCCGGTGGAAGAGGCTCTTCATGGTAAAATAAGTTCTTTATTGCTTCATTAAAATCTATAAGTAGATGAATAAAAAGACCAAATGGTGCCGTATCTTCCTGTAGTTGGTATAAGCAAACAAAATGCACTTACAGGATAGCAGGTGGCAGTGGGGCGTTCAACTTAAAAAAGTCTGTAGACAGGAGAAAGGAAACGTAGTCCTCATCAGCTTCTCTCCAACAATATAGCACTACTGCATTTTCTTCTTCTTTTCTCAACGCGTTTCGCCTTAAGGGGGCTTCCTCAGGAGAAATTTGGAAAGTAATCCGCAGACTAGCAAGCCGGGGGGCAGATGTACATAACAGGGGGGGTATGTTGGCAAATAAAAGGAAAGAAAAAACAAGGAATGCATTTTTCTCATTCATAGTTTTTATTAAATATGAAAAAATAGTTTACATGAATTAATATTTACTAGTAAAACTTTTTTTCCTATAGGGTAGTCTTATATTCAGGCTATTTCTTTTTTTCCTAAATTATTATTCAAATTTTGGGGGGGTCATTTTATAATCGGGGTGGTTTTATAATCCAGCAAATACGGTACTTTGAATAAACACAAGGCTTTAGCACTGTATTTTGACCAAAAGATAAAAGTTCTTCCCAACTTCATGGCCGTTAAGGTTTTAAGGTTAATATTAACTTTGCCACAGGCTGCCACTGATCTTAGCTTCTATGAGGGCAACTTTTAAACTTAATGTCTCCAAAGCAGGACTCTGTTAACATTGGCATTAACACCCGGCTAAGTGTGATGAGTGTGGGATGTAACCAAAATACCAGGACTAACCACAATCCAGAGATAACTTTATTGGAACAATGTGCAACAAATCAAGGTTGTTTAACGCTTTAATAACCAGAAGGGCCTAATACTACAATAGTGCGTCGTAAAGATTTAGGGTCTGCAAGGGAAATGTCCCCACTGATACGCGGTGAATCAGGAGCCAGCATCACTGATTGCATTTAATCATTTCTCGAATGCCCATTCACGTATTCTCTGCTGACACCACCGTAAACACTAACTAGAGATGTCAGGCCTGGACTGGCCACCTGGTACACACGGCAAGGGCTTGGTGGGCAGGTGTCTGACAGCAACATACACTCACCTGATATGGCCGGCCGTACAATATGTGAGCATAAAGATCAGCACTTACTTCCTAAGGTGGCCACTGGACTTAAAGTGCCAGGGCCACCACGACATTGCCAGTCTGTCCCTGAGCGATGTAGAGACCCATGATGGTCTGTCCAGGGCCCGCTGGGTCTGTGATGCCCCCTGTTCTGCTGATTGCATGTAGTGTCATCAACAATGGGGGATCAGTGTAGGTGCGGTGATTGTGTAGGTGCACTAAACATATAAAAGGGAATGATGATTGAACACACATAGTAAAAATGGTTAAAAAGGTCACTAGGGTGTTAAAAAAAAAAAACAGGTCATGAAATGGTTAAAATTGAATAAATGTATTAAATTTGGCCCCAAATCAACACCGCAGACTTCTATTTTGTAACCTTTCCTCCAACCGGCTTTGTGTCTTTATAAATATCGATTTCTGTGCATGTAAAAGGAATAGAGATGGCGATTTGTTATTTCAGATCTTTTTTGATGTAAGCGCAGAGGAACAGATGATTTGTGCTTTTGCTTTAGTTACAGACCTTTTACCTCGCCGAATCAGCTCAGTTTCCATACTCTTACTCCTCTGAGCATTTCACAGACACCCTGTGTGCGTAAGTCGGGCACAGAATGTACAGAAGTTCCTCAGGTACAGAACTTCTCCATGGTATCCCAGAGGGACCCGACTGGAAGCATGTAATGAGGTGACGGGCCTTTCAGCTCTAGCAGTCAACAAATAATTACATTTGCACAGACTGTATGTAAATAGATATATTAGAATTATGGAAAAAGGAGCATTGTGAGCTCTGGCCATTTATTTTTTTGTGGCTACAGTCTTAGGTGATATCTCTGGAAATAATGGGAGGACATTTATTTGGGGGGTAATTAGTGGTGTGGCGACAGATGAGGCTTTATTTAGACTTTTGAAATAAGACAATAATTTTATTTAAACCATTTACTTAAACATATCTTCTGTTATTTAATTTCAAAGTATTGTGACTTTTAAGGCTGTAGAACAGAGGCATACACACAGGGGCGTGACTAGACGCCTCAGGGCCCGGGTGTGAGAATCTGTTAAGGGCCCCCCACCCCCTCACCCCCCCACCCCCCCAAAAAAACATGATTTTTACCCAACAATTTTTTTTCAACAAATTCAATTTACATATTGAATCATATCTGTAAAAAAATCAAAGAAAAAGGGGCGCATGTATGGAAACATAGCATAGCGGATATAGATCAACAGAATAACACACAAAGCCAGCATTGCAGATATAGATCAAATAGAATTCACATAAAAACTCTGCATAAAAGGTATAGATAAAACCCCCTAAATTATAAGCATAGATCACAGGTTGCACACCCCAAAACCAGCCCTGGTCTCCACACTGCCCACATAGAACCTGACCAGCGCCCAGATAACACACGTAGGGTTTGCCATCTTTGTCCCCAAACAGCCCATCCTGTGCCTGGCTGGATGGGGACAAAGGTGACACTGGGGAGCTGAACTTGTGTGTCTAATCTATATATAAGTGTTTATATATGTGTCTAGACAATTATATCTATATAAAAATAAATCTAGGAATCTCCATTTTTTTTTAAGAATTTAAAAAAAAAAACTTTGTGTTTTGTCCCCCTCCACAGACACACACATAGATTTATTTTTATGTTTATAATTTAAATAATAATTAAATAATAATTTAATGCCATATACACACATACAATTTTTTTTTTTAAATACATTATTGTACTGACCTAACTATTCCTTCCACTTTGGGGCCCTGATAGATGAAGACTGCCGTTTTATTTTCAAACAGGATGTCAGTGAGTGCTCCAGCTCCAGCTGTGTGATGGGGCGGAGCTTTCACCCCTCATGCAGCTCTCGTGGCACGATCCACTGCTCCTGCAGTCTGTGTGAGGGGGCGGAGCTTTCACCCCTCATGCAGCTCTCGTGGCACGATCCACTGCTCCTGCAGTCTGTGTGAGGGGGCGGAGCTTTCACCCCTCATGCTCATGCTTGATGCGATCCGGTGCTCTTTTACTCTGAGCGTGAGGGGGCGGAGTTTTCGCCCCTCACGCTGCATCAATGACTAGGCGCCCGTCGCCAGCTCCGTGGCCCGGCTTGCCTTATTTAAAAAAACAGCAAAAAAAAAACCGGAAAAAATATTTTAGGCGGCCCCTTGGCTTGGGCCCCCCTGCCGCCGGGGCCCGATTTCGGGCGGCCCCTTGGCTTGGGCCCCCTTGCCGCCGGGGCCCGATTTCGGGCGGCCCCTTGGCTTGGGCCCCCCTGCCGCCGGGGCCCGGTCGCAGTCGCAACCCCGGTAGTTCCGCCACTGCATACACAGCAAACATTCTATGCTCCAGGAAAAGAGACATCAGGGGAGGAAAGAGGGATGTAGGGGTTTTGGGTCTCAAATGGGGGAGGTCCCTACTAAAGAGTCCCTCTAATGAGACATGGTAGGTTAGTCCAAGTCAGGCTAAACACGAACGATTCAGTACTGTCTTGGTTATAAGTGGTTTTCAGTTATAGAAGCAGCCGACTACAGATCTGTGAGTTCTTGTAGAAGTTGAATGAACGCTGAAGTATTCTTAGGCTTAAAGTGATCTACTGCCCCAAACAGCCTCACCAAGCAATACTTAGTAACTACGAACTACTACTGCTGAAGGTGCTGCAGCTCCTGGTCTGAGGCATACCACCCATCCCATACCACCCATCCACACATGGGCGTAGGAACCCCTAAAAATCTGGGGGGGGCAGCATTTTCCCCCATCAGATCCCCACTTTCTCCCCATCTCTCAAACTATCTACCCTCCCCCCTTCTCACACTATCTACCCCTCTCCCCCTTTCTTACTATCTACCCCCTCCCTTCTCACACTATCTTCCCTCTCCCTACCCCCCTTTTCACTAGCTACCCTCTCCCTACCGCCTCCTTCTCACTAGCTACTCTCTCCCTACCGCCCCCTTCTCACTAGCTACCCTCTCCCTACTGCCCCCTTCTCACCAGCTACCCTCTCCCTACCCCCCCTTCTCACTAGCTACCCTCTCCCTAACCCCTTCTCACTAGCTACCCTCTCCCTACCCCCCCTTCTCACTAGCTACCCTCTCCCTACCCCTCTTCTCACTAGCTAGCCTCTCCCTACCCCCCTTTCTCACTGTCTACACCAGGGGTGTGCAAGTTTTTTCTGCAGTGGGCCACTTCATCAGAATTGTATACGTGCACGGGCCGTACTCATTTTTCACTGTGAGAAAATATGGCCTTTAATAAAATATGCAGATTAAAATAAAGTAATTGACACAAAACCTTTACTTTTCCTCTCACTGATTTCTGGGCCTAGAAAGTTTTGTGACTACAAATTCAGGATTCTGGATAAGTAAAAATTGAATAGTTCTATTTATTCTAGGGATGCACGAAAATTCTGGACCAAAACATTCACGGTTCACCTAGCCAAAACCGAAAATGACCCCCCACCTTTAAAAGTAATAATAAAAACTCACATTTTTTATAAACGTAGGTAACACACCACAATTGGACAAAAAAATTTGCAATATGACTTGGTATGATAGGAGTGTGATTGCTAACAGCAATCATACTCCTATCATACGCAGACAGCCAGCACATGCTGGTACAGGGTGGCTGTAAGTGATGTGCACACCCCATACTGCTGGCAGCATCCATAGACAAGGGGGGCAGCTAGCTAGGTTTCAGCATGTACTGGCTGACTTGGCCACACTGCGGGAGAATATATGTGAGGGAAATGATAATGTGGAGTCATTATGGGTAGAAATATATGGAAAGAAAAATAATAAAATACTGATCGGGGTTTGCTATAAGCCACCAAATATAATGGAAGCAGCAGAAGATCAATTATTAAAGCAAATAAACAAGGCAGCTAATCACGATGAGGTGGTTATTATGGGGGACTTTAACTATCCCGACATAAACTGGGAAACCGAGACCTGTGAATCTCATAAAGGAAACCGGTTTCTGACTATAAGTAAGGATAATTATCTGTCCCAAATGGTACAGGACCCGACCAGAGGGGGCGCCCTACTGGACTTAATATTAACCAACAGACCTGACAGAGTAACTAATGTGCAGGTCAGGGGGCATCTAGGAAATAGTGATCACAATATGATGCATTATAACTTGTCCTTCAATAAGGGAACTCTTAGAGGAGCCACAAGAACTATGCACTTTAGGAGGGCAAAGTTTGATCAACTAAGAGAAGCCCTTAACACTGTAAATTGGGAAAATGTCCTCAAAAACAAGAGTACAGACGCTCAATGGGAGATTTTTAAGAATATCTTAAATTCTCACTGTGAAAGGTACATACCGTATGGGAATAAAAGAGTCAGGAACAAGAGAAAACCAATGTGGATAAATAAAAATGTAAAGGGGGCAATAAATGGCAAAAAAAAGGCATTTAAGCTACTAAAACAGGAAGGCAGTGAGGAAGCACTAAAAAGCTATCGGGAAAAAAATAAAATATGTAAAAATCAGATAAAAGCAGCAAAATTGGAGACAGAAAGACTCATTGCCAAAGAGAGTAAAACAAACCCCAAAATGTTCTTTAACTATATAAATAGTAAAAAGGTTAACAATGAAAGCGTTGGCCCCTTAAAAAGTAATGAGGGAGAAGTTATAGACGGGGATCAGGAAAAAGCTAATCTATTAAATATATTCTTCTCTGCTGTATTCACAGAGGAAAATGAAATGCCAGGTAATATACAGCAGGATGAGATAACTGCCCCAGTACATGTCGCCTGTCTAACCCAGGAAGAAGTGCAGTGCCGCCTAAAAAAAATCAAAATAGACAAATCACCAGGTCCAGATGGCATTCACCCCCGCGTTCTAAGGGAGTTAAGTAATGTAATAGACAGACCCCTATTTCTAATATTCAAGGACTCTATAGTGACAGGGTCTGTTCCCCAGGACTGGCGCATAGCAAATGTTGTGCCAATATTCAAAAAGGGGACAAAAAGTGACCCGGGGAATTATAGGCCTGTTAGTTTAACTTCTGTTGTGTGTAAACTGTTTGAGGGTTTCCTAAGAGATGCTATTTTGGAGTATCTCAATGAAAATAAGTGTATGACTCCATATCAGCATGGGTTTACAAGGGATCGGTCCTGTCAAACTAACCTGATCAGCTTTTATGAGGAGGTGAGCTCAAGACTGGATCGGGGTGAATCGCTGGATGTCGTATATCTTGATTTTTCCAAAGCATTTGATACGGTGCCACATAAAAGGCTCGTACATAAAATGAGAATGCTTGGGCTGGGGGAGAATGTGTGTATGTGGGTAAGTAACTGGCTCAGTGATAGGAAACAGAGGGTGGTTATTAATGGTACATACTCTGAGTGGGTGACTGTTGCTAGTGGGGTACCACAGGGGTCAGTTTTGGGTCCTATTCTTTTTAATATATTTATTAATGACCTTGTAGAGGGATTGCATAGTAAAGTATCAATCTTTGCAGACGATACTAAGCTCTGTAACGTGGTTAACACAATAGAGGACAGCGCACGATTACAAATGGATCTGCATAGGTTGGAGGCTTGGGCTGGGATGTGGCAGATGAGGTTCAACACAGATAAATGTAAGGTTATGCACATGGGGAAGAAAAATCCAGGCTGGGAATATGTATTAAATGGGAAAACACTGGGGACGACTGACATGGAAAAGGACTTAGGAGTTTTAGTTAACAGTAAATTTACCTGTAGCGACCAGTGTCAGGCAGCTGCTGCTAAGGCAAATAAAATCATGGGGTGCATCAAAAGGGGCATAGATGCCCACGACAAGGAAATAATTCTACCCCTGTACAAGTCACTAGTCAGACCACACATGGAATACTGTGTACAGTACTGGGCACCAGTGTACAAGAAAGATATAGTGGAGCTGGAGAGGGTTCAAAGACGGGCAACCAGAGTAATAAGGGGAATGGGAGGACTACAGTACCCAGAAAGATTATCAGAATTGGGGTTATTTAGTTTGGAAAAAAGACGGCTTAGGGGGGACTTAATAACTATGTATAAATATATAAGGGGACAGTACAGAGATCACTTCCAGGACCTATTTATACCCAGGACTGTATCTATAACAAGGGGACATCCTCTACGGCTGGAGGAAAGAAGGTTTCTACACCAGCACAGACGGGGGTTCTTTACAGTAAGAGCGGTGAGATTATGGAACTCTCTGCCAGAGGAAGTGGTGATGGTAAACTCAATAAAAGAGTTCAAAAGGAGCCTGGACGTGTTTCTTGAAAGCAATAATATTACAAGTTATGGATATTAGATTAATAGGGACAGAACGTTGATCCAGGGATTTATTCTGATTGCCATATTTGGAGTCGGGAAGGAATTTTCCCCCTGGTATGGGGCAATTGGCATCTGCTTCATAAGGGTTTTTTGCCTTCCTCTGGATCAACACAGTAGGGACACAATATGTATATAGGTTGAACTTGATGGACTTTGGTCTTTTTTCAACCTTATGAACTATGTTACTATGTTACTATGATAGGAGTGTGATTGCTAACAGCAATCACAGTCCCATCATGCCTAGGTTCCAGCACTTACACATCTAACCAGTAAATGCTGGAACCTAGGCATGATGGGACTGTGATTGCTGTTAGCAATCACACTCCTATCATGCCAAGTCAGCCAGTACATGCTGGTACAGGGTGGCTGTAAGTGATGTGCAGACCCCATACTGCTGGCAGCATCCATAGACAAGGGCGGGCAGCTAGCTAGGTTTCAGCATGTACTGGCTGACTTGGCATGATAGAAGTGTGATTGCTAACAGCAATCACAGTCCCATCATGCCTAGGTTCCAGCACTTACACATCCATGCTATCACACACTCATTCATTCATATACTCATTCATTCACAGATTCATTCCCTCACTCATGCATACTGATTCAAAGACCCTCCCCACCCCCTTACCTGCACTGCAGCTCCTCGATGCCGCTCACAGACTTCAGCAGGGGGCGCGGTCTCCCTCTGCGTTCTCTGGTACTGCACAGAGGAACCGGAATGTGATGTCACGTGAACTCTGCTGGGTTCCGCTTCCTCTGTGCAGTACAGAAGACCCTCCCACAGGTAAGTAGCAGGGCTCGAGGTGCGGACCGCATAAGATCAGTTGCCCTGGCTGCCGATCTTACGAGGCCCGCACCTTGAGGTCTCGCGGGCCGCATTTGCGGAGTTTTTATTGGGGGGGTTGCTAGGGCCCTGGGGGGATTTCTTCATTATCTGTCCCCCCCGCATGAGTTAATAGGGGGGATCTGTCCCCCCCGGTTCCTATGCCCATGCATTGGCAGTGAGGATCTCCCATTTAAATCAATGGGAATGTCTTCAGGGTATGTGTGACGAGGTCTCATTAGACACCCTGGAACTCACACGTGAGCGAGCGCTAGAACCAGCTGGTGATAAGTATCTTCACATTCACATTCTCCAGCAAGACCAATGAGAGAGAGAAGCAAACAGCAGATTTATAGACAACATCAGTACAAATCCCTTGATGCATTTCTATGCAAAACAAGATAAAATATAATGTAACACTCAGCTACAGTGTGCAGGAAAGTGCAGAGGATGGTTGGCACGTACCTTTCGTACTGAAATATTTTGGGTTTGAGCTTAGACAGAACCTATTGTCCAGCTCCAATTTGAAGTGCGACTGAATTCACGTTCGTGAGAAGCCATTGTTGGTGATCACTATAGCGGACTATGTAGAGTGAGGGAAGGAGATCTGTGCTGTACTCTTCATGATAAGTAGATAACATCATGAAGTGGCTTTGGGTTGTCCAGGTTCCATCCATGGGGATCACTTTGTTGCCAGCCCTTCAGCACCTAGGCTTTTCTGGTGATTACGTTGCATGGCTGTCACCACCTTGTTACTTCTCTATATTCCTCTTTAAATCATAGGGAAATATATTATTATTAAATGTTATTAACGTGTACCGCATGCTCCATACATGTTTACATAATATATATAAATATATATATTATATATATATATAGACACTCAGCTAATGCTTTTGCATAAAAGTCAGTTTTAGTTCTAAGGAGGGTTTAATACATACTTATTTTTAGTGCAAATTTATATTTTTTCTGTTACACAAACTCTTGTGTTCATCAGAAGTTCACATACACACAAATACTTGTTTTTGCTGAGAACTGGCTTATTTCCAAAAGAAGTCCCATCTCTAACAAGCAAACTGGAGCTAAGGGGAGTTACAAGGGAAGACAAACAATTCTGTCCCTATAGAATTCAGCTCCAAAGCCTTGCATTGAATATACACCATAACTGTGATTTTTAGTGCTGGATCTCCATCCTTCGGTAAAAACTGGTATATAATAATACTGAGAATACATTTTATTTATACTCTACCATGAAATTATAGGCTAGTTAAACCGGCATGCAGGGACCATTTATATATTTTGTTATTTAATATTATTTTTAATATATGTATTATTCTGTTTGTTTTTACTTGTTAACCAATAGAGTATTTTTTAATTTAAAAAAAAAATTCAATACATTCAATAAATAATGGTAATTGGATATACTTTCATATACTTTCAATATGAAAATATAATCTGGATTTTCATTTCATTAAAGTCTATTATTATTATTATTATTATTTTAATGTTCACATGCGTGGCCAGACATGTTTTGATGCTTTATCTTTTATCAGCCTTTTCCAGCAACAATAGTCATTTACAATATTAACACCGTCTGCGCTGGATTTCTCATCCATTTCATGTTATTTTTATGGACAAAACTGACCACAAACTTTTGACTGGAGTCAAATCCTTGTAAAAAAACCAAAAAACTCTAGATTTAACTATGCATTATACAAGGCAACCCAAACTCTTTCTTTGGGCTAGCCCAATTCTGACCGGCCCTCTTTGACACTTATGTATTTAACCAAAAATATGTCACAGTACCCAAAGCATCAACCCAGATTGCGACCACTGATACACTTTACACATTTTTGTACAAATAAAACAGGCTCCTGGAAGTAGTGTCTCGTTTACCAGATAATTAACTTTTAATATAATATACAGGATTTTTTTATACAGATTTTCCCCAATCATTTAAATATGTCAAGATTGTTAATAAACAGATCACCGAAGACTCTTCATATTGGCCCTGCATATATTTATACAATGTTATAATATCCCCTATATTATACATTTCTATTGTATATATAAATACAACTTTTTAAACTCTCTCTTTATAACTTCAATCTCCTTATTGATTTGTAGCCCTCGTTTTCACCTTTTTTAGTTCCATAATGTCCTTTTTAAGGAAGGGTGCCCAGAATTATGTTAAATGTTTACTGTTTGATCAGGTACAACAGACATGCGGCGGGTATATAATAATAATAATAATAAGCGTGGAAACACACGGATGTATGGAAAGTTTTCAGCAACTTTAGTGCTATACGTAACTTGCATTGTATACATGTGTTCGTATTATACTCAAGATTTAAATTTGTGTTTATGTCCAGTGTGGTCACCTTGCTTCCCAGTTACCTTATTTACTTAATATTTACATATTTTCTCCCCCGTTTTATACCATAAGGCCAGTTACGCTGTTGCGGTCTCTCTAATCCTATTTCGTTTTCAGACCCGAAGTGTTTTGCGAAGGAATTTGCCACGGGGTATCTCATCGGAGAAGTCCTACATAAGTACCAATTGCAAAATGACTTTGATCAGTTTTCACAAAACAGGTGGGCCTCCGAGATATACCGAGCCAGGAGCTCTTTCCATCTGTCCGGGCAGGTTTAGAACATTTTTTACCCTATAGTACATCACATGACATTATAGTACATTATATAGTATATGTCTTTTTATATAGATTACCGATAGAATTAACAGTAATAATCATACCTGGGAACTTCTGGGCTCCGGCTACCCGGAGCCATCCCTTGTGGGACGAGGTCCCGCTGATGTTAGTGGGTGGTCCCGCTGATATTGGTGGGCGGTCCCACTGACATCGTGGGAAGTTCCCTCTGATGTCAGGGGCATTCCCGCATGTAAATGACAAATGGGCGGGGAGCTGGGCGTGTCAAGAGGATTCGGGTCTTGACTCGGAGAGTTCCCAGGTATGGTAATAATATAAATATCATACTGAAGCAAAGCACATCATTTCTGATATTTTACTTGTGTGAGTTTAGACAGACTAGAGTGTAGAGCGTGCAAAATACTTTTTTAAAAAAGTTTTTCCTTTATTGATGAGTTCAAAAGTGGGCAGAAACAGGCAGTTTCCAACAGGGCTGAAATTAGAAAGGTTTGGTTCCAGTGTTTACGTAGGCCCAGAGACCCTAACCCTTCGCTGCTGTCCATGTTTAAAAAAAGCCCCCTTACCCACATGTTACAGAAGAGCTCGCCTTGGCCTTTTATTTTACTTTAAATAGTTCCTACCTTTAAAACAATGCATCAATATTCAAGGTAGTGCTACAGGGGGAAGTATACTGGGGGGGGCAAAAATATGAGCCCTATACAACTGTTCTCTCACCCCCAATGGCGGCCATAGTTTCTGTCCCTCATGAGTGAATACATGATACGTCACGACACTTCTATTCAGCGAAAACTCAGACAAACTCTACCAGCGAGGTTGGCTGATTTTCAACATATCTGTCTTCATGCTATATGCTTCTATATTATCCACAGGAACAAGGCATTATTTTAATAAAAAAAGTCATGTAATATATAGCTTGAAAGAAATTTTTTTTTCCCTCCAGAGCCGCCATCTCCAAACTAAACAACTTTACTCGCATTGAGCCCACACTCCAACTTCTGGGTGTCCCTTTCGACCAGAACGTGGCTCAGAGTATTATGTCAGAACATCACGGAGCAGCCACGCGACTCCTGTACCAAATGTACATTGCCCTGCAGAAGAAGAAGAAGACCGGGTTGACGGGAGTAGCCATGGAGACGATGAGGCCGGCGGCTCCTGCGAAACTGCAAAGCATGGGCTCTGAAATGTATAGAGAGGTAGGATGCTATAGTAAATATATACATAATATATTTACAATATATAGTAAATATATTCATCTAGTCATGTACTGTGGTATGCATGTATCATGGTTCCCTACAGAAAATTAGAAAACTTCCAGCTACTTGTTTAGCCAAAGTTTTGGGATGAGTTGAAACATTGAAATAATATAATATTTATGCTTGTTTTTAATTCTTTGTAGTTTAAAAAAAAATAAATGATAACTGCTGATTTTCTTCTTGTTAGCGTCTAAAATCCATTGTGCCCCGCCAGTCTGATATAAGCTTGCAGCAAGTCACCGAGCAGTTTAATTTAAAAAGCAAAGAGATGAATGAAAAAATAGCTCAAATACAAAGTGAGGAACTGCAGAAGATTCAGAAGATACAGGAAGAGCTGAGGCTGCAGGACATAGAAAAGGTAAAATGCTTTGAAATGGTCTTTAATTCGTGTATTTTGGGGATTTTTCAAACAAAGATTGTATAAATGTGCATTACAAGTCCACAGCATCCAAAAATAGATCTTAACTACTCGTCGTAGGATGAATTTTCCTTTTCCCCTCCGATGCCCTACCACGCTTTAGTGGAAGGTAATTTTTGTTCTAGCAGCCTTAAAACGGTCGTTAATTTCAGATTTTTTTTTAAATGTGTGCATAAGCAAAAGGCAGTTCCAGTAAATTGAAAAAAGTGTGTGTGTTTGACCCATTTTAATGTGCTCTTTGCAATACCTTTTATGAAGTTGGTCTAGTGTAGCTCAGCCTCAACAATCTTCTCTGGCATACAATACAAGTTTGAGACGCCTGCCAAGAATGGACAGCTGCTTGATACCCTGTCCTTCCTTACTTGGGAGCATCTCAGGTTTTACCTTCTGTGTAAATCTCAATCAACATATCAGTCTGATCCCGTCCACAAATTCAGTCCTGAACCCGAAATGTGAGGCAGATTCCCACCGCATGAGTGAACCAATAACCCTAGATGTATTTTTCCTCCTTCATGGCCCTCGTCAGTGGGGTCCGGTTGGTATCACTCCAGATGCAAGACAGCATGGAGGATGGAGATTTTTCTGTAATGGGACAAGAGAGCTAAAACCAGAGATGCTCCCAAGCGGCGACGTACAGTAGGACAGGCTATGAGGCGGCTGTCCGTTCTTGTAGAGCATCTCAAATGTGTTTTGCATGGTAACCTTCTATGACTTAGGTTATACTGTGCCGAAAATGGTAACAACTCCTTTCTTCTCTTCCTACTTTTTGGTTGAACACTAGCCCAAAATATCATTCCCCACTGTTATTTATTCAACAAGGTCACGGTTAGCCTTAATACCCTAGAGAGAACATAATTATTTCAGGCACAACTGAAATCAATAGAGTTCCTACAACCTACCAAGCATATACGTTGAAATAGGGACACATTCCGTGAAATCTATTCATCTTAACCCCGGAAGAATCAGAATCTTACCGGCTACGTAGCAAGTCCAGCTATATAGTTGAGTCTGCTTTGAATTCAACAAATTCTCACAAACAGATTGAGCTTTCATACAACCGAGTTACATTCAAGCTGTGTAAAGCAAATAGATCTTCGGCCTTTTAAGACATTTTTTTTGCAATTAAAAAAATTTGAGTTGGCTCATGTTTATGACGACAATGTGATTTCCAACAGCTTCGCAGGGCAAGAAGGAGGCAAAATGAAATTATGGCACGAATTCAGGCTGCAATTGTACAGATTCCAAAACCGCCTCAAAATCGCTCGGTGAAAGCGATAGAAGCGCAGAAGATGCTCAAGAAGAAGAAAGAGGCACAGGTCTGTTTCAGTCTCGGAACTGCAAATGTCATAAATGATTAATTATTATTATTATCCTAAAAAAATTATATCACAAATAAACCGTATCACCATGTGCGAGGACAACGAAAACACAGTCTCACACTTTCTTTTACAGTTTATAAGCCTTGCATGTCTGCATAAATATATGGCTTCATAATAAATCGCACGTTTTTATGCTTGTAGGATGTTTATAGAGAGTTGGCGAAATTCGAAAAGACGGTGAAAAGGGACGGCTTGTCCAACAGCGTGTCTCCAAGTTCTAGGTAATGTATTTTTACACACCGGTCTGCCATTCATTTTGTCTTTCGGATGAAATGTCCTTCTGGGGTGCACCACAATAAATTATTTAGATTTTCTCCAATAGGAGAAATGTTATATATTTGTTCAAATTTTAAACGTAGATTAGTTGATGAGATGTTTCTATTCATAATACTCCTAAAATGATCGCCTCTTGTTATCTGCTCCAGTTATGAAATTTTTGACAACGATGTATAATCCTGCCTTGACTCAACTTCAAACTAAAAATAAAAAAGTTAATAAAAATAAATATATTTTAAAAATGATAAAGGGTTCCCCAGAACCCCCAATTAAACAAGGAGGTGGCAATTAACCAATCTTCCTTTTTTACGTAACCCCAAAAGATTAAGCTAAAATTACATTTTTTTAATAATGAAATATCTGGAAGAGCAGCCATTTAACTCAGGCGGGTATAAAATATGTAAACCAAATGTCACTATACCAACTCACTTCATAGAGTAGATTAATAATAATAGCAATAATAATAACGGCATTGGTGGAACCGTCTTGTAGGAGCCCGACTTTACAAAGACTACAATCAACGGTTAGCATTGGGACTGCTTTGCTAAAACCGGATACAAGTGATGATTATGTCAAGAGAATCCAGAAACGCCTGGAAGAAGACACCGTAGCACGCGATCAACGAGAAAAAAGACGCCGCCGAATCCTGATGGAACAGCTGACCGCTCATGGCGCGCAGGAGGTAAGAAGAATATTCAATATACCTTTTCCTCTGATTTACTTTGAATATTAAATCTATGAGTTCATAATTTGGGCTGACGTGTAGCTCACATTACCATATTAAATATTTAGTTTATTTAATTATGTAAAATATGGTATACATGTGTGTACAGTCTAAGACCCAAAAGAACTAAAGTGCTTAGGATACAGTGATTATGATGAATCCCACTATTCATTTGGAAAGGCAGCTATTTTAAATGTGTACCCTTATTTAGGTTTAGAAGTTAAGGGGGATACAGAATACCGATAATACAGTAGGAGGATATGTGGAACATGTGAACGTCTTGGGCTCTAGAAGTTGTAGATATAGTGATCTGCCACTAGATGTCTGTATATATTAAACAATAAAGGACAGTCTTGTGAATGACAATACTGATTGCACTACAACTGAAAACTTAAATGTACATAAGACCCAAAATTCTAGCCCAAACCATCCCAGGGTGACCTGTTTTAAACAAGTCTATTCAAAACACGTCAATATTCTTCATTATGATTCGCAAATACAGCCCAAAATTCAACCCAAAACCCAATGTTTATTGCTGTATTGCGGCTTTTGTTGACTTTGCCATACTTGAGAGCGAACAACCACACAGCGCATCTCGTCTGCCCATGAAGATACTCAGACCTTAATCAGTCCTCAGTCTTATCTAAGTTTCAGGATAACCATATGCCTGTCCCGTGTATGTTTAAATTCCCTCACATCGGCCACGTCTCCTGGGTGGCCAGCCTTCTCAGTAAAGTAAAACTTCTTTACCTTGCATCTAAGCCTCCGAATCACATAATCAGTGCTATGTCTTTTTTGCTATTAAATAAGTACCGCATTCTGGAACATGTACAGTAAATTATTTTGTACACATTTTTTACAGTAGGTGCACATGTAGAACATACTTACAATACGTAGTGTTTGTATATTGAAGTACCCTTTCTTTTATAATTGAAATATTGATTTTAGTCATGGTTTAAAGGCTAGATTAGTACCTTAACATGCTGGTATTTATTATTATGAAATTCCTGGGTCTGATTTGATTCCTATGGCACCATTCTAAAGGAGCACAATGTGTGATACCTACTATATGACCTTCAAGATATCGCACAATGACCACTATTTACGTCTAGGGCTTGTGTTAATACAGAAATATATTTATGTATCATTTTGAGGGAATATGGTTAAATTAAGATTTTATTTTAACATGGCTTCATTTTAAAGCCCCCTCTCTATAAGAATCACAGATTAAAAAGAGACGTTTTGAGAGTGAAAGACAGACTGGCAACTTAAGGCCAGGGAAGCTGGTAGAGCAAATACAACTTGCATTTTATAACATGTTATAAATTGGATGATTGCATCTTTCTCACCTCATCAAATGATCAATTTCCAAGGAGAAACCCACCTTGACCTCTAGTGTGGATAGTGTGGGGCGTCACATTGCTCCCCATTTATTTTGGGGCGCAGACATGTGTGTCCTTGAGGTTCCCAGAGTCTAATAAGTCTAAAACAGACCACTTTTTCCCTGCAAGAGGAAACAAGTATTGGGTGCCGAGAAGGGCAAACATTTGCTGAAAGTTCTCTTGTTAAATATGATGAGTTTTCTGATTAAATTGGTCACCGCATTTATTTTGATTTACAGCTATATAAAGTACAGAGTTTTTCTTTTTTCAGGAGGCGTTCCGGGAGGAGCAACTTATCAATCGCTTAATGAGACAATCTCAGCAAGAACGAAGAATCGCAGTCCACCTCATGCACGTTCGACACGAGAAGGACATTTTGAAGCAGAACAGAATTTTCCGGGAGAAGCAGTACGAAGAGCGGCGTGAGAGAGAGTTCCGAGAAGCACTCGACAGAGAAGCGGTACATAGTAATTATAGTGATTTCTTTAATTACCTGTTTAATTATGTTATTTTACCCTAAACTCATTGAAGAGGACCCATGCGCAATAGTTCTTAAAACCTATTTTTCTGTAGCTACCAACCTTTGTCATGGAAGTTTTGATGTTTCCAAAGAGAGCATCATTATCTCAAGAATAGTCGTATCTGAAGCATTTGAACAGGACTGGCATAGCCGCAAGACCTTCATAAAATCCCAAATACCCCCAAACCCCTGATAAGGCTCCCTTCATGGACAGATGAAGTGCCCAGGAGGACCACCCCTCCTGAAGCCACCTGCCCATACCTTTTCTATAACTGCTTGTTTTCTAACACATTTCTTTTATCAACAGGCCATTGAAAAGCAGGCAAAGCTCGACCGTGAAGATGAGATACGTAAAGTGCAAGAGATCCACGAGCTGATCGCCGCAGAGCGCGCAGAGGCTCGGTATAAGAAGCACTATTTAATCTGTCAAGAGATAATGAGCCAGATTGTAGATCTGGTCACTAAAACAGGGGAATACAGAGAGCTGACAAACAGGTACTTTCCTTTGTAATTAGGTCACGATCTGCAAATCATGAATATGTCTGCGTTGCTGAAGTTAATCTTTCTTACCAGTTATCGTATAACTGGCATGGGGTCTATTCACTAGAGCGCAGGGGAGTTTCTTCAATGTGCGTTATGAAGACCTCATTCCCAGTGACCTTGGTTGGTCCTACGTAACGCAGAATGTATAGTTATTGTCCCACTTACTCTAACTTTAACACTATGGCAACTAAATGCAGCATTAGAAACAATATTCATACCACTGCTGTGTGTCTAAACTTTTTCCCAAAAATACTTCTTTAATCGTGTAAAAATCATGTTTGCCTCATTAATAATGTTTGCAGGAGCATTTAATTGCCACGTGACACAAAAAGCAGACACTCATTGGTTGTTGCCATAGATAAGGTGATTAAACCTTCAAAGGAAAGAATAATAAGCAATTAATGGTTGGTCTTCAGTGCAACATGCTAGGTTTTCTCAAACATCAGCTTATTTATAGACCGATTCATCATGCAGGACTAGTTCATTCCGTCTTGTACTCTTGTCATCCCTTCCTAATGCTTAATGGACTTAGGGTGTTAAAACTTAAAACTCATCTCTAAACTCCAGAATCTGGATGAGTGTAAGGAATGGGTTACATGCTTTAGCGTTTGGCTGTATCCATGCTGGCCCCTTATGACTTGTAAGTATCATTCTTCAGTTTTCTTTTTTTCAGTCCCATATAGTGCTATAATACAGAGTCTTCGTTTATTGGGGATAATGATTGATTTTTAAATATCAAAGCCATTGCCAATAAGATTTTGTGTTCAGATTAGTTTTACCGTGGCACAATACAAATATTGATGCTAATATCAGTATACCAGTGAGATTTGGAAGCGATGAATATGGAAAAGTAACTCGGATTAAGAGACAAACTGATGCAGGGTGTTGGAATCCCAATCGGAGATCCTACATTTAAAAAGGCCAAGTGGAGGATGCATGGTATTAATAAATTGCAAATTTGGTGGAATGATCTGTTAACCATTTCATCTAAAGTCAGACTGAAGACCTGTGAGGTCCTAAGTATCAATATTTTACTTTCTGAATGTGCTAGTCAGTAAAAGGAATCACTAATGTTTACTTATCCAAGATGCAGCTTTAAAACTACTAGATAAGTAGGTATTTGACTCAGGAATCCAAGTATTCCTGTAGAGTAGCCCATACAAGCCACTAATGTACTGCTCCAGAAGATTTTTAAATGGAATAATACAGTATAGACTAGACAGATCAGGGAGTGTATAGCAACAACAAGCTTTTGATCTGTCCACCTCTTTATATAGATGTTCCATAAAAGTATAATCTTGATTCTTCCCCAGAATGATTCCTATCAAGTTAATGCGTGAGTGGAAGGAACTGTTTTTCACCGGGTATACACTCTATGAAAGAGAACCAGTCGACCCATTGCCTTCAGAACCGACGCCAGAACAGCTTGCAGAACTGGAGAAAGAGCATCTATTGGATGAGAAAGATTATGAAGAATACAAGGTACCCCTGACAAATGCAGTATGTTAAAATGTAACAGCCCTGTTTCTTTTCACAAAATAATTTGCTTTATCGTAATAAAACATGCATTTTGTATCAGTTGTTGAATGCTATGCTTTTATTGCATTGGTCATTTGTTTGTACATAGTTTTCATTTTCGTTCTATTACGTGAGCTGTGCTGTGCTTTGACCCACCAAATGTGGTTTAGATACCAAATGGAAGAAGATGCAGACCACACGGAACTAATACATGGCATGACTTTAACAGACCTTCATATTATTGGCGTCACCAAGGTCTCCACTGGAGATACTGTGTCCCCCTTCTTCGAGAACAAACAAAGAATGTTAAGCAGAGCACAAAAATAAATCTAAAAACCGATCCATTGATTCAATCCACAGTAATGAAATAAAAAGGGCATGTTGCAGTATACTGTATATGCTTATGAATAAGTCTAAGGAACATTTGTATTCATTTGGCAGCCATTACTGTTTAATGGCATCTGGTGTGTGCTGGGATGTGATGTCATAAAGGGCATACGTTATATGGGAATAGTACACAGTGCTTCGTAGGGTAAATGAGCAGTTTGGCGAGATTAGAGATCTCCCTGGTGTGCGGCTTATTGAGCACCAGCAACCCTGATCTGCCCCTGGTTTGGTGGCAGAGGGGCTATAGCCCCCCCTGAACCTGCCACATAATAACAGCAGGTTCGGTGATGGATGGATGATAAATCTCGTAGTCACAGCTATCTTCCGCAGTCATTGGCTTGCCAATGATAAAGTATTACACATGAGAGAACCTTTCATCAGTAACCTACCTAAGAAGCTAATAAAAAATGATTTGTAGATCACGTGGAATCCCACGTGCTGTTCCTTCTGTCATGCTAAGCTTTTATAGAAACATAGAAAAATAGAATCTGATAACAGATAAGAACCTCAAACCCTATTTGGCCATTGATCTTGTCTTATAATCAGGATAGCCTTGTGTCTAGACCGTTTAAGATTTAATAACACATTATTATGTGTATATAATGACTTTCAAGCATGAATTTATTGATCCCTTTTTGTCTTGTTTGTGAAATATTTACCACGACAGTGACGCGTGTTTTACCCACTTCCTGACACTACACTCATGTTTTGTTCTTAGGGAGGCTGGAATTAGCAGATTGTTGTCACCTGAACGTCTTTTTTTTTTTTTATCTCCCTTCCTTAGGTTGTTGTTTATTGTAGAAGTTGTACAAAGTACTAGAAAAAAAATAAAAAATAAGTAAAGGAATAAAAAATATGAATGACAAAATGTGGCAAGGAGCCGCACTAAAAACAAATAAAGTAAACTATGATGTGATTTTTAAACCATTAAATATTTAAGGGTGCGGTTCTATTTATTCTGCTGAGCCCTCCTTACCCCTTTGGTTCTGTAAGTTAAATATATACTACTTTTTATGCCCTGCTTGCCCATTGTACAGCACTGTGGAATATGAGGGCGCTATATAAATCTCTAAATAGTAATACTAACAAATGCATCTTTAGGAACATCATTCTTAGTATTACTGAAATAATTCTTTAATAATATAACATTTTTTCTCATTCATAATTTTTTCAGGGGAT
Source organism: Spea hammondii (assembly GCA_029215755.1). Lineage (NCBI taxonomy): Eukaryota > Metazoa > Chordata > Amphibia > Anura > Pelobatidae > Spea > Spea hammondii. Next base: position 176,419,911 of record JARDYJ010000001.1, on the reverse strand, counting down.
ACTAAATTGCCATGTGACACTAAAGGAGGCACTGCTAGGTTGTTTTGCGTGTTCCATGACCATTTTTATTTCGTCTGATAACATTTTCAGATAAAAAAAAAAAAAAATCTGCAGTTTTTATGCTTTAAAATGAATGTGTTGCTTAAGTGGAACAGAACCTTGAAAAGGAAAGTTTATGGAAGTATCTGTTAGCAATAGTTTAGTAAAGTATAGAGATAGATCGCAGGCATTGCATTATGGGATATAGTCACATTTACCTTGAAAATAGAAAAAAATATTATTTTAGAAAGATTTCATTAATCAAGTAGACAAATGTTACCTGCTATCATTTGGAGGCAGTGGCGGATCTACCGGGGTCGCAGGGGTCGCGACTGCGACCGGGCCCCGGCGGCAGGGGGGCCCAAGCCAAGGGGCCGCCCGAAATCTTTTTTACGTGTTTTTTTTTTTTTTTAATAAGGCAGGGGTGTCCAACATGCGGCCCGCGAGACCTCGAGGTGCGGCCCGCGTAAGATCGGCAGCCAGGGCAACCGATCTTACACGAGCCGCACCTCAAGCCCTGCTACTTACTTGTGGGAGGGTCTTCTGGACAGCACAGAGGAAGCGGAGTTCACGTGACATCCTACTTCCTCTGTGCTTTAGCAGAGAAGGCAGAGGGAGGCCGCGCCCCCTGCTGAAGTCTGTGAGCGGCATCGAGGGAGCTGCAGTGCAGGTAAGGGGGTGGGGAGGATGTTTGAATGAGTGTGTGATTGAGGGAATGAATCTGTGAATTAATGATTATATGAATAAATGAGTGTGTGTGTGTGTGTGTGTGTGTGTGTGATAGCATGGATGTGTAAGTGCTGGAACCTAGGCATGATGGGACTGTGATTGCTGTTAGCAATCACACTCCTATCATGCCAAGTCAGCCAGTACATGCTGAAACCTGGCCAGCTGCCCCCCTTGTGTAGTGATGCTGCCAGCAGTATGAGGTCTGCACTTACAGCCACCCTGTACCAGCATGTACTGGCTGACTTGGCATGATAGGAGTGTGATTGCTAACAGCAATCACAGTCCCATAATGCTTAGGTTCCAGCATTTACTGGTTGCCTAGGCTAACAGCAATCACACTCCTATCATGCCAAGTCATATTGCTAATTTTGTCCAATTGTGTGTTACCTACTTTTATTAAACATGTGAGTTTTTATTATTATTTTTAAAGGTGGGGGTCATTTTCGGTTTTGGCTAAGTGAACCCTGAATGTTTTGGTCCAGAATTTTCATTTTAGTTCATCCCTAGAATAAATCTAGGGAATCCTGAATTTGTAGTCGCAAAACTTTCAAGGCCCAGAAATCAGTGAGAGGAAGAGTAAAGGTTTTGTGTAATTTACTTTATTTTAATCTGCATATTTTATTAAAGGCCATATTTTTGTCACAGTGAAAAATGAGTGCGGCCCGCGCACGTATACAATTCTGATGAAGTGGCCCACTGCAGACACTGCAGACACCCCTGGATTATGCCCTTTGTACATGCGCCCCTTTTTCTTTGATTTTTTTACAAATATGATTCAATATGTAAATTGAATTTGTTGAATTAGTTGAAAAAAAATTGTTGGGTAAAAATGTCATGTTTTTTTGGGGGGGGGGGTGGGGGGGCCCTTAACAGATTCTCGCACCCGGGCCCTGAGGCGTCTAGTTACGCCCCTGTTTGGAGGAATCATTTTAATTAAATACATATAAAAGTCAGCGGAGGACATCTTTGGTGCAAGAGTCAAGTACAGCTGAGTGGCCCCTCACCCTCCCCTGTAGCGTACACACAAGCACACACACACTTACTTACATATACATCCACTTACACTAACACCTACATATACTCACTCACTCTAACACACTAAATACCATACCACATTACATGACCTGAATGATTCAGACGCTAGCACAATGCTTATAAGGCACTTTCAAAGAAGAGTCAAACTGCCCTATTTTAGGTTTTTTTCTAAAGAAAAAAAAGCTTTACCAGCAAATGTGCAAAATGTACTTTTGTGTTTGACGAAATAAGGTCACACATCAAAGCTTTTTTTCTAGACTTCCCAAGTGTCCCTTTTTATAAGTGTCCTCCTTGTCCTATTCTCTTTCGTTGTCTGATTTGCCTTTTTTACTTAGAGGCTCGGAATGTTCTACAGCTCTAATGTTCTACAGCTCTAATGTTCTACAGCTCTAATGTTCTACAGCTCTAATGTTCTACAGCTCTAATGTTCTACAGCTCTGATGTTCTACAGCTCTAATGTGTTTACAGCTCTAGTGTTCTACAGCTCTGATGTTCTACAGCTCTGATGTTCTACAGCTCTAATGTGTTTACAGCTCTAGTGTTCTACAGCTCTGATGTTCTACAGCTCTGATGTTCTACAGCTCTGATGTTCTACAGCTCTAATGTTCTACAGCTCTGATGTTCTACAGCTCTAGTGTTCTACAGCTCTGATGTTCTACAGCTCTGATGTTCTACAGCTCTAATGTGTTTACAGCTCTAGTGTTCTACAGCTCTGATGTTCTACAGCTCTAATGTTCTACAGCTCTAATGTTCTACAGCTCTGATGTTCTACAGCTCTAGTGTTCTACAGCTCTAATGTTCTACAGCTCTAATGTTCTACAGCTCTGATGTTCTACAGCTCTAATGTGTTTACAGCTCTAGTGTTCTACAGCTCTGATGTTCTACAGCTCTGATGGTCACAATAATGTGTGTGGAAACAGCATGTGTTTCTAGATCAATAAATACACACATAGTACACTAAATAAAAATATGTAATCATTTTTAAGAGAAACAAAAGTATTTTATAATAAAAACCCACATGACATGTATACGTTACATATGCATGATCGTTCCTCCCCATGACATTTTTCTTCCTTATTACTAGTTCGACTAACATAAACCGATCAGCCATAACATTCTGAGCGCTGACAGGTGAAGTGAATAATCTTGTAATAAACTGATAATCTTGTTATCATGGCACCCATCAGGTGGGTGGGATATATTAGGCAGCAAGTGAAGATTTCATACTCAAAGTTGATGTATTAGAAGCAGGAAAAATGGGCAGCGTAAGGATCTGAGCGACTTTGTTAAGGGACAAATTGTGATGGCTAGACGACTGGGTCATAGCATCTCCAAAACTGACCAAAAGTGGTTCAAGGAAGGAAAAGCGTTGAACTAGCGACACCTCACAACTTACAGGATCTGCTGCTAACGTCTTGGTGCCGGATACCACAGCACAGCTTCAGAGGTCTAGTGGAGACCATGCATCGATGGGTCAGGGCTGTTCTATCGGCAAAAGGGGGACCTCCACAATATTAGGCAGGTGGTCATAATGATCGGTGTATATTTCACTATAGTTTGTAACAGTTCATAAATTTAAGGAAGTGATTTTTAGGGTTGAAAATGATAGACATGAGGACGATGGGTGATTTGGGTATAGGTCCTTCATCTTGTTGATTGACATTTTTTTTGTGAAGTTCTAAACATTTTGCTCATTTCTAGATCCCTAACAATAGGCAACATTATATTTTATATCATAAGCTTTAAATCAGTTATTTGATTGCACTGTTCAAGAAGGAACCTTTTCATAAAAAGGTATCGATGTGGCATAAATAGATTTGGTGAAGTTCACCTATTTATTCCTGTAGATTAATATAACCATAAATTGATTGTTCTGTATATTTCTTGGACTACTACTACATGCTCAAATATCCCCCTTTGAAGAAGAACTGTATAGTTTCACTTTATCTTTCACTGTTTTGTATTAAATGGAAAGTCCCGTGGATTTTATGTTGATGTTTTAAACAGTATTGTACATGGAAATGGAATTTAAAACTTAAGAAACAAAGGTTTTATTTAATTTTGTTCCCACAAACTTTTCTTATCTGCATTCCAGAAGATCACCGTTGTATGGGGTCATGTGATATTTTGGTGACATTTCAAACTCAATCACATGCAGCTAATTTATGGAAATGCTATTGAAGTCCTTTCCCCTATATGTAGACTAAGGATAAGTATAGAGAACTATGTGAAAACTATGATTGTTTCGAACAATCAAACAGGGCAACATCACAAAAGTTTTTTTGGAGTATTGAGTGCCACACTTTAAGCAACATTAAAACAATGTCCAAAGTATGTGTTGTCAGATTGTCTTTTACATAGTGAATTAGGTTGAAAAAAGACATATAGTCCATCAAGTTTAATCATTCCAAAAAACCCATATTAGTTGATCCAGAAGAAGGCAAACCCCACTGAGACAGTAATGTCATCTCAAAGGGAAAAAATCCTTCTCAACTCCAAGGCAGTCAGACTCTCCCTGGATCATCATTCCCTTATCTACTTTTACTGGTGATAACCCTGTATGCGTTTCATATACAGAAAAATAATATATTCATCGAATTGGCCAGAACGACTTCCGATGGCAGCCTACAGTAAAGAATCCTTCTCTATGTTTAAGATTAAAGCTCCTTTCTTCCCATTGTGCTTAAGTTATTGGGCAAAAAATATTTAAGAAAATATTAGTTTTTCTCCATTTCTTAAAAAGAGCATGTATCTTATACATTTTATGACATAGACCTGTAACTGTTCATGCTTACTCCGCATGCACCCAAAAACAACATTGGTTTATGGAGAGTGTATACTTATGTTGGAAAGATCAATATTTTATATTGTTTTCACGCGGCTACTTTTCTCTTAATTCTGTATGGAATTTACATATCAAGCAAAATAGTTGCCAGATAGTTGGGATTTGGCAACTTAAAACTTAGTAGGATTGTGAGCGGGTATCATAACAGGGCTGTAACTTGCACGGGGCAAGAGGGGGGTAGTTGTCCCAGGAGCCACACGATGAGGAACGCGTGCCCCTATGCCTCCATCCACCAAAGCTGCTAGGTGATATTGGCGCATGGTGTGACCTCTGGCCTGACCTGCGCTGATGTCAGCGGCTCTTTTCATGTTGCTTGTCTCAGGTTCTGTATCACAACTTGCTACCGTGAGGTGTTCCACATGAAAGGACGGCAGAGAGCTACATACTATCGGAGACATACCCTAAAGTATGCAGCAGCAGACCAAGAAATAGCAGTCTTGTCAAGCATCGTCTGTTTTTGCTTCCTGCGAACTCTCTTGTGGTTACTCTGCTGCACACAAAGTATAATGAATACCGAAACGCACGCTTTTTCTTTTATGTGGATTCTAACAATGCCATTATATTGATTGTAACCGGAGACAGAGGAAGCGCTACACCAAAAGTAGACTGAGCAGCTGCTTATGGGTCCCACTGGTCTAAGAGGTTCAGAAGTCGGGGAGGGGTGGGATATATGTTTCTTATTACTTAGGTTATATATAATAATCCCAAGTATTTGTGCCTCAGATATGTGCTATTAAATAGTATGTGCTGTGTTTCTTGCTTTGTTGTATGTACACCTAGGTCATTTTAGCAGAACCCCGGAATCTGAATTTATATGCCTCCTAGGGTCGGCTTCCCTTTCTGTCTATTTTTTTATATATCATTTTAATCTCTTCTATTATATTTTAGGTTTCTAAACTCTTCTATTTTTTGAGCCCTAAAAGCCTAAAGCCCCCTTGGAGAGCAAACCCCCTGAAAACGCTGTCTCCCCCTGTAGAGCTTATATACATATATATATATATATATATATATATGTGTTGATAAATGAATTTATTTATGTAAAGTATGTTCACTGAGTGTGAATTTGTTGTGGTGGGATATTTAAAGCTGGTTCCCTTTGATGCAGACAATGTCAGGGGAATGGATAGCACCAGAAGACGCTGGCGTGAAAGCACCTGCAACCAACAACAACGTACTGGGACATGTGGTTACCCGGCTGTTGGAGATTGTCCATCCGCCAGAAGCCCCCTCACCACCACCTGTTTTCCCTCCATTCCCCATTAAAGGGTGCATTCTCGGAAAGCTGTTCTCAGGAAAGACCACGTGTGTGAACCATCTGGCGCAAGGTACAAGACGATTTCATGATTTCCATTTATCTATTTGAGTAACACACGTTGTGCGATGTACCAATGCCAACTTGGCAGTTTTCATTTCATTGGTAGATTCCATAGGCCTCCCCAGGTATCTGAGATGTTTACCTGAGTATTAATGTCTTGCAATTGATGTCCTCTCACTTATATATAATTAATAGGGTATCGGGGTGAATAGCAGTACACCAGGCCTGGCTCAGACAGTAGTGCCCAAGCTGAGCAAAACAAGCCATAAACAGGAGGAAGGCTAGTATGGACCCAAAACATGACAAGACAGGGTCTGCGGCACATTCGCCTCTCCTGTCTTCCCAAACCTGAGCTGATCCAGGAGTAGAGCTCACCCACCCATATGATCATAACGTTTAATGGACATTTTTTCACATTTACCCAATATATTTGTATAGAGGAACTCAAAACATTAATTTCCAACTTGATGAGGATATACAGTTAGTTTTAACTGAGGATGGCAGAAAATCTGTCCAAACTGTCATAAATTGATATGTAATCTGAATTAATAAGTAATATCATATTAATCAGTAACTATATAGTAGGGTTGTATCAGAGAGGAACAGATGTATTGCAGAATATTTATTTTTGTTACATCTTACATAACATTTAAAAAAATTATGTTAAATAATAGACAAAATATTTTATGATTTAATTTTATGATAAATGATGTGTTTTTTCACTTACTTACACTGGCTTGTTGTATTGTGGCAGCTTACAGTCTACAGGTGCTAAATGTGGACATCCTTGTCCAGGAGGCGATGCAAGCGTATCACGAGTCTGAAACAGAAAACGCCACGGGCTCGTCCGAAGCAGGGCAATCGGAGACGGAAAAAGAGAAGGTGCGGTAAAGAGAGCGTTACATGTCTGTTCTAAACAAGTTGTCTCTTCCTTTGGGGTATAGATAGATAGATAGATAGATAGATAGATTCCAAGCTTTCAAGACCTTTTTCTCCTTCTGTATCAGTATGTGTAACGCATTTTAATACTATTGTCTTAAATATTTTCACTGTGCCCTGTTGTAACACCTCTTGATTATTGAATTCAGGTGTTTCAGACCCATTGCCACAGATGTATAAAATCAAACTCCTAGTTTAGGAACAGCAGCAACTCAGCCACAGAGCAGAAGACAAGTTTTAGCAAAATAATTTGCAAGGATATTTTTAAATGTTTTCTCATGTATTTTAGCTCCTGGAAAGTTCTTTCTCTGGTCTCAGTGGCTTGGAAGTTGATGACAGCATTACTAAACGTAAGTTATTTATCAGAATTGAACCATTATACATAGAAATATTAGCTACTTTACCTGTATTTCTTTTCATTCTCCCATGTAAACAACCAATGTCCTAGTGAGTGTTGAGAAACCCGGCTAAAAGGTCTTCAGTATTCCACCAGCACAGGGCTTGGCTTTAAAATGGGTCTCTTCACTGCTAGATGTCCTCACTTTCAGTTGCTAACGTGTCGTACGTGTTTTGTTGTAGACACTTCTTACGCCCATGCAGTGCTGAGCACCATAAACTGTGTACCAATGGTTGTTTCATTGAAGCAATCGCCCGTATTGTGTTATAGTCACTTTGAAACAATATATGCAAATCAGTAACACCAACTAAACCAGTAGCTTAAGGTAGTTAGAAATAATAATAGCAATATATATTGAGCATATGCTGTGTTATATTTGACATGTTAATTTAAGCACTCTTCCATGTTGTATTTGAAGAATCTGAACCCAATCAGCCTGAAGATGAAGGATCTCAGCATCAAACCTCTAAGATGTCTAAAGATGAAGATGCCAGACCAAAGGTAAAGCCTGCTATTGGGTGCCCGAAGCTCATTCAGACCACAGACCTTTCCAGTGTTTCTGGAAAAGGGCTTTTCTTGTTTCTAGCAACTCCGTTGTGTGACCCCAGAGTCGAGCTCCAGGTCTGTCTTTCTGGGCTGTACCTGAACAGAAGGAAAGTCATCAGTACGTTCCCTAAGGAGCTCACGAGGAGCAAAATCCTGCAGGGCGCCATCTTGTCTTCTCCTCTGTTTATAAACTCTTTTGGAGCCATTGCTGGTAATAAAACTGTCTTTCTCCATTAGCCTGCTATGGTTGTGCGATATGAAACAATGATTTTTATTAGCTATATCATATCACATGTACTTTCATATATAGTGTTTTTGTGACTCATTATTTACTGGGCCATTCCGTTGATCTGATTCCATAATAATTTTTTTTGTAGCTTTCTGAACGTGCTCAGCTTGGTGGGATGCTGGAGAAGCACTTAAAGAAAGGAAAAGGAGCCCCTGACGAATTGCTCATTGAGGTTATTATTAAAGCCATCAAGTATGTACCTCATTTTATCACCATATTTCAAATGTTTTTCATTACCATGAATCCTATATACATGACGCAGCGTTGTGACAAGCAGGGATATGCTGGAGCTGTTTTTACATGTATCCCTTTGCATTTTTAATCAGTCAAACTGTGTTTTTTGTCTTACATTTTTTTTTTAATATTGTTATGTATTAAAATATTTTTTATAATGTTCTTAGACATGTAGCCCTACAATTCTTTTGAATTAAAAAGCAAATGTGTAAAGTAATTTTTAAAATCAGTCTAAGGTAGCCTTACTGAAAATCTATAGAGGTTACAGACCAGGACTATGAGAAGCAAATGGACTAAAATACTAAAGGAGGACTAGGCATTTTAGTTGTCTTTGCTCAATCTAACTCATTAAGCGGGGAGGGATGCAAACTAAAGCCGGGATAGAATTAGCCTTTTTTAACTGTGCCCTGCCCCATTGTGTCGACCACCCAACCCTACATGTGTTAAACCTTTGAACACAGTCCTTTCTCTTACTTTCATTTCAGTGTTACTTGTCTACTTCATCCCATGCACACCTTTCATATAAGTTGGAAAATCAACAAATTGTATTCTTTGTACTTTAGGCGAATCCCAGCAAATACTGGATGGATCCTGGATGGTTTTCCAGCTACAGTGGGTCAGGCCAGATTATTAGAGAAGTCTCTTACAGGAACGGACCCCGAAAAAGCAAAGAACAGGAGATCCAAGGCATCGACCCTAGTACAAAATCCAGCAGGGCCAAAGGATTCAGCAGCGCCTTCCCCGGCTCTTGATTTCGCTGTGCTGGTAGACATCTCTGACAATGTAGTATTGCAGCGTGCGGCTGAACAGATTGGTAAGGCATACGATCGCTTGGACTAAATAGTGTTCTGGCCTGAGAGACGGTCCTTGGGGTTGGGGAGGTTAGAGCCTAGCGTATGGTTATTGTAATCAGTAACATATGTATCTCTGATGTGGCCCTAGACCGGGCCCACAGCAGCACCCTGCTTGTGTCTTATATATTTTGATTCTCTTTTTCACAGCGCAGTCAATGCCATCTGCAGCCCAGGAAGGTAATCTATCTAAGATTAATGATCCTGACCAAGCAAGAAGTCAAATACAGCACAGGTTTGTAACCAATGTTAGCAGAAATAGCAGGTTACATCTTTCACAGCTGTTTTGTTTTGTACATTTAAACGTCGGTTCATATAAGTCAAATGGTTTCTTTTATACTCATTATTTACTTTATGGCTACACACATTCCCCAAATAGTCAAGAAGGTCTCACTTTCTGCAGATTCTTCAGATCTTTTTACAGTGTTCATGGTGGACCAGATAAAAGGTGCATTTTTATTGATCTAATTGATAAATGCAAGAAAGTAATGTTTAGTAGTACTTGAAGAACGTTTACTTAACACACTCATTATATGCATAAAACATGATGTTTACAAAACAGTTAATGTGTCATTTATTACTAATATAAAAGAGTAAATTGCCTCCATCTCACGTTTTTCTGTGGATGTGACTGATAAATAGAGTTACTGTGGCTTACGCACGCCATGATGTTTTTTCTTGTGTGATATTGCTGGCACAGGATTACAGGCTTCCATGACAGCTGGCACAAATTACAGATGTGGTTTTCAGATGAGCAAAACATTTTGATCAAAGTAAATGGCGAAGTGGAAGAAGATGCCCTGCGTAAGAAAATCGAAGAAGTATTTTTAAGTGCTGTAGTCAAAAAGCAAAACAAAGGTATGAGGAACCGATGTTCATTTAGATAGATGGATAGATAGATAGGGACATGCATGCTAATAGATGTTATAGATAGATAAGGACAGACATACTAATAGACTAGATAGATAGATAGATAGATAGATAGATAGATAGATAGATATGGACAGGCATACCTGTCTAATACAAGCTGCTAATACAGTAAGGGGATTTAAACAGCATGGGATAGGCATATCTCAATCCTCAATCTAAGACAAGACCAACAAAGTTTTTACAGTAGGAAAAATGGGCAGACTAGGTGGGCCGAAAGGGTCTTATCTACTGTCAAATTCTATGTTTCTTACAAGCATCTCTGAAACATTCATAATACAAGCTTCTTTCGAATAAGAATGTTTCACCACATATTATGTGTGGTGTTGAACAAAAAGTGTATTTCCTTTGTTACATTATGCCTATTTTTACTCAGGTAAAGAGACAGAAAAGAAAGTAGAGGTAGAACCACCACCTCCACCCCCAGTTACGCCTCCGCCTCAAGAAACCACCACTGATCCACGGCCTTTATCACCTCCAAAGCAGACATCTGCAAAAAGAGAAAAAGGAGGGTCCAAATCACCAAAAGGTTTTTTTTTTCTCTATAAGTGTATAATTTTATGTACTCATTATCAGTTATATTGTTTCACTTCTTTGAAATATAAAAACTCTGTCATAAGCAGAAATGTTATTGCATATCTTGTGACCGAATGTGCCTATTCAGCAAATAATAACGAGAGAGCGTTCAGTAATTAGTATTTACAAATTGCATATAAAACAGTATTAAAGAATACCCAGCTTGTAAGACCCATTAATAATGTTAGTTATAATAACAAATAAAGTGAAGAATAAAAATTATTTTGGCAGGCTTGGCAAAATTCAAAATCAGCAAGCAGGACAATTCAACGTACTACTTGTTAATAAATATATATATATATAGTCATGTGAAAAAGAAAGTGCACCCTCTTTGAATTCTATAGTTTTACATATCAGTACATAACAATCATCTGTTCCTTAGTAGGTCTAAAAAATAGGTAAATACCACCTCAGATGAACGGCAACACATGACAAATTGCAAATTGTCATGATTCATTTAACAAAAATAAAGCCAAAATGGAGAAGCCATGTGTGAAAAACTAAGTACACCAGTGACTATAGGGGTTACAGCGGTCACAACTGCGATGTGTCTTGCCTCTCTAGGGGGCCTGGGCGACCCCTGCAACCACTTGTTATATATATATATATATATATATATATATATATATATATCATGCGTCAACAGATTATGTGTCTTTCATTTTTAAAAGGTTCCCAGAAACGTTCTGATACATCTAAAGACAAGAAAGAAAAGAAACCAGATACTCCTCGAGGGAAAGATGCAGGACAGAAATCTCCAAAATCGGGTTGAGTACAACTTCAGATTTCATTTCATTTTAAACACTGAGTTTGCTTCTATATTGATTAGCTATTATCTTTTCACCACTACAGCTTTTATCTTTTTATACATAGAGCTTGTGCCCTTTGCTTGTCAATCAATGTAATTGTTTTCGATACATTTAGCTTAATCCCTTTCTATATAAAATCAGCCTTCCATGCCATCATGATTTTCAGGTCACATTGCATCTATCATGACATCATCAAAGGTCGTAATTATAAGTAAATGGCATACTCCAGGCTCGAGGCACTGCATTCTGATCAGAAGCTATTACTGTAATCAGTGCAGTTTCTGCACTGGTTGCTTCTTTGGTATTATTCATTTGCTGTAGCATATTTTTTATTATTTTTATTAATTGTTTATAGGCTTTGCATACAGTAACATTTCACTGCAGGAGAGAAAAGTTAATGCAAATTGAAAAAAGGGATGGCTGGGTGAAGTAGCACCGAAGTACAGACAAGGGTGAGGCAGAAAACAAGTCAGGACAGTCCAAAGGGACTGGGTAGGCAGCAAACAAGCAACAATGGGTAAACAGACAGAGGTCAGGGCTGGCAGAGTTCATGCGATAGATGAGTAAAGAGGCCGGGATCCGGACAAGGCAGCAGGCAGAGCAGAATCAGGAGCAAGCCGAGGTCAGAACCGGGGAATCCACACAGCAGAGTTTAAGCAAGGGAATGGGAACAGAGGAACACACTGGGTGAGAACAATCAAGCACTGAGGTCCGAGAGAGGAGGGTTTATATAGTGAGTGTTGACTGGGCGTTACTGAACAGCCCCTTAGCCCAACCCTCCTCCTCTCTTGTGATTAGTTGGTGCAGAGGGAACCTCCCTCCTCTCCTGGTGCTTTGGGTACCTTGGCACGCCCTCCTGGCTGTGTTTACATACTAATGCGATCGAACTGCCTTGAGAACGGGCCGTACGAATCACGCAAGTCTGGGGATGCAGCCTAGTGTGGCCTAGTGCAACGTTCTGGCAGTGAACAGAGGGTCTGGAGGGCCTGGTACAAGTTAAGGGACCCCTGTGGTGGCGGCATAGATGTCTAGGGCCTGACAACTTGACACATACCCTGGGCCTGGTGCTGAAGATTTTGGTGGGCCTTTTTATGGAAATAAATAAAATAAACAGAATCTTAACTCCTCGGCATCCATGTGTACTGGATAAAGATGACATCAGTGCTAGGCACATAGTATAGGATCTTATGTGATGGTTTAGGAAGTACATTAGTACACCCACATCCAGACGGGCTAAGCTACAAAAATAAAAGGAAAAAACAAGAAATGAATTTTCCACACCGCATAGTCATTGACCCTCCCTTTTGTGTTGTTGCCCCCTTTTGTATCACCCTCAGCAGGGGGGGGGGCGATTGATCCCTAAATAAAAAAAAATAGACATGCCCCATTATGATATAAGGTCTTACACTGTACATTGCATTAACGTATTACGTATTGTTTTTTCTACTTTATATCTATACATTTACAGTTTATTCTCCAGATATAAGTAGTTTTTCTTCCACTTTTCACACAGTGGCAAGCTGGCAGCGTTCGGTGCGGGAGACATGCCCAAATAAAGGGCTTAGGAATATGGGATCCAAAAAAAACATTTGACGCGTGCATCCTACCATAAGTTGACTATTTCAGTGTCCTTGGGAGAGGAGGGCATTGGTTGAAAGGGGGTGATATGATGCCAACTGAAAATGCAGAAATGACCTGCCAGAGGATGGCTACTTTTTTTTCTTCTAATTCTTCACCGTTTCCTTGGCTACTTCTTTCCATTTCTCCTTCAGTCTCTTATAACATATCTCCAAATACATGAGATCACCCCATTTTGTTCTGTGAATGGCGTCCATCTTTCTTCTTTGCGAATTCTTCCCACTGTCATCTTGAAGACTTCTTTCATGCTACTCCCTGCTCCATCGCACTCCCTTCAACCTATAAACTGCAACTGCTTCACACCCTGAAGATACAGATACTTAAGGATTGCTAGCAATCCCTCTCTTGAACGATAATCTAATACCTCTCCAGTGACTGCATGAACCCTCGGAGCCTTTTACTAGACTGGAGAAGGAACGTTTTCTCCCAAAACATTGTTACAAATCTTCTTATATATGGAAACTCATAGGAAATAATTAATCCATGTTTTGGGTTCCAGCTCTTCAAATTAAGTAAACCCCCCTTTCCAATTTATATTTATATTTTTTTTTTCACAAAGCAGCTTTGTTATATGTTTTATTTCTTTATGCCGTTATGTATCATAGAACCAGTTTGACCGCCTACAATGACCATCTGCAATTGTGTGTTGGTTTCTGTATGTATGTATACATGTATGTATTTACTTAAATACTGTAAGGTCCCAGGAAATAATAATCACTTGTCTGTCAAACCTAAATGTAAAGTGTTAATTACGTTGATTAATATTCAGCTCACCAAAGCAAAAATCATTACACTGAATCTTAAGAGGAAATATCATTTACGCAAATATAATTTGCGTAATTTTTACAAGCTTTATATGAATCAATGGAATACAGTTCTCCCCGTCCATGGTAACTACACACAAAAAAAATAAAACGTTTTAGAGCAAAAATAAATTGCTGTAAAAGGTTATTACGGGAGTTGCCGTTAACTTCCTAAAAAAAAGAGGGTCATAAAGTAAAAACATCTCAAATATCTCAATATAGGCGATGGAGTAATATTGTACCTGAATGATGGTAATTAACACTGCAGCCATCATAATATTTTAAATTAACATATTCTATATGTTTATTGCTTTTTTTACTGATAAAAAAATAAAGCGCTTTTAAAAAGTTTAAGTGTATTGGTTTAAATACATTTTGAAATCCAAATAAGCGTCTTATGAGAAATCAAAAGTAAAATGACTTTGTCCCCAACCGCCCCCCCTTTTCATACATTACATGAGATTTTTTAAGATTTCAGACTACGTTTTGACAAACTCAGCTTCCTTTGGACACAGTTAAGCATTTGACGTCATTTCCTGTTTACTGCGCCTCTTACAAAACATCCCCTGCAGCCAATCAGGACATGAATTACTTGCTGGGATGTTCATCCTCTTGTCAGCTGGGACAGGAAATCTGGGTCTTAAAAACCATCATGTTGTTTTATATTTGGTGACAGACTCTTTTATGTTTTAATACGACCCATCTCAACACCCGGTCGGGAAAGTATAATTCGTAAAACAATTTATTATATGCTATAGGAAGAACTGACAATGCCTTTTGTCCATGCTGTAAGAATAACGTTTATCAAATACTTTTAGTATTTTGATGAATTTGATACATACATATATATATATATATACAACATTCTATTAAAAGCTATTTCCAGCTACAGTAGTCATTTACAACACTAAGAACATCTTGACAAAATTTGCTTTTCTTTATAAAAAAAAGGACATTTCTAAGTGACCCCCAAAAATATATTATATATATATATATATATATATATATATATATATATATATATATATATATATATACAGTTTTTCAGGCTTCAAGAAATGTCTTACTTTAACAGATAATTACCATCCATTTCAAATACGCCATCCTCCTTGGCCCATGTGGCCTGCAAAGCACGGTGCTACAGAATTTGATGGCGCTATACAAAACAATAAATAATAATAGTTATATGAGAGGATCAGTCTCCCTAACCAATTTCTCGTCGTATCATTTCCTCTTACTTTATACTTACTTTTTAGATTTCCAAAGACATAATACATCGCTGTCATCCTTTTGTTTCAGGCACATACGTGCTGAGACAACACCATTAAGAACTCCATTCCGTGACCTCTGACATATGTCCGAAGACTTGCTCTGTGCTTAAAATCGGGCAATATTGGTTTTCTTGAGAAAAATAAATACATCTAAGTAGTAAAATGTAATCTATGATGTCATTTTATTTTGAAAAATAATTATACACAGGATCAAGGACTTATTAAGGTCTGAGTCCCTACATCAGGAGAAATGGGCAGACCAGATGAGCCAACTGGGTCTGCCATCACATTTTCTATGTTAAGAGGAAATATCAAATCGCTTGTGCATAATTTTCAAAAAGATTTCTATCTGTTTTTGTGGCCTCTATAAAGAAAGATTTTTTTTCTCATCTTTTTTTAGGTAATGGAACCAGTGTTATTTATGGTTAAGTCTATCAGGGAGATATATAAGTAAACCTATTCTAGTTCTTTCACGCTAAAATCAAAATCTGAGTAGGTGCTACATAAGAACAAAAAGAGATACAATTGTTGACTTGTCATAAGTTAAAATGTTTTATTCTTCCTTTGTATCCTTTTTGTACCTTGTGCGGGTAACATGAGTGTGATGGGTAAATTTCGTACAATCAATGGAGGTAAAGATGGTGGACCTTTAAATCTTTTAGTATAGTGTAGGTCAAACTCCTTAACAAATAATCATTACGTTGGTCTTCACAATGAATGAGGAAGCATAAAGAAGAGAGGCTGTGTTTTTTAGGAAACATATGTTCACATATGTGGAATGTAACCGTTTTCACATTTTTTTTTAACTTTTTTAATGTTAATGTACCTTACGATGACTTGATGTTCCTTGGGTTGCAACACTTATAAAGTCCAGCTGTAGTGTTTGTAGGCTATAACTCTCCATATGTGATTTGAAGTAAAGTAAGTGCTTTAGGTATTAGACAAAGTTTTTTTACACACCAATGCTGTTATTTACTGCTGTTTTCCTCACATTATCCAACATTTATGTTAATTATGTGTATGCATCAGGCACTCCACGAGGAAGATCACCAGGAAAGAAGTCTCATTCGGCCCCTGCTACTCCAGAGCCACCGGAACCCACTCCTGTCGGCCCACCACCCATTCAGCCAGGATCTCCAGACTGGGTGTATGTAGATGAACCTCTTCCACAGGTGCGTAAAATACTATAGTAGACAACGTGTCCTCAGGATCATTTTGTTGCCTAAGTGGTATGATCTGAAGCTAAAGGGTGTAGAAAACACCAGTAAATAAAAGAGTGAATTCTCTACTAAAGAAACTTGTTTTAGGAGTTTAATTCAATATTGCAGTTGGTAAAATAATTGCACCATAAAACAACAAAAACAGCAGTTTCTTGGCATTTACAAGATAAATACTGGGCGAAATCACCACTGAAATCTTGGTGAATCTTGAGAAAAGTTCTAAACCTCGAAACTTCTATACGTAAATAAATAGCAATTGAGCAATTTTAATGCATATTTATTTTGGCACATCAGTGCAAGTGTTCTGTCAGCTGGTTTTAAGAATTTACTTAATTTAGGGGTATATTCATTTTGTTTGCTCTTAATTTCCCATGAAATATGTACGCTGATTTCATTTGTGTCCGTATCTCGTCCGTGTTGCACTTAACAATGATTGGATATCAAGGAGGAACAATGAGAACTTTGCCTTTGCTGTTTGCAGGTAATATAATGATTAATGTATGTCTTTTATAGATAAAATATATTCGTTTTTTTATTTATTTTGTAGGAAATCCCAGAGTTTCTGGTACCCTATTGGGAAACTATAGAAAGTAATTATGGAAATACCATTAAGGCGGCTCTGAAGAGTATGAGACAGGAACGGCTGACTGTGATTCATTACTTATATAACATCAGGTAAAGTTATTTGATGTCACTCGAAAGCTGATCGTTTCGAGACAAAAAATTTGTTTTGAGACAAAAAGATTGTTTGAAAAGTGTTCTATTCATGTGGCCATTTTGTCCTTACAAACAAAGAATCTCTAAATATTCCTCGCTTTAGCTTTGTCAATTTTACCTAAATAAACTAATTTTGATATTATTGCACGTCTATTCACTAAATGGAGAGCTTGGACTCCTTGACTTCACTTTACATTTTGAGCTTCTGCTGCAGGAAGGGCTTGGCAGGCCCTGTATAATGTAAAGTTTAATCAATGAGATGTCTTCATTCTCCTCACACATTGTATTATACATTATACAGGGCCAGGCCTTGGTGGTGGAGAAACTTGCCAGTGTTGGCCCATCATAATTAAAAGTAATTCAAGCATTGAAACCACAACGCTTCTGCCACTTTGAGTGAATAAACGTAGTTTGCAACTTAGTTTGTCAGCTAATTAGTTGCTGTGGAGCTTTATAACCCTCATCCATATTTAAGGGTAAGTCCTATGAACAGTTAGGCCTGTTTTCAGGCCACATGAGCTCCTCTACGGCCTCCATCATGCATGAAATACATTTGGGTTTTTGTGACAACATTACAGTGATCAACAAAGCCCACCTGGGGGACGCAACATGGAACCACCACGTGATGGATAATTTATTATGGCCACTGTGACAGGGCCAGGCTAGCTGGCTCTTATGTCATATGAAGTTTAGCCGGGTCACGGAGCACTTTTGTGTCCGGTTCCGTATACCGTGACCCGGTAATATATTATATTGTGTTTAATGTGTAACCGGCCCAGAGACTGATGTGGATTCAGCCCCAGCCTTCAAAGAGACGATCCTATAATCTGGCTGGGGCTCTTAATCAGCCAACACAGCCCTGTCTGCCCAGACGGCACCCGCACTACAGGGGGATAACACAGGTGGGGGAACCCATTGTATTCTGTAATCCCCTCACCTGATACATCCCCTGTATACTGATGGGATTTGTGATGGGATGTGGCTGATGGGATTGGGGGTTGGGTTCGGTACACATTGCATTGAGATTGTATAAAGTTCTGTGTGTTTGTAATAAAGAGAGTTCTTCTTGGTTTGCTACGAATGGTGGTCTGGATGATCCGTGGATAGCTGAGTGCTATCCGTATGAGGGACTGACTGGTGATTCCTCAGCCCTCAAACAGGGGTACCCAGCCTTGGGTACGGTGACCCTGTAACATTGGTTGGCAGCGGTGGGAAGAATCCCACGACTTGGGTGAAATCCAAACCACCAACTGGGATTGCAGACGAGAGACACCGAGAGAGCTCCTGGAGGTTTGTAGCAAAGGAAAGGCTACTCTGATTGCGGACTGCAGAGAGATGGACCGGCACCAGGATGCCCCAGAGGAGAGCCTCGGACTGAGTGCTCTACAAAAGAACATTCTATGGCACCTATCCCTGTACCCAGGAGGGGCTACATCGGAGCAAGTGACGGCGGTGATTAAAATGTGTCACCAGGAACTGAGCCAGAGTGGGTCTGTATCTACCAGACTAGGGGAACAGACCCCCAAAATATCATACCAGGATATCCAACCCTTCCGAGAACCAGAGGATGAGACAGACCGGGTTACAGCCGAGGTGTGTGAGCTGGAACACCAGCAATGGCAGTTAGAGTCTGCGCCTGCAGACTGGAGGGATGATTTCTCCCATCCACACTTTGAAACGTACTGGGCACAGTACTGGACAATGTGGGATATACGAGTTCCACTCCTGGGGGAGAACCCGTTGCCGGAGTGGGAAGACGAATTGAGGGATCTCATATATGCAGAGCTCGACCTCCAGAGCCGCTACCAGGGATTCTCCCAGCAGTTAGCAGGTGAAGACCACAGCGACCCTCTGATGCTGTATAGCCCCGTCGACCCAGGACTGATATATGATGCCTTCCAATTTGACTCGTCCTTCGGAAGCCCCTGCCAGTACCGCAGGGATACAATCTGGGACAACCGTGCAGAAGTCCTGGTTTATGCTATTCCCCCCGAGCTGGAGGCTGTTATGGATTGCCTGGTCCAAGAGGAATGGCAGCTCGAGAGGGACTATAAAGAATTGCTGCGGAGAGTGGAGCTTCAGGAGTTACAAGGAGACTGGGAGCATGGTACTACAACTTGCAGGAGTGGGACCGAGGTCCTCTTCACCTACTCCGCGGCCCCTGCCCTGGCGAGAAGAACCGAGGTCCTCGCCAGCAAGAAGAAGCGGAGGAGGAAGCCAAAAGCTTCGACCCAGGTCCCCACCAACAACCCTGGCTGCTCTACCCCGGCAGAAGAGATGACTGTCCCCACCGCCCGAGTAAGTGGCACAACCCCCCTCACCAAACCCCTAGCTATGCCTGTAGAAGCCAGGGCCCCAGACTGTCCCCCTGATTTCCCGAGTGTCCTGGGAGAAGCCCGGGTCACTGCCCCAGAGGTTCCCACTGAAGTCCCCGGTGACCCGGTAGAGGCACCATTCCCTAACCTAGCGAGGACGCCAGAGGGGCTGCCGAGTTCCCTGGGTCCTCTCAGTAGCCTGGCGCAGGCCCTGGTTCCTATCCCTGTGTTCTCCGAAGTGATCCCTGGTTCCCCAAGTGTCCTGGTAGAAGCCCAGGTCACTGTCCCAGAGTGTTCCTCTGACTCTCCCCGTGCCCAGGCAGAGGCACCTGTCCCAGAGAGAAAGATCGAGGGTCTGCTTAACCCTCCCAGTGGTCCAGTATTGGCACCTGTCCCTGCCCCGGAGTATTCCCCTGGGTCCCCTGAGTACCCCGCAGAGCTGCTTAGCTCACCCAATAACCCTGTAAGGGCACCTGTTCCTGTCCCAGAGTGTCCCCTAGGTCACTCCAGTGTCCCGGTAGAGGCCTCGCTTACTACCTCTACGTGTTTCCCTGGTTCCCCGAGTGCCCCCGGCCCGATCAGCAGGGTTTTCCTTCCATGCAACCACCCTGGCCTGGCAGCTGCCCCAGACTCAGTTCCCAAGACTAGGGAGCAAGAGTCCCCACGTGCCCCTGTTACCCCGGTGAGGGGGATAGCCATGTGCCCCCGGCTGAGCTGGGTCCGCCCTCCAATTCACAGAGGACTACTGACTATCTTTTTGGGCAACCAGGGCCCTGGCCCACCTTCAATGGATGATTCTGACAAAGGGGGCCATGAACTAAGGCCTGCACCTTTGAACTTTGTCCACTCGGACAGCCTGCAGCAGACCCGTGTGGATCTGCCTGGTCTGCCGGACCGTTGGTCAAGGGGGAGATCTGTGACAGGGCCAGGCTAGCTGGCTCTTATGTCATATGAAGTTTAGCCGGGTCACGGAGCACTTTTGTGTCCGGTTCCGTATACCGTGACCCGGTAATATATTATATTGTGTTTAATGTGTAACCGGCCCAGAGACTGATGTGGATTCAGCCCCAGCCTTCAAAGAGACGATCCTATAATCTGGCTGGGGCTCTTAATCAGCCAACACAGCCCTGTCTGCCCAGACGGCACCCGCACTACAGGGGGATAACACAGGTGGGGGAACCCATTGTATTCTGTAATCCCCTCACCTGATACATTCCCTGTATACTGATGGGATTTGTGATGGGATGTGGCTGATGGGATTGGGGGTTGGGTTCGGTACTCATTGCATTGAGATTGTATATAAATTCTGTGTGTTTGTAAATAAAAGAGAGTTCTTCTTGGTTTACTACGAATGGTGGTCTGGATGATCCGTGGATAGCTGAGTGCTATCCGTATGAGGGACTGACTGGTGATTCCTCAGCCCTCAAACAGGGGTACCCAGCCTTGGGTACGGTGACCCTGTAACAGCCACCCACATTAATAGAGATGGAGTTCATTCGTCAGAGCTGAATAATCATATTTTGTTGCAGGAACCGATTTAAGGACTATATAAAACGGCCAGACCACAAGCAGGAATTTGTGTCTCAGTGGCAGTCAGACTTCAGCAGTGTTCCCGATGACATGAGGGAGGATGAAGAAACAAAAGCAGAGCTTCACCAGCGTGTTGATGTGAGATACCTAGAAACACGTGGCAGTCCCTCTTTGAGAGTCATATCTGTCTTTTTTTCCTCCCCTGATGTGTCTCTTTTCCAGCAGCTCAGATTTCCAATTTGTATGAATTTTAATTTTAACTAAATTTGACAATTTTGTTAATTCACACGAATGTCCGAAAATGAGGAGGAACCCCCAAAGAAACAAACAAAAATGAAGCAGAGATTTTTTTTCACTCTTCACATTCTCTCACACTCTCACTTACTCTCACACATTTTCTCACACTCTCATATGCTCTTTTTCAATGTCTCCCTCCCTTCTCCACTGACCATTCCCATGTCCCTGTCTCCTTTCCGACAGCCCAGCTTACATTTACATTACATTTATTTATAAAGCGCCGGCAGATTCCGCAGCTCTGTTACACTCAGTAGAACAATTTATAAACTTTTTCTCTTGGTCTTCTGTCTTCTTTCTTCGTCCACTTCTCCCCTCTATCCGCTCCATTAATCTGGCCTCCCAGAGCACTTCAGCAAAAGGACAGCCTCTCCCCGTTCCTCCAATCGAGGCAGAGGGTGTGTCTGGAGCTCCGCCCCTTTTAAGGAAGTGCTCCAGGAGGCCTGGTTATGAGACCAGATAATGGGTAGAAGCTGAAAGAAGACAGAAGAACAAGAAGGGGTAAGAGAAGTAGAGGCTGCAGGAAAGGAGACAGGGACACAGAAGCAGTCGGTGGAGAAGGTAGGGAGGCATTGAGAGAGCGTGCATCTGGGAGGCGAGAGAAACAACTGCATTTTCTGGAGACTTGGGACCTCTGAGACAGTACAGAAGTGATAAAAGCGCACTGCTCGCCATCCTGAATATCTAAACCCTGATTATAGACCTGAACCCTAATTAAAAGATTTAAATTAGAGGGAAAGGCCAGGCCTATAATTGGGACAATACTGTACTTTTCAATGTACAATGTCATTAGTGACATACATTGGATAGATTGTTAGATCACACAGGCAAACAAGTAACTGCATGGGATATTAGTCTAATAACAGCAACAAATATAAGATAGCAGGAAGGGTGATTAAATTGTTATTAAAGAAGCCATACTGTCTAAAATAGCTGCTGTCTTTAGGTGCTGTATATATCCCAACATGCAAAAGGAGAGATACAACCGTATATTTTATGCAGCCACTACACTTTTTTGAAAATATTGGCAAATTAGGTGTTGTGAAGCCTTTTCCAAAACTATACTAGCATATTACAGCACAGATCCAGACGTACGAGGGCCTTGTATTATTTTGTGTTATATCTTATTCTAATATCTTACCCAAAATGATCTCTAAATCTGTATATGAATGTTTAGATTACAAAAGCAAAACACGTCACGCTGCACATTTACTATACCCCTTATATATACCTCATAGGACCTGAGAGACCGTCTTTGGGACATCTGTGACAACAGGAAGGAGGAAGCAGAACAAGAACGCGCTGATATCATGAATGAAGGGTGGCTTCAAGATCACTTGGGAATACTGGCCAACCATTTTATTACAGTAATGCAGGTATGCCAGTCAGAGTTCACCAAACGGCACAAATTAATGTGATTGGAGTAATCATGCAAATCGTGGTGGAAAAATATCAGCTTCCTCTGTCATATAGATGAAGAAGAACTTTAATTTGTTATCTTAACGCGTTAAGGATGAAGAACTGTACAATATAAGACTGGTGAAAGGGCCAGGTCTACTTACCACGGTTCTTGTACTTTGTGATATTTTTATCACAAACTTGGTGATGTTAAGAAAATATAATCTAATTTTCTACACCAAATGCAATATGTGTCTGTAGACCCCCGACATCTGGGCAAATAGTCATCAATAGTCATTTCTTTATGAATAACTAACTATGGGCTACAATTGTATTTTTTCTGAATTGTTTCTTTTGCATACCTGATAATCACAACAACGACAAAAAAGTACAAGGTTTTGGGCAAATGGCTTTGCAGAGTCAGAATTTTTGCCATAATCCAGATAAATATCAAATAAACTGCAGCTGTCATTTTTCCCAAAGAACAAAATAAATGCATTTACAGGTTTGTAAAAAAAAATGGTGTTTCTAATGATTGTGAATGTGGTTTCTCTAACATTCCCAGGGACGCTCATTATGGTTTTGTCAGTTGCTCATTTTTATTTTCACTTTGTGAACAAATAAATCTCACTGACAGGTGCTGCTGCCGCTGCTAGAATTCTACAGGAACAGTTATTTCGGGAGCTGTTGGGGTTTATTCACTAAAAGAGGGGTTGTGGTGAGAAGAGAAAACGTAAACTATGCACTATTAAGAGCTGAAACCTCCACAGTATTTTACCTGTTGCTACGAGTCCTTTTAAGGTGGAGTGCCTGAGTATATTATATCATATCCTGACTCTTTAAGGTGTTAAGAGGTCATGGTATATAAACAGTCTATTGATGTATATAGAGCACACCGCTCCATCAGGTGGTATTTATATAAGGACCTGGAGGTCCTTTCGACGTGCACCCACATAGCTCCAAGTTATCACTGGAGCCTTTCTTGTGAGTTTATCCATTTTTATGTCATCTTGCACATGGTTATCTGCTTTTAAATGTCTGCATGGAGTAGGCGTTGTGTATTATTGTTGTCTTAGGGGCATGCCTTTCACATCACTTTTGGCTACCCCTTTTTCTTAGTCCTGTTGTCCCAGGTAGTTGCTCCACTGTCCAGCTTTTGGGGATCATGAACTGGTTGGGGAGACCCTCTGATCTTCTCCGAACGGCTCAGGGAGCTTTAAAATTAATGGGGAGAGCCCTTCTGTTTCAGCTTCCGTGTTGCCTTCTCACAACCTTCTTTAGCTAAGAGCATTGAGGTGGCTCTTTGCGTAAGATGGCCAGGACGCCTCGAGCCCTGCCCGCTTCTGGCCCTGGCCCTCCTGTCTCTTGCCTTCATGAATGGCTCTCACTGCGAAACATACCTTCTATTGGTGGCTGATTTAAGAACAGCCCTTCCTCAACTAGGTCTGTTGGGTTTTGCGTCCTTGTGTCTGTCTCACCTATCTTGTTTGTTACCTGTACATAAAGGCAGAAGTAGACCGCTTTCAAGATACAGCGAGGCTTTTACATGATTATTACCAAGGAATGGAGGGAAGGCTTCCTTCAGATGTTGGTCAGGACTTCACACGAATACCGCTGCTTGATATCTTCGGCGCAGACCTGGAGGGGGAAATGGAACAGCCTAAAAGGTATAGAAAATTCTGCATTATTCTTGCATGCAAAAATGACAAATTGGCAAATCAAACAGTGGGCCAGAAGCTTAGATATAATGCAATCATGTCTTACTTTACTGAGAGGGTTGCTAAGTGGAACAGCCTCCCATTAGAAGTGGTCGAGGCTAATACAGTAAGAGAATTTAAACATGGGTGGGATAAGCACATGGCTATCCTGAATCTAAGACGAAAACCACAGACTGATTAATGTTTCAGTCTTTCCATTCTTAGATCGCAACCATAATGTACATACAGATTATATTTTATTTTAAAGATATAACTTTATCACATGTTCCAGAATCCCTCTTATCCCGCGAAGAGCTCAGACCCCGGAAAATCTAGGTAAACAGAAGAGTAAATCGGCTCAGGTGAAAAGCAGAGACGATCAGACAGCCGAGAACAGCAAACCGATCAATGAAACCGACGAGAAGCTGATCGCTGACACCTGGCAAGTGGCCGTTTCTGCCATTGCAAACATGGTAATTTTTTTAATGTAATTTTCATATTTGTTATACAGCGGAATATGATGGCGCTATAAAAATCGATCAATAATAATACAAAAGTTTATATTATAGAGACTCAGTCTGCATCCATAGCATCAGATTATTACGAGCAATTCATACTTTCAGGTACCAAAAACCAAGACATCCCTGCATGATCTGTTTTTTCTCAATGTGATAATGCACAGTACCGCAGATAATCTTTTTATTATATTAGTGGGTTGGAAACTACCTTACTTTCTATTCTTCAGAAATGTTTAATTTGTTATCCTTTCCTGGAACCAGTCTGAGTTTTTTTTAACTCTGTAACACTCGAAAACCCAACATATTTATTCCTATAATATCTGAATATGTATCCAGCCAGTAAGCCTGATGAGCCATATTTTTACTTTAATTCAGGGTCCTTAAACAGTGTATATATATATATATATATATATATATATATATATATATATATATAAAATGAGTATACAAAATAAAATGAGTATTCTTGTAAAGTTTAGCAATGTACTCTATGTAATTGTAATTTAATGTATGATATTACAATCATGTTTAAGATGATTTAGTTGGATCAGCGTACACAGTCCGTAATCATACATAGTCTGTAATGCTACATATCGATACATTTTACCAGCAAGCAAAGACCCAATTACACCTTTTACGCAGGTAGCTCATCAAAAACAAGCCAGGGAAGCAGAGGAGGAAAAAGAACAAATGGCTGCGGAAACGAAGGAGAAGGAACGTTTGAAAGCATCTCAGGGGGCTTCACGGGGCAGTGCAAGGGGTTCTAAAAAGAAGACCCCCAAATCACCTAAAGGAAAAAGAGGTACCGTCACTCGCTTCCAGTGAAGTGAAGATGAACTAAGTTATATGTAGGCGATATTTCATGTTAGTAGCTTGTATGTTTTAAATGATGCTGCTCCACATGGACAGAAACAACTGCGCTGTAATGCAAGGAAGTTTTACTTTACTGAGAGGGTGTTAGATAAGCGGAACAGCCTCCAAGCAGTAGTGGTAGAGGTTAAAACATTAAGGGAATTTAAAAATACATGGGCATATGAACTGGATATCCTGATTCTAAGACACGACCAAGGACTGATTAAGATTTGAGACTTTAAAGTAAGAAAGATAACTAAATGGGCCCACATTCTATGCGATGTCTCTCTCTGTCATTTAATTATTTCCTCCTTTCAATGGAGAGGTAGAACAGCATTAAGGAGGAGGGTGCCTTGGTGCATACTATTAGATGCATACATTAATATAGTATATAAAGCTGTGTGTGTTGTAGTGCTGACATTTTTTAATAACAGGTTAATCTAAATAAGGTCCTTAGAGCATTTTCCCCACAATGCAGTTGACTAGTAATTTGTCCCAAAAGGTTCAGTAACACCCGCTGTGTTTAATAATGTGCTTTTCTGCAACGTTAACAGTAAAGGGAATAACCATTTTTAACACTTACTCTAGAGAACACAAAAAAAAAAGCAGAATGTTATTACATTTTCCCGATGATTTATCTGATCTGCTATTTTTCATGATTTGAATACATTGTTAATATAAAGATTGTTTAAATTATCATAAAACGAAAGGCGCAAAATAACCATGAAATTACATTATAAGGTAAATCTCCGGGTGCGTCCGCTCCGACACCTTCTCCCCAGAACCCGGAAGAAAGTGCTATGCTGCAAAAACAACAGGACCTAAAGTTTAAAATCCGGCGGGAGTATTTCTTCGCTCTAGAATTGGAAGGTCAGTGAAATTAACAATTTATCAGAATATATATACTTTATACAAAAAATGTTCAATTAGGAACATGCAAACAAAAAGGAGGGACACTGAATGTGCTGCCGATATATCTTTGATCCTTTGGAAGGCAAACATAGTAAGGTTGATGGCGAAATAGGGGGAATATTGCGAGTACCATATGTACTAGAGGTGATATTATATAGCACGTGTGTCATACTTTGCCCAATTTTCTAGAGGCTGCTACAAAGTTTCGACTTGAGCTGATAAAACGTAAAGCCGTAGAAGTTTGCCAGGATCTAACGCTGAAATCTCAGGACGCTTATCGAGACATGGAAATGTGGTTGGGAGCCAGGTTTCTAGCAGAAATGTCAAGGTAAAGAACAGCGATTTCGAAATATTGCACCGGCCAAAATTGTACGTTCTTGTTGTAAAAGTCTTCATCTGGACGGTAGGGTCCGGGGACTTCATTTAATGTATCTGTTGAGTAGGAAAGTAGGCGTTAGATGACTACAGATCCCAGATTACCTTTTTATTTAGTGTTTCTTCTACATAATCCTACCAAAAAATCTTCGTTATTATGTTGAGATATAGGATGAAATTATGTTAAAATTAGATAATCTAAAGGCCAATAGATTGGGTTATTACATTTAAGTGAATAGTGTCTATGGTGCGCGACTCATCGTTTCTTAATTCCTTTTCTTGTGCATGCTGCCCTTTAACTAGACGTGTTCTGTGTAAACGGGTATCTCTTTACTCTTATCTTTTCTCAGTATTGAAAAGCTGATTCAAGTTGCTCGTCACCACATTGAAACCAGTCAAAAGATACAATACGAGCTGGTTCTGGAGCAGACAGAATTCTATATCAGTTCCGATGTGAAAGTAATTCCAGATCCGCTTCCTCCCCCTCGACCTCCACCAGTGGAAATGTCAATCAACGCAACATTAACCATTTCACAGCTCAACAACCTGCATCAGCAATTTGTGAAGGTGGCACCCAAAGGTAGAATATATCAAAATATTTCATGACAAGACGCTAATCTTCTAAGTGTATCTAAGGGCTCAGTTCTGGGGACCCTAGACTTCTCAATCTATATCTTATCTGTCAGTAAACTGATTTTTTAGATTTCGGTGCCAGACACTATTTTATATTTACATTTACTCTTTAAAATTGTTTCCTGAATGAGATTCCAAAGCTCAGTATCTTCAAGAGCGAGCTATTGGTGCTAATCTGCTCACAACTCCTTCCTGTCCTCACACAAAATACAGCTAAAATACTAATTCATTCCTTGTGACATCCCTTCTGGATTATTGCAACTCCCTAATAACTCACATCCCCTATTCTTCCTTTAATCCCTCCTGTCCTCTGTTAGATTCATCTACCTAACCACTTGCCCTCATCTGCAGTCCCACTGTACCAGTTACTCCACTCTCGTTCCATAAAATCACTGCCATAACTACAGTGTGTGTGTGTGAGCATGAATGTGCAATTGTGTGTGTGAGAGCATGAATGTGTAAGGGGGTGAGATGGAGTGTGTGTCAGAATGAATGTGTACATGTGTGTTAGTGAGTATTAGTGTGTGTAATTTGTGTATGTGTGTTTACATTTCTGTGTGTCTGATGGGTGGGGAAGCCACAGACAAGTTGTTTGGGGGCAATGATGGCACTGACCAGTTGTTGGAGTTGGGGTGTCCCGGGGCAATTTTTGCACCAGGGCCTTGTGGGTTCTAGTTATGCCCCTGCAAACAATCCAGATCCATCATCCATCATGCACATCCATGTAAACTGATGATTATTACCTATTCAGCCCTTAACACAGCAACCCCTATAATATTTATGCTATTATCTTCAAATATTCTTTTAACTCTGTGTCTCTCCCCCCAGTCATTATCACTTCTTCCTTCTGGCAGCTCCAGGACTTATTCCTCGCTTAATTCTTTAAGACTGTCATACAGAAAGGATAATTAGCCATATGGGGAGGGTGTGCAGTGGACAAGAAAATAGGGAGGGTAATCAGAATGTCTTGGAATTAAGGATCATGTTCCAGAAAGCAAGGAGGGTGGGCAGGGGAGCATGGAGGAGGACTGGACGGGTTATCAGCAGGGTGAGTCAAAAGAGTGGAAACTCGAAAAGGATAGCCATCAAAAATTCAAAGAGGGTCATCGGAGAATAATAAACAATTATCAAATAAAATAATTAATGTTACATTTCTAATACGCCCTAAACAATAAAATGCATGTCATACTGTCTAATGCTTCTAAACACTAAAAAAAAGCAAAACATATTATTGTTATTATTTATTATTTTATATAGCGCCATCAAATTCCGTAGCGCTGTACAATGGGTAGACAGGACATAACAAGTAGTATGTAACATAACAATTTGAAACATACAGTGTACATGCCATAGGCATAATGCTGTGTTAATAAATATCTCTATTAATAGGTCTAATATCAAAGAAATTATTCACCGACATTCTTTTGGATCTCACGTCAATGAACATCGGAAAGGACATTCTCCCTGACGCATGGATGTATCTAACACTCCCAGAGGTCAGACTCAGTTTTGGGCTAGATTGTCTAGGAACCAACAAGCAGTATATCCATAGGAATAAATATGGAATCACATTAAAAAGTCGAAACATCTGAATCCAAAAACATGGGACCATATTGAACTGATGTAAAGCTCAAATTGTTTTACCTAAAAAACTAAAGTTCTATCTTTCAATTAAGTACTGAATGGGTTTTCAGCAGGATGCTATTAAATATACACTTCTCTTCCAAAGTTCTGTGTGCTAAATGTTGTCACATTAAATGTTTCAGACCCTAGGCCGTGATCTAATTGTATATTCGGCCTGTAAGAGCAGGGTCCTCTTCTCCTTTTCTACCAGTTTGTTAATGTGTGTGATTTTTCTAGTTATTCCACTGATTGTAACATGTATAAATCAATGGAATGTAATTCACATAGGTGGCATTAGCATACTTTTTTTTACTTCCAGCCTTTATTTACATTGATAAATTAACCCTTAAAGAATATTCTAAAACATTCTGTCTCTGTTTCCAGATACAAGAGATAACTTCTGTATTATCACTGAACTCAGATGTAGTTGATTGGCACAAATTCCTATTAGCAGCATCTCAGCCGTGGCCATATCCTTCAGTCGGCCAACTCCTTAAGACGCTGAACGGCTTTAAAGCTATGGATGGGAATCAATGTGGCCTCATCACTGAAGAAGACTATGGCCAGGTAAGTATTTATGAATATGGTGCTGCGTACATTCACCCCATCCCTGCTGTTGTGCAAATGTGGTTAGGTGACACCTATTTTGCAATCATTGCCAAAAGAAAGATTCATGTCAACATTGTTTATTAATGTAATTATATTAAATCCCAACTGCCCTTCTAATAGCTGTAGCTAGCATACTCATTAGAAACATTAAGCGCAATGGTCTTCTAGATGGAGCAGGGCCATCCTCACCTTGTGTCTCAAGATTGTGATGCACTACGTTTTATGCCCAGTTTGCACCATTTTACAGCACTGCGTTATGGTATGCTGCTGTATAAATCAATAAATAATAATAATCTGATATCCCCAACTGGAATCCAACATACATGTACCACCGACCTCATCTCCTGTCCTGTTTAGCAAGCCAATGGTGCCAATGAGTTTCTGGTACATTCATGTACATGTACATTTATCCACCAATACATACATTCATGTTAATGCTATACAGCATACCATTGTTGTACTTTAGCGTCTATATGAAATGTGTTTATGCTGTATGATATTATATTTTTTCCCCTTTAAGGTCGATCTGTGGTTTACTGGGAAAAATGACAAATGTGTTTCTGAGAATGTGGCAGAACCGTTACCATTTAATAGACTGGAACATCTTATAAAGGTATTGCAGCTTCTGTTGCTGGAATGAGAATATTCCGATCTTTGTCAATGGGAACATTCCAGCATTTTTATATCAGAAAGCTAACATTTCAGAGAAGGATGCTTCAGAGGTATTCGGTCAGGCTAGGAATACAACAGACAATCCTTAATGGGCCGCCAACTGGTTTTATTACTTATTACCCGTATGTATACCATATTATTTCAGTGGTGCATCACATCATCATGCGTTAGTGTCCAAGTTAACCTATCTGACCTCCAGAAATTTTGGAAAAGCTTGAAACCATGAGAAAAAAACATAAATTGGGGATAACTGAAATGTATCCAATAAGAATTTTATCAGAACCCCTTTACTGAGTGTAGCAGGTCACATTTTTGGAGTTTCATGAAAAGTTTACATGATGAAAGAATTACCTATGGGGAGGTTTTGGCTATTTAATGATATATAAATATTTAAGATATTTAAGTTAACTATAAGCACTGCCTGCATATATATTAATTTAGATATTACAAGGCCAAACCTGGTTTTAGAATATAGTTGATACAAACCATATTATAACTAACCAATTAACTTTTGGACAGCTCATAAAATCAGGCCCAAGTGTGAACTTCAGTGGAGTAGGTGGAACGGCACCTTTAAAACCTAACATTTGTTACATACGCTTGGTTTGCTCAGCATGTTTGGTATATTTGTATTTTGTCTATAGATATTCAGAGATGCGTCAACATACTTGTCTAATAAAGAAATCCAAATGTAAAAATGCTATTTATTTAAAATGATTTGCCACTAATAATTAAAGTATAAAATACTTGCTATTTCTGTTGTACTTTTGCAGTTTTTCTGTCATATGTTTGCTGATCAGAAAAGACAGCTTGACTACACAGAGATGCTGCTGTATTTCGCCTCACATCCGGATCCCAAAGAAGGGTTTTATCGAGCATTGAGTGTTATGGCGGGAAAACCTATCCTGAGGACGCCAGATGATAGCATCCTTCTTAAGGTACACATTAAAAAAAAGTCTAATACTCTGCTTCTAGTCTAGTCCAGGTAAACTGTTGTATGTAGGGTTTCCTACGTAGCCCCCTTTCTGTAAATATGTTTCACAAAGGACTGGATAATGTGTTTTGGAACTTTATTGCTGGGCCACCTGGCTGGAATTGGATATTCACCAAGGTGAGACTTCCAGGGAAAATCTGCTAATTATATTGCTAATATAACATCTTGAAATTGTTATGATGTCATCTTTACTGGGAGTGGGGTTTTTTTTATATTATTGTTTGCTAAAAGTTACTGGATTGTTAGATTGTCCCAGCTTTGGTTATTAGCCCCAAAATGTCCTCTTCAAACCACCCACAGACCCCATGCCCCTGCGCCTTTATATTAATGATGTTTCTCCATTTCCAGTCTCTCCCAAATATGAATGTCCGGCCACAGAGCAGAGGAGACATTTCTGAAGACGACGACAACCTATTGACTAACCCAGAAGATGTAACGATTACTTTAGAACAAGTACTGCGCGTGTTTCAGCACGGAGCGAGCACAGATGGAGAAAACCATAGATTTTCCTCTTCGCAAGAAGAGACTGATAATTATACCAAGGTTTGTTTACTGCATTGGAATTATTTTATGGGATGCTATTCTCAGGGAAAGTAGTGTGAGGACAGACAGACGGGGGTTTAATCCATGTCAGATGTCACCTACTCTGTACTTAGATAGCAGCAATGAATGTTTTACTGACAGATCTGTGTACTGAAAGCGTCATTCAGTTAGCTGAATAATCTAGAGACTACAATTACTAGACTCTCATTGCCCACAGTATGGCGAGCCATATCCAGTTTAGGTATCTTGATATTAATGAATGTACATACAATCAGATTTTAGTAATAGGGCAATGGAACTTGGAGCTGTAAACTGTAGGTTCTTTAACAATGGAGGAGGAAGAGTAGAGAGGATTAGGCAGGGCAGAGGATAGAGGTAGGGAGATAGGGATTAGAGGATAGAAGTAGGGGCCTTCTGTGCCACTCTGTAAGGATATATATATATATATATATATAAATAGTGTGTGTGTGACACGCATACGTACACATATACACACACTCTAACCCCCCATGGTGTTGCTCATATACAGTTATTTAAATCAAGTCAAAATTGTACACATTGTCCATAAACATGCAAACAGTGTATAGGGAGACTTTAATTTACTCTACTGTTATCACACCAATAAACATAAGCACCAGTGCTGTGTGTATATCAGGCAATGTCCTAGGCCTGTCCCACGTCTACCTCAGCCTCCATCTCTTCTAATGGCCACTGGGCTATGACATCATATTGAGGCGTTCTGCTCAGAAGGACACGCTGCACAGGGTACAGCAAGCTATGCAGGCATTGCCTCATTGACAGAGTCCTCGTCGTAAAAATGGGCTGGCTGGTGACATCAGATCCCTCATGTGTGATTGGTCCTAGGCCACAATACACCACAGCCAATGGTATGTTCAGAAACAAGGTTACCAACTAATAGAATACTGAATAGAAGGGCAGAAGTTGCTATGCGGGAAGTAACATTCATACTGTGCCTTGTGGGAATCCTGAGTATGTGTTTAGAGTTTGGGAAAACCCTACTAAGATCATCTCGGAAGGACTCGGCTGCCCATCAGTAGTCTTTGTAGGGATGTTAATGGTGTCACCATGGGAGATTTAATGCCAAAAAAAGGTTTTGCCATGTTTGTTCCAGGTAAAAATTTATAGTTTTCTGTAAATGTTGTTATTTTCTAACACCGTGTTCCTGTTTTATATTTATAGGGCCTTAAACACATCTTCAGTGAGCTGTGCCCAGAGAATTTGGAACCTGTCGCTGTTACTGCACTTATGAAGCATCCATTTTTTCAAGACCTTGCTGACAGCTGTATACAGTATAACCTCCCAGTAAGTGTACACGGGATTTTTGCTTCTACAATGGAAGCGCTGGGCTCATAACACATAATTCAGTTTGTGTGAGAATTGTGATGTAAATGCACCAACTTTGGTATAAATTATATAGAGTTTATCCGGTCACGTTTTTAACAAATACTGAGCAGGCCCTGCAGAATGCATATTTGAATAGCTCAGGATACTCTGTTAATTGTCTATCACACGAGGCTTCACTTTACTATGTATTATGAAGGGCCAACCCAAATGAACTCCTGCAGCAACCATAGATTTAGATGGCCCTGCATAATACACCATTGAATGAGTGAGGTTTCTTGTAACGTTACTGTTTGAACCATGCATAATGGAGAGACAGCTCAGTCATGAAGCCACAGAAGCCGTGGACGTCTGCGCGATGTGCGTAAACAACCTCTGCTGCCGACACTTCCGCCGGGGCTTTTATGGTGGAGCACCGGCGTGACATTATCTTCCGGTGCTCCACCACAGAAGCCCCAGCAGTAGAGGTTGTCTGTGTGCATCGCACAGGCGTCCACCGGCCGGCCCCACTAGACACCAGGGAGTATGGGGGTGCATTGGTAAGTCGGGGGGGGCACTTCTAGGAAGCAGATTTGCATATCAGGGGGGCAGAGTGGCACTTCTAGGGGACATAAAGCATATCTGGGGCAGGTGGGCATTTCTAGGGGGCATAAAGCATATCTGGGGGGTCACAGTGGCATATCTGGGGGGTCACAGTGGCATATCTGGGGGCATAAAGCATATCGAGGTTATAAAGCATATTAGGGGCAGAGTGGCATATGTGGGGGCAGAGTGGCAAATCTGGGGGGCAGAGTGGCATATCAGGGGTTATTAAGCATATCTAGGGGGCAGAGTGGCATATCGGGTTATAAAGCATATCTGGGGCACAGAGGGGAAAAGTAAGGTGCATTATGAATAAAATGGCTATTGGTTTTCTGTTTGTATATAACATATGCTGACAAACTATAATAGATACCAAAAATGTTAAAATACATGTATTGCTGTTCATTAGATACAATTCTGTTTTACCATTCCACTAATGTGTATTTTTTCTTTAAAAATATATTTTTTTTTAAAATAGCACCAAACTTTAAGGGTGTGTCCTTTATTCGACCCAATACAGTAATAGTGAAGTGAAGGATTTAAACCTGCAGACTCTGGCTTTAATGTATAAACCCGTTAGAAGGTGTCCATAAACGATCAAACTATGTATAAGCCCGTTAGTTTGATCGTTTATGGACACCTTCTATGTATAAGCCCGTTAGTTTGATCGTTTATGGACACCTTCTATGTATAAACCCGTTAGTTTGATCGTTTATGGACACCTTCTATGTATAAGCCCGTTAGTTTGATCGTTTATGGACACCTTCTATGTATAAGCCCGTTAGTTTGATCGTTTATGGACACCTTCTATGTAGTTGTGGTAAAATGTAAAGACAGACTGAAAATTTCTGCACTGATTGTGCTTTGTGGGAATTGAGCCTTGTGAGTGTCTCTTTAATGTGGGTTATTATTTGTTAAGTATAGACCAAATGTTGTGTATCCGTAGACATTTGGTGGATCTTGGCAGCTATTCGACCTCTTTGTACTTGAGATGTCCTCCTTTTCTAAAACATTTTGGTTTGTTATGCCGGGAAGGAGCTTTCTTTACCGTTAGCATGGTGACACAGCCTCGCAGACCTCAAATGTCATGACATGCAAACCATTGCATGCGCATTACAAACCACTGGAAAGTATACAAAACCAGAGAGCAATGCGTCTTTACCAATGCGACTCACATTATGAGCCTATGACAGGTTGTTTCATGTGTTCACACTAACCTGTTATACCCCATACAACATATACATATGAGTACGCGGTCTGACTCTAAGCCTTATTACGCGGGCAGGAGCGTTAGCAAGGTCTAGGCTACAGAGTACATTTTTCACAGAGGAAATTTGCCTGGCGTTTCAGGACCACCTTTACGGGTATGATCTTAAATGCTGACTATTTTCGTCGGTAATGATACAAGTGAATTAAAGTACATATTCACTGAGAGGTAAATTGGTAAAAAGATCTTGCATTTCTGGCTAGATTGGCTTCATCTTAACCTCTTATGGAATGGCCAAGGAATGTTTCCAAGTATTGATGAGACATTTTATGAGTTTTTACTATTTTTAGCTTAGAAACAGACATGTACACACAGATCAGTCAGCTATTCTCAAAACCTTAGTTTATTCCCATCTCTCTGATTATAATACAAAGTTTTTATATTAAAACATGTTTCACATTTGAGATTCTTTGTTCTAGGATATCCATGGAATCCTCGGCAAGTCAAGGCCAATTCAATCAAGCGAAAGGGAAAGTATGACCTCCAGCAATAGCTGAACAACTTTACACAGACACTTCTGGCTTCTTATTAGTCTAATGGTTTTTTTATCCTCATTTATTCTTCTGATGTTAAGAGATAAAAATAAAAATAAAATATTTCTTAATCAAAACATTTAGCTTCATCCATTTATGTAAACATAACATATTCATTTTCCAAATAATAAAATGACTGATGATTTTTATGGCTTTTGTTACAGTGAATGATAATTCAGGATAATAATATTATTATTATTATTATTATTACCACTTCTACTACCAAGTGCTTCAGTAGACACAAGTGTTCCCTTGATATGTAGAGGCTGCACTCAATGACTTTTTACCTATAAATATTACAGAAGAATCAGAAAGAAGAATTATTGCATTCCAAAACACTGTTAAGAAACAATTCTCAAGAACTTATTTAAGTAGAAAACAGTTACGAAGCCTTTCTCATTAAAGAAACCTTATTTCATTAAAAAACAGTTAAGAAGCCATTTTCAAGAAAGAAACCATAGTAATTCAAAAGAAGTGAGCAGGACATTGCAAAATACTTCCTTATATACCATACATACCAGTAAATTCGCTATAAGGGACTTATCCAAGGTAACTTCCGCAAAATATCATGGAAAATACATTTAGAGAGGTGTTAAGTATTTCTTTTGTCATAATCTCATGTTACCCATATTCACAGACTCATAGCTGGGACATCTTGGTCTCAGGCAGGCGAAGGCCTCTGTCGGATGCAAATGAATCAGGTCAATTATCTGTAAATAACTTCTGCCTGGGAATACTAGCACATCACAGAATTCAACTGCCGAACTTGTTAGCTAATTCAAAAATGATGTGACTATTGATTCTGTTTGTGGACCTCAAAAAATCCTATAGAGGCACTTTCTGTAAGGAATCTATACAAAATAAAATGAATATAGAAGCAAAAAGACTTTCACCAGTCACGTGAATCAAAGTGAAATAAATATACAAAAAGAATACCCAACACGTTCTGCAGCTCCCAGAAAAAACACCCCTCACAAATGTTCATACAGAATATACATCAAGAATGGGGCGCAAGGACATGTGGAAAAACAAAAAACAACGATATTAGTGAAATCCAACATCTCGATTTAATCGAGACCTTGGATTCCGATTTATTTACGGACGTTCCATCACCATCCGGTACTCGGGATTTTTATGTATACTGCCTGTTTTGCATAACATCTCTCGGTTATGCCACCATCTTTGGAAGTTTTTTACTTTTAACTATTAAATACTGATACAAAAGAAACTGCACCATTTGGGGTTATTTGCCTATATTCCAGATTGCACGAAGAATCCAAGTCTTTATGGTCAATTTTGATGAGCCTCCGTTTACTGCTACTTTTGTGAGTGCATTTCACACCATTACACATTAAGAGTGTGCGTATTTACTACACTATTATTGTTGTTTTTTATCTATACAAAATAAACAATTTATTTTGTGTGATTTTTTTTTTCAATGAGTGATTTTTGGTGTTGTTGAGGATATTGAATATTTTTGTCCAAGCATCTTAGCTTTGTGAGTGTCGGATAGCCGAGTCCTGCATTGCGTATGCTACCTTCTCTCAAATGGTTAAACTCACAGTGCTGGAATACATCACATAATCTCTATCTCAGGAACAGCTAAAAACCTGACTCTGCCCAAACGAACCACTTTAAAACCACAATATCCTTTTTAGTTACTCATACTTGCTAACACCACTTATGTTGATCAGATACTATAGGCCCTTTCGTGTGTTGATGTTGCATAGTGTTCATGCTTAACCATCTTTTAAGACATGGTATGGGTTTATCTACGGATGTGTCTGCGCAGTCATGAAAGCAAAGCTTACACTTTGAGAAAGCGAGCAACAGTTATCTTTGAGGTGCCTTGCACACTTCTCGTCATACCGAAAAAACTTAGGCGCTGTCATCAGTGCAGGTTTTGGTTTCATTAAATGTATTTATTGAAACTGCAGGAAGATATATATATATGAAAAAGAAAGTACACCATCTTTGAATTGTATGGTTTTACATATAAGGACACAATAATCGTCTATTCTTTAGCAAGTCTAATAAATCTGTAAATGCAAGGTGGACTACAAGGTTGTTCACACATGGCTTCTACATTTTGGCTTTATTTTTGTTGAATTAATCATGACACAGTGTAATAGGTCATGTGTTTTATTTTTGGACCTGCTAAAGAACAGATGATTATGTTCTCATATGTAAAACCATACAATTCAAAGAGGGTGTAAATTGTGTGTATATTTCTATATTATATATAGACAATGGCAAGAAAAATGTGTTTTTTTCCAGGTAGGATTTTTCTGCATTATAAATGTTATCTGATCTGCATGTAAGTCACAAGTATAGAGAAACACAATGTGCTAATAACACACAAACAATGGTAGTCTTTCATGTCTGTTGAACACATCCATTAAACATCCACAGTGCTGGTGAAGAAAAGTAAGTGAACCCTTGGATTTAATAACTGGTCAAACCTCCTTTGGTAATAATAACCTCAAGCATACAATATTATGTTTAGAGGCTGTTCTCCTCCTTCAGAACCACATGACGTACGCATACGCAATGTTGCTACATAAATGGTGCTACATGAAAGGGCAGCTGGCGGCAGGGATCACGGGGGGAACTACTGTTGAGAAATTAGCCACAGCTCTGCTACCACTAATGATATCACTTTATTATTAACCCAGAAACAGGGAAGATAGAGTAGAAAATCGATAGTCCCACTGCGCAACCATTTTCTACAGCTGTTCTCGGTTCTTATTTAGCCTGTTCAAGGATTATAATACAAGGAAGTGTGATGGGTTCACACCTTTCCTCCCATGTAACGTCTTAAAAAGAGGTTATTCTCCACCCTAAGTGACCAAATCTCAATTTTATACATGTGGATAGGTCTCACATTCAATAAATGAAATCGTGAGCACAATTATAAGAAAGGACTGAGAATTCAAAATAGTAATTATTTATTTATTAAAAATAATAAAAATGACAGAAATCCAAAATTAAGCAGAGTGTAACATAGAATGCCTATTAAAACTTATATGCATGAAAAATAAAAATAAACATACCAGTCAGTCTCGATATGAAGTCTAGCTTCAGTCCCTCGGTCTGCCACGGGTTATAAACAAAAATTTGCATATATATAAGGTTTTGTAACTAGACCTGCGTATCGCTACCTCAAAAAGAGTACCAACAGTCAGAAAAAAATCAGGAGAGGAAAATTACCAAGGCCAAACTGTTGATCATTTTTACAGAATAGCAAAAACATTCTAATCTTAAAACATAACAAAATCTTATGTAACAGAAACTACTAGTTCTGCGTTGTTAAATCCTTAACCTTAACTTCTACTGAGGCCTGTAACAGAAGAGTTATATATAAAAACATTCTAGTGCAAGTTTTTAAAAGGTCTGTTTGTTCCATTGGATAACACAATTTTTTTAACTTTGCTCAAGGATAAATGTTTATATCTGACCCTCTAGTAGACGTGGGCGCCGTGTTCATTTTCTTTGTCTTCGTATTTGGCGAAATTGCTTTTCAGACATCCCATGTGTTTGCCCAGTTGCCATGGAAAAAGATATAAACATGTAGAAGTTGTTCAATAGGGAATTTGAGACCAATGGATGGAAGAAAGAGGATCAAAATTAACTTAGAGTTAAATGAACTTAATTTGTAATAGGTGTTATTAATGAAATAAAATTAAATTTTTAAAAATCTAAACTTTAGAGAGTCTTAGACACTGTGAGAAATGGCAGGCTGAAGCTCACCAAAAAGTAAAATGCTCAGCAGAGAAGTGTTACTAAAGCAGTGAAATGAACGGATCCCCTGGCTAGGCTGCTCTTATATAGGCTCTCCATTACTAGTCTGCTTTCTTTTCTTTGAAAGATGCAGCACAGCCATTGGACAAGCTGTCAGCATGATGTGACAGGAGTGAGCTGATTGGACAAACTCACTCAATGTCTCTCCTTCTTAGTGTAGTTAAAACGGCGGCCGCGGCAACGGAACGAAAGAACGAAGATTTTTTATATTGTGCACGTTAGTTTTTCGTTTCTTTTGTCCAATATTGCATTTGTTCGTTCTCTATGCGGACAAATGGACTTAACAGTAAAATGAGACACGAAAATGCATTCATCCGAAAATGAATGCGCAAGTCTACCCTCTGTATGTAGAAAAGATGTGAGTCACGACAGCCTACAGGTTCCCAATCATACTTCAGAGGGTAGGTTGCCTGAAGCCACACAAGGAAGTAATGCGGTGCGCACATGAGATACTATGATACATAAGGCTGTAGCCATGTGTGTGTACTGCACACCTAGATTAAAACTACGGCTGTTTCCTTTGTTATCTAATTAAAGGAGCCATTTGGTCATGTCACACTTTAAGCAAAGCTGTCCCATTACCACACTGCAGCAGGCAAGGAAACAGTTAATTCACCATTCATGGCATTCCTAGTTACCAAGACTCTATTCAGACCAACAACTGAGGACAATGCCTTAGTAACCAAGGAACACTAATCTAAGGAACTATCAGTGACTGTTCGGCAGCTAAACAGTATCTGAGAAGCCTGGATCTGGCGGTAGAACTTTTGGAGGCGAATCTTCAACTATAAATATAAAAAATATACTATTAAGAGGCCTCCCTCAAAGCAGGAAATTTATGTCACGCTGAAAGACGCAATTTTCCATTGGATCCCGTTCTATGGCATTCTTACCCAGGCTGTGTCCTTCTGGTGGGGCAGTCTGTAATACCCCCTGCCCTACACCCGCTTTCAAGGAAGAATCATTGGCTGAGTTGCTTCCGATTGTCTGCATGTCAGTGGTGTTAACTGCCACGTATCCTCAATTTACACAGCGAGAACTGGAATTGAAAATAAGATGTGGAGTGATTCAAAAGTGGCCTTTCCTCAAAAACCGGCCTGAAAAAGCAGAGGAATTTCCAGGGCTTGATCGTAATGTCTTCACGACCGACTCGAAAGGACACGCAGTGTTTGGGAAACCTACCCAGGGATACTTTAGAGACTTGTCACATTTACAGACGCAGCTTGTTTCAGGTAATGTGTTTCCTTTTAAATTAGAGGGGCGTATGAAATTTTGATGCCATAGAAACATAGAATGTGGCGGCAGATAAGACCCATTTGGCACATCTAGTCTGCTTTTTGTTCCTGATGTAAAGACTTAAACCTTAATTAATTAATTGTATTCATTTTGATTCTTTACACCGATTTGATTACGCTTCTGTAACTGAAAGGGTTAACTGAACTGACTGGGCATGCTCCTGGCACACGTTAACCTTGCGAGTGCTAGAAGCATGATAGGTGCGTTGAAAGTATGTATCTCAGACCGCTGACAGGCTGTTAAAAGGTTTAAATTTAACCCTTCATTTTACTTCCTTTTCTGAAGCCTGTATCATAATCTTTTACACTCGTGTTCTTAAGCACAGTACCCCAGGCCTCCTCACTCTGAATTTCTGTTCGTTTGGCCTGTTTTGAATCTGTGACCATTTTTAAGCACTGGCAGAGGAGTTTAGGGGCCATATGTAAAAAATGGGCTCTCTAAGATATAAGGGTTAAGTTACAGTGTCAAATCATAACGAGGCCCAGGGTAAGCTTCTCCTAGTGGGCAGCCCCCTAAAGTATCCAAGCGCAGCCATTTGTGCTCCAGGGCCCCTTCAGCCTCAGTGGTGTAGCTTAATAGAGGTGAAGGTCTAAGCGTTCACCATTAAATCACGCCGGCTTCTCTACCACCTTAGTTGGTGCGCAGATCATGTCGCTATTGGAGAACATCATTCAATATTCCTATGGTACAAAAACTCAAAGTATTGATGTGTTATTTGTGCTTTCTCCCTTCCAATCAAGGAAACCCAAATGGGGGGCAGCTTGCTACATGCCCCTCAGGAATGAGATCAGCCGTGAGATCAGCCAAGTCAAATTATCAGCTGGACAAACCCAATCCCACCCAGAAAACAATACAGAAGACAAGATATCAGTTGTTCCCCCCACTCACAGATGCCTGGACCCAACAAGATGCAATGCAGAGGTCACTCAGACTAAGAATTTAATGCAGCAGGAGATGCATTGCTAGAATTTGTATTATTCAAAGAAACAGGTTCATATTATATCTTAACTTGCTTCAACGAGAGAGACTAGCATTAGCACATTTACATCTTCCAGAAAGCTTGAATGAACTAGCGGCTTGGAAACAAAAGATCTACTTATTCAGGGACCACTGCTTAGGGCCTCTTTTCGTCTAATGGGACCCTTGGAGGGTCAAGCAGAGATGCAGAATCGTTGAAAAAGATATAATGCTGTAATATAGTTTTCTTACAAATAAAGTTGTAATGGCCCCTTTTATTACTTTAAAGGAACACTCTAGTCCTAGTTTCATTGGTGTCATACAATCACTACATGCAAATCAATACATGCATTCTTTGGTTATTGGATTCAGAGAATTTGTCTTTTCTCCTATTTTACCCTTCTCCTGTCTGCCTCTGCTTCGTGCACATTTGCTGTATTACCCCCCCTTAATTAATAAAGCCAATTCTGCATTAAGCTAGCATTCGTGTAATTAGATGCCTCAAGCCTCACTACTTTCAATAAAAATCTTACAATGCATATGCAGGAAGTGTACCTAAGTATGCTTCCTGCTTTCGGTACAGCCAGCTAGTGGAAGGTGGAAAGTGAGTGAACACAATAAAAGCATTGGAGTCACTGCATGGAGAGAACGTGATCCACACTCTTCCTAAAAGGATCAAATGCATTTCATTTTCCCATAAACGTCATGTTTCTTATAAATAGTAGTAATTGGTAGCATTATTTAAATTGATTCTTTAAATAATAGTGAAGCAAGAAAAGGAGCAGGTGCCTTACAAGTTAAGCACACAGAAGTGCCTAGAATCTCTGTGTGGAGTCCTGCTTCCTCTTATTCCCTTTCCCCTTCCCGGGAACAGGAGCAGCTGTTAGCCACGCCCCTTCCTCCTACTTTCCGCCCACTCTAGGTCTATCCTCATGCCTGGCTAACCCTGTCCCATGGCTAGCCTCACCCTTTTATAAAGCTTCTCCCCCAGAAAAGAGACTGTTCTGTGCATTCTACCCTGGGATGTGCACAGGTATCCATGTAAGGCAGAAGCATTTTTTGTGATGGGAGCAATGGAGACAGAAAAGAGGGAGAGAGTGAGGAGGAGAAAGAGAGAAGGATGTTAGGAGTAGAGGGAGATAGAGACAGAGAGAAGAGGAGGAAGGGTGATGAGCAGTTGAGAGAGAAAGAAAATATAGGAGACAGAAAAGGAGGGGTGAGGATAGGCATAGAGAAAAGCAGGAAGAGAAACACAAGAGAGTGGGGAGAAATGGGGGACAAAGAAGGCAAAGAGGGGAGGGAAGGGAGAAAATAAGGAGAGAAGGGGAAGAGGGGGTAGAGAGAGAAAAGGAGAGGAAAGAGCAATTAACCATAAAAGTATTGCCACACGCTGCAAAAATGAAAAACAAAAGATTTTTGGCAGGGGTGGGGTACTGCACAGAAAATCATTTTCTAGACTGAGTCTATGAAAACCACTTCCTGCTTTGACATTCTCAAGGTTAACTAGGTGTTACAACTGAGCATCATATCAACCTCAACCCCTCTCCTCGCCGGCAGCCTCCTTCAACTGCTTTATTCTCCTCACCCCTATAAAAGTGTCTGTTGTCTCCAGGCCCGGACTGGGACAAAAAATAGACTGAGCAGCCCATTTTTATTTATTTATTGTTAAAGCCCACACTTTATGTACCATCTTTGCATTTCCCCAAATCACTTAAACATTCATGATAGACACAAACACTTACTCACTCATTCACACAAATCATTAACACATACTCATTAATGCAGTCTCAAAAATGATTCAAGCAATTTATCCACACATGAATTCATTAATTCTCATACACATTCACACACTTCATCCACACATTTACTCATTCATTCTCGTACGCATTCACACTACCCCCTCTCCCCATCCCCTTCTTATCTGCCCCTTCTAACTATGTTCCCCCTTATCACTATGTACCCCCTCTCACTATCTACCACATCTACCCCTTTCTATCTAACCCCTCTCCCCCCTCTGCCCCTTCTCACTGCACCCTCCTCCTTTACCCTACTTACCTTGTTGCCGGGGTAAGTAGCAACTGCGACCGGGTCCGCCACTCTAGGGGGCTGGGCAGCCTCAACAAGGGCCGGCCTTAGGGGTGCGCGGCCGCACAGGGC
This sequence comes from Spea hammondii, assembly GCA_029215755.1. Taxonomy (NCBI): domain Eukaryota; kingdom Metazoa; phylum Chordata; class Amphibia; order Anura; family Pelobatidae; genus Spea; species Spea hammondii. The sequence goes on along the minus strand of JARDYJ010000001.1, from coordinate 176,375,811 downwards.
TTAAATTAAAACATCGGGGTTTTTTTGTTGTTGTTTTTTTAACTGTATTTAACATCCTCCATGTTAAATAAAGTTAAACAAACTTTATTTAACATGAAGGATGTTAAATAAAGTAAAAAATCCTGGTTGGGACTGCCCGGCCCCATAGAGTGGCGGACCCAGTCGCAGTTGCTGCGGGCTTAAGGGGCAGGTGCCCCTTATGCCCTGCATTAATGCGGCCGCATAGGCCCAGTCACTCCGGTCCTGACTGAGCCTATTTTAAGGTAGGGGCTTGGAGCTGCAGCTCCACCAGCCCCTACGTCAATCCGGCCCTGGGCCGCCCCCGCCCACCGGGAAAAGGCCCGGTGTGCCCGATGGCCAGTCCGGGCCTAGTTGTCTCCCACTTAGTAGTGACCACCTAATTTCCCAAAACCTCCAGATTGAGACAAGTGTTAAATAGGAAATAAAACATCCATGATAGTGGGCCTGGGCAGCAGGAACTGGCAGATCATAGTCATATGCAGCCCCGTGGGGCAGGACTGAATTTCCACAATATTATATATCATATCTATATTATATTGTCACCAATATGTATCTATCAATGAAGAATAACAGATGATATGATAGAATGAAAATTACAAAAAATATCTTGTGCACAAATTACAGGTTTGGCTTGCAGCTTTCTTAAACTACTCAGGAAAAGGTTTTACATTTTAAACAAGACAGTCAATGCCTAATTTTGTTGCGAATATTTTTGTGTGGACAAAAAACTGAATGTTTTGTTTAAAAATAAATTAGGAAAAATGTCTGCTTCAGTCCCTGTAATGACCATATATCATTGGGTCCGGTAGACTTGTGCATTCGGATATGTACAAACATTAACAAAATTTGCAAATTTTGTTAATTCGTACAAATGACTGAAAACAAGGAAGGGGTCCCAACAAAACAAACAAAAATTAAAGTGGAAGCTCCAAATTTTCATTTGGATTTCATTTTGTACACTCAGTCTCTGTCACGCTCTTTCATGGATCCCTACCTTCTCTTTACTTTTTGTCCCTGCTGTGTCACCCTGGTCTCCTGGAGCACTTCACAATCAGGGCGAAGACTCTATGCACACCATGGGGACAACCTCTCCCCTGGTCGGATGAATGGCGGTGAGGTTGTCCCTGTGTTGCTCGCCGAGGCTCCGCCATGATGCGGAAATGCTGCAAGAAGCCACAATAATGCAGACATATCCGTGGAGAAAGAGAAGCGAGTCAAGGAGGAGCAGAGCCAGACAGAGTGCTCCAAAAATTATAACTAGCCCATGAAAAATGGTCTGGTTGTTAGGTATGTTTGGGCTAAACAGATAATAATATAAAAAAAAAATCAAAAAAATATGTCATATTACCACTAATGAACTATCTTTAATATGACATTAGAATTATAGCATTAGCACAATGAAGGTGTTTTTGATTTCAATATGTTTACAAGAACACTACATTGTTTTTTTTAGTAAAGGAAATAATGTTTCATCCCTGATATCTGCCGTGTATAAACACCGCGTGCATTTTGCCTTGATGTGGTGCACACAGAGGGAATGAACATACAGTTTCCACTTTCATAGCTTAAAACCATGTAAACACACACACACACACAGCATGTTTCCTGGGACACGCACTTTCTTTTATGCACTTTGTGGTTTCTTTTGTTGTGTAATTTGTGCAAGAATCAAAATGAACAAAAACAGTTTTTGGCAGCCTATGGTCTCCGACAACAAAATATCTATTAAACAACATAACGTCTCTGCTTACTATGTTACTAATGTATATTTACAAAAAAATACATTAAGAAATGCACAGAAAATGCCAATTCTTGAACGTTATCATTTATCCTAAAAGAACAATGAATCCAAATATACTTTTTATATTATTTTATTTCATTTTTTAATAATAAAGCCCCCCCAAGTCCCTTGTTGTAGTTGTTTCTATAGCAACCATTATGTTTACTGGCATTCTATCCAGTTCACAGGCCTCCGTGCCAAAAACATACATGGCGAGGTAGTCATAGCTTCTTATTACGCAGCGTAACATTTACCGACCTTTGAATCTACCACATTATCATCTTAGCTGTTATAATATGGCAATGACTAAGGTCTATAATTACTTTAATCATTGAATGTAGATCTCGTTACCCTATTAGTCCAATAATGTCTGTACAACGCTTCTGTATTCCGCAAATGCATAGCATTATATTTTCATATGTTAGACCTCATTTGCTACTTAGATGCATAGTCTCCAACTGTACCTAGATCCCTTCAGGAAACAAGAAAATCTCCTAATATGGATGTGTTCCCTTATACAACTTAGAAAAATAAGGGCCAGACAGTTACTAAACATGACTACGGCAACACCAAGTGAGCCAATATTTCCAGAACCCAATAACCAAACAAAAGGCATTATGGAGATAAAAAGCAAGAATGTTGATTTAGTAAAACAGCACAAAACTGTTACACAACAACTGAAAACCTTATCTCTAAATAACCCTTCGTATTCCAGGAATATTCGCCCGTTCCCATATTAGTTTCCGTCAAATATTCATGTACGTTTTTTTACTTTGTATTTGTTTTTCTCTACGTTTTGGTTAACACAGGGTAAACGCTGTAACAGTTAGCAACAGCTTTAGTGCCAGGATTTTAAAGGTCCGTAAGAGCGACTCTATTGGCAGGGGGCTCCTCTGGCATCACCCAATGAATGGCAGCTGCCAGCGACCAATAGAGTCCGTCTTACGGACCTTTAAGTCCTGGCACCAAAGCCATTGGTCTCCCCAGGCCAAGTTGCTCAGAGATGTACCTTCCCTTGCCCCTTGTGAGGGGGACTAAAATCCCAGTTCCTTCCAGGCCAAGTTGCTCAGAGCGGTTGTCTCAGACAAGTGTAATCCATCGAAGTACACAGAAGTTTTTAAAATACTGTGCTGATTTAAGTTTCTTTCTTTAGGTGACATTCACTTTAATAGTGATCCTAGAACAATTGCAGCTGAGATGTCAGAACTAATCCACATTATATTTCAAGAGCTGTTTATTCAATTCATAATGGTCCAGTTTTTTACCATTCCTAATTTTATTTGCAAAATACAGAACTTTTTTTTCTATTTGCTATAGCAACCAAAATACACATAAGACATGAATGTTTAAATGTGTAAATTTCAGCAAATTCTGCAACTATCTTTTACACAATCAGATAATATTTTAACACAATTGGTAGAATCACAAATATATTTACAGAATGTGATCCTGTAACTGAACATTTCCCCAAATATAAATTGCAATTAAATGCTAAGACAAACCATTACTATCGAACAGACTTCAGCATATTTTTTCACATGTGCGTTTCCAAGACACCGATACAAGTTAGAAAGGTTTTTATGTGTTTTCTGACATCACCCGACAACCAATTATAAATATTGTTACAGTAATGCTATAGTATGGCTTGCTAAGCTTTTAGAGATATACCTGCCAAAACCACAGGATCTTATGGAAAGATTGCTCAAGATGTGTAATGTGTAATTAATACGTGTGATGGCAGTGAGTTGTGATGTGATAGGTGTGATGGCAGTGAGGTGTGATGTGATAGGTGTGAGGGAGTGAGGAGTTATGTGTTATAGGTGGGACCGAGTGAGGTGTAATGTGTTATAGGTGTGATAACAGTCATGTGTCGGAGTGTGAATATTAGTTAGCGTGGGTAGGGGCTGGAGGAACACTTGGCTTAACCTGTCCCTCTGGCCAGAAGGTGCCAACCCTCCACTGGAGCAGGGCTCACTATGAAAAGGACTAACCCCAGTTAGGCTTTTGAGGGAAGGAGAGTAGGAAAAAGTGGGCAAGCAGTGGGCAAATGTCACTTCTCCCGGCTAGGCATTTAAGACACTTGTCAACTTAAGAAAAGTTTTAGACCTGTCTATATGGTGTCTTGTAAGCAATCCATTACATCTAATACCAAATATATATCAAAATATGGTCCGAGCCTCGCATTTCCCACTTGTCTACATGGCTTCGGTTTGGGAATGCAGCCTAATTGTCGCTGTACACTGCAAAATCATACTCATTGTCAGCCCTAGGATTTCTTGGATCCTTGGTACAAAGCAAAAGAAGACACACTCACATGGTGCCTCATGAAGCAGAGTGTCAGGGTTCTCACCTACCCCCCTCCTACTTGCTTTCTGCTCAGTAAACAGGTACACACCTCCACCTGATCGCTCATTCATTGGCCAGCGCCTTTTTGCTGTGCTCTGGCTATTTAAGCTGCCAGGTTCAGTACCTCACTGCCCTTGTGTGGTTTCAGACCTCCTTGTGCATTCCTGCTGTTGCAGCTATTAATTCCGGATTGTGCTTTACATTTATTTTTGGTATTTTTCTATTATTTAATATAAGGTGTTTTTTTTATCAGCATCTCCTTTTTCCGTCTGGGTTTTTGGGCTCCCTGACACAGAGCCAGTTAGGGAGATCATCTACCTGCTATCTGGCTCAGTAGCATTTAAAAAAAAATAGGTGACAGACCTTCCCCCCTGGTGCTCAACACTGAAGCCTTGTGCACTGGGATGGAGCACTGAGACAGATGCCTGTATGAACAGACCTCACACTTCCACCACATAACTTCAGAAAGGTAAGAGATGGGGAGAAAGGGGAGACATAGTATAGAATACATAGTAAGAAAATAGAGAAAATATATTGGGGAGAGATAGAGAGAGAGAGAGGGAGAGAGAGAAGAGAAAGAGAATTAAAAAAAAAAACAGAAGAGATTGGAAGAAAATGGAAGAGAGTGGGAAGGGTGAGGTAATGAGAAAGAAGCGACATGGGGAAGTAGGGAGAAAGAATAAGAAAGGAGAGAGATGATGAATAAGGGAAGCGTTAGTGAGAAAGGGAAGAGATAATGAGGAGGAGGAAGAGGGATGGGGACAAAAGGGTGAAAGAGTGATTAAGAGAAAATGAAGAGATGATGAGAATATGATAACGGGGAGAGGTAGGGAGAAAAGGGGGAGATTTAAAGAAAGGAGAGATAAGAGAAAGGGGAGCAAAGATGATGATAGATAAAGCCAGAAGAGGAAGGGAAATAACAGAAAGGGGAGAAAAGGGACAGATAAAGAGAAAGGGTGGGAAGATAAAGAGAACAAACATAGGAGAGACAGAAAGGCGATAAAGACGACAAGAGAAAATGTGAAGAGGGTCAAAGGGAAGGGGAGAGATAAAGAGAAAGGAGAGAGGTAGGAAGAAACCGGGAGAGATAAACAGAAAGGAGAGCGATAAAAAGAAAAGGGATAGATAAAGATAAAAGGTAAAAATAGGGAGACAGGGGAAGGATTAAGAGAGAGGGGGAGAGATAGATGAGATAAAGAGGGTAATGAGAGAGGAGCATTAGACAGAAAAGGGCAGGGTAATGAGAAGGAAGAGAGATATGAGATAGGGGAGAACATATGAGGAAGGAATGGAGAGTTTGTGTTTTGAAAGTGTTTGTATGTTAGGGCAAGTATGTCTAAGGCAAGGGTGTCCAAGTTTTTTCTGCAGTGGGCCACTTCATCAGAATTGTATACGTGCGCGGGCTGCACTCATTTTTCACTGAGACAAAATATGGCCTTTAATAAAATATGCAGATTAAAATAAAGTAAATGACACAAAACCTTTACTTTTCCTCTCATTAAATTCTGGGATTTCTGGGCCTACAAATTCAGGATTCTGAATAAGTAAAAATAAAATAGTTCTATTCATTTTAGGGATGCACTAAAATGAAAATTCAAGACCAAAACCGAAAATTCAGGGTTCACTTAGCTGAAACTGAAAGTGACCCCCCACACACTTTTAATAAAAGTAAGTTACACACAAAAATTGTACAAAAAAATTATATATTATGATATATAACAGCAATCTCAGGCATACCCAGATTCCAGCATGTACTGGTTGGCTGGGCATTGTATTTATTGCCCAATTTTAGTGTGTAACCACGCTTTTATTAAAATTAACACACCACAATTGGACAAGTCATATTATGACTTGGCATGATAGGAGTGTGATTGCTAACAGCAAACACACTCTTTTTATACCCAGGCAACCAGTGAATGCTGGAACCAAGGCATGATGGGACTGTGATTGCTGTTAGCAGATTGCTGTTAGCAATCACACTCCTATCATCCCAAGTCAGCCAATACATGCTGGTACAGGGTGGCTGTAAGTGCAGACCCCATACTGCTGGCAGCATCAATACACAAGGGGGGCAGCTAGCCAGGTTTCAGCATGTACTGGCTGACTTGGCATGATAGGAGTGTGATTGCTAACAGCAATCACAGTCCCATCATGCCTAGGTTCCGGCACTTACACATCCATGCTATCACACAAACACACAAACTCATTCATTCACAGATTCATTCTCTCAATCAGACATACTCATTCACACAACCTCCCCCACCCCCTTACCTGCTCTACAGCTCTCGATGCCGCTCACAGACTTAAGAAGGGGGCGCCGCCTGCCTCGTTCTCCCCACAGAGGAAGCAGGACTGGAGCAGAGAATAGACCCTCCCACAAGTAAGCAGCAGGGCTCTTGTGATCCTGGCTGCCGATCTCACGCGGGCCGCACCTCGAGGTTCCGCGGGCCGCATTTGGCATGTTGGACGCCCCTGGTCTAAGGCAAGCTAGTCCCGTGGATGCAATCTGGGTGCTGGGCAATTTCTATGTGTGCAATCTGGGTGTCAGGGCTGCCCTTTGGGGTGTGCGGCCTGTGACCTATGCCTGCAATTTAGGGTTTTCAATGCGTTATTTATGTGACCCAAACCTTTAATGCTGAGTTTGCGTGTGACTTTCAGTCACCTGCAGTGCTATATTTCCATGTGTTATTTATTTACTCTATATCTGCAAATACAGGGTTTGTATGTCTTATTCAGTTGATCTATATTGCCGATGTTGCGTTTCCTTGTGCTGCTTATTTGATCTATACTTGAACTTCATCAGGGCTGAAGCTGCCACCATTTTTTTTAACCCCTACACGTGCAGAGTAGTGGCTGACAGTCTATGTGGCTGTGTGCGTGGCTGTGTGTATGTATATGTTTGTGTGTCTATAGAACTGTGCTTGCGTGACTGTGCATGTGGTCTGGTACGGGAGGAGGTCCATAGGTTACCAACGTTTGTGACGTCACTGTATCTCAATATTAAAGACTTTCCTGAGCTAACTTCTTTCAAATTGTATAGTATTTCTGATGCTAGCTGGTTCTGCAATGGTTAAGTCTTCTGTGGCAAATAACACGTAAACACTTGTGGTTTGTGCACAGCTAAATTAAACATTTGCTTCCTATTTCTGTTCTTTACCATCATTGGTTTGTTCGCAATTCCTCCTGACTGAGGTTAGTTTAAAAAGTGATCAATTTAAACATTTCTGTAAAAGCGAGACAGGGTGCTACTGGGGAGCGCATCGTCCGCAGCAGTCGCTGCTGTCATGAATTATATGGCTGCCGGAATTCTACTGCTAGCAATCCATTCAGCTCTTGGAGAGAGTGGAGCATCACCGTTTGGTAAGTATTAGTAATGTTATCATCACTATTTTATTATTATTATCATTAGTATTATTATCACTGTGATAATTATTTTATACAACTAGAATGGGCACAGTAGTCAAAATTCTTCAAAAAAGACACAAATATGTACATTAATAAAATGATTTTAAGGTTTTTAAGATAATTTACTGAGCAGTCCCTTTGAAAAGAGGGAGTAGGGGACCCTGAAAAAGTTTTTTGACCCCCTACATTATAAGTCACAGCATTTCAGACAAATGCTGTATATTTCTGTGTGTATATTCGAATGCTGTTGCCTATGACATTGTAGTGTTAGTAAACCAAAGCCTTAAGTGCATCGCTCCTTTATACATTTATGAATTTTATCATAAAATTATAATTGATGTATTACCTTTACCAGAACAAAATAATTAAATAGTTTTAACTTTTAACCCTCTTTTTGCAAACGGGAGGATCAAGGTATGAAATAGCAGCCTTATGGAGTTTGGTTTTCTAACAAATACTCTATACCTTGGGGTTATAAAAATATAATGCTCAGTGCGGAACGTTAGGTGAGCATTAAATGAGAGGAGAAAAAAACCTGATCAAATCACAGAAAAATAGAGTTGATGGTTTGTTAGGTTCTTATTATTCAAAAAAAGTTGGTATTTTAAGAGGAAGACAGAAAGGGAAATAGAGAGAACATGAAAGAGAGTGACAGATAAGGGAAGAGAATGAGAGTAATAGAATGTAAAAGAACTAGAGAAAGACAAGAGCAAAGAAAAGGGGCTAAAAGAGAATGAGGAAGAGCTGAAGAGGAAGAGAAAAAGAGAATCTTGTGATGGGGAGGGAGATATTTTTCCTTATCTCATAACGTACATTGCTGGTTGATGCCATTGATTATTTTATGCCATAACCTGAGTGATTGACTCCTCCAAGCCCGAGACTGTACAGTCACTGGCAGCGTCCACACGTACGATCAGATCCCAACTTCCAACAACGAGGATCCAATAACACATACGGACCTGGCCTGGCCAGCCCACAGCAACAAGACATACTATAAAAGTATTTTTAGTGGACAATTGTTCTTGAATCCAATTAAATAAATAAGGATTTATTATATGTTTGATAAGCAGGAGGAAATATAGTTAGTGCACCTTTAAAGTATTTAAACATGACATTCTCCAAATAATCAACACCATGGTTGCCAAATCTGCCCTACAATCCCCCCAAACACTCACGCATCACCTTTGACTTTCTAAAACTGTTCTTATTGTAGAATTCAACCTCAAGCCACCTGGAACTTCTTTTTTAGGTCAGTGCTTCTAATTTACCCCCCATGCTAACATGCAGAGGTGCTGCACTTGCTGTGTTACCGGTATCTGAGGACCATGATTGGGAAACTCTGACCTAGATGGATGTTGAGATATACAATAACCTTTTGCCTGTAACAGAGGGGGTTGTGCAATATTTGCTGTAGCAACCGACATAGATATTAAATCTAACAAAGAATCTATAGCCCACATCAAATTGGGGTACAATTATATACAATACATACACAATACTTCCCCCTTTTCATCTTCATGTATGCCGATATATTGCTTTGGACTACACTATAAGTTGTTTTATTGTTTTATGTTTTTCAATCATCTTTTTGTTCTATGAATTATGGAGAGTTTCTTCTTTAACAATGTAAAAGCAAATTCTGGATGTTTCTCTCCTGTACAACTTCAATATGAAACATAAAAACTCCAAATAAAAAATTATATCGAAAAAAAAAAAGTTACATTTGAAGGTTTGAAGATGTCTTAGAACAGCAGTATAAGTAGAGGAGCTGCACAGAGGACAGATGACACCAGGTTCATATCTCCTGAAGGCTCGCTTTCATCTTTAAGAGTATATGACATCATATTCCAGTGCCTCGACATGGGCCTTTGATGTGGCAGATTATGACCAAATTGTTTCCATAATCTGTGTAAACACAGTAAAGGGATTCAGGAACGCTTGGGATGTGCGTAAAGAACAATCGTGGAATAAAGAATGAATGATGCCATATGATGGCATGTTCACTGGTCATTAAACGTTCAGAGCCGTTATTAAGGAGGCTTTAATATCATATTCTATCAGCGCAGATTGATATATACAGAATGCAGGGTTATGGTTAAAATGGCTGGGCCAGTGAGCTTAGAACAGGTCAGTAATTATTTATTAATCAAAAGCTACCCTACTGTTTCTTAATGAATCCACCATTATCATACCTGTAAGTGTACAAGCGCTGTACATACATAATTAATACATCTAGCATAATTGTTTTACCAGTTTATATTAATTTTAGCGTGTGTACTAATCAGTAACGTGTCTCTCTTGGCACCACGAAGATGAAGAGAATGAAGAATTCAAGGCAGACTTTGAATGTGTCTCCACCGTGACACTACTACTTACTGAACTTACCTGCTATTTGCCGAACACGTTAGATGCGGATTCTGGAAATATTGATATTTATGTATGGTAAGGAATCATTTCATTTCGGAAGATTGTGTATTGCTTGGGTGATAAACACTGAGGACTTTGCAGAGCTCAGGAAAATGTGCTGCCAACTCGTGCACGACAAGTGTGGTGAGTTGCCCATCGAAGGCCAAGTTGCTTACCAACTAACGAACTCATTGCACCTGTATGTATTAGTTAAGGTTAAAGGATCCCCCAACATCACCACCGAAGCTCCCCCATTCCTCCCCCATTTAATCAGCAGAGGTACCCAGAAAGGTAGAAATGCAGAATTTGACAGCAGTTGATAACCATTTGGTTTATAACGTCACTGACCTTGGTCTTGTCTTAAAGTCAGGGCAGCCATATGCCTATCCCATCCTATGTTTGAATAACCGTATTAACCACTACCACTTCTGCTTGGAGTAAGAATTTGGTGCAACGAGGCAAAAAGGTGGAAATAAATTAATTTGGTAAAGGAATATGTAGTCATTTAGCCCAATTATTTATATAATGGAGGACAGGTCCATTAGACATAGAGTGCATCAAAATGGATATATTTTCACTTGTAAATTTGAGACCATCAATTACTTTTGTCTACAAATATTTAAATGCATCTAAGCAAATTACCTGCTGTAAAAAGTTGTAACATTCACCCGGCAAATGTGCACAAAATGTTAACATGCAGTATAATTGAGACAATTTTACCATTTCAATTCTGGTATATGTATATGTCATAACCAAGACATTTTTTTTTAGCAAATTCATACAGAACCACGAAAATAAGGCCAGACTCCCCATGAAATTCTGATCCATTCTCTCTCACGCTCTCTAAATGTTTCCCTACCTTCTCTGCCGGCCACTTCCACCAACTCCTCTCACTTTAGCATCTCCTTCTTCTTGATCTTCTATCTTTATTCTTCTCTCTTTCATCTTTTATCTTCTATCGTCGTCCGCATGTTCGCGGACATAAGCTGGTGCGAACTTCCACCAAAATAGCATTGCTTTCGGTGACGTCATCTCCCCAAGTCTCAATCGGGGGAGAGGACGTCACCGAAAGCATCAATATTTTAATTTCAAGTTATGTCCCTGGAGATGCAGACAAAGATAGAAGATAAAAGAGAAAGACAGAATTTAGAAGATGAAGAACAAGATGATGCGGTAGTGGCTGGCAGAAGTGGAAATGGCCCACAGAGTATGTGAGATTAAAACGCCGATTTCCATCTGAACTGAACAGGCAGGGAACCAGATTTGTTGCCCGAAAACTAATGGGTCAAAAACAAACAAAAAGTTGTCTGAATCATTTTTGGTCCATTTGCATATGTCTATTATGCAGTAATAATAAAGTTCTAAGTCATCTATACTTTTGATGTAGTGATAATAAGGATTGAATTATAAGGAGAGTCTCAACCACTCCAAGAATTTATTTTTAGTGAATGTGGTGTGGACGGCCTTTTTTAAAGCTGTGTTAAACATGGTTTTTACTCACACCAGTTAAACATGTAGCCCAAGGTATCCTCATCCTCCTTTGATAAGACCTTACTACAAAATAAAATATTAGCAATTAAATACATGGGTTGACCATTTCTATGATTTACACTAATTCCATACAGCAGAAAATAATGTGAAAGTTTCAGAAAACTACATTTATCACTATTTTGTTATCACACCTGTTTTGAGTCCATTCTATTCAAGAAGTCAAGTGGTCAATCAAGTGAACGTGAGATGGACTTTATTCTGCTACTGCAAACTCACATTTTTGCCAACATGCATGCATTAACAGACATTAAAGAGAGACTGAAGTTTAAAGTAGTGGATTCATTCATACAAAATATGAAGGTTTTAATGAAATATGTTTGATAAAAGTATAATTGCATAATTGTCCGTAATCACTGGTTCGGTATAAACCGTCATGGTCGTCATGCCCCATAGACCGCCTAGTAGTTTCCGTTTGGGATGTGTAATTGGGACATGATTCATGGCAGGAGGCAAGCTGGATATAGGTGCTGCTGCAGGGACTGTCTCACGCATTTGTTGCTGGGCACACTTAGTTGTAGGACTTACACGATATGTATGTTTTTGGAAGCCTGTCTACATTTTATTTTTCTTTCTAACAACATATTTTGCAGTGACAGTGAACAGCACATCGGTGACCAAAATGAACCATGCCCAAAGATGACGAGGACAGCAAATGGTTATAAATTAGCTGACATTGACGAAATCGGGGAATACACTGTTTGCGTTGGAAAGAATATGTGCAAGAATGTCAAAATAAAGGACATTGGTACGGCATTCCGTTCCCCAACCGTAACATTCCAGCTAGCGGAGCTGTACATTCTCATTGATATACTGTCTGAGCACCAGGTATCTTTAGTCTGTACTCCAACATGCTGCGATAGGCTAAGCTGCAATTGTTATATTAATATTATAATTATGACCCCCTCTTATTTATATAGCGCCAACAATTTACGCAGCGCTTCTTACAATACATATATTCAAGGGGATCTGAGAATTGGCATTAAGTGCTTGTAGTAGATACTCAGAGGTCCCAAATAGATTTATTCTGGAACAGCTGCAACAGGCCTTCTGCCCATAAAGAGTAAACATGCACCTCAAGCGCGTCGGGGCAAAGTGCTTGTTAGTAGGCTTTTCAATTCGGATTTTCACAATGCACCCCTTTCTTCCCATGATGATACTTGATTATCTATTAAGACCTCTCAAGATCAGTCTCCAATAGCCCAAAAATATCAACCCGTGCCCCAGCCTGATGGGTTGGGTTCATTGTCGTAAATGTATAATTCTGGCAGCTTACATCATTTCTACATATTTCGGTTAGTCGTGTGCGTTATTGTAGTGCTTTTCAAAATCTTTCAATTAAAATTCTCTTGTTTTCCTTTTTTTTTAATTTACAGTTCTGGCTGACCCTCCATTCAACTTAACTGTTGCTTACAATAAACAGGAGAATGAGTATAAAATTGCATTTAAAGAGCCTTATAGTAAAAAGGAAATATTAGGGGACAATTTACAGTATGAGATAATTCTGAGGAAGGAAGATGAGGAATGGCCAGTAAGTATAATTTTTGTCTGTTACATGTACATTTGCTTGATCTACTTCACTCTGCTTGTCTCATTTCAAGAAGCAAATCCATTTCTCATTCTTGACAAAGTGTGATGTCAGAGTAATACATCATCACTGGCTACTCTTACAGTACTCGGGTAGTCCATATGTGCAAGAATCGTAACTGTGATGTAAACTAAAAGAAACAATACCAAGTAACTATTCTTCTCTAACAACCTCAAGGACTTAAAATCCCTCTGCATTGAAAAATGTACACTAAGAATTAAGACACCCCCTGTAAACTAATGGTGTTATTATAAAGCGGTAACTAACCAGTTCAAAAAGGAACTTTTCCTCCTAATGAGAAGCGTCGATCAGATGTAAAATATCCTCTTTGGTTTATAATTCATATTAAATAGCATTTTTAAAAATGCATGTTTGTTTCGTAAGTAATAAAAACATAGAATATGACAACAGATAAGACCCACTTTTCCTGCTGTAAAAACTCAAGCAATAATCAGTCCTCGGTCTTGTCTTAGATTCATTAGCAAAATGTCAAGCCCATGGATGTTTACATTTATTTACTGTATCAGCCTCTGCCATTTCTGAGACATATGCATTGAATATATACAGTATATATATATATATATATATATATATATATATATATAAGGTCATGAGAACCTATACCATACTTTCTTAGGGGAGTGCTCTCCTCCTATTTCAAATTAACAAGCTACTCCAGAGGATGTATTTGTTACCTTTATGCAAAAGTTTTAAAAGGTACTTTTTCAGATTCTATTCAACACAATTTTAAAATCATCATGCTTTTAAATCTCATGTCTTCTGATTACAGGAGTGCAACCAAGAGGAAATACTTAAGAAGATGGTAAGTTAGTTCCTGGGAAAAAAAGTAAACCCTCTCTAAATTCTATGGTTTTACATGTGAGGACATAATAATCATCCGTTCCTCAGCAGGTCTAAAATTAGGCAAATACAACCTCAGATGAACAACAAACACATGACATATTATACTGTGTCATGATTTATTCAACAAAAATAAAGCCAAAATAGAGAAGCCATGTGTGAAAAACTAAGTACACCATTACTGCTTCTATAGGAATTAAGATGCTAAGTTGTTAATCAAATGCCCTTGATTGATCATCAGCAAGTGTGACCACCTCTATAAAAGCCAATGTTTTTATTTCAAGTTATTGGTGGTTTTACAAGCTTTTGAATCATACGGAGTACTTCGTTTTTTAACATATGGCTAATGGCTAATAACACACGTGTATAAAGCCGTGTCACTGCTCTGTGTCTGTGTCTCAAAGACAGGAGAGCAGGAATTGGTGCATCAATGGATTGTAGACCAGGATCTCACTGTGTTCTGCCTCGACTCAGAGTATCGCCACTTCCCTGTTATAATATGTCCGGCTTGGAGGAAAGAAGATAGAAGGGAGATGTAATAGAAACATTTAAATACTTAAAATGATTTAACAAAGTATAGGTTTATATCAAAGAAGGATATGTAATCAGGTGCTCCTTTCTATAATTTAGAACTAAAATGCTTCAGGTTAGAATCGGTTTTATCAATTGCCTTCTTTAATAGTAGCTGTTCATTATTATAGCCATGCCTAGAAATACTTTTTTTAATGAAATCTGTGAAGCAAGCTGTATTTTGCGGCAATGATCTCTGTTTGTCTAGTTAATGCACCCTTTTATTCCAATTTAGTGCATACAGACGCCTTACAATGAAGTGCTCATCCCGGGCAAAAAACTGGAATCCATGACAAAATATGCAGCAAAAGTTCGAACGAGGCCAAATAGAAGTTTTTTTAATGGTCCGTGGAGTTCATGGTGTGCAGCTTCCGTCTTTGAAACCAGCTCAACAAATACCCAGCAAGCCTCAGGTAAACTAAATTTGGCTTTTTATATTACATTTATTTATGGAGCACCAGCAGCTTCCGTGGCACTAATCTAATAGGGGAATAATACCATTTCAATTGAAAATAACATTAGCATGTGGTACAGCACATTAACACTAGGACAGAAGGAGAAGAGGGCTCTGCTCCTGCAAGCTTACGATCCACTTGAAGGTCTAGGGGGAACGAGAGAAAAGAAGGAAGGTGTGGAGAGGAGAGGAAGAAAATGTATTTTAAGAAACTATATTTTAGAAAAAACAGTGCTCGTTAGTAGATATTTTAGATACGGAAGGATGTATTCTTTCCGCAGGGTTACACATGACACATTTGAAATTCTCTTAAGAGCCTTATTCTGTCCCTGTAAACTGTACCATGCCAACCCAAACTGACACCTGTCAACATCTGCCAATCCAAAGATTCTTGGATAGTAACAACTATTCCAGCATTTTAGTTTTGTTTGATGATGGATACGATGTCGTGCAGATTAAACCCTTCATACGCTTTCTTTTCTTTATTGTAGATGGAAGAATTCTAATAACAATCTTGGTCATTACTGGCAGTGTAATTTTTATCATATTCATTATATCAATTATATTTTGGAAAAGGAGGTATGTACTTACAAAAGATATATATATATATATAATAATACCTTTTTTATTGGACTAACATTATTAGAATTATAATAAAACTTGCCTTTATTGTTTAACTATACACAAAAATATTCGGATCTCATGGATCTCAAACAATTGCACACACAACAAACATTTATCCAAAAAAAATTTAATTGTTAAATATGTGTGGCACAAATACTGGCACCCTTTTCATCAATAAACGGCGATGGTGTTCCTGTAATCTGTTGATAATTGGTAGAGTCCACGATGCCGTGTATCCAAACAAAATGTCCAGGTCCTATGGCAGAAAAATAGCTCAAAAACATTAAAGAGTTACCACCATATTTAACCGCGGGCATGAGGAGCTTTTCCATATGGCTACCTCTGTGTGCCCCAAACCCACCTCTTCTTACATTTTGTACTGATAGTGGAAATGGTTTTACCCATTGTGATGAATGGCTAAAGGAATCTGGCCTGTGTGTTACCCAATATTGATACCCCTATGAACAATTTCCACTAGTCACCCAAGTGTACTAAAAATGTAAAATATCAATGGGAATATAATTAAAATATATTTTTCTTATATGAATTCATAGGGGTGCCAATAACTCTGGCACACATATATTTAACATAAATAAATATTTACCAAGGGTTCCACTATTTGTGAAGGGCACAATATTATATATTATGTATTTTCTGTATTAATGAGACCTTCATACCCAAATATTTGGAATTACCAACATTAATGTATATACACAAACTTATAGACATAACTTCATATTAACATTGCTTTAATAGTATCTAGTTTTCTATCTGGTAACATTGCAGGACAATCACATTTTTATGATAAGATAAACATCAATACATGCCTTTTCCTTTACAGAATAAAACCACTGCTCTGGCCAGAAATTCCAGACCATAAGAAAACATTGGAAAAATTCAGCAAAAATGCAATCAAGGTTGGTCTTTTACTTGACAATGTGTTACAAAAAGTTACAGACCCATCACAGACAAACCCGCTAAAGAAGAATGCGTAGTAAGGCACTTTGTACGTACTTTAATATGCTTTCTTTAAAAAAAAAGTTTAAAGAAACCTCTGAGCTCATTAAAGTGCGTTTGATGGCCGGAGTGTTTCTTAACTTCATCTTAATGTAAAGTGGATTCACCTGTGGATTTTAAATTTGCCTAGAATTGCCATCTCTGCTTGGCACAGACAAGCAGCTATCAGAAGACAATTATCTCTTTATTGAAGACTATAAATTGTTTGGTGGGACTACCCACAGGTCCTGAACCACCAACACAAATATATGTTTCTGAGGAGCGGACAACTCAAACCAATTCACAAGGGTGATGCCTAAACTGTTCATGCAGTCAAGTATTGGTTTACATGCTTAATGTAGAGAGCAACACATGTGTTGTTTACGTGAAACCAAACATACATAAATAATCCTTTCAGCATTATAGAGCGATAATGACCGTATGCTTTTCTTTAATGTATCACTGTTTAATATATTAACCGTTATTTACCTTCTGTTTTAACTTTGAATTTCTACTTTAATGTCTAGCAGCACTACATAACTTTCAACCCAGATCTTTATGAGGATACGGTCATTAATAGAGTGGAGAATATTAAAGTAAAAGAGTTAGAGGAAGAACCTATCAATTCGCCTCCAGGTGAAGAAGAGACATTTTTTCCATGTCATACCGAAGACATACAATCTGGAAACGATTCTCGTGTTACAGCTTGTGAGACCTCCCAACTACCAACTGCGAAGACCAAAGTGCTCTTCTCGGAGAATGATGGAACGCAGCGTAACGTTCCCTTGGATCACATACCTGACGTGGAGACACACAGGGCCATTCCTGCCGCTACTCCTGATGTCTCACAAACCTGTGCAGGAGGTATTGACCGCTGCAATCCCCGGGATAGTATTTCCACAGCATTGTCACCTCACACGATGGAAAACCGTCTTTCATCAGATGATGCAAGAGAGACACCTGGTGGATTCAAAGTGTTTCCCTGGGAAGAAGCCTACGTTGCAATGTCTGCATTTAAGACACCCGTCAGCTCTGCCAACTAACTTGTGAATGTCCAGGCACCTCGCTTCTTTTCAAGCATGTCATATGACAGCATGGCGAGGTGGTCCTTTGGTGTAAGAACAAACCTTCTACTAATAATTATCAAATAACAGATGGAATAAGTATCTTGTGATAATACCTTTTTTTATTGGACTAACAGAATTTTGGAACGACAAGCTTTCGGGAGCTCTTCACCCTTTCTCAATTCTAAAACATTTCTCTTGACACCGCTGGACTCATACGGCTACAACCTCTACTCTACTACTAATAATTATGGAATATTCTAGGAATAGAATCATAGGGCATTGAATTGCATGTTGTAATCGCCTTATTCCTGTGTTGATTCAGTAGTCAAGATAAATAGGCAATAAGAAAATTTGTATATACTATAGACAAAGGCTTTCCACATAAGGTAAAAATAATATTCACAAGGAATTTTGTTTGAAGCCAGCCTGGGAACTTTATAGGCTGAGCGCAACGCTCCATGGGAATTCAAGCTTGGGTATATCCACCTATGGTCCACCCTACCAGGCCTCTCAACCACAAGCTTTCAGCCTCTTTGTATGCAGTAGTTAACAGTCAGACATCATAGAACCACTTACCCTATTAGGGGGCAATTAGCCATGTGTATACCCCTGCTGTTTCAGGCAAATCAGTGTCAGAATATTGAGTCTCCTAGAATTACATATTTATCAACACCTCACAATCCCACAACACAAGCTTCCCAAAGGCGGACGTACTACAGCCTGCCTCCTGCTGCTCATCGCCAACCACTGAGCCTCATCAGGCAAGTCAGTGGTAGGCTCAAACATGTCACTTGAAGAACAGTCGTCGCTTCTGGTTGATCTATCGTCCTACACCTGTCCAGTCAGTGTGAAAGTAGTTTCTTCTAAGAAGCCCTTTAAGTAGTCTCGGTTCCTCCCCACTAGTGCCCAATCAGGGAGCAGGTTAGCTTTACCCCAGTGCTATTCTCATTGCATCTTTGGATCATGCACCAGTGGCTACAACCACAAATTTCTCTTATTTCTTGTGGTTCACGCACCTATTTAAGTTTAGTTTATGGACAGTTGGCATGCCCATTCACCATGCTACACAGTCTTCTTTCGAAGAGCTTCTACTGTAATGATTAAATCTTTACTGGATCCTCCAGATGAATCAATACAAGGGAGACCGACAAAAGATAAACTAAGAACACCTTCTCTCTCGGCAACCACTTCCTCTAGTGTCTGATCCCACCGGTTTGTTTGGCATCTAGACTTCATGTGGATCTCCAGCCATACTAAAATGTAAGGTTGGACAGTAGCATGGGATCCCTAGGGATTGTTCAAGCCATTAGGATTAGAATGGGACTGCACGGGTTCATGGGTTACAAGACTAGTCAGTGGTCGGTACAGGGTCCAAAGCTGTAAGCCTAGACAGAGGTGAGATCAAACAAATCAACAGGACGGGTTCATAAATAGTAGACAAACCAAAGCAGTAGAGACAAAGAAGTTGGGAAACTAAAAGAAATGCTACCAGTGATCTGTGTGTTCGCAGACAATGGAAATATGAGTTTCAGCGGGGAATGGTAAATATGAGCACCATTAGAATAGTGATTACTTTTGGTTCTAGGTAAAGAGAAGTCCCCCACCCCAGTTGTAGCCCATTATCGCAGACCTGGACTAAGCTGTGACATTATATAAACGAGGTGACAGGGACAGCCTGGGTTACATGAAATAGTGTATGGGGATTGTCGCTTCAAGACTTATTGTAAAATTCCAATTGACTACTATGCTGCTTTGTTAATATCTACCTATGTATCAGTATACATATACATTTTAATTGTAAATAGATATACAACTATGGATCCATGGTTACTATATATTTGATAAGAGACAAATCGCACCCTGAATTGGGTTGATTTTCCATTTTGTTTAATTCTGTTTATGAAGTGTATGACGCAGACATTTACCCATATTTCGTACTGCCAACCTAATGAATGGTGAATGAATGTATTTTACAATACTACTATCTGATGTTTGCTTTAAGTAAGGATGTATCTGTAAATACTTAAGGCGTTCATGACTGCTATTTTGCAACATTTACACTCATATACATGTCAGCTACTATTAATCATTAATCTTTTCTGCATTCACATGTATAATAAAGAAATAAAGAATTACAGAAACACAATGTGGTTTAACTTGAATGTGCATTGATGGAGTCATAATTAATTAATAATAATACCTAGGGTGGTATATGGGGGGATGGCTGGCCATTACAGATTTTCCCAAATAGTAGACCTACTGTCTCCTTTAGAACCGAAAAACAGAAAGAAGTACAGGTATGAATTAGGTGAAACGAGGAATTGGTAAGGGGATTAATTAATTGATAATTATTGAAAGGGACAGTAAAGCCTGAAGACCAAAATAATAGTTCATTACTAAGAAGGATCTGTTGGAATCCAAATGTTACTTCATTATATCTATAATTAAAGACAATAACTGATTTACGCAATATGCTTTATGCTCTGCTATTTATTCTCAAATTGAAGAAGTCTTAAAGTAGTAGTTCCCCGGGCCAAGTTTTCGGTTATCTTTATCTGACCGAAACGGCAGAAAGATCTAAAGTTGTCACTGTTGTTCAGATTGTCTGGATGTAGAAGATTGTGGCCTCAGTGAAAGACACTAAATGCATGAGGAATAAAGGAATTAGGTCAACGAATATAAAGGAAATATTTTAATATAAAAAGATAATTTAAATGCATGATTAAATAATTATAAACATTAACACACATGCAAAAACCCTGTGTTTAAAATATCCATACAAATGACAAGGCACATATAGGAAAAAGACACAATTTGTAATGTTTTAAAGTTGGAATCATTGGGTTTTTGTAAAATCTGGCTTGCTACAGACATTGCAGATAAGGGAATTTTAGTTCAACAACAGGAGTAGTTAGTCTGCCATACCAGCACTGGGCTCTTAGCCTCCTTAACTCATAAGCATGTTATTTTGGGGCAATAAATAATAGTTATGTTTGGCATCAGTGTGATTCTGCTAGCGCAGGTGCTGGATCTCTATGTGATCAGGTGTATATGTGTGTTGGCTAACATCAGCTGTTCAGCGGGAATCACTTAAGTTTGATTATACGTTCCATACGTTGTGTGTTTTATAATCTAGCATTCTCCTGAATTGAACAGGTGTATATATATATATATACAGGATGTGTATATATATATATATATATATATATATATATATATATATAAAACAGCCTCCACTCTTTTGAGATTGCCTTCCACAACATTTTGGAATGCATCTGTGGGAATTTGTGTCCATTCAGCCAAAAGAGCATTTATGGGGTCAGGCACTGATGTTGGACGAGACGGCCTGGCTTGCAATGGGAATTCCAATTCATACCTAAGGTGTTGAGGACACTTGAGTTTCTCCGCACCAAACTCGCCAAACCATTTCTTTATAGACAGGGGCTCAGTCATCCTGGAACAGGGAAAGAAAAACTACCCAAACCGGCGTCACAAAGTAACTAACAATGATATCATTTACATTGGACCAAGGTTTCAGCACTTTAATTGTAATGGGTGCCCGATGAAGGTCTGACGTTAGTCTTTTTATGACTGATAAATCGGTTTATAAATGTAGGCAGCTGATGATTTTTTAATATGTAATTAGTGTCTAATTAAAGGCTCGTTGGACGCTAGGTTGTATTAGCCCTGCACATTATTGCAGCTTTGATGGGACATCCTTTGGGTAACGCAGCTCATCTGTGTGTTAATTCTGTCTTTAGGGGCACTAGGCGCCTTTAATGAACTATTTGTGCTTTGGCTGTGATCAGGGCTTTTGTTTGCTTCTCATTGTCTTGTTCAATCGATTACTTTTATTAATTTAATGTATCACAGCTTGCCCTCTTTAATTAATTTAATGTAACAGTCGTACGCTCTTTCAATACTTTCTTTGTGTGATTTGGTAACTTTTAAGGTGTTGTTTCAGTAAAACAAAATTTTATATGCGCCCTTTAGCATGTTAAGCAAATACCAGCCTTAGCACATTGGACATTTTATTCTATGGCAACAACCTCTCAGTACCTACATTTGTGTCATGTGACTATTAAGTGTTGCATTTAAATGCTGCATTTAGTTTAAAAAGATAATAATTTTCAGAACCATGTTTTTTACATAAGGCACCGTTCATACACGCATGGTTAGAGAACAGCTCACTTAAATATTCCCTGAAGTATATATAATTATGATCATTAACTTAGATTTACTAAGCGTTAACCTATTTCACAGCGCTAAATATGGGGTGATTAACAATGCAAATGATGTTTTCTGTTTGTATTTTTGCTGCTAAAACAATTTTGTTACAAATCTCTCTATTTTCATGGCTTAATTATTAATGAATCCTACTAAGATCCTGTGGGAAGTATCAAATAGAAGAAAATAAACTTCAAAATCACGTTTACAGCATAATCATCTTCCTGTCCTAGCGGCGGATTATGGGTACAATTGCATGTTTTTAAACCTTCAGGTGAAATGATCAGAATTTGCATTATAAAGTGACGTTTTACTAAAGGGGCACTCCGGCCATCATATCCGAGTTTATGGCAAACGCACGGGCATTGGGTGGGACGCGCAGAATCCAACAAGACCCCTGTGTTCCTTTTGATTTCAATGGGTGCAACAATGATTAGGAACAGGGCCAGCCCAAGGCACAATGCCGCCTGGGGTGAATTTTAAAATGCCGCCCCCCCATTATCTACCCTTCCTCTCCCTCCGTCCCTGCCGCCCCCCCTTATCTACACTTCCTCTCCCTCCGTCCCTGCCCCCCATTATCTACCCTTCCATACCCCCCCCCCCCCTGTACTTACCTTTCAGCAGTCCTGCGGCAAGTCTCCCTGTTCGGCACTCAGCATTACAAGCCGGCACCGAGACCGAACAGGGAGACTCGCCGCAGAGGAGAGAGAGAGGGGCGCCGAGCGGGTACTGACAGCTTGGTAAGCGAAAACCACTCGGCGCCCCTTTCTCTCTCTTTCGCTTTAAAAAAAAAAGGGTTTGGGGCCGCAAAGTGCCGCCCCTTCAAAAGTGCCGCCTGGAGCGGTTGCCCCACTCGGCTCCATTGTCGGGCCGGCCCTGATTAGGAATGTACTTTGTAAGCACTTTCATATGCATTGATTGTGTTGGGGGCTCCTTGGGTCCCTGGTGGTCCCAGTTAAAAATGTAAGAGCTCACAAACTATATCTTTATATATTTATCTTCTATATCTCAGCAAATACACTCACGATGATTATATTGTTGGAATGTATTTGGCATCCCACCCCAAAAGATCACTGACGCCACTGCCTTTATCAATAGTGCGTGCATTCATATTCTATCTGAAAGGTAAAATATCTAACGTATAAAAAGAGACAAGAATGCTTTATCTTTGAAGTTCAGGTTACATTATACAAGTCTAGAATCCCTAAACTAAGACACACGTTAACCTCGCCTGCACTAAAACTGTAATTGAATACACTTCAAAGACCACATTTTGGGCTATTTGATGTGTTTCTTGTACTGCGGACATGATGGATATGATTCATTTTTTTTCCAAACAACTAAAAAAAAAACCCAAAACATTAAAAACATAAAATATTATATCTAAAATATACACGTTTCACAATTTCCAGGCACTCTTCATCATAAGTATAAAGTAGGCATCGCTGTCGATAGAAGCACTAACTCCAGAATAGTAATTCAGGAATTCATCTTTCGTAACCTGAAAAGAGAAATGTTAAAAAAACAGAGTTAATGTGGAAAGTTTTAGCCACACGCAGAGAAAGTTGTTGTAGAAGCCATGCCAATTCTGGCGTATAATCTTTACTATTCCGGTGGCTACCCCTGATCCAAAACCCAAGAAGATGATAAGACAAACCACATGCATAATGACATCATAATAATGCAATTAAAGTTTTTAGCATATTAAAAGGGTACATCCACAAGCCATTAGAGTAAGAAAAAGGTTAGTGATTATTAAGCAACATCTGTAAAGAATAAAAAATGTTATTGTAATCTAAATTTAATATATAACTGTTATTCCATTGTTTTGCTCATGATAACAGAAACCCCCTAAGTCTTTGGGGTCAATATAAGTGTTTTTGCTTTTTACTTTACTGACGGGATGGTAGATAAGTGGAACAGCTTCCCATTAGAAGTGGTAGAGGCTAATACAGCGAGGGCATTTAAACATGCATGGGACAGGCATTAAGCGAAAATGGATCGAAGACAAGATCAAGGGCTGATTAAGGTCTGAAAAGTCAGGAAAAAACATCAGATTAGGTGGGCAAAATGTTATTCTCTGCCATAAATTATATGCTTTTCCCAGACACAGAAAACCATGGAGGGTATATTAAGTAGTGTAACGTATGTGATTATTACGAGGAATGCATATACATTTTAGTTACAAAAAGGCTCCGATGCATTATCGCACATGATCTTTTAAAGGTTTGTAAATATGCCCCTTATGTTTAACTTAATTTACTACCTGCGAGTTTGACAGTCTGGGAGAACGCAATACTCCACATAAGTAAAAAGGTTAAAAGTTTACATAGAGCCTACGAGGCGTGAAAACGGGTACCAAACGGTGAAAAAGCCAATGTTAACCCCGGAACGTGTTGATCAGCTGTAAATGGGCATCACAGCACCCGGGGCGCCATCGCTTACACAACGTCCCACTGAAAGTTATTGCAAAAACAGATGTTACGTTCTACTGGAGTATGAGAATTAGAGACATATTCATTGTTAATTGTGAAGACGTTAGTAGGATTCGTTAGTGGTTATTTGTCTAATAAACAAAAATGTGCAAGTGTTATTGTTAGGTTAATTCCAAAAATGAAACGGAAGAAATGCAGGCAGATGGCAGGTGATGCTCGAGGTTTTCGGTGGCTGGGTAATTGGAGTTATTATTCTAGCGTTGACCTCAGAGCAGATGATTAAGTTATTCACAATATTCAAATGCTAATAAAAATGGTGAAATGGCATTGGGGAATTCTACTCTTTCAAGATGTCTAAACAGGATTGTGGCAGATCAGTTATGTCCCCTGCTGTCTAAAACGGAACTTCTCATCTCCTCTCCATTCTCATCCATCAATGAACTATCCCTTACTGTGATTAACTCGTCTCAGACATGCTGTATTGGCATTACCTTTTTTCATTCCTTTCTCCTTCATTCCTCTCATTCAGGCACTTGCTAAATCCTGCCAATTTCACTTATATGAGACTTTTTTTAAACCCTTTATTAGGCAAGATGCCACCAGAATGCTAATTTATGTCCTAACCATTTGCTGGCTTGACTACCATAAAACTCTCTAATCTGGAACCCCCACTTCCCAACTGCAAACTATATTGCGTGCCTCAGCCAGAACACTTTTTTCCTGGACTTGGGCTGCCAATTGTCACCAATACTAGACCTACATCAATTCCCTTACATTAAAATACATCCCTCAGCTCCACTACCGAAATACATCTTTCTTTAACTTGCATCACACCTTCCCTCCCGCTTGTAAGATTTTAGTAGGGCTGCACTCTTTCCTAGCCTCTAATACTTAACCATGCCCTGAAAACATGCCTTTCGTATTGAAGCCGGCCAGATCACTAATCCGTATGGCCCTCCACACCTTCTTGTCTATGCTTGCTTATAATATTGCACGGACAGCCAATTGTACAGCGCAGTAAAACCTTATGGCCCAATATGAATAAAAGATAACAACAGGGCTTTGGATTTTGGTTCTCATAACTGTATTACGTTGTAAATATTCAGACGCTTTGAATAATATTTTATTTTAGGTAATTACAGATAAACCTCCCAACGCGTTTTGCAATAAACATGTCAATTTACCTATCCTAAGCCACATGCTACCCCTTTTCTGTTATACTTGAGGTTGTATTCAGGATAGTTGAAACAACTATTGGTAGTTATTCTCGCCCATTATGGACTGAACACAATCCCGTGGGATTGATCTAATGTGGATCCAGTCTCCACGCTTTACCACTGGAGTTCTTTCTGGCTCTCTCTTTTGAATGGTTGGCCCTCATCCCCAAAGCTGTTAGACTTGCTATGTCAGCAAACTATAAAGTGGTGAAAATTACATTTCCATCTATGTGTATCTCAATAAGTATTTGGGGCAATTGTGGGTGAAATCTGCCTGCATTTCAGACCATACATTTATTATCATATAACGTCAAAACAGCTTGCCGTATATATTAATTCCTACACTTAAAGCTTCCAGGCATTTTTCATCATGGTGATGAAGTAAACATCAGTATCAATGGATGCGCTCACGCCGGCATAGTAGTTAGTGAATTCCTCTGGTGTGACCTGTTACGGTAAAGAGTAGAAGAGTGAACTTTGTGTAAATGCATGTAAATTCCACAGAAAAAACTACACGCTGGGGGGGAAAAAACTGTAGGAGTAAAATGTGTTAATCAACAATTAATAATATGACAAAAGCAGGAAATAAATCACAATGTTATTTAATGTCAGCCAACTGAATAAAAAAAAGGCAGACTTTACATTAATAAACATTTTAGAAATACTTTATATTACTAATAATATTATGCACCATCAACTAATTTCTCTAAACAGTCTAGCGACATTTTGAACCTATCTTTAAACATGTTTAAATGTCGTGAAATTGTTTTCAGTTATAGCGTATTTGTAGTTGTTTCATTTGTTTGTTTGTTTTTTTAAATTGCTGGTTTTTAAGCGTATGATGCAACATACTCACACATAAACATACAGAAATACATTACTGTTTGGGGTCACTTAGCTGTTTTTATGGAAAACAAGGACATTTCTAGCTGTAACATAATTACAAAATGGTTTTCTAACCATCAATTATCCTTTTAAACTTGAACTTGGATTAGCGAACACAACGTGCCGTTGGAACACAAGAGTGATGGGAGTGATAAAGGGCCATTGGAACACAGGAGTGATGGGAGTGATAAAGGGCCATTGGAACACAGGCGTGATGGGAGTGATAAAGGGCCACTGGAACACAGGAGTGATGGGAGTGATAAAGGGGTCACTGGAACACAGGAGTGATGGGAGTGATAAAGGGCCATTGGAACACAGGAGTGATGGGAGTGATAAAGGGGCCATTGGAACACAGGAGTGATGGGAGTTATAAAGGGCCATTGGAGCACAGGAGTGATGGGAGTGATAAAGGGCCTCTGTACGCCTATGAAGAGATTTCATTGAAAATCACCCATTTCCAGCTGCAATAGTCATTTACAACATTAACCCCGTCTGCGCTGGGTTTCTGAGCCATTTCATGTTATTTTAATGGACATAGGTTGCTTTTTCCAAAACCAATGGAATTTGTGCCTCCAAGTGCTTGAATGGTAGTGGATATTGATGTGTTCTACATACTTTTGGAATAATTCAGATTGATAAGGTTTACTATATGGTATGATACCTATATGGGTTCTTTTCCTAGGTAATTTAGTCCTACAATAAATAATACACACCCCAGATAAGCAGGTTTTCAGGGATTTTTGTTTGATTTTTAGCTTCTGCTCCAATGTAAAATGTAGCAAATGAATTTCACAGATGAATCACATACCTGACCATCCTTTTCGTAAGGAGAGTCGAAGTTATCAAGAAAACTCCTAAAAACTTGGTCTTCCGTCCACTCCCCGTTCTGATATTTTGGGTGGTATTTTGCGTTGTATACTCCGCGTAAGTCTTCGATCGTGACCACGCCATCTCCACTTTTGTCCAGCTTCCTGAATGCCTGCATGATCATTTCTTTCCTTGCATTGGACATGGGCGGCTAGGACAAAAAGGATCCCATATCAATGACCAGAGCTGGAAGCTATTTAACTAGAATGTAACAAATTTTCTTTCTACTATAGTGTGCATTAGTAATCATAGCATGACGGCTCTGTGGTGTGCCTTTGCATAGTAGCGAGATGTCTATGCAACGTGTACAATGAGGAAAATGAAGACAACTCCAAGACATGAATTGAATTAGTTTTGGAAACACTATGAAAAGGAGTAGAGACTCCAGAGGGTCTCTCTAGGTACCTCTCATGACATCCCCCCTGCTGGCTAAGATATTAGGATTAGGAACGCCAGGCTGTAGAGCTATAGGATTGTGTGATAAACTGCAGTGAGGATAAAAATGAGAAGCGTTAAAAAAATATATTTTTACAAATAGTTAACTTAAAAATTTTGGAAAATTACAATATGACATAAAAAAAAATAATATATATATATATATATATATATCACCATGACATCATAAGGGGAACTGTTGATTACAAGAGAGATTCCGTAGGTACATAAAAATCCCAAGGGATTTAAATTATATAAAAAAAACTATATAGGTCAAGGGTGAACCTATGTGTTAGTGGTGTGAGAGCGAGAGATGGGGTGGAGTGTGTGTGAATGTGTGCATGGTGTGGTAGAGCGACTTCGCATTGTGTGTTTTAATTAGAGGGTTGGCAATGCTCTGAAGAAATACTGTCCCAACCAACCCTAGGCTCACACCTACTCCAAAACATAAAAACTATATGTAAATGGATTAGTATTATGCTTGGGTTGTCCCTGCATAAAGCATAATTCCATTTTTGAAGTAATCTTACCAAATTTATTATTTATTAGCTGTAGCCATCTCAAGCGATAATAAAACGGACGTCTAAAAACAATGAGCAGAGACAAATGTGATGTTGCAAAAATAAAAAAGACCAGACTGGAATTAACTAAAAGGAAAAAAAAATAAAACAACCTTTTTATTAAATAGTAGAGGGGCCATCAGCAAAACAATTTCTTATGTAAAATAAAGCGACTTACTCGTAACGTGACAAGGAATTCATCAAAATCTATTGTTCCACTTCCATCTTTGTCAAATTTGGAAAAAAGCTGCTGTGCTTCAGTTTTATCAATCATCACACCGTAATCATTTAGTCCTTTAACAAACTCTTTAAAATCAAGGGTTCTGCTGTTATCATCGTCCATGATCCGGAACACTCTGCAGAAAAAAAACCACAAAATTGTAGGTCAGTTCCTGTACTTGACACATTGTATAGTTACGCAATATTGCGTTTGATGTACACATTCTGATTTTGCTTGACTTCCTTCTTAAAAACTGCTTGCGCAGGTAGAACACTGGAAGGACCAGACGTCTGCCGGAAGACCAGGAGAAGAGATGTCTCACAAAGTATTATGTGGCTCAAATAAATGGGGATACATTGTAATTGTTTATTTTCTGCAAGTAATTCTCATTTGCTCCTATTGCCTATTGCCAAAATGGCCAGTTGTTGCCAGCTCCTCTGGAGCTCTTTGATTTCTTATTATCCTGTCACTTGAAGCCCATCTTAACCCCTTCAATCCCAGGGGTTTTGGGTACCTCAAAGCCCAGAGCAATTTTGCCATTTTTGGGGTATGTCGGTTTAGCGATGATTCTCTTTTCCTGTGAATAGTGTACCCATATAAACCATATATTGTTTTTTCAATGAGAGATAGAGCTTTCGTTTGATACCATAGTTGGATGATTAGCTGAAAATGTAGAATGAGAAATTTAGTAAAAACTAGCGAAGATTAGAAAAATAAACTAATTTTTTTTTACATTTTCCCTCTGAATCCTCACAAAATTAGGTAAAGTGATGGAAAATCCCCCCCAAGTTTATCAATTCTGGTGTCCTGATTTCAGAAATACCTAATTTATATAGATTTTCCAGACTTTCCCAGCACCAGGGAGCATACTATTAGGTGTACAATTTTGTATAATTTTTATGCCTATGGCTTAACGGGTTTGGGGGTTGTGAACAGGGGCAGGAGGGTTATACTGGCTAGATGTTATGCTAGGGCAATGGGAAGTAAGGTTTTTTTAAGAATTTTTTTATTATCTTTTTTTATATATTTTTTTTTTATTTTAATTTTTTTTACATTTTTTGTATTTTTTATATTATTTTTTTTACACAGTAATGGTTAGAGGTCCTCCTAGGGACCTCCTGAACATGCCAGTGATGTCACAGTGACATCACAGCTCACATTATAATTTTTTTTAGTATTATTTATATTATTTTTTTAATGATTTATTTAATATTATTTTTAAATGCCTAACGTTTTTGGTTTTTTTCAGCTTTTCTGTTACAGGACGGGAGGGGGAGTGAGAGAGATGGTTTCTCACTCCCCTCCCCGCGATCCCCCTGCACCGATCACACTGTGATCTCTATGCGGGTCCTCACAGACCTGCATAGAGATCACAGCGTCTCTGTGCCTCATTGGAGGGCAGGATATCCCCGCAGTGACGCAACCCGGAAGGGAATGCCCGATCGCGCAGTTTACCGGTAACAGCTTACCGGCTTTCATTCCGGAAGCTGTTACAGGCGATCGGACAGCAGACAACAGCCTGGTCTCCCGTGCAGCGGCAGGATGTGTCCCTGACGCTGCACGAAGGGCTGGACGTACCGGGACGTCCATAGGGGTTTCTTTGTGGGCGTTTTTTGGACGTCCCGGTACGTCTATAGGGGATTGAAGGGGTTAAATCATATGCTGTTTCTTGCGGTGTTCTCTTGTGTTGCCTTTGGTCTTCTGTTTGTATTGTTTTCTGGTCTATGGCTTCTATATAAGGTTCTCCAGTTCTGACATTTATTCAGTCCAGCCAAGTCCTTGCATGTTCTACTCTGTATCGTGCGTACTGGACACTGCAGAACAGCTGAAAATAAACTTCATATTATTAAAGGCTGTGTATATGTTGGAATAGTATTTATGTAGCCATGTAGCACATTGGACTGACCGTTGACATTTTCCACTCGGCTGTATTTGCACGGGACTGAAGAGTGTGAGAAAGAAGAATATGGTGGGTAAGCCTGGTGGAGGAGAGGCAAATAGAAGCGGCAGGATCCAGATAAGTGGATAAGGGGGAACGGAGGAGAGGATGGTATCAAGAAGCAGCATGATCAAGAGAGAGCAAAGGTGCGCAGAACAAAGACGACAGAAAGAAAGAAATGGCAGGATGGAAGAGAAAGCTAAAACTGGTCAGAAAAAGAAGATAAAATGCACATTATTATTAATTTGGATAATTCTGTTCATTGTCTCTGGGATTTTTAGAGATGTGTGAGAAATATAATTTGTCAGACCATCATTAAATCTATATGTATAAATCCACATGCCCTTTATGTGTATTATCCTACCTGCCCAAACCTTTGATGCCAGCTGAACCCCTGGAAAGGCATTGCAGACGCAGCTTCTCAATGGGATCTGTGCATGTAGCGAGATTCTTTTTTGCCTGCATGGCCATCTCTCGGTCATGCCTTGCGGTGCCTGCCATCTGGAAAAAGGAAAAAAAACAGGTTATTTAATAACAGAGTAAAAAAAATAATCTCTAAAATAATTATACTAAACAATAATAAATGAATATTATCAATGATTATTTCTGCCCATTAAGGGTTTCCTCCTCTGGCAGCTGGATCTGGCAGGGGGTGGATGAGGAGAGCAGGGCAGGACCCTGAAAGGTTAATTAGTTATGCAGAGCTTGCCACTAAGTCCACCTGCATCATCATTTATGAGCCCACTAAGTCATTCCAGACACGCTTAAACGGACCGCCTAGATGTAAAAATAGTTGAATGGGTAAGGCAATGGTTGAGCGACAGGAGGCAGAAGGTGGTAGTTAATGGGGTATATTCACTAGTGGGGTACCTCATGGATCGGTATTGGGACCTGTACTTTTTAATATTTTATTAGTGATATTACAGAAGGTCTTGATGGTGTGATATGTCATTTTGCAGACGATACAAAGGTCCGCAACAGGGTAGACATTCTGGGTGGAACACGTCAAATGATAATGATTTAAATAAATTAGAAGAATGGTCAAGAGCGCAGCAGCGGCGGTTTAATGCTAATAAATGTTAAGTAATGCACTTGGCAGAATGTAGCGTTGGAGACGCTGTTCTGTCAGCGACAACGGATGAGAGAGACTTAGGAGTCATTATTTCTGAGGACGTAAAGGTGAGCAGACAATGCAATAAAGCATCGGAAGAAAGCAGGCAGGGTGTTGGGTGGGATGTATAGCGAGAGGCGTTAGTAGCGGGAAGAGGGAGGAGGTTCTGCCTCTTTACAGATCTCTGGTCAGGCCTCACCTAGAATATTGGGGGCAGTTCTGGAGAACACACTGAGCGACTTGGAGAGAGTTCAGAAGGGAGCTACAAAAATTGAAAGTAGATTGCAGGATAAAAATGATCAGGAAAGACTGAGGGATCTCAATATGTCCGGCTTGGACGGAAGAAGATGGAGGGGAGATGTAATACAAACATTAAAATACTTAGAGGGACTTGTCAAAGTGCAGGAGAGAAGGTTATTTCAAAGGAGGAGAAATGTTAGAAGAGGTCTTGATTGCGGGTGCATTTGGATCTGACATTTGGCAGCCATGTACTCCCACATTTTCATGGGCAGTCTACCTTGCCAATAGATGGGAATCTATTAAAAAGTCACCCTCCTTGGTCACCCCTCAGCCCATAAGATGGACCTCAGTCTAGTTTAATAATAACATTCTGGGCATCCTCTCCATTATTTCCGCAAAACCAACATGAAATACAGTTGCACTGGTTCTTCCCAAGGCATTAATATTATTTATTTTAACCTCAACCAAAAGATGAACTGAGCTAAAGCCTGAATCACAAAACTCTAATCTGTAACGCAACTCTAGAAAGTACCGAGCGGGAGGTCTCCCGACCTTCTTATATCTTTAGATTTTATTGGTGTCGTGATAAGGAACCAGTTTTAGCTGAATAGAGATCTTTGTCTTGTTATGGAGGAATTACATAAATGGTGCATTTTTATCTTGGACATCTGTCACTGATTAATCAAGGCCATAGTTACACATTATTTAGGAATGAGAACAATGACCACCCAAAGACCTGTGCTTGGGGTTATTGGGCCGACGGGGCACAGCGAGGCGCAGAATGGCATTCTCAGGAAGCAGAGAGTCACGTCTGGTGCAATGATACATATTCAAATGCCAAAGATATCTGTGATATCACACCCAGCAAATATTCCAAGCGCCTAAAGAAGAGGGACATCAGTAGAGGAAACTGGAACAGAGGGCTTTGGGTCCCCAGAAGAGATATTTGGCAGGTATACTGTACCTATAAGATGGGGAAATACACCAAGGTGTGTTGTGTAGCGATACTGTGTGGCCTTTGTGTTACTGGGGATAACCTGGGACCTTCTGTTGTTAATGAGCCCCTGCAAGCCAGCAGATGGTGGCTGATGTCCAACAACAGCTGGATGTCTACAACCTTGATTTAATGCAACACAAAGGAATCTTCAGTCACCTTGGCTACCGGAAAATGTATCCAAGGATGGACCTTGGCCCGTGTCTGTTTTATCTCATATTGATGCAGCTGCGTAATGTAACCCTGGGCCGTACATTTATATTACCAGTCTATTTACACACAACGGTCAACTAATGAAATATGTGGGGATATTATATTTTGGCCACGGATACTGTGGTATTAGGGCATTTAGATTTTTTTTTTAGAAGATATCTAAGGCAGCTCTAAGTGTCTGCCTGTAACCTGGCTTGTGGTAACTTAGGTTCAACAGGTTTCACAGCCACTGATTGGCTGCATTGAAATCAAAGGGAAGAATGTACGCATCCACACCGGGGTCTAAACAGATCCCTGCACACGACGTTCACCAGAGCCGGAGGAGACTGGAGGCGAGTACATGACATGCCGAATGCATCTCCTGAGGGGCATTTAGCCGTGGGTGGGGGAAAGGGGTAAATACATTTGGGGTGATTCTGCAGAATCACCCCATGCAAAGCAGACCACATGAAAAGGGAAGGCACAGCTATCATATGCATTAAAGTTAATATATAATGGCCCTTTAAAACACATACCCACAGTGAGTATGGCTGGGCTACCTCCCCAGGCTGAAAGATACCAGCCCTCCTAGGTCCCCAGATACTAAATTCTGGGGGGTAACAAACAGACCCCCACAAACCAAAGACATTCTATTCTATGACAGATCGTCGCATCACGGCAAGTTCACGAGAAGCGCATGGAAACATGTTTTTAACATCACATTTGTAACCTTACATGTGGCCATTGGTAGCCATACCCTGCCCTGGGCATAAGCCTTTGTTGGCTAATCAGTAGCCAGCTCATGAGATTAATTGTAGTCGTCTCTCTAACTCATTTTCCTGTTACATTTACTGAATTCCATAGTCACAGACACTACAATGATTATCTTTTAACCGTAAATTCATGTTTTCTTCTAAAATAAGAAATGAATAAGAAAATAATTCAATAATAATTTAGCGAACGGTTGAAATAAATAATATTATGGAATATTTCTTACTTACATTCTTTGCTATACAACTGTCACGTCGAAAGCTTCGCTTCATTTGCTGTGGACAACAACCCTCATTATGCTGAGTCAACCACTGGCTGATTGTCATGGGAGTTGTAGCCCATAGCAACTGAAGTAACATGCATTTACTACTCAAATTAATGAATAGAACTTATTTGCCTATAAAAATCATTATATATAATTCTTGATCACTGCAATAAAAAGTAGTTCTGTAGCAATTAAGGAAGTTCAGTAAATATCGAGTAATTAATAATCAGTTATCGCGTTATTTATTAATATCACCTCAGCGGATGGGGATGGGGATCCTCTTGAAGTAACCTGTACGGCTTCCACCTGCAACTATGGACGCAGCTCTCATTCAACAGGTATTACAGTGCAAGCCCCTATTTTCCCAACATTCTCCACAGTCATTGGTTAGTTAGAGGTAATAGTGGGAGCTGATTGGACAATTGCCTTGTCGGTCGAGTCGTGCCCTGCCTAGATCTGTTAGTTGAGAGTAGTTAGAGGCACACACACACTGCGGTTGCTATGGGAACGGCTTCGGATAGACACACACGCAGAGCAGGAAGCTGCAACACGAGCTGAGGGCCAAAAAATAGTGTTCAAAATGAATATATTTCACAATAAATATATTTACTGTATCAACTCAATCAAATGTTGGTGCTGCTTAAATATGCATATGTGTGTATGTATATACTGTATGTATATATATGTATATATATGTACAGTAACCAATATTTGTATGAAAAGTGTCCCCAGACCTCTGTCCTCGGTTATTAACTGTCTGAGATAATGCCCCCCGCACCTATTTGAGGCCTAAATTATTATTATTTATTGTTTTATATAGCGCCATCAAATTCCATAGCGCTGTACAAAGACACACTTAATTTCAAAAGTAACCTGGTTCTTTCATTTATATTCTTTTAATATCATGTAAAATATCCAGTGTAGTCAACATTGTTATAAAATTCCCCTCTAAACAATTAATTATTGAATAGTGTCATAATAAATGTATTCATTGTATGGAATTTAAGAAAAAGGACATTTAAACATCAGATCTATTGATAGGCTTATCTGTTATGGGCAAAGTGTGACATAAGATGACCCCAGGCAATCATATCCACATCCCCTCAGAATATTCTTTATTTAATTACAATAAGAAGCTTGGGTTATAGTTTAAGCAGTTTACGCTGTTACCGGGGTTCTGGGTCACCCCAGGGAGTCCTCTGTCTAATGATGGATCCCCTGTTATAGTCTCCTCAGCTGTCACCCCAAAACATGGAACCAACCGTGCTATTCTACATACCCTGATGTATAGAAGTAGAATCCCATGACATTATTAAACTCGGGGGGGGGGGGTAGTTTGAAATTATGTATGCAGAAAACATTTCAGCCCCAAGAAGTTGGCATTTTGTATCACACACTTTTTCATAAACTCGTTGCTCTTCACGGTAGATAATGTGAAAACAATTTAAAGGTCCTGTTCCACCATCATGGCAGAATATAATGCTGTTTTATCTTGCTTTATTACTTTTAGGGTAAATCAATATTTATTGGAAGTTAAAAAAAAATTTAGGGGTACAGAAAAAAAAAGTGGGGAAGGAAAAATAATACATAGGGAACACAGTCACCAATACAGTATTTACGAGGTAACAGCAATAGGCAAACAGCCGCACAGTAGCACGTGAGAGCAACAAACAGCGGAGGTACAGCCGTTATATGTCAAACCAGTATGAATACGTGGTCGCAACCCATACGGGAAACAGGAAACACCAAGACAGCACTGGAAGGATCCCAGCGGTTAGCATGTGGCGGCAAAATATAAAAGCATCCCAGTAGAGATATACAGGGAACTTGATGCATGGACAACGCTACAAATCCGTGACAGGCACGGCAGGGCACAACAGTGGATCCTAGGGTGACACATAAGCACAGAAGTGGGGCAGAAAGATAGGTGCGTGCGGCCCCAAAAGGAAGGGAGTAGAAGGAAAGGAAAAGAAGAGGGGGAGAGAGGAAAAAAAAAAAAGGGTGTGTGGGTGGATGGGGCAACAGGGGACAGAGATATAAGGGAGAGAGCACAGCATGAGTCCACAACGTTCACGCGGGCTGCGTGTCAAACAGGGAGCTGACCGGGGAATCAGAAAAGAGGCTGCATCCAAGTTACCAAGTTACGGATCACAGAGGCTTTGTACCATTGAGTCGGGTAAGGCAAGTGATGGAGGAGCAAAAACTCCGGGGTAAAGAGGATAGGGTTATCGGAGAGGCGCGGTAAAAACGAGTGAACGGTGGACCAGAAAGGGCGTATCCGTGCGCAGTCCCACCAAAGGTGGAGAACGGAACAGGGCGAAGAGCCGCCTCTCCAGCACGCATCCGAGACAGCAGAGTTGAAGCGAGCAGTAGCTGCTGGGGATTGGTACCAGTGGGCGAGTAGTTTGTAGGACATTTCTTGGTCCTTATTGCTGATCGAACAACAGTGTGCAAGAACACACATCTTCTCCCATTGCGCCTCCGAGAAGACCATGCGCAGGGCCGACAGGAGGAGGCTGTAGAGGAGGGAGATGCCATGAGCAGGAAGCGAGAAAGCAGTGCATAGACGCTCAAACGTGGTAAGGCTCCCGAGGACATGATGGGGCCGACTCAAAGATGGGAAAAAGTGACGCAGCTGTCCATAGCGGAAGCGGGCCAACAGGGTCAGAGGCCCTGGGGCCACCAGGTCCCCCAAAGGCGCAAGACCGCCACGGGCCAGGTAAGCATGAATTCCAGGACCTCCTGCCGTAGGCATATTAGGGAATAGATTAACCCCCAACCTGGGCGGGAAATCCGGATTATCCCGCACCAGAGTGAGCGGTGACGGGATGGTAGATAGCGTGGTTCCTCTCAGCAAGGAGTGCCAGACTCGCAATGTCGCTCTGATAAACGGATGGGAAGAAGCCTGACTGTTGGCCGTAGAGATGGTCAGCCAGGGCAGGGACCGGGTAGGGAAGCCCAAAAGAGGCTTTATTACTTTTAAATGCACAAACGCTGCCAAAAAATGTTTCCATGACTAATACTGCCCCTTTGTCATGTGATGCAAAAAATGGGTACAGAGGTGAACCGAGAAAGAGGGGTGGGGGGCACATTAATGAAAATACAGACGCCTCTTTGTAAGTAGAAATCAAACTTAGATGTCATGTTTATTAGTTCAGACGTTATATTGCTGGGTGGGGGGGCCTTAAGTAATGCCCTATGCAAACACTGAACGATATTGGACCGAATGTTTATAAGTGAATATTAATAATTTCATGGCCCAACAGACAAGTTTGAATGAACTGGATGAACAAAATGATGTGTTCCCCATCAGGAAATCAGTGCATATCCATCTATGCCTAAAGAATATATATTGGGGATTCCGTCACAGTGTACAGCCCGCCACTACATCAAAGTACCCCAAGTTTAGAGAGTCCGGTGTAATTTTTCACGGCTATATCGCTTACCGAGGAGCTGTTTTTAACCCAAAACAGACTCTCAAGCCATTTAAAACCTTCTCTGGACTCCATTAATGAGACTCCTGTGTGGCAGGAGGGGCTGCTCAACCCTAAGGTTTGGTCAGAACCTGCCAATATGCACAGCACAAAAACGTGGCCCTGCATATAGAATCATAATGGAGGTGACAGCTCCATCCCAGGCTGGTATATGGTATATGGTATATGGTAGGCAGTGCGTGTTAGTACTCCGCTACACACAATTCAATCTGCCACTTGGTGAGCTCTACGTTTGATTTCTTGGACTTCTTCCATTGTGCTTTTGTGACCGTCTCCGATTAATACTGTATTATTAGTGTCTGGTCTGTAAGCAGCAGGGGTCTAAACAAACACCCTCTGTGCAAACCAAATGCAACCCTAATTGCCTCCGAGTCTTGCAAGTTATGATTCTTTGAAGTTAATTGTACAAACAAAAGATGGAGGGAATAAAATCCGGCGAGGGGAATGTTGTTTAAGGGCAGAATTACTTAATTGTATTTACCGTTCTACCCACACATCATTTCATACACGCAGTATATGTACATGCTTTCTAAATTAGGTGACTGATGTGTACATATAACCTTTCACAGATTATAACTTATTTTAATTATTAAGTGATTTAAATTTTATAATCAATAACATATTTGTCTTCTATGTTGTTCTATTTGAGTCTTTGTTGCCTCCAGGTGCAATACACTAATTGAATGTGTCATTTTATTTATTGCTGTGGCTCATCAGATGAGCAAACAGCCAAGATGGACCAGGATCTCTACACAATATAGAATTGAATTGTCCGAATGCGATTCATCTTCATTATTAATGCCGTTTATTTTGACGGTAGGGTTTTTTTTTCCTTAGCGTGGTACAAAAGATTAACATAATGTACAAGATTAATCACAAATACAGAAATATTGCTCTTTTGCTGTCTTCTGCTGTCTTCAAGCCAATATCTAAACCTGGTAGTTCATCACTCATCTTTAATGATATTTTTACACGGTTTGAGATTGCTTAGAGTTTTCTTTGTGTGTCATGTCCATCCGTAGTCTTATAAACGTGATATTCTTCCCCTACAAGCAGGAATTGGGGGCTACAAAGTCTGGGCATGTGGCCATGACATTCTGATCAATAGGACAAAATCAGTACTGTAGATGGACCCCACCCCCAACACTCAAACACTAACATATTTAGGGGCCACCATTAGGAGAAGGGCGTGATCTATACGACCGGGATACTATGTCATCATTGGATTACTATAACAAATGCTCTGAAAAATACCCCTCATCTTATAATCAGACCTCAAATAGGTCTGACTATGAGACGCTGCAGCCGGAAGGAGGTGTGGCTAGCAGCGGGGGTTGTCTGCGTCCATCGCGCAGAACTTCCCCGGCTGTCAGAGATCAGAGTTCCCCGCACCGGTGCGGCACCTGCACCGGCGCGGGGAATTCTCTCTGACACCTCCTTCCGGCTGCAGCGTAAATTGTCTACGCGAATCGCGTAAACAACTACACGCTGCCCCGGCTACGTGACAGGGGAGTCAGAAGCACCGGTAAGTTTGGGGGGGGGGAGCGGGGGAGTGTTAAATGGGGGGCATAAGGCATTTCTGGAGGCAGAGTGTTCAATGAAATGCCTTTTAACCCCCTTAATGCCACTCTGCCTCCAGAAATGCCTTTTTAACTCTCTATACGCCACTCTGCCTCCTGAATTGCCTTAAACCTCCCTATATGCCACTCTGCCCCATAATATGCCTTTTAACCCCCTTAATGCCAGAGTGGCATATAGGGGTATAAGGCATTTCTGGAGGCAGAGTGGCACATAGGGGGTCAAAAGGCATATAATGGGGCACAGTGGCATATATGGTTAAAAGGCATATCATGGGGCACAGTGGCATATAGGGGGTATAAGACATTTCTGGGGCAGATGTGCATAACTGGGGGGGGCAGGTTGGAAAATAGAAGGAAATAAAACCAAAATATTTTTCTCAATCATAGCTTTTATTAAAAAAAAAAATAGTTTACATGAATTAACATTTACTGGTAAAACTTTTTTCCTATAGGGTCGTCTTATATTCAGGCTTTTTCTTTTTTTCCTAAATTAATATTCAGATTTGGGGGGTCGCCTTATAATCAGGGTCGTCTTATAATCGAGCAAATACGGTAATTAAAATAATGCTAGGTTTGTTTCTGTTTTTGCCTAGAACATAGCTTTTTAGCTAAAAATGTGAGTATTTTTACAATAAGGTAAATAACGAGAATAAGGCAAATGGTAATGAATAGGATGACATCCACCAGGTACTGCTGATACCAGGGCTGTTGGAACACATAGGGGTGAAGATGGCGGCCTCCTCCAGACTGGATAACGTGCTCTACCCATCGGACTAACTGCTGGTCCGGGGGAAACGGACGGGACTTCCGAATCGCACTAAGCTTCATCGCCTTGGACTTATAACTGTTGAAAAACACAGAGAATCAACAAAAATATGCATATTGAGCATGAAAATAAAGAGATGTTATTTAAAAGCGGTAGAATCATCCAGTCCTCATTTGACATATATCCTGGAAAACAAAATTTTACAACTCATCTAATCTGCCCATTTCTTCCTGCTGTAAAAACTTCAACTCTTACTTGCTTGTCGGTGTTGTCCTTGTTACGCGCGCCGCCGCGGCGGCTCCCTCTCCGGCTGCTAACGCCGGCTCGCCGGGCGTCGGCAACCTCACCTCCGTCCCGCACGCGGGTTGCCGACGGGTTACACGCGCCGCCGCTGCACGCACCTTGGCCGCTCACGCTGGGTCCCCCGACGTCGGCGGCTCCGGTGCTGCCGCGGTCTCTCGGGGGGCTTGCGGTCCTTCTTCGTCGAGCGTGCGCTCACGCTCCAGACGCGTCGCCGCGCACACACGCCGGGAACACGGCGGACGTGCGCCATCTGGTGGTGGTTCCAGATAACGCACCCTAAATCAATTTAGGGCGCGACACGCTCTACGGCGCGGCTGATGACGTGAGTGTTTCCTTTTCTATTTAAACCCCATTCGTTTGCCTTGTCTTTGCCCGTTCTAAACGTTCTCTAGCGTTGGGTGTGCTATAGTTCTCATTCTATTTTGATCTCTGCCTTGTGTACCGACCTCTTGCCTGTTTAAACGACCACGATTCTTCTCTGCCTGCCTACGAACCCGGACCTGTTTACCATTTTGCACCTGATCTACCTGCCCTGACCTCGGATTGTTTTTGAGCTTGCTGCCTGCTGTTGCCCTCGACCTCGGACTGTGTTCTGGACTTTCTTTAGCTGTGCTTACCTGCATTGTTGGATCCCTCGTCTACCTGACCGTAACAGTCCTACGTTTCGGATAGCTTTATACCTAGCCCAGGCATGTTTAAATTCGCGTAATGCATTGACTTCTACCAGTTCTACTGGAAGGCCGTTCCACCTATTTAGCAACCTCCCACATCTTCTTTCTTTTTGCAGTACAGTGACTAAAAACACATACAGTATATACACACAAACATACAGCATTTACACGTACCTTATGTCTTCTGTTATTTGTCTAATAATGTTTGCAAAATGATCAGCCGTAATCTGGTCAGGTGGGATAGAGGTCCCTATGTGCTTGGCTTTAATTCGAACCAAATTATCAAACTGATCTCCAAAAAGAGGAATCCCCACAACGGGGACCCCATGATATATCGCTTCCATCAAACTATTCATCCCTCCATGTGTCACCAAAAGACGTGCTTTGGGGTGGCCTGAAACAAATCATAATTTATAAAAATCAATGTGATGTTTGCGGGCCGATGATAAAATCAGTCATCAGTGCCAGACAGGTATGTTTTGGACCATAATGTGTAATTTCTTAACTTATATATTGAATACTCTTATGGCGCATTCTTTAAAATCTCCCAATCCTCTTTCCATTACCTACTTTAGCTAAACTCGCACCTAATGTTATCGAGCCCATTGTTTTGGAGATGTTTGGCAGGGGACTACTTATGGAAGCCAAGATGAAACCAAAGGGACTACATAATGAAGCTAATCTCACAAGGTATTTTGTAAAATATGGAGTAGCTAACATATCAATCAATTAGCTGTCTCTGTAAGCCGACGACCAGAAGTTATGGAGGCTGTGTATCAAAATATGTACTTTTTAAAAACCAAAATCTGTAAACACCATTACATGTGTATGTTTGGGGTGGTTACCAGTACTATGGGATTTCACAATCTACAGTTGCAATTGTCTGTTAATTGTTATACGTAAATATCAGCCTTTTTATTAATCATTGGTACTTGTCCTGGACTGACCTATTCCGGCAACATACTGGATTTTGACCGCAGTAACCCATTAATTTCATAAATCTTCGTCCCAATAAGTCTAGAACTTAGTAAATTCATTAAATGTCTCAAAATGTCTAATTTTTTTGCAAACCTCATATGTGAAACTTCTTTCTCCTGTCTTTGTGCTACGTTGCGCAGGATAATGAGATTTGTGGGCTACTTGTTTACATTTCTTACCTAGAAGATCATTCTGAGAGATCCAGTCCATGAGCTTAACATTTGGAGGTAATTCCAGGTCTGTCGGCCATTGTGACCTGTGATATCTCCAAATAACTTTCTGAGGAACTTTGGCAAAGGCACCATTCATCTCCTTCAATAGCTCCTTCTGAGGGCAAGACGCTACCATCGATCCCAGAGACACTACAATAAATCCAGATTCTCCCGACTGCGATATGAAGTCTTCTAATTCCTGCAGGAAACACACAGATGGAAACGTTTTTCTAATATTCAAACTATCTAAAGGCCAACATATTTGTAATATTTTTCCTTTTAAAGATAAATTATCAGGGAATACATAAATAGTTTTTAAAAATGCCATTAAACTTTCAAAATAACCTCTGGCTTTTTTGAATGCCGTTATGGTCCTGAGGAAGCAGCTTGTACTTAAGAAGTGGAAGTTACAAGCTATTTTCCCAGGGCAAACAGCATTGTCTGCTTGC
Source organism: Spea hammondii (assembly GCA_029215755.1). Taxonomy (NCBI): domain Eukaryota; kingdom Metazoa; phylum Chordata; class Amphibia; order Anura; family Pelobatidae; genus Spea; species Spea hammondii. The sequence goes on along the minus strand of JARDYJ010000001.1, from coordinate 176,333,334 downwards.
AGACAGTGATCTGGTCACTGACAATCAGTCACTGCTCCTGCAATGAGTGATCCAATTCTTGGCAAGCACAATAGAGGTGATCTTCACTAGATAAACAATTGTTTGGGTACAAAAAGAAGAGACGCTAACTGCAGACGCACCACTTTCTTGGCATCTGGTGTCCCAAGATGTAAGCCAACATCAGTGCATGTCTGCAGCCCATCAGTGGTCAAACAACCCCATAAATAAGGTGTACTTCTGTAGATAGTTCAGCAAAGTGACTGTACAGGGGCACCAGTGATTATGACACAGAATGATGCATAAGAGGACATTAAGTTGGTTGTTAAGGAGTGCAGTACTTGAGCCTTTATTTAACCTTCGTAATTTGATGTAAGCGAATCCTGTAGACCAGAACTTCTAAAGATCTAGTGGTAAGCCCTCATTGAGATGATGCCTCTAGACCAGAACTCCACATTACCCAGGTACTTCGCATTGCCAGTTTCCCAAGTTTGCCAACTATGAAAATCACCACTGTTGAGTTTTTCAGGGTCTCCTCAGGTAAACGGAGGTTGACAAATCACTATTTGTCTTTCAGGCTTGGTCCAGATTGTGCTTGCCAACCAAGTCCTCAAGACACACCAATTGCGCTTTTTTCTATGAATCTCCATATTGCAATAGAATATGGTAATTAGTGTGCTTTGTAGGCTGGATCGGGAACCGGTGGGACCTGATATTCGCACCTTAGTTCTTATGAAGATCAAATGAAGACCACATGCCCTGGGTTTATTGTCATTTGGAGTCTGAACAATGCGCCGCAGGATATTTATTTCTTGGGTATGTTGTGTCCATGCTATTTACTTACTTGTGAAACAGGCTTTGCTGGCTTTGCCATCAAGCCTCCAATACACTGAATGTGAGGCAGAAGAGGACGTGCGAAGTCAAAGATAAAATCTGTGTTGTAAAACCAAAGCTCAGGTTTCAGGTAGAGGTCAGAAATGGCTGGTCTAGACTCAACAGCAAAGTGTTCGGTAATGACTTCCTCAAATATCGCTTGAACTTTTAAATCCACCATGCGTGAAGCGAAATACATGAAGGTGTTCTTTACACGCTGAAAAAAGTCCATGCGGTCAGAGAGCTGTGACTGATATATGGGAACGTAGGAGAGAGGAGTGGGCAATCCAGCCTCTATGGCGTTAGCAAAGGTACCAGGGAAGAAAGCGATATATCGTAATCCTAACTTCTCTGAGATCAGAAACGTGCAAGGATTGAAAGCATCTATAATGGCAATGTCATATTTGTCATCCTTCAGAGAATTAAGGATAGCCTTCTGGTTTAGTGTGTGCTTGCACTGATGCGATATCTGTTTGAGAAATTCAAAGTAAGAGTGGAGGCCACTTCTGCAAAACACAAAACAGATAATCAAGAGAACATATTTAGAATATCATGCAAATACGTTATCTACTGTAGGACATGACATCTAGTATAATAGAGAGATATCGCTTCTTTTAATATGTAAACACCATTACAAAATAATATTAAATTCTTAAATTGTACAAATGGTTTTGGTTAAAGATCATCTGTAAGCAAAACCACTGGCTTTGTGGGCACGGTGTCCCCGTTATCTGCCCAAACATTGAGATCTCTGCTATATATATTACTGTAGCTCCCTTGTACTATGCATGGCCATTAAATGCAGATTGCTTGGATATGCCACTATACCACCTTCATTTCTGTGGACCACAGCGTATGAAGGAGCAGAGCTGCAGATGTTTGCCCAGTTCTCAGTATGCTAAAAGGATAAGATTTAGTAATGTCCACATTTTATCAAAATCTGGATCATTGGCATGCTATGGGGACTGGGTTGGGAACCACTGGTGTAGACCTCTTGTTGGCTCAGAATGTCTCCAACAGAAGTAGTGGTCATCCGGGAGGGAGGAAAAGAAAGCTTTGGCTGAGATGGAGGAGGTGTCTTGGGTAGGGGAATTGGGGTTCTAGTGAAGGAGCGAGATCATGCACACTTCTTCTATAGACAGCCTACCACCAAAAGTACTGAAACCTTAATGCCTTAAGTGTGTTTTTTACATTCATTAAAACATACTTGGGTAACAGCTATGGATCATATGAGTGTGGCTTGAGTACTTTTGGGGGAAATAAGGGGTAGTTTAAGAATTTGACGGCAGATAAGAACCATTCGGCTCATCTAGCCTGCCCATTTTTTCCTGATGCGAGGCTCAGATCTTAATCAGTCATTGGTCTCGTCTTAGATTCAGGATAGCTTTATCCCCATCCCATGCATCTTTCACTTCCCTCACTGCATTAGCCTCCACCACTTAATTTCTACTACTACTACTACTACTACTAACTAATCATTTGTATTTATATAATGGGAAATAATAAACCATTGTAATTGCAACATTTACACCCCACCTTCCCATGAAGAATTCACGTTGATGTTCTTTGATAAATACATTAAATTCTTTAAGGTAATTCTCATCCATAGGCCATGTGATGACTGGATACGGGCTTGCTTTCAGCTTGTAGCCTACAAAATGTATAAAAAATATTCCAACTATATACCATAATACAATACCTAATTGCTGGAGGTGTGGAGAACCAAAGGGAGACGAATTACACATCTGGTGGAGTTGCACAGTTATTAACAAATTTAGAAAATTCATTTCATCTCGCCTTCAAACAATCTTTGGGCAAGAATGGAACTTAACACCAGATCAAGCTCTGCTACATTTAAATCTTCCTAATACAAACAGAAATGACTTAAGGTTTCTTCTCCACATATTAACAGCCATAAAAATAGAAGCGGCAAGAAATTGGAAAAAGTTGGAAAGGATTACTTGGAATAGAGTTAAAGCTCAAGTGATCTACCAATGTCAAATGGAGAAGGGAATAGCAACCTACCCAATCTTCAATAAAGAAAAATATTTCTTTTGGAGTGGATGGGTAGACCATTTACAACAGGGCAAATTAGATTAATAACAAAAATATAGAATATAAGCAAGATCTTTAAATCTTAATTTAGTAAGAACAATAAATCCTGGTGATGCGGGGACTGTAAAAACTAGACCATTAGTCCAACGGTCAGTGTACAAATGGGAATTTGAAATTTGTCCAAAATGTATGTATTTCTATGGTGTAAGTGAATATTCGCTTGTAATAGATTCAATCGAATATTTTTGTGTCTGACGAATAAAAGAAAACAAATTAAAAATATTCCAACTATAACATCGGATGAATGCATACTTCCCATGCCTCATTCGGTCATAATCTTGAAGGCATTATAGCTCACTCTGAGTGTACTTACTAACCTTACTGCATTATTCTGTTATATCTTGCTTGTCTACATTATTTTGGTCTATCAGTTTAGGCATTGGTGATAGAACTCTTCCTACACATTGGGAACCTCTGATACGGGCCGATTACCTGGCATCATGCCTTCTCCAACCTGAAGAAACATCCTCACGTCATGGCCATTAGTATGCAAAATGCGTGAAATTTCATCCATCAGGAGATAGTGACTTCCACCTAATAGTAAAAACATGGGTGAACGAGCACAGAAACCTCCGTTATATCACACCCGTCATCAGAAAACACATTTTATGTTTACTATTTCGTTATGTATTATTATAATGTAAAAATATATTATAATATAAAATATAAAGTAATAATGAAATACTGATTAAATTACCAGATTTTGTATTCCAGAGATAATATATTAATAATTTATTATATGCTTAGTTTGTTCCTGGGATCTTTCAATGAAACCATCCAAACCAAGAGCTGATGCACCAACAAGAACCGAGAGAAATATTGATAGGTGGGCACCACGTGCCTTTTTAAAAAAATATTTGTAGTTTTTATCTCGCCAAATTAGCTCAATGTACTTTTGTTTCTAAAAGAATGACAGAGAGAGCACCCGGGCCTCATTTTTTAATGTGGGGTTTTTTTTTTTTTTCTTTTGCTTTCTTCTGGATCAACGTCGGTTTAAAACTTGATGGACTTGGTCCCCAGCCCTCCAAACAGCTTTTCGCAGACAGTGGGGATCATGGGCTGTTTGGAGAGATCCTCTGAGCCCATTGTAGCTCCCACGTTGACCAACTTGCTATGTTTTGAACACAGCAAGGTGGCCACTTAAGAAGTACAAACACATGCATTCATACATGCTATTAGTTCCATACAGGGTCACCTTAGGTCATACACAGGACCCGCCCCCCTTGAATTGACGGCACCTAACTCTCAAGTTCTCCACCATTACAAAATGGAGGAGCTGGGGGCCAGAAGCCTGGAGGACTTAATATATAAATACATAAAAAGCAGCCGTCTGGCACAAATTCATGGCGGCAGAAGACTTTCTAGGCATTTGCTCATAGTCGGGAGACAGCACCAGCCGTCGGGTCCAGCCTTAGGTTTCAAGAACCCTGTGCGGGCCACCCCCGTCACCAAGCTTCTACCTGCTTCAGTAACTGCAGGCTGCTGGATCCTGACACATTAACTCTGAGCATTGTCTTTCCCTTACATGCATAAAGTCACGCGTCTTTCATTGTTATTGGCTACAAAAGGGGCTCCTTATTGTCTCATCCTGTCACATGACAGGAAGCGAGATGCTCCCACTGCCATCACAGATCATTGAATGGAGCGTGTGCTGCAGGAAAGGGCCCCCATGCCCCGTGCATTACCCAGCACAACAAGCCCTGTGTTGGCATATATGAGCAAAACAAGGAAGCAGAAACTAGGGGCCCCCGTGCCAGCAGGGGCCAATGCCCATTTTGCCCCATTCTTAATCTGCCCCGCCATCTGTATCCAAGCTGTGTACAATATGTCACAAAACCGTGCACTGGAGTTGTCGAGACCTAGCAGTTAAAGAGTTAATGAGCGACTATCGCCTTCAATAAGGACTTTTTTGGAAACTGAAATCAGAGTGAAAAATGTAAATTCCTTTAGGGCTACACTAGCCTTTGAGTCCAGAGGAAAGTCTGCTAACGCCTCACATGCTTGGATTTCTTCCCAGGCCAACAATTCTAAGACAAACAGAGGTAGTGCCGTTATCAGCTCTAATTAATGCTTTCTAATTAGTTACTTGTCTCCGAACAGCAGGGGATCGCATAAAAGCCCACTGAACCGAACACACGCACGTCCTCATTTCCTCCGATTCTTTAAAGCTTCTGATCTGTGAAGTTCATGCAATCAAGAAAACGACCGGGGAAACAGACTGGGACAGAGACGGTCTCTCTTTGTAACTCAGAGAGCAGTAAGACTATCCATTGTCCCTAAAGAGAGAAGAAGAAACACATACGCCAGCCTTTTATTACATTTTATCTCTAAAGCGCCTGCAGATACCGTAGTGCTGATACAACAGGGAAGAGCGATTGCCCCATATCGCACTGCTGTGTGTTTTCTGTTGCGTTTGCCTTGCCTTCGCTCTTTTTAGTGTTCCTGGCTGCGCTCCAGCTATCTCCCATGTGAGCTTAGCGTGACATAACCAAGCGAGCTGAGCTTACGGGTGCGCTTGCAGACTCTCACGCACATCGTACTACAACGCATCGTCTTCCATTGTAATAGGAAACCTTTATTAACTCTTTGTGCTCAACTCTTGCATGATCAGAGAAAAACCTCATAGACCTTCTGCTGCCTGAGCCAGCCCTGGATAGTACATAGGCCAAGTATCTTGACTTAGCTATGCATTATACAGGGCCAGCTCTGCCCTGCTTACAAAGGAAATGCATTGGGGTTTGACCTGCATTTGGATATCACACGAAATGTTCAACTTTCCTGCTAACTCCCACTTTAGTGAATAGACCCTTCCAGTGCCCCAGGCTGACCCTATGCTGCTAGATAGATTATAATATAATGCATGGAATTCTATTAGTTAACCATATACAGATCATTATTTTAAAGATGCAGTTCCACTTAGACAAAACAACAATCGCACACTTTATTGTGCTAAACAAATAAACACTAAAAGGTCTGCTTTTTTTATCCTTCCCTCTAAAGGGTCCCACATATAAATTTCAAATTTCAATTTCTATGGCAATCTATCAGAGTCGACTTTTGTGTTACAAACATGACAATTTATTCTTCCAGGTAAAATCTAAATAAGCAAAGCTTTTACATAACGTTTGGACTTTCAGGAGAACTAGGAATGAGGTTGCTAATGTTGCATGAAGTTAAATTTGTTAAAACTCTCAAGCTCATCATTTCATGACAAATTAAATTGTAAGGAATTAGTGTGAAGAAAAATTAAAAGGGACTCACCTACTAAGCATATGGTCAGAATTTTGGCTCCATGTGTCAGGAGAAGCTGTTGCGTTAAGAAGCCTAAGAGAAAGTGTAGTCTGCCTGTAGCCATGGTATGATCAGACAGCGGTGCGGGGTGTGTGCGGTGTGTGTGTCCTGTGATGAGCACGTTGTGTTGGGAGTCGTGACAAAGTTCACAGTGGGAGTGTACAAAATCCAACAACACCCACCGTGGCTGCTCATCAACAGAACACTAAGTAACAAGCATTTAGTCAGCATAGTTTACATGAGCTGCGCTGAACACATTTGTGTTACAGTCACACCATCACATCTTAGGGGAAAAGTGTGATGGCTTTACAGAGCTGACAAAACCCTAATCATCACCCTATAGATTTAAATCAGCTAGCAGCGCCTTAAAATATATACCGTTCTTTTACTTTCTTTGTTATAGGAAATTATATATAACTATTTTAATTTTTATTATTTTAATCTGAAGATGCATGCCGTTTTATGCAGGTAGACATAACGTTGTTGGGTATACTTGGGTATAAGAACATTTAATATACCGTATTTGCTTGATTATAGGTCAAGGCATTTCTGGAGGTAGAGTGGCATATAGGGGGTTAAAAGGCACATCAGGGAGGCAGATTGGCATATAGGGGGGGGGTATAAGGCATTTCTGGAGGCAGAGTGGCATATAGGGGGTTAAAAGGCATATCAGGGAGACAGAGTGGAACATGGGGGGGGTATAAGGCATTTCGGGGCCAAAGTGGCAAGCCTGGGGGCAGATGTGCAAAGAAAAGGAAATAAAAACAAACAAAAACATCTCAATCATAGCTTTTATTAAATAGGAAAAAAATAGTTTACATGAATTAATATTTACTAGTAAAACTTTTTTCCTATAGGGGCGTCTTATATTCAGGTTTTTTCTTTTTTTTTTCTTAATATTCCGATTTTTTTTGGGGGGGGGTCGCCTTATAATCAAGCAAATACGGTATATATTTTTCGTTGGCTGAGCTGTGTTAGGACACCAGACTGCCCCTTTAACAAATATATTAGAATTGAGAATAACAAACAGATAAGAACCAGTAGGCCCACCCAGTCTGCCCAACCTCTGAGTACTTTCCTTTAGTACCTGCCCTTATCCTATATCTAGCTTGGCCTTATGCCTATCCCATGCTTGCTTAAATGACTTTACTGTATTAACATCTACCACTTCTGCTGGGAGGCTATTCCATGCGTCCACTACCCTTTCCGTAAAGTAATATTTTCTGATGTTACCATTAAACCTTTGCCCCTCTAGTTTTTGCTTGTGTCCTCTTGTTGTGGTAGTATTTCTCCTTTAAAATAAACTCTCTTCCTTTAGCCTGTTGATTCCCTTTAAGTATTTAAATGTTTCTATCATATCCCCCCCTGTCCCGTCTTTTTTTCCAGGCTATATAGGTTAAGATCCTTTAATCTGTCCTGGTAGGGTTTATCTTGTAATCCATAAACCATTTTAGTAGCCCTTCTCTGCAGTTTCTCCAACATTTCTAGATCCGGTCTCCAGTACGGTACACAATACTCCAAGTGAGGTCTCACCAGTGATCTGTACAACGGCGTGAGCTCTTCCCTCTTTCTACTGCTAGTGTGGGACAGTGCTGGCACAACGGGTCTGCGCTTGCAAGCTTACAATCTATTAGGATGTTGAGGGGTAATGAGGGGTAACCCTTTGGTCCCTTCAACAGCAGCCATAATCCTCAGCTGCCGTGACAGCCATCCACTAACACGTCCTCCCTTGACTTTGTACAACATGACATTGGCGACACGCAGACAGCGAGGGAAGTGTCGGCGGAGAGGTCTGTGGCAGTAGATGCACTGACTTCCACGTTGGGTGGGCAGTTTGGCCCTGCGCCCCCTTTATGTTTAATGACAGCCCTAAATAGTTGTGTTAAGCGGGAAGTTAAAGTTAGAATAAGAAGAGAATTACAGAGAACAGGTACACCATCCGTTAAATCACAAAGACGCGATTATCGTTACTTAAAGGCCCAGCCCGTATGGAGATTACTTTGTATTCTGGAGGAGGTTGGGAGCCAGTGGTGGGACCGGCGCAGAGGGGCAGCAGATAGAGAGCGATGGGGTGAGAAAATTAGCCTGCCAGACCTGTTCGGGAGGAATCGGTGAAGTTGCAGTAAAACAGATCGGATAGCACAAGGGAATTCATTTTCTGTGAAAAGGATTAGCTTTAGAGATTTTGCACAAGTGAATAAGTGGATGTGAGAAAGCGGAGTAGTTCCTATACATATTTTCTCATATTTTTTTTTTTTTAACTCAGCAATATTGGCTAAAATACATTATGTGATGAGGCTGTCCTTTTTTCCCTCTGAGCATTAAGTCCAGTGCTGTCAATCTGCTTTTACCTCCTTAGTCCCCAACTAACCCTTAAGGACCCAACTAACTCTTAAGCTGAGTGGGGCACTGGAGTGTACAGTGTATAGTGTGTTTGGGTGCGTTATGTAGTGTTTGTGGTTTGTAGATAAAGTTCATATCAGTATAATATGCCAACGATCGGCAAATGTATTTTCCTTGGGCGAGCCAAAGCTGCCATTCTCAATGCTGAGCGCTAGGATATGTCATCACAACCCAGTGGCCCCCATCTCAAAAGGTGCACAGTAGCTTGAAGAGCATCCTTCTGGGGACCAAAACAGGCCAGTTGGGGGGGAAATCAGAGATCTCCCTTGTAGCCAGCCATTGGGAAGATCACCCAAAAGTGTTCTATACTCTGGTTTTGTGTTAGGAGGACTGCTGGCCACATGGACCTGGTGCGCTAAGCCTAGGTGAGAATAAATCACCGCTAACAGTTTAATGCATGGGTCTCACGTTTTGGTTGCAAATTACTGGTAGTTCCAGGTACTAGCGCGTAGTATCCAGCGACTGGGACACGTCACGGTAGGGGTAATGTCTACTCTAACACAACTTTGTCTCAGAAAGAAATACAATTACAAAAAAATCCACTGTGAACTTCTAAATATATTGATGCGGAGCAAAACTTGTAATTAATCACCATATACATATATTTTATTTCATGCAAACCAGAAATGGTCTAACAGCAGTTGCATGACAAACCAGTTAATCAAACATTAATAAGAAATGCATTGCCAAATAACTTAAACCCCTTTACAGATAAGCTCTAAATAAATAGTCTGGCATCCTTCAGGCAAGAGTGGAAATTAAGGCAGAGGTGGGGAAAATAAAAGTCACATGATGTCACAAATATACGTTGTATTCCAGATTCCATTAAACATTATTTGGGGATGCAAAAATGTTAGAATTCCCATAGAAGAAAAAAAAAAAAACCTACATTACATATGTTACACCCCCCTACACACCAGTACCTTTCGGTAAACCGACTACCCTAAGCAATGCTCTCAAAGCTAAAGTACGGCTGTGCTTCTTTGATTTGCCCCACAATGATCTGAGAATGTATCCGTTGCAAGAACCGATTTATGGGAATCGCTCACAAATACTATTTACAGTTATCATATCGCGTGTGCTCATCAGAAACATCAAACCACTCCAAAAAAAAGGCCATAAAAACCAGCACTAGAATACAGAGCTTGTGCAAAATATCAATTTAAAGGGAAAATTATATATATATATATATATATATATATATATATATATATATATATATATATATATATATATATATATATATATATATATATATAAGAAAAAACAAAAAACCAAAAAAAAAAAAAACTGCGAATTCCAAACCGTGGCCAAAAGCGTTACTTAAAGCCTGAGCCGGTATCCGTCGTACATTTGGTATTCCTATAGCTACTTCGGCAGGAGGGCCTTCTGTACATGACTTCAGTTTGGCTGCGATATCATGGAAAATGTCACTTGACAAGCAGCAATACGATTCTCAGGAAAGAACAGAATTGTTACTTTTATATTCCTTAAACTGTCAAAAAATAAAATTGTGAAAATGTAAATAATTGGGTAGAAATACACATAGGTACTTTGATAAAAGGCCATGTAGCATTCAGAACTACAGTGCTAAATACTATTGAGTGGCGGCTGCTTTAGGGAAAAGCATAAGGAAATGTAACCTTTAATTTATTCAAACGGGGTCCGGTCCAGCCTTTTCTGAATTCAGTTTAACGTTCCTGCTTTAACCCCTTGACTACCAGAGAGCCTTGCAGCACACAACGTTGAAATAAGAACTATACCTAAAGAATGATGAAGTCACATGTTGCTTAATGAGGGCGTCTTTACCTCCTGGAGGGTTCCATATGCTCGCGGTCTATACATACAACCCGCTATAGTTACATTAGAGGTTAGAGATAAAGCATGGATTGGTGGCTCTGCTCTGGGGACAATAGCAATCAATGAAAATTTGGCAAGGAGGTCAAATGGATTCAATAAAATTACACCCCCCCCCCCAACCAGTATATAAAACTTCATAAAAGACCGAATAATTGCAACATTTAAAGTTCCTTCCAGGTGAATAGGCCTGCCGGGTTCTGCTGATCTGTAGCGTAAAAGACTGTGCAAACTGGACTAATTGGCATTATTCATTCATCAAACCGTACAAATACTGACATATTAGTACATTACATAATACCACAATTACCATGAAATCAATGGATTCAAAGGGAGACTGCAAAGTGCCATGTTGTAGAAATCATTTTACAGCAAGAAGGCTTTAACAGAAACTGTTAGAACTATTTATGCTGTATATCTAGTGAGGCCAAACAAAGACGGCACCTATATAAAACCATCAAGGCGGCATGTTCCCACCAATATCCAGTATAGAATTAATTAACTACAGTCTATTGATACAGCCTGCCACCAGTATAATGATCACGCTGTACAAAAAGAACACCGAAAAGCAAACACCTGCTGAATTAACAAAAAAACCCCAAAAAGCACCACTTTGGGGTCGTTTAAAAAGTGGTTTTGAGAATTTGCCTCATCACCATTGCAACCAATGGAATGTTTGTGCTGATCAGACTTACTTGGTAATATAACTCACTATATATCCACATACGTGTGCGCAATCACTCTTCCTGCGTCATTCCATTCCAATCCATATGAACTCACCAATTTCCTGCGATGACATTGGATCGGTAGGATGAACACCGGAGAAGCAAATTGGCTTTTAATTGGGCACTCAGGTCATAGCGTGTCCTTTAACGTATACAATATCTTTGTGGCCCCCAGAAATTTTCCCAGAGTTGCTTTTGAAATTGCCGAAAAGAAATAAAAATGCACACATTCCACAAATTATTAAAAACATTGAAGCTGATGGATATTTTCGACTTATACTGGTCTCGTAGGTTATTTTAGTTTTTTTAACTATATTTTATATCTTATATAAAGCAGAATTAGTTTTTTTTTTTTTTTGTTATCTTTTATTTTACTTGCTGACCGACAGATTCTTCCACTTCTTACCCCAAGGGAAGAGAAGAAAAAAAAATACCAAATTGATTGTTTCACTAGTAAAAGGGCCTTCTGGGTACTAAAGCTATCCACTATGCACTACAATGCAGCAAGATAACATCTCGGGTGCTTTACTTGGAAATTAAAACAGAAAAAAAGGCACAAAACTGATAAACTTGACAGACACTAACAGAAAACAATTTAAAACCTTGAAAACATGTTATAAAAAAATTGAGGTTTCCGCTAAAAGCAGAATATAGTTAGCAAAGGAAAGGCTTTATCAGAGGGATGTGCGTTCATTACGCCTGCTACAACCGTTTTGTAACAGCATCTATCGGAAGATCATAGAACTGGTATTTGATGTCATCATTACGGGCAAAATACAGCCGGCCATATTCAACTATTAAACGTCACACCAATACACGGGAAGCTCGGGCGAAGGAGAAGCTGGAGCAAAGCAGTGGAAGAAACATATCTGTGCTGTCATATCCTATACATATCCCGTTCTGAAGACACGAGAAAAATCTTCAGCCGCTACATACTGGATCAGAGGACCTCTGGCAACAGCCCAGAAGAAAGCCACATATTTCGTGGGAACACAGAAGATCAAATCTGTACGGCCACCGATGGCTTTCTACATAATATGTAGAAGTTGAAAAATTGTTCTGTGATTCTAGTGAAATGGAGAATAACGATGACTTCTGTCCATGTAACACACGTTTTTTTTACAACGTGATAGAGATCGCCCGTAACGAGTTTTCCAGTTCAGACTCCTACATTGCAAAGACGACACGCTTTCCTCTTCCACATCTTCAGCCAACATTCAGCGTTGCTGACGCACGGTAGTTGGAAATTCTAGCATGTGCTGCTCTGAACGATGTCCGGTTCCAGACATGCGGATCACCAATGGGATCAGGTTTTTGTGACTTTGTACAGCTGGGCACCCAGAAATCTCGTCTGGAGACTCGTCTGCTCTTGTTGATACTCTTAAAAAAAAATTCCCTTGTGATTTCCTTTGTGACAAATGTTCTTCATAACATTAAAGACCGGGAGCCCAAGGTATCAGAGTTGTGCTTGACCCTCAGATTGACCCCAGATTACCGCACACCAGCACAATTTTGTGAAGCTAGATGAAGACAACTTGGTCTGATTTTCATTGCAACACTTGCTGAAAACTTTGTACCCAAGGACTATGAATCACAGACGCTGTTCCAATGCCAATATTATCCTTCACGTGACGCCAACATCCCCGATAAAAAAATGCAACGGTATCCAGAAAAAACTAATCCTGAACCGGCACTCGAGGCATACCACCTACTAGCTACCGAGATAAATAATGCTACCCGTTATGCTGAAAAGCTATCCATATGAAATCTCTTCAATAGCTCCCGCATTGTACTAGAAAGGCAAGACAAACGTCATATCCGCAAGGATCCAAGGGGTTTCTACAGAACACAGACAAAAGGGTTAATTGCCAGAATGTCCCACTGATCTAACCAGGTAAAGCATCATCGCTGATGGAAGCCGGTCCGTAACCACATCCCCAGGCGCATCACAAGAATGAGAGCAGAACTAGGCTTTCAGACCGTTCCATGTGCAGTAAATGTACAGCATGTGTCACAAAGTATTGCTTTCCTTTGTTAGTTCAGGTCACACAAGTATCGCTTATGTGTGGGTTTGCGGAGCATTTAAAATTACAAATCAATTTGTTTGTAATAGCTTAATTGGTAATTTGATGGTATTGGGTGTGTGTGTGGGGGGGTCCTTCAATAAAGTATTAAAATATCTCTTTACAGAAAATTAACAATTTTACACTGCAGAAGCAACGACCCTTTAAACACAAGCACACAGTACCCTTGCCGTCAGATGCTTGGTTTCTACAGATTATAAGAGCTTCACTTTTTCTCAGCATCTAAAAAATGTGTCCTTTGTTAGCAGGTGCAAAGTTATGCACAACATACACTAAGCAAAATATTAAGCCCCCTGCATGCAATAACGAGCAGCACTTTCTCCCACACACAAAAGCTCCGTTAGCCTATTTACAGACCCCAGTGTTAACGGTCCAGACCGAGACCCACAGAGTGAAAAACGCAATCAGACATGTACGTACCCCACCTAATGCTACTGGATTGTCACCTTACACTGGGAAGCAGGTACGTAAGGTACGGGGGGGGGGGTAGACTGTTTACAAACATAGGGACACCAGCCCTTTCACACACACACTACAGGCAACGCAACGCTCCATTTTCTTTCCCGCAGTTGTCTGACTTTAAAGGCGACACACGGTAACTGTATGTAAATCAGCTTCTGTTTAGCCCCTCCCACCCATTAGCATACAAGGCCCACAGACGATTTCAGGTCTACATTCCCGCTTTATGTTGATCAGCTGTGCTGTAAAAGATATCGGCCCATTTAGGTTGAGAAAAGCCTAGAATAAGAACGCGTAGTTTAACCTCCCACGAATAATTTAGAAAAAGGCGACAAACTAGTATGAAAATAAATAAAAATCAGCAAATGACAGCATTGTGCAACTAAAAGCAATCTATGCCGATTTCCATACTGTCCTGCTACAGCGACGTATTTCCAGTCATTAACAGGTAACACAAACACATGACATCTGTTGTAACAGTAGACGGAGTAGTGTTTGCACGCCACTTTATGTAGGCGTAGGTCCAACCCGGAAGATATGGCGGCTCTTTCAGCCTCAAAAAGTGCAAAGGCTGTTAAGTGATTTTCAAAGTTATTGTTATCAGATTTTTTTTTCCTTCAGATGAAAACCATTTTTTTGTTTTGTTTTATCACGAGCTGGGATATATACAGCTGGGACATCTGTAGTTTTAGATGATCTGTGTTCCTGGCCAGACTTATACATCATCAAATATTCTGCTGTTTGACGTAGACATGGATAAATATCTTCCGCCCGGCTGGTACCTAAATAGATGAAAAATTAGCGAATGCGTTACACAGAGAAAAGTGACTTTTGAGGGAAGGAGCACACAGAAAAGTAATGAAAGAATGACACGAGGAAGGTGTATGGACATGAAATCAATCAACCAAAGCAAGAATTTACAGGCGAGACAATTTCACTAACTTTTATTATAAATTAGGGATATTTCTTGTAAGTCCCAACAGTTGAACTATGTGTAAATGTTCAACTTGCAGGAGAAAGTTAAAAGTTGACTCTTCAGCGCACATAATGAACTCGATAAGTTGAGTCTTGTTTAAGTCCATAAACTCCACGTCAAGCATTGGATTTATAGCCAGGGAGAGCTCGGCGGGACAGAGAGATCGGGCAACTTAATTCTCTCTCCTAAACAGTAGTAGTGTTGGTGAAAGATACCCTCATGACCCGAGTGTACAGCAAAGGAGGCAATGGAAAGCAAAAGTATCTGCAGAGTCCTACGATTACCCCCTCTCTAATATGCTCTTAACGCACCCTCTGCTGTTCATTATGTACACTGGAGCAAACAATGTGAACATCAAGCAAAGACACTCTTCCTCTTTCACCAGCATCCCCTGTCCCATTTACTAAGGTTGACTTATTGTCAACCAATTCCTGACCCAATACCGTTGCCTGGTAGGGTCTTGCAGAGGTTAGAAGGCCAATACAAGGTTATCAATGAGTATTAGTTACTGAAAGCTAAACGCTGCAATGGTATTTATCAGCCAACATGCAAACCCATCCTCACCGAAGCGACACTCACCGTCCCGATTCAGAGTCAAGCGGATCATCGGTAAACGTGTCTGCATTAAAATCCAACGGCTCTGCGTCTTGCAGCAGTTCTATCCGATCTTTTTCAGATCTGTTGTTTGCTCTTGTGTACTTTGATGCTGGAAGATATAAGATAAGTAGACGTCGGCCATCTGTTACATGACAAAGGTCTAATACATAAAGCACCAGATAGAAGTCTATTACAATACACAAAAAAGGCTTTACTCCAACATTAACTGCCCTGTACTAATAGCTCATCAACTTTATTTCTCAAAACCTCCAAAGCATCTAATATTCTGTGGTCTGCAGTCCGTTATATTGGTATAAAGCACAAATGGAAGCACCATACCCCTTGTTGTATCATTTAAACTCAATGCTTAGTGATTCAGTTCCACTTTTTCAGTGTACGATCTCCTCTCTAGTACCACTATGTCTTGTATGTCCATGTAATTATTAACTTGTATATATTGTCAATATACAACGTATAGTCGTATATATTTTAATTTCATATTCTCCCTTAGTGTAACAGCGCTATGCAATCTACTGAAATTCTAAACAAAACGCAATAATATCGCTTAAGATTAGATCAGCACTAGCCCATCATCTTGTAGAACATTAATATCAATTTCATGCATTTTCTGGCCCACGAACGCTCTACAAACAGAAGTCATAGTGTTGGACTTCATTGTAATCAGTTGCGTCACGAACCCACATGAAACGCTTCAAATTATGTAATATTAATTACATCTAGAAGTAGTCATTTCGGTGTAACTTGGCTCCTTTTGTTCGGAGTGCACATTCCTGTTTCGGCCGGTGTCTTCTCTGTTGTTCGAGTATCTCTCTTTCCATTCCTGCAAGCAGAAAAGAGATCAGACAGCTGCGATGACAAACGGATGGGTGAAAGATCTAAGAGGTTTGCGGTCACAATAGCAAGGTCATAACAATAAAGAGCGGTTTTAATATGCCACTGAAACAATATTTTGTCTAAATAAATCAGAAGCTCTCATTGGTTTGTGGAACGTGCTGTGAGTTTGTTCCCTTTTCTGTATTTTGAGTTCTACGTGTGAAGAAGTATTGACAAGCTAAAAAGCCACAATAGGCCATGAGATACTTTACCCTTCGACGTGTTTCACCGTCTTCTAGTCTCTGACGTTTTCTTTTCTCTAAAATTCAAATAAACCCCCCCCCAAAAACTTGATTACTTAATTTTGCACATCTCAAAACACTAAAGAGATACAAACAGAACACAACATTTGCACATCGAAATAAGCGTTATTTCACTGGAGCCAGGAATTACCGTATTTGCTCGATTATAAGACAACCCCCCCCAAATCTGAATATTAATTTAGGAAAAAAAGAAAAAGCCAGTAAATGTTAATTCATGTAAACTATTTTTTTTAATAAAAGCTATGATTGAGAAAAATATTTTGGTTTTATTTCCTTCTATTTTCCAACCTGCTCCCCCCTGTTATGCACATCTGCCCCAGAAATGCCTTATACCCCCTATATGCCACTGTGCCCCATGATATGCCTTTTAACCCTCTATATGCCACTGTGCCCCATTATATACCTTTTGACCCTCTATGTGCCACTCTGCTTCCAGAAATGCCTTATAACCCTATATGTCACTCTGGCATTAAGGGAGTTAAAGGGCATATTATGGGGAAGAGTGGCATATAGGGAGGTTTAAGGCATTCAGGAGGCAGAGTGGCATTAAGGGGGTTAAAAGGCATTTCATTGAACACTCTGCCTCCAGAAATGCCTTATGCCCCCCATTTAACACTCCCCCCCCCCCCCCCAAACTTACCGGTGCTTCTGACTCCCCTGTCATGTAGCCGGGGCAGTGTGTAGATGCAACAGGAAGGAGGCGTGGCTAGCAGCGGGGGTTGTCTGCGTCCATCGCACAGACCTTCCCCGACTGTCAGAGAGAATTCCCCGCACCGGTGCGATCTCCGACAGTCGGGGAAGGTCTGCGCCCATCGCGCAGACCTTCCCCGACTGTCGGAGATCGCACCCCTGCTGATAGCCACACCTCCTTCCGGCTGCAGCGTAAGTGCGTGGGATCTACACGCTGCCGGTAAGTGGTGGGGGGGGGGGGGAGACAGGAGGATCCAGGTCCCCTGCAGCTGCTGGGGATCTGGATCTTCGGCGTCTCATAGTCAGAACTATTTGAGGTCTCATTATAAGAGGACCCCGATTATAAGAGCATTTGCTCTGAAAAAACCCTCGTCTTATAATCGAGCAAATACGGTAGTTTATCAAAACAAGTATTGCAGATCTGCATATAATATCTGTTCTTGTAAGGCACCTGTCGAATATCTTGGTGACCACAAAAGCATTTATTAGGGCTGTGCAAATTGTTTAGTCCCCCCCCAAAACAAAATAAAAAAAAAATCATACCTCTTCTGATTAACTCCCTGCCTTCATCGGTGAGGTCTGAGGTCATGTCATTATCTCCTATAAACTGCTGAAAGCCGAGCAAGTTCAAGCAACGAGTCCCCAAGCTTAGAGAAAAAGACAGGAGGTCAATGCAAAATCCCTCAACGGCATCAGGAAATCATCAAACTCAGTGCACCAAAACTTTACCTAACTTAAAAGCCAAAACTCTTTTGGAGTTTTGTGTACAGACTATCCTAGTCTCAGATCAGGTAAACCATTTAAATATGCTTTATTATCAGTAAATCAAGAACTAGATTACTGTCGTGTATATGCCTCCCTGTAAGGATATTTACTGTTATAATGTCATTGCAGGGGGGTTTCGTGTCAAAGGTCATATCTTTTATTGGTCCCAACATAAGCAATTGGGACTTCAGAGATCTCTTCTTGAGATGGAAAGAAACCTCTGAAGTGACTGTCAAAGTCAAACTTTTGGCTATAGACTTCTCCCGTTGGACCAATCCAGCTATATCCATTTACCGTAGGGGGATTATTTCACAGTTGATAGCAGATTTTATTAATGCCCTTTACTCAACACGCTAATACTTCATGTGCGTCTTACCTGAAGTACGTAGCGATACAAAGGATAACAACCAGCATGGGATAGTAGATGTAAAACACATCAGCAATAAGAGGCAGGACTCTTAAAGAACCCATAATCTGGAAAACAGAGACAGGATTATAATACCACCGACAATGGCATTTATAATAACGCATTGCATATTGTAATAAAACGAAGACCGCTTACAGAGGTATACGCAGTTGGCTCGGTGTTCTGGTGAGCAATCGACACATCCATGTGCGTCAGCCCCAAAAAATTCAAACATAACGGAGGAGTCAGACGGCAGAACAGCCTGGTAGAAAGGAAAAGGAAAAACTGAGCCAAAACAATAAATGAAAATAAATAAAAAGAAGATAAAACTGACCACAATCACAAAAAGCTTCTCATTATTCCTAAGAGAATCGCTCGTTGCTCCCTGTATGTCAGATACATTAAACGAGTTTTAAACAAGCTGACAGTGTGGGTCAAAGGAGACAAAGACCACCAAAAGGGCTGAAAGTATAAATCTGTATGCAGACAGTGATTTGTGGAGCCTTCCAATAACTGATGTAGTTATCAGGACTGACTGAACAGCAGTACTCACAGCTTATGATTTATAAAAATAAAAAAATTGTAACAGCATGTAGTTATTTTGTCGACTTAAAAACAATGCTGGTCATTTAAATTTACTTTCATAGAAATAGTAGCATTTAAAAACCCTTGGGGATTTTAGAGACAAAACCTGTGAATTTCATATAACATGTAAAGGCAAATTACCACTGCTGGTTCACTAAAACTACAGTATATACAGAGATATACTCAGAGAACAGCCTCACACAAGGCATTCTACTTACATGCCGCTAAACAAAAGGCTGTATGCGTCCGTTTGATGGTGAGAGGCTAAATAGTAATAGTTGAATACCCGGATCCTGAAGACCGTCGAATAAACACAGATACTCAGAAAGAATATGGTGAGGAAGCAGGCCACCTGAAAACAAGTACATGGAGCATTAGTGTGACCATATTGTTGGTATACCCCACTAAAGAGACTAAAGAGATGTGCAGACACAGCTTCAGAAGTGGACAATCTACGAGAAATCGTAACAAACCCATGTACCAAAACTAAACTCAATCCCTAAACACACAGACAGGACACAGCTACCCTAAAATCCCACAGCATCATTCCTATTCAAACTCTTTGCTCTACACGACTGTGACCCCTCCTAATGTGTACACACATACGCTGCCTCATATTACAATTATCACAATTACCTTTCACGTGTTAAGGTCAAAATTAAAGGGTTGGCCGTCTATCTCTCTAACATGCCAAATAATTTCAAGTGTGCTATTTAAATCTGTTAGCTACTATTACAGTAATAGTCATCATTCACCACTCCTTACCTCGATATAAATATAGTTGTACGTTCTCTCCGCCTGCTGTATAAAAACAGCAAAGAGAGACAGCACTGGTTTTGTGCTAAAGAAAGTGCACTCTGACCAGACAACCACAGCCGAGACGATGACCAAGACGACGGCCAGGATCCGAGAACACCAGGGGTGGAGAAGGCATTCCCAATACCACTCTGTCGACAGATCCGAAAAGTTATATTAATTACACCCTAACCGGCTTATCGTCCATTTATCAGCCAATGAAGAGGTCGTTTAGCACATCTATTTAAACAAATTAATTGCTTCGATTATGAAATACAATAAAGACTCAATGCAGACTCCTGTATGTAGAAATATATATTATATACACACTACATTAAAATATATACTATACTCACCCCCCCATATCTATGGCATTACTCTGATGAGTATATTATCAACGTACTACTGAAGTGTGTTGAATTATTAGAAGAAAAAAAAAAAAGCCTTCCTAAAAGGATTTCTGCAAACAAATTAATATTCTGAAAATATAATTAATAATTTTATGTTATAATACATTTCTCAAAAGTAAAACTGAACTTGTAGATTGTTTGGTTCATATCCCTCTTCTAAGATCAGTAACAATTCCCCATATTACATGTACATCATAATGCCCGAGAAAAGAATTCTAAATGTGGCGCAGACACCAGGGAAAGAAGTAGAACGTTCCAGCTGACTGCTCCATACGTAGCAAAGTGCATCTGAACTATTGAGTGAACCCCGCGCCAGTCCGGGGGTGCAGCTCGTACCGATAGTGGGGGTGTAGAAACGCCGGCTGAACCAGCTTTCTGACTCCTGAGGAGGGAACGTACGAACAAACTGTCTGGTGGCACTTGTCTCGTTCTTCGCAATGTCTTCCAGATAAAAGGCCTGTTCCAGAAGTATCCCCCACTGGACCTGTGTCCGACGATGCCTCTGAACGGCATAGATAACCTGTCGGCAGAAGAAAGACTTCCATAAACAAAACATTCTATATAAACAGGAAAAGCTTCCCAGTTCAAATATCACCCCACATGCGTTATAATTCCAAGTGTGAGTTAGCGGCACGGACACATACCTGTTTGTGAAGTTTCACAAGCATCTTCTCACTTGGATAACTGATATCCCTTTCTTCAAAGTCTTCATAGTCATCCATATTCCTTCCCATTTTCTCTTGGTACTCGGCTGGGCACTAAAATACATATTATAATGAAGCTTTGCAATACCGACCACGCTGCAAGTGCATTGGGCCGTATTTATTAGACATGTGCATTCGTATTCCCTTCGAACATGAAAACCAACACGAAGGCGGCGGCAAAACATACACGGAGACACACAACGTGAAGAATCTTTGCGTTTGTCTTCGTCAATATCTCCAACTACAGTATCTCACAAAAGTGAGTACACCCTCACATTTTTGTAAATATTTTATCTTTTCATGTGACAACACTGAAGAAATGACTCTCTGCTACAATGTAAAGTTGTGAGTGTACAGCCTGTATAACAGCATAAATTTGCTGTCCCCTCAAAAACCAATTGGTTGATGCTAGAGGAGGCCCCTGCAGGCGACCAATAGAGTCGCTCTTATGGACCTTTAACTCCTGGAGTAGGGAGAGGCGGAGTTTCACCATCAGGAGTTAAAGGTCCATATGAGCGACTCGACTGGTTGCCAGCAGGGGACTCGTCTGCCATCAACCAATGAAGAGCAGCTGCACTTCATTGGTTAATGGCAGAGGAAGCCCCTGCTGGCAACC
This sequence comes from Spea hammondii, assembly GCA_029215755.1. Taxonomy (NCBI): domain Eukaryota; kingdom Metazoa; phylum Chordata; class Amphibia; order Anura; family Pelobatidae; genus Spea; species Spea hammondii. The sequence goes on along the minus strand of JARDYJ010000001.1, from coordinate 176,311,829 downwards.
AATAGAGTTACTCGTATGGACCTTTAAAAAGCTGGCTCCAAAGCTGCTGCGTATCGCGTTAATAAAAATAAAAAAAAAGGAAAAAAAAAATAATCAACACGAAGAGTGTACACGAATATTCGCCCAATCTCGGAACAGGCGAATATTCATGGAATACGAATAATATTTTTTTCCCCATGAAGACAAACACAAAAGTCTAGTATTTATTATCAGCAGTTCTGGGGCAACGTTCCAAATGTGGAAGAATCGCTATGGCAACTTACAGACTATTCCACACGGTTACTTGACATTGGGCTATAGAATTCCGTTTTACAATTAACGACCATAGACTACCTGCCGCAGGTGACCCCATCTATTCTGCCCATTTCTCTACCTGTATCAGGCATACCATCAGGCACTGGCAAGTAAAAAGAACCCCCAACACTGCATTTTCCTACCTTTTTCAAAATCGTGTCCACACACTTCCGTAACGGGTGATTATATTTAATGCTTTCATTTACTTTTCGAACTTCCTGCATAGTAAAAGAAACATGTGGTACACTAAATTCAATAAACATTTCATGAGCAATGTTGACATTTCTTTAATAAATACATCTATTACACAACTATATTTGCATCATGCTACTCCTTGTTTAATCATGAATTTATATAAAATGTTTAAAATATATTATATATATATATATATATATATATATATATATATACACACACACACACACTTAAAAAAACAAAATAAGTGTGATCTTTTTGAAGTAAAACAATATTTATCAGTGTATTATAGGTGCGTTATAAATTATAGCTGTTGAGCTGATTTGTCTATGTAATAAGGAACTGATCTCAGATCACAGAGGTCACTTAATCTTCAGGCACTCCTTATACCCGATTTCCTCATGTAAATACTCCCAATGTACAACATTGATTTTAGGCAAAATACCATTCTAACTGATGCATAACACATACCGTATTTATCGGCGTATAAAACGCACTGGTGTATAACACGCACCCTCATTGTAACAAGGAAATTTAAGTAAAAAAGTTTAAATAATAAACTCAGACACACACTAATTTTATATATTTCCCGTATTTGATAGGCCCATCCAGACTCCCTACCTTTTGGGAACTACCTTCCAGCGTTTTACTTTTTGTGCTGATGCCAGGGCTGGAGTGACGTCATCACCCGGCTCCCGGCATCAGAGAGGGTGCGCGAGAGAGCTGTGCAGGGGAAGATTGTGCAGCTCTAGGATTTATCGCCGTATAACACGCAGGTAGGGTTTCAGCTTCATATTTTAGTTACAAAAAGGGCGTGTTATAAGCCGATAAATGCGGTATCGACTTTAAACAAGTTTCGACACCCCCTTAAACCATCATAAAAACCCAAAGGGCTACAAGGTGTAAAATCACTGTTTTTACAAAACCATTTCTTAAAAACTTTACATTAACCTAAAGTTCCATCCTATAAAATAATAATAGGATCATTCTATAGATACAGCTTCCATAATCCGGAGTCAAAATTAGGGCTGAAAAAAAACACTTTAATAAAAAACACATGGAATTTAGTTTTGACGGAGCTGGAGAGCTAGTCATCAGCTATCCCTGGGTATATAAAAAACATATTCCTCGATCGTATAGCTGTGCTCTTTAAAATGGTATAATTAGATCACCAGTCTGATGGACTGAGCTGTGCCTCGTGTCTGGATTTGATCCTCTATCAAACAGCCACAGGTGGCATCAGGTGCCAGTTTGACAACTATGACGGATAGAGATGCTTTAAAGCAGGTGTGGAAAAATGTAGTTTTGGACCAAACCTCCCATTACACTCCCACCGTCACTAGCGGCTTTTAACGTGCAGTCAGGATTCTGGATGTTTACTGGTATAACTTGATTGGCAATAACCATGAAATGAAGCCCAATATTTCTTAAATGTTTCCAGTAAAACAAAGCCCGGGTGATTTGTTTATTTAGAAACCAAAGACCCGCCAGAAAAAATGGTCAAGCTGGTCATGTGAGGATGACATGGAAGACACTAACACCTTTGTATTTTGATAACCTTTACCTCCATGACATCCTCCAAGTTTTCTTCTGCATCTGCTTTCTCAGTGGTTAATTTGGCCGCTTTGAAATACGTTTTCATCAGGAGGTAACCTTTCTTTGCGCCATTCCAGTGAGATCGAGGAATTTCCACTAAGCCATAACCCATCAACAGGACAAGGAGGAACAGACCCCAAGTGTTGGCTGCAGCAATCCCAATGGTTTGGAGTTGGTACCTAAAAAAGGAAAACGCAACCGGATTAAGTGGAAGAAGATACTCTCGAGATGCTACAAAATCTAGACAGGGAATAACTGATCAAACCAGAGAGCAAAGAGTGATTTAACCCCTTAATGACAAAGCCTGTACATGTACGGGCTCAAAATGCATTGTTTTCAATGGGTTTAGGGACCGCCCGTTGTCCTTAAGGAGTTAAGCGCACTGGCCTTTCAACCACAGATACTACCCCACTAAAGAAGACACCCAAGAAGAACAGCATTACAGCTCAGAGGAACAAAGAAAGACAAAAGCGTAAATAAAAAAAACAAAAAACTTAAAAATAGAGGATTACCACTCCAGGTGCAGCTTGGGGTTCACAGCGACGTAGATTAAAAGTGCTCCAAAAATCAGCAGGTATGTTCCGTAGTAAATAGCATTCTCAATAAGGGCCGTCTTAATTTTCCCTGTAATGGAGAAGCCACCAGATCGTGCATAGGACTGCATGAAGGGCAGGAGAATCCTGTGACAGGAGCAAACGGGTTAATTTCAGTAATCCGCATTCTGTATCAAGGGCTATTCAAAGAGAGAACGTTTACAATATTATTGGCCATCGGGAGAACTGAACGACTGTTCTGACACTACAGCTGTAGCCGCTAGGGCAGAAATGTCTGTCGATTACCTTACAAGTTCACAAGACTTTGCAGCTGCGCATGGTTTGCTTAATGCTCTTCGTGTTGATGGGAAACTTAATGCGCCAAGTATGTTGTAAAAAAAAGGAAAAGCAAACATGCAATAACGGAAATGAATACTGTGCGGGGGGAAATAGTTAAGTATACATTACTATCTGGAGTACCACTTACCAAGTGAGGAACTGGGATGTCCAATAGACCACACGCCAGAAAATCGGCATGATGCCTTTGGGAATGTAGCTCCATGGTTTGTAACACTCCTGGGGTGGTGCGTCATCAGCACTCCTGTCAAAACAGGGACTGCACTTTAATTAACGCATTATACAGTGCTAAAGAATACGAGGACGCTTTATAAATAAATAAAGAGTGGTGTTCATTCTATGGGAAGACTACATATGCACTTATAATATATTATATCCATTTATATATTCATAACCTTCTGATTGTGTATTTATTTTGGTTGCAAAATATAGATAGCCTAAGACAATCCATGGGGCAAATCAATAAGAGAATTTTTGGAGGAATGTAAATGTTGAGAAGACCAGAGGACTCTATAGCTCTTGTGTGCAAATTCTAGGCTTGCATGCAGTAGATCAAACACGGCTCTTTAAAGTGCAGCCATGGCAGATGTATTTCGAATATCACCGCTCGCCGTGTGTGAGAGCAAAATACCTCAGTGCGTTCTTATCAACCTGAGGCCGGGAAACATTGTCAACCGCGGCTACTGTGGTTGTGGCCGCAAACTGGCTTGTGTTGATGGTGACCGGTGAGAATGAATTTCTGGCGAGGCATCGATTGTAAATAGTCTAGAAAAGATAGGATAACTTTCCATTACTTATGGGCTTCTGCGAAGAATGAAAAGAGCATTCAAATCATGAAGTATTATAAAATTGTTAGTAGGAGGAGGAAAGAAACAAAAAACACAGTAGAGGGACTACTTTGGTGTGTATATACATGCCAAAGGAGCCCAGGCCAATTTACAGCCAAAAAAATGACTGTGGAGCCGAGTGGATTATTAATCCGAGTAGAGTTTCCATTTAAGAAAGTTGTAACCAGTGGGGATTGGGATCTGCAGACTATGATTTATCTGCTATACGAATTCAAAGCTGTTTTGAATTTCGATTGAACTTGGCTCTTAGATTTATTAAACGTCAGAATAGCTGCCATGTTTTATATCATGTTACACTAATTCAACATTTTAATAGGAGCTTTAAACGCTTCCTCTAAACTATGCAGATCTCACAATACATGATCTGATGTATAGAATTTAAATCCTTAAGATCTGGTATCTGCGGACAAATCAGTGTTATAGTACAGGTGTATTTACGCAGCCCTGGCTCACCTGCACTCCAAGAACAATACCTGTGAAGCGACAGCCGGATCCCCAGGTCAGGCTCCCCTGGGTCAATTCTATGCTAATTAAAGCTTTCAGGTTCTATATTCTCAATCTTGGCGTTAAACTGGTTTCGGCTTAGTAGTGCCATGGTCACCATTAAAGGTTTTCAGACGCTCCCTAGAGTGAGCTGTATAAACACTAGTATGCCAATTTGCAGCATCAGTAGCCACGATGACAGGTGTTTTATTGTTCACTGCCTGGAGCAGAAGAATATCCATTTTTTGTTTGCTCAGAATTTTTCCCATTTACTCCACAGCATACGTCTTGTTACCGCTCCATGCTCTGTGCTCTACCCGATGCCAGGCTCTGGAAGGAGACATTACATCCCAAAACTGCTTAATTGGGAGATGGACAAACAGCGAAGGAGCCATTGCGGGCTCCTGTCCAAATATAAAACCAGATAAAAGTAGGTTTTGCTATCAGTACCCTGCCCCTCAAATAGTCGCAGCAAATACTGTAGGTCACAGAGCCACATTCATGTTTTCCCTTATACACAAAAGAACTAATAATACATGGTTACTCGGGCTGAGAGGCCATCAAGTTCAACCCTTCCAAATAGCTATGATTTGAACCCTACGAGCCATAACGCTGCTCCCTTTTACCTAAAAGAACCTTATCTTATCTCACTTTTTTTCTTTCTTCTCTTGTAGTCCTTCTGTTACATCCCAAGCTGTATGCTAGCCACCTTCTGAACCCGTGCAATAATGTGATCAAGTGTAAAGTTCAACCAACAGAGATACTTTATCCTAGAAGAAGTAGATTGACTCCTAAACTCTAGAAACGTGATCCCCAGAATCCACGATCTACTTCAATTCATAATATAATGTTCATGTACACGCAAGCTTTCATGTTCCTTACCGTACTAACATCCAGCGGTAAGATAAAGACTATCAAGAAACAGAGGTACCAGGCCAGGAGGGTTGCGACGATCACGAGCCTGTGCTGTTTCTTAAAGTCTCCGTATCGGTGTAAAAGGAAGAGAGCCAGGAAAAAGACAAAGACGATCTCGATTCCGAGAGCGGCTCCACTCATTGTAACAGCGTCTTCACGGTCAGCGCCGAGGCTCACAGACCGCGATCAAAGCTGCGAAGACATAATGAGAGTGCAACGATTAACTAAACCGGGTGCAACGTAAACCTTGTGAACGGTATCCAATGTGATTGTAACCCCATCACCATAATATTGCGGAACCGGTTCTACTTTGGCCATCAGTGAAACGGGAGCGAGATATTACATCCTCAGACTGAGCATATTAGAAGGGAGCTACCAGAGTACCTACTGGAACCGCGTGCTCTCACATATATATTCAGAGACAAATGGACACCAAGTCATCGAGTCCCAGACGGTCAATAGGAAATGAATACCGTATTTGCTCGATTATAAGACGACCCTGATTATAAGACGACCCCCCAAAATCTGAATATTAACTTAGGAAAAAAAGAAAAAGCCTGAATATAAGACGACCCTAAAGGAAAAAAGTTTTACCAGTAAATGTTAATTCATGTAAACTATTTTTTTTAATAAAAGCTATGATTGAGAAAAATATTTTTTTTGTTTTTATTTCTTGTATTTTCCAACCTGTCCCCCAGTTACGCACATCTGCCCCCAGGCTTGCCACTCCAATATGGCACTGTGGCCCATGATATGCCTTTTAACCCTCTATATGCCACTGTGCCCCATGGTATGCCTTTTGACCCCCTATGTGCCACTCTGCCTCCAGAAATGCCTTATACCCCTATATGCCACTCTGCCTCCAGAAATGCCTTATACCCCTATATCCCATTCTGGCATTTAGGGGGTTAAAATGCATATTATGGGGCAGAGTGGCATATAGGGAGGTATAAGGCATTTCAGGAGGCAGAGTGGCATTAAGGGAGTTAAAAGGCATTGTATAGAGCACTCTGCCTCCAGAAATGCCTTATACCCCTATATGCCACTCTGGCATTTAGGGGGTTAAAATGCATATTATGGGGCAGAGTGGCATATAGGTGTATAAGGCATTTCAGGAGGCAGAGTGCTCTATTAAATGCCCCCTTAACGCCACTCCAGAAATGCCCTATGCCCCCATTTAACACACACACACACACACACACACCCTATACCCCCATTTAACTAACACACACACACACACACTCTCCCCTCCCCTCCCCTCTCAGCCCTCTCTTACCGGTGCTTCCAGCCGGGGCAGCGGGTTGACGTCGCCTTCTGCTGCAGCCGGAAGGAGGTGGAGTTGGCAGCGGGGGTTGTCTGCGTCCGTCGCGTATACTTTCCCCGGCTGTCAGAGATCAGAGTTCCCCGCACCGGTGCGGGGAACTCTGATCTCTGACAGTCGGGGAAGGTTTGCGCGACGGACGCAGACAACCCCCGCTGCTAGCCACACCTCCTTCCGGCTGCAGCGGACGTTGTCTACGCGGATCGCGTAGACGTCAACCCGCTGCCCCGGCAATACAGCAGGAAGCACCGGTAAGTGTGTATGATGGGGGGGGGGGTGAGACAGGAGGATCCAGGTCCCCTGCAGCGGTGCGGGGGATCTGGATCTTAGTCTCCTAATCAGACTCTATTTGAGGTCTGATTAGAAGACGACCCCGATTAGAAGACGAGGGGTATTTTTCAGAGCATTTGCTCTGAAAAAAACCTCGTCTTATAATCGAGCAAATACGGTATTATCAAGACCGTGCTTTATAACATAACGGAGAATATTAATACAGGATCCGGGGGGGCTGTGTTACAGTGATATATTCCTGCAATGTGTAACAGACTTTAAATAGTTATTCTTACTTATTATTCTGTACAGGGGAAAGCCACGTTAAATGAAGAAGTAGAACACTCCGCGCTCGCCTTGCTTCAGTTAATAGAGTGAAATTGTGAGTACAGGAGCAAACGGACCAGGAGGGTGAATAAAGATAAACGCGTTTCACATCCCTGCTGGGAAAACTAACCTTGGACAAGCAAAGGTATTACATTCCCTTAAACAATAACTGGCGGGGATCGGTTGAACCACACGGAGAACTACAAAAGCTGACACTGAGTCAGAGTCATTTTGGCCAAGTACAGGGCACCGGCGAGAGATCAGACAGCAATCAACGCAATAAAAGATAAAACATTCTGCCGGTCGAGTCAGACGACATTTACAAACAAAGCTTTGGGTAGAAAGAAAGCTCAGGGAAAAGTCCAGATTGTTTTCATCGTATCAGCTGGCTGAGTGTTATTGGAGTTGCCAGTAGTGCACAGATCATTTGCCTCTCCAGCTGCTCTGGACTACGACGCTCTTTAGCCTTGTTGGACGATGTAAAATACATTTGTTGCCATGGTAACCCCACTGTCTCAATATACACAAGAGATTGGATACGTTCTCTTCTCCGACGGTCTGTATAAGGCGGGCATTTCCCCAAAATGAATGGACCCGATACAATATAAAAAAAATAGCCAAGTCCCTGCAGGTGACCCAACCTCCCCTCTAACCTATTTTAGGATGATGCCCCGAACTGCAAAATAGCGACAGCGGTTAAAGTTCACCCGAAGCCCCTGCCGCAGCGTTATGGACGGATCCCCCGCAGGTATTCTCCCTCACGAGTTATAGATCTGAGATCTCGCTGGAATGAAAGAGTCATAAGAACTGAACCGTAAGCGCTCCTATGCAATGGCTACATGTATGTAATTGGCATGTCAGTCCGGCAGCCTCACACACTGTTTTATTGGAGTCTTTGGTGAAACTGGATTGTACTGGGCAATGACATAAGACAATTTAAAGTTACGAAAGCTTTCATGGCCTCAGAGGTCTCTTCTTCAAACGGAACGTGCACACTACTGCACCTCTGTTACACGGACTGGCAATGTTCTCGTTATCCTTGCAAAAAGGGCAGCTGCGCGGGGGCTGGGACCCGGCTCACACAGGACACAAAGGGCCCCAACACACCGAGCATCAAAGCTGCGCCTGCCCTACCGCCCCCATGACACATAAAACAGGGAGGCAGCCACCGCACCGGCCGGGAAGGCAGCACCCGGAAGACTCTGTGACCTCCCACAGCCGTCACACGGGCTCGTTCCTCACCTGAAAGCAGGGAGTCCGGTCACCGAATGCGTCCCAGTAACATCCCCGGTTAAACCCCTCTTCTTACACCGTCCTGCAGCCCCTTTTTCACAGGAACCAGCGGCCCTGACTCATAACACTGACAAGACAAGAAACGAACCGTATACCGCGTCACATCCGCTTTACTTCCGCTTCATCAATGAGTTCCAAACACAAGAGACACATCACTGGACTGCAGCGCTGTCTCCATCAGCAACTTCAGTTTGAACAGCAAAGACATTTCCTGAGCTCTGCCTCGGAGCTGCACGGGAGCATTCACTCTCCTGTGTCTTAGAACTCTTCGAATCTGTATAAAGATTCCCAATAAAAACTTCTTGTTAGCAACTCGTGACCCGGATATGACCCTGACCAGCTGACAGGATGACGTCCCCACCGCCGCTTCCCGGTCATGAAGCTGCCGGAATAAAATAAATACATACACGTTATTTTGCTTTACACAGAAACATATGCTTTGAAGGCATATATGACCCTTTCTATAAGAATAACGTAATTTATTGTAATTCACTTACACAATGTATACCGGTTTATGTTTATATAATTGTTATTATGACTTTTAGGGCTGTAGAGCGCACTCAAACCCAGCAAGTATTTTGAGCTCCTAAAAAGAGGGACGCTTGAGATGTATGCGGAATTCTCGTTAAGTGAATCTTGATGGCCCGGTATGTGTCTCCGGTATAAAACGGACCCGACGGAGCACATTTAACTAAGCGGAGCGGCGGGAGATAAACCATCACATTTGCGTTACAGGCGGGGAGCGCAGCTGTATAGTTCTAGTATGCAGACACTGCGCTGTACTTATAATAACGCGCGGTATACGCGTTTATCAGGCACACGGATCGTTGTGTGGGGGAGGGGGAGGGCAGATCCCTTAAAACCTCCAGCAGAGTGACGAGGAATTTAAAGTACACGCTGCACCGCGTTATCTAGCATTGGCGCGTTCGCGCATGCGCCCGGCGCGCCCCTGTGACGTCACGGGCCTGGTACGTGCAGTTCCGGGCGCGGGAAGGTTCGTATCGAGATCCGATCAGACGCTCTCGTCATGGAGAGGTAACGGGGACGGTTTAACGTAACGGGGTTGATTGGGGGTGTCACCGTTGTAACGGGAAAGGGACACCGAATAGGCGTTTCGTGCATTTTTTTGTGTTGGGACCGGGCACCTGCTCTGTATCGCATACTACTTTAAAGTACTTATTATCGTTCCTAAGATGCTTCCGTGATCGCGGGTTTCGTGTATGATTGGCTCGGTGCATGTGTGTAAATCTGTGTTTATAGGTACGGGGGTAATCTCACCAAACGTTACTGTACAGCAGCGGAAAGTTTGGAGGGTGATTTCCAGCTGTAACTCTTATACATATCCGATCAGCGCCCCTAGGTGTGATTATTTATTATTATTATTATTATTTGTGATATTTGTATGGGTGGGACGTCCATTCCTCCAAAGCCCAAATTACTTATATTCTTCATTCGGTTTAAGCTGTAAGTAACGCGTTAGTGGAAGCCGTTACCTGTTAAAATGAGCTGCTTTGGTGATCGGAGTAAGCCTGATGGACTTTGGTCTTTTTTCAACCATATGAACTACGTTACTTTGTTTTGGAAATGCTCGGTTTACGGGCCGGTTCGTATCTGGGTTAGCCGTTAACGTGTTATGCCTTTACCGACCGTCTGTAACGAAAGGGGAAACTACGGTGGCCTGCTGGCTCCTTACAAATGGCAATAATGTTTTTTTTAGAAACCCAAATGGACATCAGATAAGAATCCGTCGGCCCGTCTAGTCTGCCTGTTAGACTTAGACTTTAATCGTTAGCTGGCCGTATGTCTGATGCCAGCATGTTTACATTTCCTCTGCCACCGGTGCCACATCTGCTGGAAGTCTGTTCCACTTATCTACTGGAAGTCTGTTCCACTTATCTACTGTAAAACTTCTTTGCGTTACTCCTAAGCGTCTGACTCTCTAGCTTTAGACTGTAACACGTGGGTTCTTGTTACCGTAGGAACTATGTTTATTCTGTGTCTATTTATATAAAAGCATTGCTGATCTTTTACTTTATATTTCCATGCTCCGTAGGCGACATCTTCAGGAAATCCCTGCTTCTGCTAGGAACGTGCAGCAGCTTAAATGGTCTTGGGATTCAAAGAATAGTTCGGACCTGCTGTGTGGCATGGGAGTGAGTCCGATGGAGAAGGATCCCCAGGACACAGAAAACACCCCCCAGGATCTTATAGTAAAAGCAACTCCCCCGCAGAAGAAGAGGAGACTGAAGGAGAGAGACGATGGATTCTTTATCGCGAGGCGTCCCAGAATCGCCCGGGCGTCTAACCCAGGTACGTCATACCGAATATACAATATCTGAAAGCGAAGTGTGACTGCTGCTCGTTCTAGCGGATCACGTCTGTATCTAGATACCATCGGCACCAAAAGGACCCTGCACACCCCTCATTGTAAGGATGACCATATGGAGCCGTCGCTGTTACCTTTCTCAGTATTATAGACTTAATATGAACTGGCTTTTAAGTCATACAAACATTTGAGAACACCTCTGCTGATGCCGGTGACTACTTCTCTTGGTGACAGTCACGGTGCACTTGAAGCAAATTGGCCAGATCGGCCAACCTGAGGGTTTGCATGTGAAGTAGCCGTCTTACTAGCAATAGCGTTATGAAGAGCCGACTCGACTTTCAAAAATATTGTTATAGGGCGACCATGCGTTCTCACCATGTCTCTGTGCTTTGTGCAGGCCAGCCCGGCTCTCCTTGTTAAAGTAGTTACCGCTTCATAATACAGACTGAAGTCGGGGCGCTGAAATGTTCAGATCGCCAGCAAACTCCTGCTTCAGTAAATGACTAGACCTTGAAGCTTGCGTTTCCCATACTACCTGATGGCATCTACCTCAACTCCCAGCCCAACCATATAATTGTACACCTCAAGCTGGGTTTCACAACAGTTACTCTTCCTCCCAATATATCTGAAAACACTCCTAATGAGGAAGACATCACAACTGCTGATTACTCCCACCTAGTTTATCCCTGTCCTGTTAAGTTGCTGATTGCTGTTTATTGTAATGGTGATGGAATAGATGATGACCCCCCTCCCCCAACACAAGGATCCCCGCTTCCATTAGGTTAATTAACTCCAGAGCAATGGAAATGATTGCCTAAGAAAAAACACAAACTAGGTAGGCTCATGACTTTGTACTGAAGGCAGTGGTCAGTGACTCTTGGTTATGGTTTCTTCTTTTAAAGGTATATCCTGGGATACGCTTCCAGACGAGCTTCTCTTGGGTATCTTTTCCTATCTGCACCTGACTGATCTGGTCAGAGTCTCTCGGGTTTGCAAGAGATGGAACCGGCTTTCGTAAGTATTCGCGTCACCTCTGACTTCCAGCTGCTGTTTGGTGACCTTCCTTGAACTTGATTTGTGAAACTAAATCCATTCAGCTCTGTGAGAGCTGCTTGGAGTCCCACGCCGCTAGATCATGCTGAGTCTCCTTGAATAGAAATCTGTCTGTCCAGCTAAACGCTGCTGCAGACCCCGTGAGTTGCTGTGAATGCCACAATCACTCAGTTGACCTAACTCTGACCTGGGTTAGGTCGCAGTCACAGATCTTGTGTTGAATGAAATGCACCACTCAGTTAAATGCAATTTTTGTTTGGTCCCCCTTGCATTCTGTAGAATCCCCCATATGTATTCCCCACCCCCGTTGCTTACCACTGTGCGCACGCTCCATATTCCCAGCACCAATGCTGTCTTGTCTAAGAGTTGCTTTGGATCCAACGAGACCCCTATGTAGGCGCACAGAAAACGCTCCTGATGAGGTCAATGTTGACTTCATGGAAGTTACTTTAATATTCATTCTCTGACTGCAAGTCTGCATGAGACTCAGAATTATCCCTTTCAATGGCTCATCCCTTCAGTTTGCATCTGCTCATTACCAAAAGCCTAAACCCTCCACCATAGAGTTCTAGGCTGAGACTGATGTTTCCGCTGATAATTTAAATATTCCGTACGATTTAATGTTCCCTAAAAATCTAGGATGGCAGATTTTAAAATCTTTTACTTTTGATTAGTCACGTACTGAACACTGTCGCTGATCTCTCCCGCAGGTGTGACGAGTCTCTCTGGTACAGCCTGGATCTGTGTGGCAAGCATTTGGCAGACGGAGTCGTCGGAAAGCTGCTCTCCCTGGGTGTCGTGGTCTTTCGCTGTCCTAGATCCTGTATTGGAGAGCCGACGTTTACAGGCGTTAGGTATGATATTCCATGTGTGTGACTAGACTATACGCTCACAAAGAATGAGAATTGCTTCACTAGGAAACTTGTGTTATTTTATCAAGCAGTTCTCCCTTTTACACTTCTGGTAAAGGTGTTTACAGTTTAAATTAAGCGGAATTACTGTATTTTTGTATCATCTCAGCAGCCACCTTAACCTCCTTTTCTGGGGAGTTATTGCTTCCTTTCTGTTAACTTACTTTGCTGCTAGTCTTTGCGAGGACCGGCTTAAGGTACTTACGGCATAAAACAGTCAACTCGTTATTCCTACCGTAAGTTCAAGTTGCCAGACCCTCCGCTGGATAAAATTGAAGTACAAGCCTCGCTTTTCTCTAGTTGATGTAGAACAGATGTATGCTCCCTATATTTGGGTCACGTGGTATAACGTTTAATTTATTATAACAATATGTAGGTTATCAGCCAAGTGCCTTTAGCTGATGTTTGCCTGCTTTGTGTTATACAGACCACTGAGACTGCAGCACGTAGACCTTTCCAACTGTACTGTGAGTAAAGACGCCCTGCTGAGTATCGTCTCGCGCTGCTACAGACTGCAGAACCTGTCCTTGGAAGGAATGGAGCTTTCTGATGACATCATGCGGTAAGCAGCAGCATTGGGAAATAGTTCTGGTTTCTGTAATGGACCATTTCTTATGAAACTGTCACTTTCCAAGCCCTTAGAATCCTGTCTCAGTATTATATATACATTAAAGTGGATGTTTTCTTGAAGACAGAATGTTTTTGTGCCGTTACCTCCCTTCTCGTTAACGCTCTGCTGCTTCCCTTCCAGCTCCGTTGCTCAGAACACAGACTTGATTCGGCTAAACATCGGGGGCTGCTCAGGCTTTTCTCCTGATTCACTCGTAGAAATGCTAAAGAACTGTTCTGGGTAAGTCTTGTATCATTTTAATGCTTATTATGTAACATTCTTGGTTTCCGCCAAAGTAATGTTATATTTGTCTAAATTGTGTGTGCTCTGCGCACCCTTTCCATGCCATACCAAAGAATCGCATTATAAGCAAGCTAGTTGCCATCCCATAGATTGCGTGTTATATATTTGTAATTGATCATATCCCCTGCGTCGTCTCTGTCCTTAGGTTGTGTGAATTGAACCTGTCCTGGTGCGACTTCACAGCAGATCATGTAAAATGCGCAGTGAGTCGCTTTCCTAGCAGCATAACAGAACTCAATTTCAGCGGATACCGTCAGAACTTGGAGCTGTCCGGTAAGTAATGTATTACATTGATAGCCCGGTAGCTCAGCTCCCTGCAAAAATACTGATTACTAGAGCATTTCTCATTAGCCTGTATTGCGTGTAAAAGATCAAGCCTCACGTTTAAGTTTTGAATGCATCTATAAAGGTTGAGATTATGTGATTAAGCAAGACGGAATGAAACCAACAAAATGATAACTCTAACCAAAATCATGAATTGCAGATGTAGAAACTTTAGTGACGAGATGCCCTGAGCTTACAAGCTTGGACTTAAGGTAAGGAACGTTCATATTATCCCAATGGCTTTTTCTCCTTGCACTATGACACGTATAACGCAGCCAACGTACCTTTCCTTCCACAAGAAAAAACAAGTTGTATTCCGTGCTGCTGATTTTGTGAACGCGACTTCTAAGTTTCATGTCTCTTTACACAGCGACAGCGTAATGCTGACTGCAGACTGCTTCGCGGTGCTTCGCCAGCTTCTTCACCTCCAGCACCTCGGCCTCAGCCGCTGCTATCAGATCTGCCCTGCGACTTTGCTGTAAGGACATTTTTGTCGTTGCTTTACGTACAATGGTTTGCTGATGTACAATGAATTAATTGCGTGGAGGTGGATTTAAAGGGACATGTCGCATGTTAAATGCATACTGGAGTCCGTTTTGCATGGTTTTCAGATGGGTGACGGCATTGTTTAGAAATAATAGATAATCGTACTCAGTTGAACCCCCTAGTTGTCAGTGGAAGCAGCAGCCACGAGCTTGTATGTTATCTGGATACTGATGCTTTTTCTAGCATACGTGTGATCGGCATGTGCAGGAAGGTTACTAATTCTTCCTGGGTTTAGCTGAGGAAGCTAATAGAAAATGACTTTTGTCTTTCCCAACTCCAGTAACTAAACAGTGCACCCTGTAACATGTATGCCAGCATGCATTAAAAAAAAACAAAAAAACCCCTTTCATTAGCACTTTGGCTTCATGGTGTTTAATTCATGTCCTAAGACTAAAAAGGGCATAAAGGAAGAATACGCATTGTTTTGTGTTCTTTATGTGTTAATCCCTCTGTTTTTTCTCTTTCAGAGAGATGGGGAAGGCGATGCCGCTGAAGACACTCGGCGTGTTCGGGATCGTCACAGACAGTTCCTTGCAGCTTCTTAAAGAATCCCTTCCTCACATTAAGATAAACTGCTCTTTCTTCAGCACCGTTGCCCGGCCCACCACAGGCCCCAACAAGAAGAACAAGGACATATGGGGTCTGAAATGCAAATTGACATTAAATTCTATAGACTCTTGAAGCGAAATATTTTATTTTACTCTACAACCAACACATCCAGAAACTTGAATTCCGCTAGCCAATTACTGAACATCTGATCATTGTGCGTTCTCATACCCCTCGCACATCGTGAAATAAGAAAGCAATCCGTAGGAAAACATACGCAAGTACTGTGTTTTATCAAGGATATTTATTGTGCGTCTTCCGCGTTGTTCCTCAAAAGACCCGAGTTACAAATAACGGTTACCGTTTAGTTAACACATTTCCGGTGATCCGTTGCCACGATCGCTGGAGTTGTCCGGCGCTCACCTTTTACTTATGTAGCGATGCTGCATTTCCCGTTTACAATTTGTCATTGCTTGGCAGCTGTTTTTTTTTTTTTTTTCTTTCATCTTCAGGGCCCGAGGAGGTAATTGGGGTAGAATTGCCCCCCCCCCCATTTTTTTTTCTTTTACATACAGAAATGCCTGAATATATGGCTGCTGAAAAGTTTTTCCACACGAGATCTTTGAGCTGAATATGGAGTCCAAGGGGCTGCTCTACCACCCAACTATAGCAGACTATATGGCAATCACATGGCAATTAAGTGTTCCCAGCAAAAATGTCCTATAGTTCTTGCAATAATGTTAAGCGTGTGTGTGATGAATGGATTGTACTGCCATATATACCATCAAGATTGAAACATTGCTTTATAAAGGCAGTGAAACAGATGAAGTAAAAATTCCTAGACGTAGATTCGATTATAAATAATATCGCTCGGGTGTTTAACCCCTTCATTCACCTATAGACGTACCGGGACGTCCAAAAAACGCCCACAAAGAAACCCCTATGGACGTCCCGGTACTTCCAGCCCTTCGTGCAGCGTCAGGGACACATCCCTGCCGCTGCACGGGAGATCCCCACTGACAGCAGAAGCCGGCATTGCCTTTTCTGCTGCCCGATCTCCCGTAACAGCTTCCGGCATGAAAGCCGGTAAGCTGTTACAGTTGAAAGCGCCCGATCGCGCAGTTGCGAATGCGTGATCGGGCATTCCCTTCCGGGTTGCATCACTGCTGACGTAACCCGGAAGGTCATCGGAGGACAGGATATCCCTGTGAGGACCTGCATAGAGATCACAGTGTGATCGGTGCAGGGGGATCGCGGGGAGGGGAGTGAGAAACCATCTCTCTCACTCCCCCTCCCGTCCTGTAACAGAAAAGCTGGGGGGAAAAAAAAACGGTTAGTGATTTAAAAATAATATTAAATAAATCATTAAAATAATATAAATAATACAAAAAAAATTATAATGTGAGCTGTGATGTCATTGTGACATCACTGGCATGTTCAGGAGGTCCCTAGGAGGACCTCTAACCATTTCTGTGTAAAAATATTAAAAACATTTAAATTAAAAAAAAAATATATAAAAAAAAAATAATAAAAAAATTATTAAAAAACCTTACTTCCCATTGCCCTAGCACAGGGGCGTCCAACATGCGGCCCGCGGGCCAAATGCGGCCCGCGAGACCTCGAGGTGCGGCCCGCGTAAGATCGGCAGCCAGGGCAACCGATCTTACATGAGCCGCACCTCAAGCCCTGCTACTTACTTGTGGGAGGGTCTTCTGGACAGCACAGAGGAAGCGGAGTTCACGTGACTTCCTACTTCCTCTGTGCTTTAGCAGAGAAGGCAGAGGGAGGCCGCGCCCCCTGCTGAAGTCTGTGAGTGGCATCGAAGGGAGATGCAGTGCAGGTAAGGGGGTGGGGAGGGTGTTTGAATGAGTGTGTGTGATTGAGGGAATGAATCTGAATTAATGATTATATGAATAAATGAGTGTGTGTGTGTGTGATAGCATGGATGTGTAAGTGCTGGAACCTAGGCATGATGGGACTGTGATTGCTGTTAGCAATCACACTCCTATCATGCCAAGTCAGCCAGTACATGCTGAAACCTAGCTAGCTGCCCCCCTTGTGTAGTGATGCTGCCAGCAGTATGGGGTCTGCACTTACAGCCACCCTGTACCAGCATGTACTGGCTGACTTGGCATGATTGGAGTGTGATTGCTAACAGCAATCACAGCGAGCACAGTCCCATCATGCCTAGGTACCAGCATTTACTGGTTGCCTGGGTATGATAGGAGTGTGATTGCTGTTGGCATGATAGGAGTGTGATTGCTAAGTCATAATTTTGTCCAATTGTGTTTTACCTACTTTTATTAAACATGTGAGTTTTTATTATTATTTTTAAAGGTGGGGGTCATTTTCAGTTTTGGCTAAGTGAACCCTGAATGTTTTGGTCCAGAATTTTCATTTTAGTTCATCCCTAGAATAAATCTAGGGAATCCTGAATTTGTAGTCGCAAAACTTTCAAGGCCCCGAAATCAGTGAGAGGAAGAGTAAAGGTTTTGTGTCATTTTACTTTATTTTAATCTGCATATTTTATTAAAGGCCATATTTTTTGTCACAGTGAAAAATGAGTGCGGCCCGCGCACGTATACAATTCTGATGAAGTGGCCCACTGCAGAAAAAACTTGGACACCCCTGCCCACGCATAACATCTAGCCAGTATCACCCTCCTGCCCCCGTTCACAACCCCCAAACCCGTTAAGCCATAGGCATAAAAAATATACAAAATTGTACACCTTATAGTATGCTCCCTGGTGCTGGGAAAGTCTGGAAAATCTATATAAATTAGGTATTTCTGAAATCAGGACACCTGAATTGATAAACTTGGAGGGGATTTTCCATCACTCTACCTAATTTTGTAAGGATTCAGAGGGAAAATGTAAAAAAAAATTAGTTTATTTTTCTAATCTTCGCTAGTTTTTACTAAATTTCTCATTCTAAATTTTCAGCTAATCATCCAACTATGATATCAAATGAAAGCTCTATCTCTCCTTGAAAAAACAATATATAGTTTATATGGGTACACTATTCACAGGAAAAGAGAATCATCGCTAAACCGACATACCCCAAAAATGGCAAAATTGCTCTGGGCTTTGAGGTACCAAAAACCCCTGGGATTGAAGGGGTCAATTGAACGGATTCTGCACCCTTTATCTCTGCTGTTCTAAGCCTTCATTATGTGGCATTAAGCGACTTGGCCTGATTTTAGGTTAACTTTTTTTTGTGTGTGTGTGTGGAAGGGTTCATTTATATCGGTGGTAGAGCGATAATGTGTGTGCCGTGTTTGGGTCAGAGCCGTACTCTGTTCTCTGTTGGGCCCTAGTTGGGCTTTTGGTGGGGTCTCCGTAGAAAACGTTTCCGCCGGTTGCCCCAAACCGCCCGAGGATTGCTCGATAAGTATGACCCAGTGCTCCCTTTCATGATTATTGATTAGAAGAAAACGTCTTGGCAGCATTTTCTTCCCTTTCACAGGAGGGAGAATGACACAATTCAAGGCTAAGCTTTTGTGACTCGTAGACTCAGTTTATTCAATGTTAGAACTGTGAACATTTCTGGTCATTAACCCTTTAGTTCAAATTCCCTTTTCACTTGAACGTCTCCCGTCCTGTTTTTATTCCTATCCCGGTTCCTGGTCCATCTCAAAGAAATGCAGACTTGAGTCTTTATCTGAGTGGAGGATGAGGATGAAAACCAAAGTATTATGGAAAGAAAAACTTAAGTCATGAAAGGGAAACAATTCAAAGGTCTGCTTTATTTTGTAAATTCTTGCCTTATATTCTTCTGAAAGTGAGGACTACATATCGGTGATAAAACAGGTACAGCACGCAAAGCCGTTACTATCCGTCCTGGACGGATGTGGCCCCCTGAAATTCACACTTCTGGTTATTAAGATGCGTTAATGTATCTCGGTACTGGTAAAATACACTATATTTGTACTTTCTGTAACCAATTTGTACAGCTGAAGAGCCAAGCTGTGGAGAATAGTCCTAGCGGCAGCTGCTGCGGTTCGGTTAGAGGGGAACGGGTGCTGCTTTTAGTGTTGCGTAGAGCCGTCATAAATGTAATCGTGTAGCTATGATGCGCCATTTAATTTTGGAAGGTAACATTTCCTTTAAACCTTCCATCTGTTTCGGAAAACTCAATTCAGTGTTTTGCCAACTATAAAGACATTCCTGTTGTATTTTAAGGGTTATTTTACATAAAAATGTTTTTCTTATTGTGTACTCATGGGCTGCTGTTGCACGTTTATTCAGAATTTACAAGAAGGGCAGATGCTTTTATGCGCTTATGCTAAATTACATATGATACACAGCACTGTATTTAAAACTCTAGGTAAAATATCTTTAAAACCGTTTTTTTACGGGACCTAACCTTTTCCACAACTGATGAAACGGGACAACTTTTTGTTGCAAGGACTGAACATATGTTCTCTCTCTAGTTCCTTAAAAGCAGGTCCTTCTCTATTCTATATTTTAATAAGTTACCATCGCCGTTTTTAAAACAATTTATTCGGGAAAAGTGCCTATAGGTGTTGTTGTTCATCTGATAATCGGTGCCGTTATACGAGGGATATTTGGCTTAAAAGTTTACAACAGGATCTGTGGCAGAAATCACAGTTTCTGCCGTCTGTCCCTTCTCCAAAGCCAGCGAGATCCGAGATCACTCCCATCTCAAACATTTAGGGTAGAGAACCATAAGATGTAGGGTCAGATCAAAGCGACAGATCACCCGTCGCCTTACGAGGAATGGGTGACAATGCCGATGCAATTTACAGTCAACAGAGAATCAAGACAAGCTGTTAAAGCTCAAAAAACAGTTATGCTTTAGCTTAAAAAACTACATTGCAGCACGTGCTATGAACACATTTCTTAGCTTTGGCTCTATTTGTGGTACGGATGAAATGCCAATTTACAGAGAACGCGGGGATTATATTATAGTTCACGTTATTGTGTTAGGTTCCCATTCTTAAGGTAAGCAGACGCAGCAGGTTTTCAGTACGCCGGCACTTTCTTTATCTGCTGATGTTTCACTTGCTCTAAAATCCCTCAATAAAGAAAGCCGTTGTTCCCCTGTAGAGTGGAACGCGCTGCTATTTCTTAACCGGTGGTTTCTACATAAGAGTGCACACGCTCCCAGCGAATTACGACGATCCCAGTGGTGATCGATCCGTATCGGCAGTCCAGCAATCCCTGCCGGAGATAAATTAAGGTTGTACGAGGTCCTTGCAACGAGAGGAAATTTTGTGTACAAAAGCTTTCTTGTATTCTATCAGGATTGACCTGTGTATTGAGAAAAACACGTTTATCTTATCAGATATAAAACTGATACACTGTAGGTCACGTGATTGGAGAAAACGAGAAATTTAGCCATTGACCAAAACCAGTATTTTATTTGACCCTAAATGGAAACTTTGTAAAAGAGCAGATGTTTTTTCTTCTTTAAAAAGCTCCAAATTATCAGAGAATTCAAAACATAATATATTTAACTATTCTCATGCCCCCGGCGCGGAAACGGTTAAAAACAGGCCGGAAAAAAAACATGTACAGCAAAAGTCATTTTTTTTCTGCCATATTTACCATTTAAAAAAAAAAAAAAAAATTCCTAACCACCCCGATGTTACAATCACAGTCCCGCTAGATGGAAAAGCAAAATTGAACACGTACAAATATCTCGATAGAAAAAAGCGCTCGAAATTGGCTTTGAAGCAGAAATAGTCTAGTAATATATAATTTTCTTTTTACAAAATGTACACAGCAGTTGCTATTCACAGCAGGTCCTGCAGAAGTCTGCCTTGGGCTACAGGTCTCTCAATGTAACATTCGATTTATTTTGTTTTAGAAGCAAAACACATCTTTCACAGTATAAAATTGTAGAATTGCGCTAATCGTTTGCGATTATGACATCGTGTAACATTAAACCGACACAACCCATAGGAGTTCTTCCAGGTGGAGACAGCCGGCAGCTCGTTTGATTTCCAGACAGTCGCCGTTTTATTAGGTAGAAGAAAAAAAAAAAAAAAACTAAAACCAGTAACAGCTGTGCATTCGCAAAGGATTCGGAGACTGCTTTGTAGGGATGAACGTTGTTTTAGTGATCAGCATCCATGTTTTCTAAGTGCTTTTAGTGTCCCGAGATTGTTAATGAAAGCGTTATGTGGCAGCGCAGACGTTATTTCCCCACAGCGGTAACAGGCCATTCAAGTCACGCAGTTCTTTTCTCAGAGCGTTCGCTCTGCACGCGCTCTTCACTCGTTGAGTTGCACGGTGCAGAGGGCATCTTCGGGATCCATACTAATGGATACAATGGCACCGTCGTTGAACTCGAAGGAAGTGCCGCCATCCACGACCATGCACGCGTCCCAGCAGCGAGATCGCACGCAGACCCTGTGAACCAAGAGGAAAGCTGGATTACTTCCATCGATGGAGCGTAGTGCTTTAGGACAACAAACTACAATTATACATTAGCTGAGCATCATGGCAAGTGCATTTAACAGTAGATATTAGCTGTGAATTACAACTACCATGATGCTCAGCCAGTCAGCTGTCAACTATGACTAGGCATCGTGGGAGTTTACATTCACAAATAACGCTCGTCACATCATCTGCTGTTAACTATAGCTCACATGATGCTCAGTCAGACATACTGCTTACATGATACTGGCTGAGCATCATGGGAAGTGCAGTCAACAGTAAAGCTGCAGATGCTGGCTGTGAATTACAAGTCCTATGATTCTCAGCCAGCCAGGTGTCCACCATAATGCTGACCGAGTATCAGGATCTGTGGCAGAAATCACATTTTCTGCTCTGCCCCTTCTCCAAAGACAGCGAGATCCAAGATCACTCCATCTCAAACACTCAAGGTGAGTTTCAGCTGTATTTACTGGTTTAAAAATGCGCTAGACATGCATTTTTAACTACATAATATGTACTTATCTCTGAAGTAAATGCCGTGATTGAAATAGGATTTGAAAATAACAGCTGAACTGGCAGATTTTTTCATTCTTTAATATCAGCCCCGGCTGGCGATATATATTACTACTATTAAATCATACCACGGAAAAAAAAACATACATACATATACACACATACATATATACACACACACATATATATATATATATATATATATATATATATATATATATATATATATATATTCCCTTTTTTGGGAATGTGGGTAGACGGTCCCGATGATATTAGCGGGCGGTCCCTCCGATGTAACACAATGAAGTGACCCGTCCCGTTCTCCCTTTTGTTTCGTCCCCAATGTAATGGGAGATTTTAGAGCTGTCTGAGTCTGGGGTTGACGCGCCCGGCTATTGTTCTCTATACCGCTGTCATTCCCCCCAGATAACTGGACGCTCCATTCTGTTCTGGCATCCCTCGGATCACTCAGATTACAGCCATGGCTAAAGGTTTGAATGCACTCTCTCCAAACCTATCCTTTTCACTAGCATACCTCTACCGCTTCGGCTGTTCCACGGATCTACTACCATCCATAGGTTCACCATATGGGTAAATACAAATGTATGTAAATATATATGGGGGGTAAATGTTCCAACCCTCACCAGCCAAAGCATATAATAAAGAAAGCAATTACTTTTACTATCTCCTACATAAAACATCTTTATAAGTTGTTCCGTTTAATACGGGCAATGAATGCAAATATTTACCTTGCAATTATTATTATTATTATTGTTATTTGTTGATTGATTTGCATAGCGGCATCATATTCCACAGCGCTGTACAATGGATAAACAAGCAGCACGTAACAAAACAATTTTGACAAAAGCCTCTCAGAAATGTTTTTATTAGTTATTTCATAAACAAACAAAATGTTTTGCTCTTCCAAGTCCAATTAGTCTCATTCTAATATTAAAGTAATCAGAAAATATCCTGCTGGTATCTAATATCTAAGCTCTGCTCACAACACCAAGCTCCTACTATTATGTCACAGAATCTTTGTGATGTCATCATGGATACCAATATAAGCGCAAGTCAAACAAAGCTTTCCATCAGTAGAGCAGCAGGTGGTCAGGAGTGTTCTACAGATCTAGCTTTGGTATCTTGATAGAAATATCAAGCGTGTTCTTCAGGAGATTAACCATGGATGAGAGATACGGTGAGGTATGAATAGTTTTGGCCAGATTTCATTTCTACACAAAGATTATTTCTATCAAGATATCAAAATGTGAAGAAAATATGTTTTATGTTCTATTTGCAGGCCAACTATTTCACAACACCTCCACAATTTGGTGTTAATGAGGAAGGCCTTTCTGTCCTTACCATCACGGACGATGGCCTTTCTATCACCACCTACACGGACGCTGGCCTTTCCATCACAACCATTTCTTACTACGGTGTTTCCATCCTTGCCGTTAATTTCTATGGCATTTCCATCACTACTATTACAAACGATGGTGTATCCGGAATTACCATAACCAACTACGGCGTTTCCATCACAACCATTACCGGCGATGGCTGTTCCATCATTACCATTGCTTGTGATGAAGAGAAAGAGGAGGAGGAGGAGAACGATACTGGATATGACCCCGCGCCTCCTGCCAAGGAAGAGGAGAGAGACACACCCTGGGCTCATATGGTCAGTTCTTAGGTTCTGTTTAAATAATTTAATTATTTAATTTTAATTTCATATTTAGAATTCATGATTTTAAGATGATGATTTACTTTCTATTCGCAGGACAATAACCTCCCAACTCCTAACTCGTTTGCCTTTAATGAAGAGGACTTTTACATCTCAATGCCAGACGACACAGAGGACGACGACGAGGGGGACAACAACCTTCCGACTCCAAACCCATTTGGCTTTAATGAGGAGGACTTTTACATCTCAGAGCCAGATGACACAGAGGAGGACGAGGTGAAGGACGAGGAGGAGGAAGAGTTGGACGAGGACAACAACCTTCCGACTCCAAACCCATTTGGCTTTAATGAGGAGGACTTTTACATCTCAATGCCAGACGACACAGAGGACGACGACGAGGGGGACAACAACCTTCCGACTCCAAACCCATTTGGCTTTAATGAGGAGGACTTTTACATCTCAGAGCCAGATGACACAGAGGAGGAGAAAGAGTCTGAGGAGGACAACAACCTCCCAACTCCTAACCCACAATATATTAGCATTATTTCTGATGGTGATGCAGAGGAGAAGGATGAGGAGGAAGAGTGGCATGAGGAGGAAGAGTGGCATGAGGGGGAAGTGGAGGTGGAGAAGAGGGAGGATGAGGAAAAAGAGAATGAGGAGGAACAGGAGGAGGATGAGGTGGAGAAGGAGTATGAGGAAGAAGAGGATGCTGGCAAACGTGGGTGCTTTCCCTGCAAATGGAGACCCAAGATAAGGTCAAGCCAAAAAACACCTGGCCGCCTGGGCAGACTCCTGTCATTATGGAAGAGGAGGATTATGAAGAAGGGCGTGCATGTGGATGATTAAGCGATCACAGTTGCTTGTTTGTAGAATAAGTTTTAGTATTTTAAAAATAAAAATGTTGCATTGCATTAAACATAAGATTCTGTCTTATATTATCTCTAAGAGTCAACAATAAACTCTCACCAGGTCCTTCCATCACCAGGACCAACCCTACAGAACACTACCTGTTCCGTACGACAATTTCCTAAAAAACCCTATTTTACAGCAAACAGAAACATGGAACCTGCTGGGAGACTGTTCCACGTATCTACTACCCTATCAGTAAACTAAAATCTCTTTACTTTAAGCCTCTAGCCCTTTAGAATTACACTTTCTGATGGCCTTATTGCTCAGGGCTAACAGTTCTGGCAATTAATGGTTCTAACTAGTTAGCCAAATGCTTAGTAGGCAGACATTTTTTTTTTTTTTAACAGAGCTTAGTTTTATTTACACTGTCCTTAATTACACATTTACACATACACTGCCCTTACACACACACACACACGTGCCCATTAACACACACACCAGCTTACAAACATACAAATACCTACACTACTCTTACACACAAACTGCACATACAGACAAGTGCCCATAAACACACATACACTGCCCTTACGCAAGTTTGTCCATACACACATGTATACACATACACTGCCCTCACACTCCCCTGCCTTTACACACACACACACACCTTTACTGCTCTTACACACACACACACACACCTATACTGCTCTTACACTTATACACACACACACACACACACACTCTCTCTCTCTCTCTAAGGTGACCACATTTTATTTCTGCCATTCAGGGAAGCGCATGAGAATACACACACAGAGATACTGTGTACTGGGGTACTGTGATCTCCCCAAACAGCCCTGCTTATTGGACACCTCATACCCAGACCAGCGCAAAGCCCACAAGGCGCCCGATGAGCAGGGCTGGTTGAGGAGAGCACAATCGTGCAGCTGCCTCTACACTCCCCTGAAGATGTTTTACTAATCAGACATTTAAAGATTTAAAAGTTGAAACATCTGGATTAGGACACTTACTTGGAGGTAAAACCACGCTGACGGCTACTTGAAAATACTCGATTTGCAATCGGTTCTCTAATACTGAAAAACATCCTTGGCTCTTCTGGACTATATATTAAGGAATTGTTGTACTCATTAGTTACTGTAACAAAGAAACATAACATAGTTAAGGTAAAGCAGCTTTCTACATAGCATCACTAAATTACTAAAAACAGGCTAAAAAATGAATGGTTAAATCAGTCTATTTAAATGGTTTCCACCCATGTCTCCCTGCCCCCCCCCCCCATCCTCTCTAGTTTAACATTGCGGATACTCAACTCTATGAGAATAAAAAGCCGACTGTGTAGTGTGAGTTTTGACTAAACACTGAGATCACAGCAACGACCGTCGCTGACAGAGAGAAATGTAATGCTTTAATATACCGTATAATGCCAGAGTGACATATAGGGGTATAAGGCATTTCTGGAGGAAAAGTGGCACATAGGGGGTTAAAAGGCATATCATGGGGCACAGTGGCATATAGGGGGTATAAGGCATTTCTGGGGCAGATGTGCATAACGGGGGGGGGGGGCAGGTTGGAAAATAGAAGGAAATAAAACCAAAATATTTTTCTCAATCATAGCTTTTATTAAAAAAAATAGTTTACATGAATTAACATTTACTGGAAAAACTTTTTTCCTATAGGGTCGTCTTATATTCAGGCTTTTTTCCTAAATTAATATTCAGATTTGGGGGGGTCATCTTATAATCGAGCAAATACGGTACTACAAAAAACGCTGGACACGCGTTTGCCATTAATATAAGTAAAGTTCTATGTACCATGCCGCTGCGGCAATATTTGTACTCTTCTGTGGTCCGGGCCGCTTTACCCGATTAAGAGGGAGCTCAAGAGAAGAACCGATAACCACACATATGTAACACCACTTGCCTGCTGTGAACAGAATGTAAGCGGCTCACATACATGGTATAGATCCGCTGTGCAGGACCCAGATCTGCCGTTCGTTCAGATGAGATCCCATCAACCAGACGCAAAGTGCATTTGGCACTATTTCCAGTACAACAAAAGCTCAGACAATGGTTTGCACAATAATCTAGCATACTCACTCCTTTCAATCACATCACTGTCTAGCTGGAAATCCAAGTGCTGGTGGTTTTTAACTGAAGGAGAAAAAGGCAAAAAAGATTGTCATGAGAAAGCCAACATGTTGCATTTAACTTGGGAGATCAATAACATACTATGGACAGTAAAACACATAAGACACCAATGACGTATGTGCCTTTAACCCCTTCGTGACAAAGGCTGATTTTACTTTTTTGTACCCTTCGTGACAATGGCCGTTTTAACATTTCTGCGCTGCTCGTGTTTAGCTGTAATTTTCTTCTTTCCCGTTTACTGAACCCACACACATTCGATATTGTTTTTTTCAGGACAAGAAGGGCTTTCTTTAGATGACATTGTTTTGATTGTATCATATTATTTACTATTAAAAAAAGTATAAAATATGGTGAAAAATGTAGAAAAAAATGACTGTTTCTAACTTTTAGTTGAAAAATCTTTTACTCAGCTATAAAAGGTAATGAAAAAACCTGCTAAATAGATTCTACTATTTGTCCTGAGTTTAGAAATACCCAATGTTTTTATGTTTTTTTGCCTTTTTCTACACATTATGGGGCATTAAGTACAGGTAGCGTTTTGCTATTTCAAAGCCATTTTTTCCAAATCTGGTAATTCTTCCCCCCATGTGCCATTTCGGGTATCTTTGAAGCCGGCCAATGCAATTTACCCCATCAAATCATATATTTTTGAAAACTAGATAGCCCAGGGTATTCCAAATGCTAGTATTTTAACCCTTTCCAAGCACTAATTCTACCATCAGCCTTTGTCAAACTTTATGGTAGTAATTTTTTTTGCATTTGTTTTTTCACACACATTTTACTTTAGGTATGAATAAACAGGTTCTGGTATATGTCACTATCACAAAACACCCCAATATGTGTTCAGCAACATCTCCTGAGTACAGCGATACCTCACCTGAATGATTTTGCCTGGCTGTTTGGGGGCAAAAGGGCCACATTTGGGGCATGCGCATTTTGAATGTTGAACTTTGGCATTTGGGGATCCACTGCCCATGCCCTATTTGGTACATCTTTGAGCCGGGCCATTTCAGTGTGCCCAACAAAACCATATATTTTTGAAAACTAGACACCCCAGGGTATTTCAAATGCTAGTATTTTAACTCTTTCCATGCACCATATCTACCACCAGTCTTTGTGGTAATCATTTTTTTGCATTTGTTGTGTCACACACATTTTACTTCAGGTATGAATTAAAAGGTTCTGGTATATGTCGCTATCACAAAACACCCCAATATGTGTTCATCAACATCTCCTGAGTACAGCGATACCTCACATGAATGATTTTGCCTGGCTGTTTGGGGGCAAAAGGGCCACATTTAGGACATGCGCATTTTTCAATGTTGAACGTTGGCATTTGGGGATCCACTGCCCATGCCCTATTTGGTACATCTTTGAGCCGGGCCATTTCAGTATGCCCAATAAAGCCATATATTTTTGAAAACTAGACACCCCAGGGTATTTTAAATGCTGGTATTTTAACTCTTTGCATGCACACATTTTACCACCAGCATTTTTTCAAAGTTTGCAGTAGTATTTTTGTGTGTATTTTTCCCACACACACCTACTTTATGTATGAATTTACAGCTCCTGGTATATGCCGCTGTCACACAACACCCCAATATGTGTTCAGCAACATCTCCTGAGTACAGTGATACCCCACATGCATGGGTGTGTCATTTTTGGGGGGAACTAAAAGGCCACATTTGGTACGTGTGCATTTTTCTAATTGGAAATTAGATGTGTGGCCATCCTTCCCCCCGTGTTAATTGGGACATTGTTGAACCCGGCCAATTCAATTTACCCCATCAAATCATACATTTTTTAAAAGTAGACACCCCATGGGCATTTAATATGCCAGCATTTTAACTCTTTCCATGCAAGAATTGTTTTAAGCTAATGTGCTAATTTTAGGACTTGCTCACAAAAATATATTATATATATATATATATATATTATTTTTTTTGCCTTTTAAAAAAAAAAAAAAATGTTAAAATTTTTTTTCAACTTGAAGGTCCCCCTGATTTTATTTTATTTTTTTATTTATTTTTACTAATCACACTGATTAGAAAGCTGGGCTCCATTGACTTGCATGGTTGAATGCAGTACCTGTATTCAACCTGCAAGTGGAGCCAGAGTTCTCTAGAGGGTCTGGAGACCGTCTAGCGAACTTTTTCACCTTTATTGTTTTTTTTCCCGGGCCGCCGCCATCTTGCTGATGGCGAAGATCACCGGCAGCTGCGGCTGTGACCGCTCTCCGGAGCGGTCACAGCCCATCCAAAGGTAAGTGTTTGGTGTCGCTGGACGCCTCCTAAACGCTTTTAAAACGGGCGTCCGCCGCCATACAATGTATGGCGGTTGTTGACGCCCCAGAACGTGAGTTACTAAAGATTTATATAGGGCTGCAACTAACGATTTTAATAATCGATTAGTTGGCCGATTATTTTTTCGATTAATCGGATAAACAAAAAATGCAATTTTTTTTTTTTATTTAAAATAAAGTAATAAAAAAAACATCCAATTTACACTTTCATCTCTTTATTGCAATGGCCTCTCTCTATTCACCTTCTTATTTTACTGACATAATAATAAAAGCTACAAGAACCCAAACACAGTGTTTCTCAAACTAGGTTTTAATGCAAAGTTATTAGTAAATATTAATTCATATGTTAACTATTTTTCAGATTTAATAAAAATTGAGAGAAAAGCCTTGTTTATATTTTCTTTTATTTACCAAACTGCCCCAGTTATGCACATCTGACCCCCAGCTTGCCACTCTGCCCCCATATATGCCTTATACCTCCTATATGCCAGGGATTCCACTGTGCCCCTGATATGCCACTGTGCCCCCGATATGCCTTATACTCCTTATATGCCAGTGATATGCAACTGAGCCCCCTGATATACCTTTTACCCCCAGATATGTTTTATGCCCCCCTGATATGCCTAATATCGATATGCCTTATACCCCCTATATGCCACTGTGCACCCCGATATGCCACACCGCCCCCCCATAAATGCCCTGCACCCTGAAATTCATTATACTCCCTGATTCACCACTCTACCTCCCCCTATACACCACTCTGAAATTCATTATACCCCCCCATACACCACTCTAACTCCCCCAGATATGCCACTCTGCTACCCTGAAATTCATTATACCCCTCCTCCTCCTCTCCCTCCCATACGCCACTCTGCCTCCTCCCCCCTCCCATACACCACTCTGCCTCCTCCCCCCTCCCACTCTGCCTCCTGTCAGCAACGGAGGTTCACAAGACACCAGGGAGCCGGGTAGAGAGGCAGAATGGCGTATGGGAGGGCGAGGAGCCAGAGTGGTGTATGGGAGGGTGGCTCCCATACACCCCTCTGACTCCTCCCCCCTCCCATACACCGCTCTGCCTTTCTCCCGACTCCCTGGTGTCTTGTGAACCTCCGTTGCTGGCAGCCACTTTAACTGCAGCTTCATAGAAGCCTCAGCGTAAGTGAAGGGCAATAACGGAGGCTGTCTGTGCGCATCGCGCAGGCCCCCACCAGCTGACAGAGAGGATGATCCTCTGCAGGAGACCTCGATTCTCTGTCAGCCGGTGGGGGTCTATGAAGCTGCAGTGAAAGTGCCTGTTTGCAACGGAGGGTCACAAAATACCAGGTTGTCGGGAGAGAGGCAGAGGGGTGTATGGGAGGGGGAGGAGTCAGAGGGGTGTATGGGAGGGGGGAGAGAGACGGAAGTGAGAGACCGGCCGACAGTGAGGGGAATCCAGGTCGGTCCCCTGCAGCGTTGCGGGGGATCTGGATTCTAGTGTTATAATCCGATCTCAGTTTGAGGTCGGATTATATAAAGAGAGGAGTTTTTCCAGAGCATTTGCTCTGAAAAAACCTCTTTTTATAATCGATAAAAATCAATTCGACTAATCGATAATGAAAATCGTTGTCAACGATTATTAACGATTAGTTGTTTCAGCCCTAGATTTATGGCCCGGGCACCTAAACACCGGTTTGATTTAAAGCAACAGTATACTCAAAGCTTCCCACTTACCGATCTTAAGAACATCTTCAACAGACTGGGGTGCGATTTTATTTATGTTGTAGGACCTACAGAAAACACACAAATGAACTACTATATCAACTCCAACAGAAAAAAAAATCTCAGCTTAATCCTCTGCTTATATTATACACACAAATGAATCATTTTGATTTTGATAATGTGAAGCGGTGGAAAATAGATCATATTCACAGCACCATATATGCTTTCACTGTGTAACCAAACTGGCCGGACAATGCTGATAAACATACCAAAGCAGATATTTGGATCACACTAAAAGTTTGGAGACTAAAATAGAAGTCAGGGACCATGAACTGCAGGAGCTCCTAAGAATAAACAGACAACGGATTTAAAACATGTTTATTATGCTTATCAAATCCTCTTTGTGCCCATCTTTTGTCCCGGCATTTGACTACCTTTGTGAATAAGCATCTCATATTCCGTTTACTATACTGTAAGCTCTCCGGAGAAGGTACCTCATTTGCCAATCGATATAATTCATACAAAATATCTACAGATCGCGGTACTTCTTATAAGACTGCACCTAATGTACCCCCCCTTAATTATACTATAAAGCTAGAAGTAAATCTACTAGTGCTTAATAAAATTACTTACATTGAATGGATCTGTCAAGACAATTTATAATAAATATAATAATATAATAATCATAAGGCCATAAAGTATTTTGTCTGACAACTTAAATACAAGGGGCTCCACACAATACGAGAACTGGCAGCATACAAACTCTTCATCAACCACGCAGAGTGTTTCCTAAAAAGAATGCATTCCTTAGGGTGTTTTCTGCATTTTCTTCAGGTTTTAGGCTAATTTTTGAAAGTTGATGGAAAGACGGAAGGGAAGACTCACTGAAACCAAGGCTACTTCACTTACTGTGATTAACATTGTCCTCGGAAATCAATTCAGAGAGGGTAACAAGGCTGGGAACCGCTATATCATAAATAATAATTATGCATCTTATTTCTTGACACCGGCACCAGATTATAGCCAAACATTTAGAGAGAAAAATAAAGATAAAAGCAACAGCAAAGTATTGTAATCATTTTTCCCTGGACTTTTTCTCAGATTCCCTCACTGCATTAAGTCTACATGTATTCTTCTATAACATTGCTTGATGTGGCAATATGAAGACAGAAAAATAAATTGCCTCTTTAAATCAAATGTTTAAAGCCCATCGACATGCCTTCACACTATCAAGTGACGAGCCACATCAATGAGCATGCGCTACAGGTGCCGGCCTGCGAATTGGACCACGTTGTTTCTGTACAACAAACAGATGGAAGAGAAAAATTACCAGGCTTTTGATCCGGTCCCTGTGCAGACATTCAGCCCTGAACTCTTCTGCTTTTCCCAAGGACCATCATCCACAGAGATCTCGTAGTAGGAGGCCCTATGAAGCGAGAAGGTAAAACGTGGTTTGCAGGATTTATAGTTCACCCTGAATAAGACAGAACATAAGTGTAGATCAGCGGTGCAAGCCTCACAGTGCCCTATACCGACACTGTATTACAATTAGTGTTACAAGATATGTCCAGACATAGGAAGTCATGCTGGAGTGGTTACAGAGCAGTGCTTTCCGGCTACAGGTAGACCCAGAAAGCACATTATTAATAGTCAGAAATCATCTCTGATGCCGTATTCTCAACTCTAAACACAGGGTCTCAAGAAGGCTGTAAAGCCTAGGACACCCAAAGCACAATCATCAGTTAAACGTCTAAATGGGTTGGATCCTGAGCCATCTGAACTGGAGATCATGTAATGCACGGGTGTCCAACCTGCGGCAGCTGCTGCAGGACTACATCTCCCATATTCCTCTGCCAGGTCCTTGGTTAAAAGAGCTCTATGGGAGATTTAGTTCTGCAGCAGCTGGAGGGCCGCAGGTTGGACACCCCTGATGTCATGTATACTATAGTGGGGAAAAAATGGATCCAGGAAGGTAATATGAAATATATTCAAGAATAATAATAAAAGTTATCTTCTGCTTTCTTTAAGGATTGAACAGCGTTTATACAGCCATCAACCAAACGTAAGGATAACAGGAGAACTTGCCTTGAAGATTAGAAAGGATTCAGTAACCGGCAATATAAAAATTGATAAAATTATCACTATAAGTTAGGAAGGAGCCTGAAAAATGTACTGAGGCATAAAGAATGCAAGAACAGTTTAACTATTTTTCTTGATCTATACATTGCGCTATCAAAGTAAATGTGTAAGCTCCTGAGGCTGCATGTGCTTTGGTCAATCAGTCCGATGTCCAGGGAAACTCACACCGTACCCTCTCAATGGCAAGAATCGGCCACAATGTTTTGGAAGCTCGGTGATCATTTATCCACCGCATTCACGTGGGCTTTGAACATTGAATACACAACAAATGTACACACTGGATTTTATGCAACCTGGCACACAAAATCAACAGGCCGTATTACACAAGGCGTTGTGCAATACGTTCACACTTTGTTGAACTTGTTCTTTTAAAGTCAAGCTCTTTAGGACAATAACAGGCACAAAGCCCCCTGAGGCAGATTAAAATGCCATAAAAATAACAGTTTCCATTAATTAAGAAACAAAGACATGTAAATGTACCTCGAAGATAATGATTCCCCAATAAAAACTTCATTCAGGGCTCTGACTGGCAAAAGCTGCGGCCCAGAAACCGTTGCAGAAGCTATAAATGAATGACATGAAACAGCGGGACATTAAGTGACGAAAAAGCAGAACAAACATTTCCATAAAGGTCCCTTTCAACACCAGAACGCTCATTAACCCCTTTTTCTTAACCACTTTCAACTTTTATTTGACATACAATTTACAAAAGCTAATAGAAAAACCTATTAAATAGATTCTAGTATTTAGTTTTAGCGTTAAAGGACAAAAAAAAAAAAAATGCCCCTTACTTTTGAAGACTATGAGACTAAGATCCAGATCCCCCGCAGTACTTATCGGTACTTCTGAGTCCCCGGTGCTTAGTCCGGGCAGCATGTAGTGCTCTACGCAATTTGCGTACACAACTTCCAAAGCTTTGGTACACATAGAGGCTATTTCCTTATGATGACATAACTAAGGGGATTCGTTTGTTTTTATACTAAGGAGGTGTAAGTATGCGTCAGGACATGAGGCCGCAAAACATGTATCCATAAAATGTGAAAATATATTTGGCAACTCAAAGCAGCTCTCAGTCTCAATCTCAAAGAGTCTATTTCACACTATATCTAATGTATTGGTTTGTCTTAGTCTGTCAATTCTAGTTTTGTCAGACCCCTTGAAGATACTGATTATAAAAAACGCTGCGTACATTGTTGGCGCTATATAAATAAAAGGTAATAGTATTAGAGGTGAAGTATAATATACACAGAGCCGTACTTTGTTCTTGCAGGCTGCTGCTGTTGTGTGCCTTGCTGTGCTGCTCCAAACTTAGCTGCTGGTCGTGCAAATCCACCGGCGTCAAGTTGATACCAGTCCCTTCGAGGTAGAGCCTAATCCTCTGCCGCCATTGCCACCTAACAAAAGCAGCGGACATATTTCTGTTCCATTTAACGAGAGCACATTGGCAAACAAGTAAAACAAATCCATCACACAATTGCTTCTACCAAAAGCAATTCAAATGTATGGTCCAACGACAAAGATATTCTGACAACTACATAACCGTATTAAAAAGTGTAGCTCATCAGTGGAATTGTTTCATAGATGTGTGGTCTGCAGGGCAGGCACTGCGTTGCCAAAGCAGAGTATTACAGGTCCTAATGAAGAGGATTTTCAGTTCCTGATCAGTTTTAAAATATTGTGAATATAAACACACTTTGGCTCCAGATACATGTTACATTATACACAGGCCAAATGCATTTCTTTCATCCAGAGTCAAGGTGTGTTTTGTTAGCACTGCTGACCGGTCTCATTCCCCCCCCCCTAATCTCCCAATCGATTGTAAGCTTGTAAGGGCAG
Organism: Spea hammondii; assembly: GCA_029215755.1. NCBI lineage: Eukaryota > Metazoa > Chordata > Amphibia > Anura > Pelobatidae > Spea > Spea hammondii. Next base: position 176,277,191 of record JARDYJ010000001.1, on the reverse strand, counting down.
GGCCCTTTGCTCCTTCTGTATGTCTTAACATGGGTTTATCTTTTGTTAATTGTCAAATTGTATGTTGTCAGGTTAAATGTTACCCCTACACTATAGTAATAGAGCTACAGTATCTGCCGGAGCGCTATAAATAAACGTAAAGTAATGAATCATACCTGAACTCACCACGATATAGTTTCTGCAGAGCTTCTGAGAAAGAGTGTGTGTACCGCACAGGCAGGCAAAGGTGTCCTTCAGACCTATCCAGACACAGAATATAAGCATGTCATTACAACACCGCAGACCAGAGTAATGAAGCAAAAGAAAAAAAACAAACAAAAAAAAACACACACATGAAGGACAACAGATGTTACGGTTACCCGCTGCAGCGGCACGGTACCATCACCCAAAGACTGCGTATTGGAGAAGGGACCATAATTTAGCATAAAGAGGCTCGAGCAGCGTGGTTCAGTAAACACAAGGCCACATATTGCCCCAGTGATCCGTCTATCTCAGGGGTGCCCAACCTGCAGCCCTCCAGCTGCTGCAGGACTACATCTTCCATAATGCTCTTTGAGCTAAGGGGCTGGCTGAGGAGTATGGGAGATGTAGTCCTGCAGCAGCTAAAGGGCCGCAGGTTGCACTGAAGAAAAGTATGGGCAGGTGTAGAACCCAAATCAGGGGTGTCCAACTGGATTAGGCAGAGGGCCACTATGGGTCTAAGGACACCCAGTAAGAGCTGCACATTCGTAAATAAATTTTGTATTCCTTAAGACAGTCCCATTTACCGTCATCCATGGTTAGTTATGAGATAAATAAAAACACTGCATGTTCAGCTGACAGATGCTCATACAGCTCACAGCACTGACAGACTATACTCAAATCACAACGCTGCGAAAGGCACCCACACAACACCACAGTGCGTGCACACACCTATCGTACAACTCGCATGAATTCACAGGAGTGATATGCACTCAAACAACTCTTAGTACTCATTTCTCATCCTCCTAGCTTCTCGCAGGTACCGTGGCTGCCCGTCAGCACGATGACGTTACAAAGCGCAGGGGCTGCAGAGCGAGCTGCGGTGCCAAAGTCTGCCCCCTCCAGCCCGCCGTGCCGTGTAGTGTAGTATGCATGAAACACAAACACCTCTTCGCTTCACAGGCAAGATTGTAGGGCAGCTCTTTCGTTGCAAATGAAGCACATGAACAGTTGGACCGCATGATATCGCTGGACGAGATACTGAAGGGCTGCCAGGGGACATGGAACTGAAACACGCTTCATCCTCTTCACTTATCCACACAATGTGGTTCCATCCGACACTTACCTCTCTGGATCAGTGTTAACGCCAATCACTGGCTTGAACCTGTCCAGCACTTTACTTGCAGCCAGAAGCATCGTCCCATCACCTAGAGGGAAAGCATCAGATTGAGGAAGGGGGAGAGAGGAGAGCGCGCCCCTTCTGCCAATCTCCAGCCAACGTAAGAATTATAACGCTAATCCCAAAACTGGAGTCCGGGGCTTCGCATTATTTCAGGTTGGGTTCGCTGTCTGGTCTTTAGGAGTAACAAAGCTTTACAGGGGCAGAAGGCACTAGCTTTCAAACATTAGGACATAAGTTTGATGGTAGATGAGAACCATTTGTCCCAGATACTCTGCATGTTTTCCCCCCGATATGAAGACTCAGCGCTTAATGAGTCCCTTGGTCTTGCCTTAGGTTCATAAGTCTATCCGATGCATGTTTAAATTCTTGCACTGGCCTCTACCACTTCTGCTGTGAGTCTATTCCACTCAATTACCACTCTAAAATCCTACAACCAGGATAAAAATCAAGTGTGATTCACATCCAAATCTCTCTGACCAGAAATGAGCAGTAAACAGAAGTCAGAGGAATAAAAACAGACAAATACTGGGGGTGAAAGAGAAACAAACGACTCAATATACTAGTTTGCAAGCTTACCCAGAAATGTTATTTTTAACATCTACAAAACGTTTCTGGGAAGACTTCCAAGATAAACTTCAATAACCTCTAAATAAATCTCAAATCTGCGTCACTGTCCCGGGGCATTTTCTCCATCTCCGATTTCCTAATTCCAAGTTTAACAATGATTGACATATAGCCCCAGTTTGCTTCTCACTAACACACATTTGTTGAAGCCTGTTGAGCACAGAACTTGTATGCAGAAGAAATATGGATAATAACGCCACCCTAGGTTAAAATTAAAAAGGAAAAATAAAACAAATATTAAAAAGTAGGGAAAGTCTAAGGATAAAACAGGAAAGCAGAAAAAAAAACAAAAAACAGACGACGGTAAGAAATGTAAACTGCATAAATAGTGACAAAATGTTTGTTCACATGCAAGAGAAATGGGGACAGGTAGTAAGTATCTTACAATCAGGTCTCTCTGCTCATCTCCGCTGCCCCTATCCTCTGGAGCGCCTTCTCGTGGCCTATCAGTCTTTCCCATTCCTTCCAATCATTCAAAGAATCCCTCAATCCCAGCGTGTCGTACACGACATGCCAGCCAGGTGAAAATAACATGTGTAAAAACTACCCAGGAGCTTACACTCCTACCTCCTGCCGACACGACGGCATCCGCCCATCGCACCGTCTCCTCGTCATAATCTCTCCTTTTCACAAGTCGCACATCAATCCCTTCATTCCTGTGAGAATAACAATGAGGTTAACAGGGTGTAGCTGCGCCCATCCATATCCGGCAGATATTAACAGAGGTGCCGGTCTCTGCAATGATATTTAACCTCTTTCTAATCAAGGGTTTGTCAGCAGGCACCATCAGGTAAGTTTGCCATCTGTTAATGTGCCTTCATTTTACATGCCATGGGTCTGAAAATAATATTTAATAAATTCATATTTAAAACAAATTATAGATCCCTAAAAGCTAAGAGCCGATGTGTAGACACAAGCATTGGCTGGCACGTCACAAACAAACTACGATCTACACAAAGCAGTGGGACGAGCGAGTGCTTTAATAGCACCATTTTCTGCACATATATACGCCGAATACGGAAGAGAGCAGTGTTCCCTCTAAGCTGTGCGCTTGTGCGCGCGCACATAGCTTTTTAAGAGAGCGCACACGTCCAAAAATTGTGCGCACAACAGTTTTTTCCCAAAAAAGAAAAAAAAACATTTTTGCGGCACGGATATTAAGCGCACAAAATTTTTGCACAAGAGAAATTTTCTGCGCACGCCAACTAAGAAAAATTAGATGGAACATTGGAAGAGAGGATATCCTCTACAGTTATTTTGGAGTGGATTTTATGCTTTACGGTTTGGAGCCCCTTTAAATACAAGACGAGTATTACATAGGTGCCTATAGCGTAGCAGCCATCATATGCACGTTAAGGGATGGCTGGAGGGTCTCTTTAAATCAGCATCAGACACTTACACTGAATGCATTAGAGGTTAAAAGCATGAAGCAAATTAAGTTACCCAAACAACACACAAAGGGTAAAAGAACAAAGTCTTACTGCAGACCCTTCACAATACGCTCAACATTTTCCGAGTGGATACTGTGTCGATGTAGCAGACCGTTGTAGCTGGAACCCTTTAACGCGAGCTGAAAAAGAAAGACAAAGCGGAGCCTTAGAAATAGAACATTTCAAATTACAGACACAACATTCTAAAGCGGAGCAAAGAGCGGCGCATGCGCCTAACCAAGGCCACCGTCTACATTGCAGGGCCTCGGCACAACGCGAGATAACTCAGAAATTAACCCTTCACAGGGTCAGTAAATGCTACAACATGCACCAAAAAGTGTAAGAAGCTCAAAAGCAAAGTAACAGCGCGTGGGCAGCTAATAAAACCGCGCAGGACACAAAGACAGATCAGCTTATACGCCGAGTTTGTTAGAGATTAAATTAGACCCCGATACGGACAATTAAAGTAAAAATGAGTGAAATGCAGTAGCTTTGTTGTCAGTAGGGAATGCAACGCACTGTGTCCATGACAGGAAGCTAGGCGCAGAGCTAGCACTCGTTCACAGGGTACGCGCCACGATATCACGCACAGAAACAGATAATAAGCACTCCGAGTGTCGTGCCGGAGCATCTGGCACTCGGGTGATCCAACTCCCTTTCATCAAAACATTTAATCCTCCTAAATGCGTTTTAAAACGCAAAGCCAATTAAACAGCATCATGCGCTTGTAGAGTGGGATGAAAGCAACGCCGTTAATTCATTCAAATATTAACAGATCTTCCCTTTCAACGTCAGTCTATTAAACCATGATAGCCACTTCACTAATAATCATACGTTATTGGGAAGTGCACTTCTATTGCAGATGCTGGCCCCAGAGGTACTGAACATATTATAAGTCAAAGCAACGTCCCCGACACTTACTCCGTCCCAAAGCCAACAGAAGTACGTTTCTTCTCCAACTAGGATGTCACTAATCCATCTGTTCGCGTGACGCCGCAGGACTCCCGTCGCTTCACAGATTACCGACTCTCACCTTCGCTCCAAAACCCACGATAGGCTTCGTGTTACCGAACGCATCGCACGGAAGCTCTGGGAAGAGCCGTCCGCATTGCGCAATAAATCCGCACACTGCGTGTTCGCTGCCGCCTGGCCGATTACCCAACGTCCGAGAAAAAAAGAAGGATCCCCCTCCATCCTTAACAAGGTTAACCCTTATGGTGCCTGAGGAACATCACCGAGTCGCCTAAGGATGAATAACATCTTATCTGCGTGAGAAGCACTCCTTTGGGAAGTAGACTTGTTTTCAGGAGGTAATTTTGAAGCAGACAATGAGTTCACTATAACCCTGTCTGTGCCGGCCTGGAGATATGACACAGGAACTCCTCTGGTCGGATTGGTCATTCACGATGGAATTATTATTATTCAAACCCCAACACAAAGCAGGTACGGCTTCTGTGACGTGTGTAGAAGGATCGGCTCTGCATGTGATTACTTTCCAAGAGGTGGCTCAGTCCTCCGTAACCCGAAGTCCCGCTTCTCCAACCTAACCAGCCATAAAAGCTCTACGCGTCCAGAATGTCATCCTCTACATAGGGGGTCCCCGTACAGGTTAACCATTTCCTTTACCCACCAGACGGCACCACACCTAACAGAAGATTTTCACACCGAGACATGCCTGGGGTAAGGGGGTCGATCACTAAAACCCCAGCGGTCAGCTGGGGTCTCCCGACGGTATCAGCTCTGTTAGATGAACATCGAGGTGATGCCGAGTAACTGCATGTTCTTCCAGTAGCAACGGGGCTGACATTATTTAAGACGGCTTAAAAACAAAGCTGAGAGGGTGGTAAATAAATTGAACAGCCTCCAATCAGAAGCCGTAGAGGCAGATACAGTGAGGGAATTCAAACATTCATATGAAAAGGCAGAAAACTAAGACGGGAAGGTGCGAGTCTTTACCAGGAGAATTCGTCAAATTCTAGGTTTCTGTGTTTAATTAGGGCCAATTCTGTGATGCGGATGTCAGTAAGCACTCCACTGTTCAGCTCATCCCTGGTGAATTAACTCGGGGGGACCCCCTAAACTAAACAGACTGACAGCACTGTTCCCCCCTGCTTCTTCCCCAATACACATTCCTGCCTTACCGATCATTTACCACACGCAGATCTCTACAATGCCCACAATATTACATTTTGCCCCACCCGGGGTATTGGCGTACGGAAGGGGCAAGTGAACGGCAGATCATTCATGGAGAAGCAAACAGGACCCCTCCAGCCGACCTGCTTCCGATCTTACGATCCCGGTAAAAACATTGAAAAGTGTTATCACCACAGCAGCCAGTGGAAGATTCCTGCACACTGGAACTTTCTACTGGTTGCTATGGTGATAAGATCACTTTGCAAACTTTACACCGGAATTATTTTTTTTTTTTATACACAATTTAACAATACGAGACATATTAAAGTTTTCTAGGCCCTCGGAGGGGCAGATTTATTTGATAAAAGCTCGCGTCCTACACCCTGGATGTCACCGGCCGCACAGACCGGGGGGGGGGGGCACATGTGGCCATGTGTAACTGACGGACACGCATGTCGCAGGCATGTCGTGCCGGTCTGACAGCTGCTCACGCCCCCCGGTACCGTGTAGTCACCCGCCCAGACCAGTTCGTGATCTTCCAGCCGCCACTCACCAGCTCCTTGAGCTCGTCCTCTGACAGCCCTGCGTACCGGTACCGCTGCAGCTCGAACTCGTACCTTGTGGTCTTGGTCACTACCGCCACCCTCTTGGGCCTGAATCCTCCAGAACTGCCCGGCCCGGACGGCAGGGAGGAGACCAAGCGGAGGGACGCAGAGTGCGTTACCGCCCGAGGTGCCAGCCTCCTGGCACCAGCGGCGCAAGAAGCGCACATAAAGACTCGGCACGAGTTCATAACCAGGCCTGCAATGACCCAGTACCTCCAGCCGGCTTATTGAGACGTTTCGGCCAGGTCTGGGTCACCGGAAAGGACCGGACACCTGCTCCTCACAGGCTGCAAACGCTTCCGGCCTGCGCGTGACGCCGCTGATGACACGTGGGCGTGACTTAACAAGAGGGCTCGCGCTGTAGGTGTGCCATGCAGTTTAAACTTTCTAACATGAAGCCGCGAGATGGGCGTGGTCTGATTGCCGACGTTCTACTGAGAGGCGTGTCTCTCTGTGATTGTAGTGGTTTGGGGCGTGGCGTGTGATGGGGGCAGGTTTATTGTGCACTGGATTAAATGTCCTTGGATGGAGAGCACCGGAGCACACCCGCTTCAAACCTCACAAGTGTCTCTGTTTCGGAGGGACAGTCCCTCTTCGGCTCTGAAATCTTTCCTCCCCCGATGTCCCTCTTCTCTGTGAGCTCAGAATATTTCCCTGGTGTGAGTATATCAGTGATCTGTATGGAAAGTGTAGGAAGTGTGTTTATAAATAAAGTTAAACAAAATACATGAATCTCCTAAATGTCTTAGTTACATAAATAGTGTTTATCTGGCGCTCCAGAATGGACGGTGTGAAGCGCACGGTGATGTACAAGGATCCTGGCAAAGGCATGCATGGGATCTCTAGGCGCACAGGGCTGTCAGACACGTGCTGCAAGTCCCCGTTTTGCTTCCTCTTACTGCCCCCGCAGAGGCAACTGAAGTGGGGAGAGTGTGATAATGCCATGGGCGTAGGAACCCCTAAAAATCTGGGGGGGGGGACAGCATTTCCCCCTATCAGATCCCTACTTTCACATGTCTCACACTATCTACCCCCTCTCCCCCTTCTCACACTATCTACCTCCTCCCTACCCTCCCTTCTCACACTATCTACCCCCTCCCTACCCCCCTTCTCACTAGCTACCCTCTCCCTACCCTCCCTTCTCAATAGCTAACCTCTCCCTATCGCCCCCTTCTCACTATCTACCCCCTCCCTACCCTCCCTTCTCACACTATCTACCCTCTCCCTACTCCCCTTCTCACTAGCTACCCTCTCCCTACCCTCCCTTCTCAATAGCTACCCTCTCCCTATCGCCCCCTTCTCACTAGCTACCCTCTCCCTACCGCCCCCTTCACACTAGCTACACTCTCCCTACCCCCCCTTCTCACCAGCTACCCTCTCCTTACCCCCCTTCTCACCAGCTACCCTCTCCTTACCCCCCTTCTCACTAGCTACCCTCTCCTTACCCCCTTCTCACTAGCTACCCTCTCCTTACCCCCCTTCTCACTAGCTACCCTCTCCTTACCCCCCTTCTCACTAGCTACCCCAGGGGTGTCCAAGTTTTTTCTGCAGTGGGCCACCTCAGAATTGTATACATGCGCGGGCCGCACTCATTTTTCACTGTGAGAAAATATGGCCTTTAATAAAATATGCAGATTAAAATAAAGTAAATGACACAAAACCTTTACTTTTCCTCTCACTGATTTCTGGGCCTAGAAAGTTTTGTGACTACAAATTCAGGACTCAGGATAATTAAAAATGAAATAGTTCTATTTATTCTAGGGATGCACCAAAATGAAAATTCTGGACCAAAACATTCACGGTTCACTTAGCCAAAACCAAAAATGACCCCCCACCTTTAAAAATAATAATAAAAACTCACATTTTTAATAAAAGTAGGTAACACACCACAATTGGACAAAAAAATATGACTTGGCATGATAACAACAATCACACTCCTATCATGCCAAGTCAGCCAGTACATGCTGGTACAGGGTGGCTGTAAGTGATGTGTAGACCCCATACTGCTGGCAGCATCAATACACAAGGGGGCAGCTAGCTAGGTTTCAGCATGTACTGGCTGACTTGGCATGATAGGAGTGTGATTGCTAACAGCAATCACAGTCCCATCATGCCTAGGTTCCAGCACTTACACATCCATGCTATCACACACACACTCATTCATTCATATACTCATTCATTCACAGATTCATTCCCTCAATCACGCATACTCATTCAAACACCCTCCCCACCCCCTTACCTGCACTGCAGCTCCTCGATGCCGCTCACAGACTTCAGCAGGGGGCGCGGCCTCCCTCTGCGTTCTCTGGTACTGCACAGAGGAAGCAGGATGTGATGTGATGTCACGTGAACTCTGCTGGGTTCCGCTTCCCCTGTGCAGTACAGGAGACCCTCCCACAGGTAAGTAGCAGGGCTCTTGTTGTAGCCGGGCTCGAGGTGCGGACCGCGTAAGATCGGTTGCCCTGGCTGCCGATCTTACGCGAGCCGCACTTCGAGGTCTCGTGGGCCGCATTTGCGGCGTTTCTACCCCTGGACTTTATTTGAGGAATTATAGATCCGCCGTACTGGTATAACAGCGGCCTTTAGGCTTTATTAGTCATCCAGCTTCTCATTCACAAAGTGTTCGTGTTTTTGAACGAGGGAAGAAAGGCTGGGTAATGAAGGAACATTTGGGAACGTTTCAAGGACAAGTATCCCTTCCACCAACTCCTGCCAAGCGTGGCTTCCGGCCTCGGAGGCGGTGATGCCCGTCTTCTCCTCTTCTCAATACACAATGAACTGAAATATTCACCAGCTGTGGTATTGAGAGGCCTCGGTAAGTGTAGATGGCTCTGATCGCTAGAGCTTCCCGTCTATAGATCACTTTTGGAACTTGTCGGTTGCGTCCTTTGTGTGTGAAGGAAAATACGGTAAGTCGAGTTTCTATGACGTTATGTCGGAGGCTGTGTGAGTTCTGTTTATTTGTTTGTAATCAAGGTGTCCCGAGGCACGGTGGCCATAACCTTCTCAGGGTTGGCTGCCTGGAGCTACCCTCTTCTCCGGCTTTGGGGTATTTTTAGAAAATAGGCAGGGGATGACTCAGAAGTACGTAGGGGGTGACTACGTAGAAACGCGTAGGACCTAAGTAAGGTGGGAGATATGTGGGTGTGTGGCAGATAATGACATTCTTAGGATGATATGATGCAAGCAAATACCGTTTTAGGGTGTAACCAAGTAATTAATTCCGAGGAAGTTTAGGTAATTTCCTAACTGATGGTTTGTGGTCTTTTTAATGGTTTGGTATTAACAATTGTTCTGGTTAGACTCCATTAACTGCATCCATACTAACACCCGATTCCCACCAGGGAAGCTGCCTCTCCAACCCTGCCCTGCATCCAACGAATCTTATTGGTAGCTCCTCATGCTGCCTTATTGACCATTATGCTACGGCTTCTCCATGTTGGCTATTCCTGCCCTCTCTACATACCCAGGGTTGCCCCCTCCCCCAGAGCTCTCCCTTTCCTTAGGATGCAGGAAGGGTTCGTATCTGAGTTAAGGAGTTGGAGCCAGACCACAAAGGTCTTGAAAGGAGTAAGAAATGGGTGAGGGCTCAAACATCACTTCCCCGACAGAATATCAACGTGCTGACCCACTGGCCCTATTTTATTCCTCATTTTCCCACCTTCTGCGTCCTACTCTGTTAATTCTTCTCTTTTCCATCCTGTTTGTGTCTCTTATTATCTCATTTGCGCTTTAAAATTAGTTGATTTGAAATGCATAGGGGTGCACGGCTATCTGCCCTCAGCGATGGGCTCTGTGCATAGGGGTGCGCTGCAATCTACCCTAATGGATGGGCTCTGTGCATAGGGGTGCGTGGCTATCTGCCCTCAGGCAAACACACAGTAACATACGGTATTTGCTCAATTATAAGCTGACCGTGATTATAAGACAACCCCCCCGAATGTGCATATTAATTTAGAAAAAATAGAAAAAGCCTGAATATAAGACTACCCTATATGAAAAAAGTTTTACCAGTAAATATTAATTCACAATGTGAACAATTTTTTCATATTTAATTATAAACTATGCATTTTTTGTTTTTATTTCCTTTTAGTTGCCAACCTGCAGAGTTTGAGGATCCAGGTCCCCTGTAGCACTGCAGGGGATCTGGATCTTGGTCTTATAGCCAGTCCTCTATTTGAGAATATAAGACGAGAGGTATTTTTTTAGAGCCTTTGTTCTGAAAAAAAAACCTTGTTTTATAATCGAGAAAATACGGTAATTATACACACACAGTAACATACTTACACATGCAGCAATAAACCCAGTAACATACTAACATACTTACACACACTAACACTAAAACTTACATGCACAGTAACATACTTACACACGCAGCAATATAAAACAGTAACATACTAACACACATACACACACTAACACGCTTACACGTAAATACTTACACACACGCTAACCTACTTACTTCAACACACAAACCACTTATTCACACACCCCTCACCCCCTGCTTTCCTACCTTTTTGTCCGCTGGCTGATGAGAGCTTTTCTCTTCCCTCACGGTCCTCACGCGCTGTCTAGATCCGAGCTCCGGGAAATGACTTCATATCCCAGCGCTCGGACTCAGCGGGGACAGGGGGAGCGGAACTCTGCTCCAGCGGTATACATGGCCCGGGGTGGGAAGGGGTTTCGCCGGGCTGCGCTGGCGCCGGCGTTCCCCTAGATAGAGGGCTCCCCACAATCGGGGGTCTCCGTTATAGCAGTGCATCAGATTCTTATCTAGCCCTTTACAAGCTAGAAGTGCTGGTCAGAGTAATATTCTTTACCAAGAGAGTAAATAAAACTAATAAGGATGCACAAGGCCGTGTGAGCTGTAAATATAGATTATTAATAGGAAAATGAGTGTTTTAGTGTAAACAGAATAAATTCACTTTAATACGCATGCCGTGCATTTACCGTTAAATAAATTCTCAGTTGTATATTACACTACCATATAATAACCTTTAATAAAATAGAAATATATATGTATACATATTATATATAGAGGAATTTCCAAAAAATACACATCTGATTAAATACAAATAGTTTAAAAAGTTGCACACGTTAACCCCCAAAGGCCCAAATTTGGACTTGTAAGGGCGATTGCTTAATCATGTGAACAAGAAAATCAGCCAATAAAGTATCTAATAAACTTAATTAAACTTCAATATTAAAAAAATATAAATTATCACAACTCATGAACAAGTAAATCAGATTCTAGCCATCAATATGATGAACAATTATTGCTTATGGTTATGTACCTTTTCCGAACTCATATAAACACATGCAATGGCTTCTTAGATCGAGTGGCTTGGGGCAGAATACTGCTGGCTTTATGTGTCTCGGGCACTTTTAATTCAATAAGTCACAGAGAATATTGTTTCAGGATTTTTTGGCTTCTTTTTTTTAAATGAATGCGTGGCTCGGGATCCATCGGGGAAGAAGTAAAGTGCATTCAGAGTCATTCTCTTTGAGGTATAAAGGTATCCATCGTAGATAACTCATCACAGACTTTCTATTCTGTCCTTACAGAGCAGTCTTTTGCGTGTTGAGTGTCCTCTGCGGAACACGTAGGGTACGGCGATGGGAAGCAGAAGCCCAGGGGTCCTCGCGTGGTTTATCCAGAACCTTTTTAAGAAGGTATTCGGACAATTGTCTCTTTGAAGAACAGATGCTGATCATTGTAGGTCTTAAAGAGCACGGGCGTCTCTCGTCTAAGGACTCCTACTTCTTCTTTATTCGAAATCCAATTAAAAAGTGATGGCGGGTTGCTCGGTTCCGCGCAGGTCATCAGGTCACCTACCGCTGCGTGGACCTGTCACTATGCAGCACGTCCGGAACCGGCTTAACGTGTGAGCTGATTGTCAGGAATAGAGGACGGGCTGTCTGCGGATCCACTGGTGGTGGTCTGAAACACGTCAAACAGACGGTTATTAGTATCAGCGTATTTGTGGCATTAAATGATCATCTGCTTAATGATGCTTAAGTGTGGTACTTAATGAATCCTTTCAGACTGTGATATGTCTGTGTCTGTGATATGCAAGCTATCTACACTCTACTATCTGACAACCCCAGTGAAAGACTTTACTTTTGGGCAAATAAAGCTTAAGAGATCTGTCATCAAAGTTCTAACCACATAAAAACAACACACATTTTATGAAGCTTTTCTATTTTCAATGCCTGCTTTGACATCACATGACACTGAAGCAGTCCTTGAAAATTTTATTTAATGTCCACTACTGTTCAAAAGTTTAAGGACAGTTTAAGAAAGTTTAAGAAAAGCAAATTTTGTCCATTGAAATAACATGAAATTGATCTGAAATCCAGCTCAGATGGTCTTAATGTTGTAAATTACTATTGCAGCTGGAAGTATCTACATAGGCGTACAGAGGCCCTTTATCACTCCCATCACTCCTGTGTTCCAATGGCCATTTATCACTCCCATCACTTCTGTGTTCCAATGGCCCTTTATCACTCCCATCACTCCTGTGTTCCAATGGCCCTTTATCACTCCCATCACTCTTGTGTTCCAATGGCCCTTAATCACTCCCACCACTCCTGTGTTCCAACGGCCCTTTATAACTCCCATCACTCCTGTGTCCCAATGGCCCTTTATCACTCCCATCACTCCTGTGTTCCAATGGCCATTTATCACTCCCATCACTTCTGTGTTCCAATGGCCCTTTATCACTCCCATCACTCCTGTGTTCCAATGGCCCTTTATCACTCCCATCACTCTTGTGTTCCAATGGCCCTTAATCACTCCCACCACTCCTGTGTTCCAACGGCCCTTTATAACTCCCACCACTCCTGTGTTCCAATGGCCATTTATCACTCCCATCACTCCTGTGTTCCAATGGCCCTTTATCACTCCCATCACTCTTGTGTTCCAATGGCCCTTTATCACTCCCATCACTCCTGTGTTCCAATGGCCCTTTATCACTCCCATCACTCTTGTGTTCCAATGGCCCTTTATCACTCCCATCACTCCTGTGTTCCAATGGCCCTTTATCACTCCCATCACTCTTGTGTTCCAATGGCCCTTTATCACTCCCATCACTCCTGTGTTCCAATGGCTCGTTGTGTTTGCTGATCCAAGTTTAAGTTTAAAAGGCTAATTGATGGTTAGAAAACCCTTTTGCAATTATGTTACAGCCAGAAATGTCCATGAAAACAGCTAAGTGACCCCAAACTCTTGAATGGTAGTGTATATTTTTATAATGTATATTTTTAAATACAGTTTGTCTCAGATGATGTTGTTCACCATACCAGAGATGTTGCTGGGAAACATAGTCATTTCATCTTCGTCTTCATCTTCGCTATCACTGTTCGGCTGGTATAAATTTGTATCAGCCTCTGATTCTGTTGATCGCAGCTGCTGCTCTCTATCTCTGTAGCTGCGCAAAGCGACAAGCCGGTGGTGGATGGCGGCATGTAGACGTCCTGCATCCTTCACGCTGGCCTGAAAAAACACAATGTTCACGTCACCAAGGCCCAGCGCCATTTTGCCATTCGGCTTCTATTTGGCCGCTGATGATATACAGCAAGCAAATAATTAAATGTGTTTTGTCCTACAGACCATCATTACCGGATCAAGATTTACACTCCAGTGTTTGGGGTGGAGATACCATACTAGCAGATTAAGCAGATACGTAGGACCCATACTGGCCTAAGGGGGACTACAGAGAATATGGGAGAGGAAATAGGAGATACAGATTCATCATAAAGCTATGTCACATCAGACATATTTTATTGCTTAGTTTATTTATATTCTTCTTATCACATACATTAGATAAATCTTTTTACCGGGGTCCCCAAAACACCTCAAGTTTCTCCTGCCTTCCATCAAGGAACCGCAAAAAATGAATGAGCAGTGAACAGACGGTGCAAAGCCAACGAGTGGCTCCAGAAACATAGTTTCAAAGCCTGGTCATTTAAAGAGTTCACAATAATTATTGGTAACAATTGTAACCTCTGAGCCTTACTAGAGCGTTTGAAGCTACTTGAGCGCACACTAAGCTTACAGCACATGCTGCATGAGCAGGGCAAACACCCACTTCTTCACTTTTTCCAGGGTGATCCAGAGAAATAGAGAGATCAAAAGACAGCTCATCGTCTACTGTGGGCATCAGACGCCATGTAATTGGACTCGCAATGCACAGTGAACAAAAGTAGCAGAAATGTGCAGATTGGCGAGGACATCAAACTCTCCCCACCTGTATCAGGAACACCTTTATGCTGTTGTCCATCAGGTCGGTGGCGGTGATACGCAGGCTCTTCCTGTTGGCTCGCTCTAACTTCATCTGGTCGAAGATCATACTGTTGAAGATGAGTTTCAGGCTGCCGTAATTTCTCATCACTGCAATCAAACATAATACCGACATTGGTAAAAGTTCCGTTTTTAACCTACAGCTTTTGTGCTCTACTGTATTGTTTGGGATCATTTAATATTAATTAAGTTAAATAGAATGAGTAAAAATGATCTACAAAGGGCAGGTTACTTGGGGACAGTGGTGATGATGATGATGCTACTAAAGAAAGAATCCCACACTCTTTCCCTAAGCCTACTTTGCAGGTCCTTTGGTAGAACATTGAGCACGTCCATGTTTCATGCCTTGTAAGTCTGGAATTTGTGTTTTTTTGGGGGTGGGGGGGTGTTTAGAGGCAGATTGTCTTCTCCTTATTATATCACTTTTTATATGAAACATTCACATCATTTTAGCTCATTTAACCTGTAGACTACCTGTATCTTTGGAATACGCAAACTTGTATTGGTTTAAAATGTGCCTAGAATTTGGAACGAGATCTAAATTATGTGCACAGTCCTTAACCGTACGCTAACAAAAGCACACATACCTATCTACACCAATATTAGCTGGGGGCATGGACAGTTTCTGTATTTATATTTATAATGGCTGTGTTTGCATTGATGGTAAGTGTGTGTGCGTGTGTGTGTGTGTGTACACCCATAAAAAGAGAGATTTAGAATATATTGAAGTGCAGAATTGGGATTTAGGAAAGTGAGATATTCTCTTTAATACTTTTCTTCCTATTACCTACATAGTTATTACCTATTACATAGTTGGATTACCTAACTATGGTTAAAATGTTTTCTGTGAAAGCTTTGCTGGACATCTTGTTATGGTTTGTTGGTTTATCCAAGAGTTCCAGAACCAGAAGAAAACCGAGAATGTTGGTACTTGGACGGAGCATGGACCTAATATTACCTTCTGGTTTAGAGGCCGGTTTGCTCACCTCCTTATTTTTATTTTGCCATGTTAGCAAATAAAAAAAAAATGCCTTTTACCTCTCCCTTGGGCCGCTAACTGGCAGGTGTTTCTGATGCCACTGGCCCACACTTTCCCACCATTCTGAGGCGAAATCTGGTACAGCATGTCACTGAGAGGAAAAAGTTGATACAGTATTTAAAGCAGTAGTTACCATAAGAGAGGCTTTTTGGGGAGCCCCATATTCAGGTTTAATCTGTGTGCTTGTGGTTTTATTCGATTTTAGGACTGTGCATCTGTAATTTGTGCGCTCCATGGATTTCTGAGTGTTGCCTGTTGCCTCTTTGATTGATTTTTTAGGGTCTAATGGAATGGGGTCTTAATGAGCTCTCCTGTCCTTGCTCTGCTTAGTTCTCCCAATGCTAGTTGCTGGTCACCAAAAACCTTGTTCCAAAACATGTCTGCTAATCTATGGCGCAGAACCCAATTGTACTGTGATTGTGATGAATTTATGCATGAGGACTATTCGGAACTGGGTCCCTTGCCGACGGTCTTTTCTGTATTGTAAACTGTATCACACGGCTCTTAAATACGTTTTGGGTCAGTATAAAAATGAATGGCCATCAGTGTGTTGGATCTGTGCTCTACCTATTCGGGATCTGAACATTCCATTCTCGTTGTAGCCCATGTCATTGAGTCGAAGGTATCCCCTGCCACGTTCGGTCCATGTTTGGGTGGCTATATTTAGCACGAAAAGCTTGCAGATCATCTAGAGAAGAATAAAATGAAGTTTGATTCCACAATGTCAGACCAGAACAAGCCACAGCTAAGTAATCATGGTAAAACTAAAGCCCCGTTACTGGATTCTTGAGTAATCTTTCTATGTACTACAGCATTCCACACTCCATATCTACACTTTGATATTACAGAACCCTTTGCTAAGGGATAAGTAGGGATCTGTCCTTACGGAGAATACATTGTAGCCTCCAGGTGGCATGTGACAAGCAGGCTTAAAGTCTAAAAATATTGGTAACAGAATACAGAAAGCATGCAGGCAGAGGTCTCATTCAGTGCGCACTGTATCCCGAAGGGCTGCACTATTTCTCTTAATACATAACCCCACGAGGTTCTAAAAGGAAACGACTCTCTGCTTCAATGTTATGGTACTGACCTGCAACACATTGCGCTCAGATTCTTCCCCTGTTATGATCTCCACCTGGTCCAACTCATACTTTACGCTGGGTCTGGATGAATACGCTGCGGCAGATTCCACAAGGCTTCTGCTGTTATCAGGACAAGGTTCTGGATGGCAGAAAGCAACAGCCATATTTTAAAAAAAACTAGGGTAAATCTGCATAAATAATCATAAATGAACAGTAGAAAATAATTTACAAGTGGCTGTAAAGAATTACCGTATTTACTCGATTATAAGACGACCCTGATTATAAGACGACCCCCCAAAATCTGAATATTAACTTAGGAAAAATGAAAAAGCCTGAATATAAGACGACCCTAAAGGAAAAAAGTTTTACCAGTAAATGTTAATTCATGTAAACTATTTTTTTTAATAAAAGCTATGATTGAGAAAAATATTTTTTTTGTTTTTATTTCTTGTATTTTCCAGCCTGTCCCCCAGTTACGCACATCTGCCCCCAGGCTTGCCACTCCAATATGGCACTGTGGCCCATGATATGCCTTTTAACCCTCTATATGCCACTGTGCCCCATGGTATGCCTTTTGACCCCCTATATGCCACTCTGCCTCCAGAAATGCCTTATACCCCTATATCCCATTCTGGCATTTAGGGGGTTAAAATGCATATTATGGGGCAGAGTGGCATATAGGGAGGTATAAGGCATTTCAGGAGGCAGAGTGGCCCCGGCAATACAGCAGGAAGCACCGGTAAGTGTGTATGATGGGGGGGGGGGGGTGAGACAGGAGGATCCAGGTCCCCTGCAGCGGTGCGGGGGATCTGGATCTTAGTCTCCTAATCAGACTCTATTTGAGGTCTGATTAGAAGACGACCCCGATTAGAAGACGAGGGGTATTTTTCAGAGCATTTGCTCTGAAAAAAACCTCGTCTTATAATCGAGCAAATACGGTACTACCTGCTTGTAGTTCCCAAACTTGCACCACTAGGTGGCGATGTAGATAATAGGTATTTATGCTATGGGAGTATCTACAAGGCTTAGGTGCCTTGCTTCTCCTCCCCTGGGTGTTTATAGAAATAAATCTTACTCTGATAAGGACAACTCCTGAGAGATAGGTGTAGTCGCGAGGAGGTGTCTTCCCACTTGCTCTGGAACGCACTCAGCTCAGGTCTCTGTGCACTCTGGAAGTAGAGATAACAAAATGTTACACGCCATTCAAATACATAACATAACTGCACTCTCAATCATTTAAAAATATATCTTTTTAGTTAGGGGCATAACTAGAAACCACCGGGCTCTGGTGTGAAAAATTAGCTCAGGCCCCGCAACTCCAACAGCTGGTCTGTGCCGTCCTTGCCCCTTGACCCCCTTCCATATACATACAACATATTTAACACACACAAGTTACACACACTTACTCATATTCACTAACACACACTCTCACCCCACTACATATCCATGTTCATATACACAGAATTACACATCCATCCTCACACACACCTACGGGTACACATCCATGCTCACACACTCCTACGGGTACACATCCCTGCTCACACACACAATTACACATCCCTGCTCACACACACACACGTACACATCCACGCTCACGCTCACACACACACATCCACAAGTACACATCCATGCTTGAAAAGGCTCTTTCTAAACTATTTTAGCTACGCCAGTGTTTTTTAGCATGTGGCTGTTAAAGCTTTGTGGTTAATCCAAAATTACCCTAAAAGGGGAAGTCACACATTTTGTTTGTCTTTGTTTTGTTTTCTGTGCCATATTTCCCTTGTCAGACGGGTAACTAGTACTGTGAGTAGGCTTTTGTCTCTCGAAGCAGTAGATTGGGACACTTATATAAAGTTTTGCATGAGTGTCCTTTAATTCCTGTTTTCCCCTTTACCCGACTACAGAGACTAAGGGGTATAGTAGCTTCGCTGACGTCAGGAGAGCTGAACGTGAAGCCCAAGTCGCAAATATTGTTATTTTTGCAACAATTTGTGGCTTGTGTAAGATCAATTGCGGTTTAAACATTTAGAACGTGTGTTACATGAGACACAATCGGTGCAGTGTTCTGATCCCCAGAGGCTTCCACTAGCTTCACAAATAACACGGGATCATGGGTAGGGGAGTACTCAGAGTACTTAACTCCAGCCGAGTTCACTATACAGTATACAACATTACATATGATTATTAAGCATGGAAATTGACAAGTCCCATTAAACTTTAGCAAACAGTTTAATAATTCCAGTGTGTTTTGTGAAAATTCTCTCACCATGACTCTCTTCTCTATGTCCACTCCAAAGACAAAATCACACGTGTTTCTTTCCGACAACTGTTCAAATGGCTGACTTCTGTGAAATAAAAGCAGCACATGGCCGTGATCAATAAAACTTCAATGTCCGGCACGTCAAGTTCTAACGTTTTATTGTGTAGCCGAGATCCCCTGTCTGTGATTCTCCCTGTCTGTGCTCTTCTTCTCATGGTAGCCTCTTCAACAAGGTGTGTGAGATGAGATCACGCAGGCAACTCAAGGAAATCGTTGGGCAAGTTACGCAAAGACAATGATATTCTTCAACCGATATATCAGCGGCTACACCTGAGAGACTGCCTAAAAGGAACTAGGTCACCAACCAGTGACCTTAAAATTACCCCCGGGTGTGATTATGAAAGGGCATTATCTGGATTTCCATATTACCAGTATCCTCATTGGTCCTTTAATGGTGCAATCAAACTTTTCTCTATACCACAACTCAATGGACCGCACATCTGCTTGTTTAAAAGCTGTCAGATAGTGTTCTACTGGCGCTATATATTTGCATAAACCTGATTCCCACACTTAGCAATACATCAGACTCTTATGCATTAGGTTATTCATCTCAGTTGTGAAACACAGCTTGTAAAAAGATTCATTAATTCGTCTGGACTTTATGACACATCATACATTTCGCGCCATGAGATCATTTCTTACCTGTTCTTTATGTCCAAAATACATGTAGGCCCGATACCATTTTTTGATTTGTTGGCATTTTCTGTTGCCATATTGCATTTCTCCAGCTAAAAGTAAATCAAAGTAAAATCACATAATGCCGTAACAAAGCTAAGAGCTTAATACAATACATAATAAAATGCGCAAGTGACTACATTACAGACAACATCTCAGAAATGCTGCCAGGGCAAAAAAAGGCTGCATGGTGGAAAAGGATTGGCAGACCTAAAAGCCTTCTAGGAAAACCTAGACTTAAACAGCAAAAGACAAAAAAATATTTTTCTCTGATCATTAGAATCAGTTTTACTTTATATTCTTCCAATAAACTGCAGGCCTGGAGACCAACTTTATAGCCCGTCGTGTGGGCAGCAAACACCACACTAAGCTGACATTTTGTGGCTATGCTAATTAAGTCCTGCTTATGTAAATGAAGTCCTTTCTTCTACAGAGACCTCTCTGGGTGATTAAGACTGAGATGTTCCATTGTTTACTACAAGGCAATGTGATGAGAAATTTGGGAACATAGCATGTCTAATAAACTGGTCAAAGACAGAGAGACAGAACACATACATTTAAAAAACATACTATGTGGAAACAAACTGTATTATTAAAAGCTGATTTTTCAGTGATACTAAAAAAAACCAAAATGCTGAGAGCTCCCTTTTCATTTTCTTGTGAGAAATCTCTAACTTTTGGGCCCATCAGAACAGATGCAGTTTTCCTGGCCCGTCTTCCGTTTCCATGTCGTCGGCGGTTAATTATATACCTTGTGTTTGGCTTGGTCTGACGTTAACTCGTTTCCAGCCATGTCTGGTTTCTCATTCTGACAAAGGGAGACTTTTGGGGGCTGCAGTGTTGCTGGTTTAATCACATTCCAGGGTTGCAAAGACTCTGTGAACAATCAGTGGTCAATTAATTGTCATGACCATGGAGATGTTAGCGGGGACTTTGTCTTAAAGCTAACTTAAAGAGGTCAGAAAGTTGTCTTTAGCACCAGAGGGTGATTCTGTAGTATTATTATTATTTATTGTTTTATATGGTGCCCTCATAGTCTGTCACGCTGTACAATGGATGTCCCGCCACACATTTGCAAGGGTGACAAACCGGTAATTTAAAGCAGACACAGCTATAGTATAGATTTTACAATTTTATAAAATTATTATATATATATATATATATTATAATTATATTTATGAAATATTTTATATTTTTTATATTTAATAAAATTATGCAATTTTAGACAGATCTAAAGTTGAATGTATGATAAAAAATAAACCCCTATACGTTTTGTATGCTCATACCTGGACTGGTTGTGCTTTTCTTCTGATGTTCTTGCAGAAGAGAGGAAGGCATGAATACATTGTTCTTTAATGCTGCAATGACAAAATAAAATGTCAATATAAAATAAAGCAGGTTCTTATTAGAACTGTCCAACAACAGTGGACAGTTTCTGGTCCTCAAGGATGTCCAAACTGGGTACCACGCATGAATCTACATCCCTGGGTCGATTATACAGAAACCACAGCTGAATCGGTCTCAATTCTAAGTCTATAATATGCTACGCTACATATTTTTACATCTGTTATAAATGTTTACTATATTACCCCAAACGTCATTATTTAAAACACTTAGGTGCTAGTATCTTGTATGCTAAGCAAGACACGGTTTGTGTTCGTCCGTCTTCTGCTGGGACGAAATTCGTCCAACATTTTCGGTTTCCGAAATCCCATTTGTCCATCCAGGTTGCCACGGAAACAAGCAATAAACACGTAGAAAAAGTGGAATTAAAATGGCTAGCTTCTCCTCCTCTTAGCGTAGTTAAAATGGCGGCCGCGGTGGCAAAGGAATGAGGATTTCCGTATTGCACACATTCGTTTTCCGTTTGTTCATCCAACGTCGCATTAGTTTGTTTGTTATTCGGAGGAATGGACAAAAAGGTAAAATTGTTCTTCTGAAGGTTAAATGATTTAAACAACAAACAAAACTTTTAAGAAGCGTCTTCAGTTTCTATGACATCACTGGTTGTCGGTGTCCTGGCCGGCGGCAAGGTCAGGAGACGTGGAATGTCAGACATGACTGATAAAGACAATGCTGTCAGTCACAATCTAACTGCCCTGCCTCAGGCGCCCCGCTCCATCGTGCTGGGATACCTCCAGAAAACATGCTGGTATTATTTAAACTCGCCTGCTCACCTGGTTGCGATGGTGGAAATGCAGGCTGCATAGTGAAGGAGCAGGAACGCACACGCTTCTCCGAAACGCCATTACCTAGAAGTACAATGATACTATATAGTCGGCTGCCAGATTTCCAACATACATCAAGTTTGTCAATTTAGCTATTTTAAAAAACAAACTATTATCCGAAGACAGCATCTAGCTGAGCATGATGAGAGATGGCGTTCAGCAAATGGCCGGAGCGATGTAGGCTGTTCATATCTTAGTATAGCAGAAAATCTATATACTTCATTATATTTAACTGATATTCAGTCCTATGGAAGACGCCAATATTTACCAAACGATCCTTTTCATAATAATTGAAATGATTACAATTAACGTATAAAGCTTAAAGGTGTTACCTTTGTGGGGTGGAGAGTAGGATGGCTGGAAGGTGAATGAAGAGGATCGTACTCTTTTCTCAGGATACATGCAGATACCTGGCGTATAGAACATTGACGCAACATTTAGAACGCTCATATCATATAATACAAGTTCTCTTCTTTACAACAAGGACCAGGTGGTAGAGGGCACCCTACATCAATCTATGCGGGGTTTCTTTGCTACTATAACCTTATGGGAGGTAGGGAGTCAGGGCCGGACTGGGGATGACTAGGCGACCACAGCACTTTAAGGCCAGTGGCCCCCGAATTACGTAAGTGCAGCACTACAGCCCCTGATCTGCTGCTGGAGCTAGGAAAGTATGGGGCGATGTCGGCCCGCAGCCCAACAGGCATTTGCCAGATGCGCTAGAGGGCAAGTCTGGGTGTGAAGGCAATATTGCTATCTCTGGTGGTCCAGTAGGAGTTAATGGGAGATCTGTCCCTTCACAGCTTTTAGCATAACTTTATTCATTAACTCAACGTACCTGTAGCTTTCCCCTAAATCAGTGTAACTGGCTTTTAAAAGTTGGAAGCTGAGAATTTTTTTCTGTTTTGAAAGGATTCTCTTTTTCTGCCCCTTACCCTTACAAAGACTGTCCGAGCCAATCTAAGTCTAAAAGCAACTTTACATATTAACATTTCAATTTATGACAGTTTACGGTAGAATAAAACTCTACTCACCATACTCAGCATTCAGGACCAGATCTGATGCGTGTCTCTACAGGAGAACACAGAACAGAAACAGGATGACTGACCGCTAGACCGATTACTGCGGTCAAAGTTAATAGACCCACCATGAATAATACTTCATTTTTTAGGTTTATGTAAAGCAAGTTTGCTTCACTTTGCTTGTCTAGTGGGTTCACTCCAGGCACAATGGGCAAATGCCAACAGCGCCCAATACTCACCAGCCTGCCACCCTGGAGGCAGATCGGGTGCTGCAGTGTGTGTGGCCGCTGGCTCAATATGCCCGGCTACGTGAGCATAAATACGTCATGCTCGCCCGCTCATATACTGGTGGGGGCTGCCCATTAAAATGCACCACTTAGGATCTAGCTTTTCCATTAGGTATTCCATTACCAGAGATAAGATGTTCTCCATTTAAGGAATCTAGTCCATTAACTTTTGGCGAGGTAGGGCCAGCATAGCCCTTGGTGCAAAAGACATTCCTTGTGATACTTGAGCCTCCGTTCTAGAATGTCATAGTGGAAATTCACATCTGAACACCGGACACCGGCTCCACCAATCATAATGGTATCAACAAACTATTTGGACACCACAACTGACGGCAAACTTAATGGAATCATAAAACACAGGATCAGCTAATTAAATGTGATCACCAACAATTAACAAATAAGATTTTTTTCCGTAAAAATCTATATACCTTAAATGGCCGTTCTTTCTTTTCCAGCATGAATAACGGGTGTGGAAGCATTAATTTATCTGCAAAGAAAGGATAAAAGACACATTTTAATGATTCATTATACATTTACAACAAATTCGTGTTACTAATAATTACTGTTTACAAAAAATAACAGATCTGAATTGAACATGCTGTGCTAGATACACCAACAGGTCTGTCTTTGTCTATCTAGCTATACATTTTTTACAATGACTTCATATAGCTCCATGTGCGAGAAATCAAGCAGTTTTAAACCAAGCAGTTAGGGTTATTCTGATTTTACGTAGTAATATGTAATACTTCTAGATTGTAAGCTTGCGAACCGGGTCCTCTTTAATGTATCTGTTCTCGTTTTGTCAGACCCTTTGAATGTATGTATTGCAAAAGGCGCTGCATAAATTGTTGGCGCTATATAAAAAATATTATATATATATTATATATAAATTATATTAATAATAATAATAAACACATCATTCGCAAGGCTCTTTTAACCCCTTAAGGACAATAGGCCATCCCTAAACCCATTGAAAACAATGCATTTTGAGCCCGTACATTAAGGGGTTAAGTTCAGACTCCTGGATCCCAGCGTCTGATCAATGCAATGTAAACGATAACCCAGTTACTGGAACCCAGTCCTGCATTCTGCGGGATCTATATGACCATGTTCATAGTCTGCCGGGGCTCTTCACGTAGTTACAGTTAAAAGGGTTCACCGAAGATACTATTTCAGCATATTCTTCCATGTACACAGGAGAAATTATATGTTCATCAGTATGACATCACTGATAAAGACTGACATCATCGAAAGACGGTCCATTAAATAAACTTTAAACCAGCTCTGGATAGGACCCTATTCATTATTAAATATCAGCATGACCATGATGTTCAGCCCCACATTGTGAATGTGATGGGAGTTGCATCCAGCAGCATCTGGACTGCTCATGGCTGCCCATCTCTATTTACCGCTATTTGTTTTTCTACCTATGGGCTGAGCATGGTGGGAGTTGTAATCCACGGCTGCCAAAGTTTTCCACCAGCAGCATACTATTGGCGCGAGTCGTGTAAACGGTTTCATTTTGTCACTTTTGTCCCCGGTCGTTCCGTGAATCCAGTTTGAGAGAGGCGGCACAGGCTGGGGTGGGTGGGTATGGTAAACACATACTGGATCAGACTGGGCTGGGCTGGTTTTCTCTGTTTTTGGCAAAAAACAGACACTGGATAAAGGCTGTACTGTAACTGGCTGGGTGTACTAGGATTTTCGGTGACAGCAGGGAGTGACAGCCTGCTCGCAGGGAGTGATAGTCTGCTCATAGGCGGCTGCCAATTTCTCCTGGCCTTTTGGACCGCGGGACTGTTTGCCAACTCTGTTACACAATTATACAACACTAATCCTTCCATTAACTCCTTCTGTATGATCTGACTCCAGGCCGTAAATGCTCACGTTTAACCCTTAGTGCGCTAGCTGGATAAGCAAAACGTATCCTCTGGCCTTCAAACAAGCAAAAAAAATGCAGTTGTTAGTATATTTACATCATTATGGTTAATATTATTATCAGTAATAATTACACTATGCTCAACATAAACTACATTATTCTGGATTGCGTTGGAATGCTAGTTACTGTCACCGGGCAATGAATGGGTTAATTTGCGCGTATTTAGACTCCTATGTGCAAATGCTGTGTGTTAGTTTTTCCTTCTACAAATCTATAGATCTGTTTGTTTTTTTTATCACCTAGAAACTTGGACTAAAACATTTCATTTTCACATGCTGTTTTTTCACCGCATTTTTCGCGCTCCTTGTCTAGCAAATTGCCAATTATTAACTCCCCGTTAAAAAAAACGAGTTACGCTTAACAATGAAGGTTTATGTCGGTTCCTTATGGAAAGCTTTGAAACCTAAAATTACCTCCGTTGGTCGTAGGAGGCGAGAATAGAATCCCACGCTAATAACAAAGCAAGACAAATAAAGAGGTCATTCGATAAAAAATAAAAGGAAAAATCTGAATTTTTTTTCTAATTTATCATTCAGAAATCTTGCATTTTCCATTAATTAGAGACCAGCACCAGGCGATAAATTGATGTCTGATGTAATCCTGAACAGTTTGGCCGGTGTACAGAACCTGTGCTAGATCTCAAACTTGCACCCCAGCCTTGTTTAAAAGCAGACCTTCAGTATGTTACAATTACATTTTTTGTTTATGATCAATTGGCATTTTTTACGCTTAAGAATGTGATACGCTGGTGCCCAAGCTGCTGTGGATCATGACTCCCAGAACTCTTGGCCGGTCAACATACTCTCTTAGCATTCATTCATCTACCACGCCTAAGTCTTACGCAAAGATTTAGATGAAGGTCTTCTGATGAATAACAGTAACAACTCAGCTTTCGCTTGATCATCGAGTAATAACACGAAGAACTACTGAATACTCTTATCTTCTATTTATCTAACAGTAGTGTGTCTCAGCTCAATAAACAGGCCTTCTGCCAGTGCCCGGCTTCTAAAAACATTGTTTCAAATGCTGCAAAAATCAAGCCACAGAAAGCGAAAGAATTAGCAATGTTACCAGTTCTTCGCTGTGCTTAAAAAAAACAGGCGCAGAAACATTTAAGAGAGAATAATGCGGCAATTGTTCCATTTGTTCACTGAAATAACTGAATCCTAGGATGTGATCGGTGGTCGCTAGCCAAAAAATGCAATCAAATACCGGAGGAAATGCTGCATGAGAATGAGAATGTTTGGCTTCATCAAATCTTCCAGGGGTTTGTTCACATAATCACAAGTCTACACTCTAAAACCTCAGTTAGTGTGAGTGTGTACTCTGCAAAAATATCCAAAAGCACAGACTAACTCTTGTATAAGGAGAAGGAGGCAGTTTGCGTGGTTCCCTATAAATCGCCATGACATCATAGCCTGCAAGCCCAGACATCACTGATGACTTTTGTTGAAGAACTTAGTCCGTAAGCTCTTTGTCCACGGTTTACTGGATGACCATAGCAGTTTAGACCTCCCCTGGCCATGGCTGTCACCATTTTACATGGAAAAAATCCATAAATATCAAGCCAATACTGGAGAAATTCTAGAAAAAAGTGCCAAAAGTTTTTGGCGACTGCTTCATATTAAAAAATCTATGCCAGAACTTCAGCTTTGGCTAAATAAATACGGCTCTGTATCCCTTAAGAAGGTATAGGAAAAGGGGGGACAACACACCTACACTGGTGTTCCCGGATTTGGGTCCCACAGAGGGACTTTTTCTCCAAAAGAAAGACTTCCAAGGGTTGAGAGGAATTCAGGTATTCACAGTGTGTAGGAATAAATGCTTATATTAAGAGAGAAGAGTTTCCGTAAACGCCTCAACTCTTCATATGAAGTCCAGTTGGGTCTCAAGATTGTTTTCTTGTTAACGTTAAAACAACTTGAAGAAAAAAAAAGTACGATGTATGTTTTTGTGAAAAAAAGTTATATTGCAAAACAGAAGATATTTTCAAGTCAGCCTCTACTGTCTCTACTGTCATTATTTTTGGATATAACCTCATGCAAATGTTATATTCCTGTAGTATAAGTGTCACTAAACCACTGACATGCGGCCAAATGAGATGAGCCAAAAGAACATAGTGTCTTTCACATTATGCGAGGAGACTATTCCCTGCCCAAAAGAGGCTTCCAGATTTATCGGGGTGTACAATGCTCCATTTACTTAACTTCTTTCCTTTTCTTCATTGCAGCTCAGGGCCTGCAATACTTTACAGCTTAGCCCCATCTATTCAATTAATATCAATGCTGTCTGTTAACCTTTACCAACTCATGTAGGACACAGTCTCCTAGTCCAGGAATACCGCAGATAAGCCCTCAGCATGTAACTGGGCCTGGAATACACAATACATTGGGAACAACAAATCCCATTAAAACTAGATAAAGATGCCACCAGGTCCTAGCCAAAGTACCAAATTAGGACCCATGTGTTTTTTTTACAGTAGATTTATTCCCAATACAGAGGCCGTAGTCAGAAGGTACAATATAGGAAATCTTGTTGTTGGTCCTGGACAAGCACCCAACTGGACCTGGTTCCTTAGGCAGAAGTTTGAGGAAAGTCCACTTGTGACTATCATCCTGATGTTACCGCCAAAGGCTAGGGAGAGACATTAATCCAGGGTCCAGACTTTTATCAACAGTAAGCTGTTTACCTGTGATAAATACAAACTCTACCAGGTTACTACCAAGCTACTCTGGAACCACGAACCTCAACTGAACTTGGCAGGTTCTTTGTGGGGATCAGTAAAGGCAGAATCTGTCACGTTGTCTTCAGCTTTGGCTAACAAACTATTATTTAGGCTCGGTTAAGGGAGAAGGCTTCAATACATGTGCTATATCACATACGGATGCATGGAATCCGGCAGAATGAAGAGCTGTATGGGGTACATGAATATGTATGGCCTTTACAGGGCTGTTATGAAGGACACTGAAGTAGCCGATGGTCAGGTCAAAGTTAAGACAGAGATAGACCATCAGGCTAGTAGAACCAATAACTGATGCTGAAGCTGGTTTAGAAATAGACTTATTCGTTATAACAGCTAACTTAAGTTGTACATCATACTTGAGAGAACTAAATCTGGTTTGGAATAAAAGTAAAATGTGTTCAATTCTAATGTTAGTCTAAGCTTTCAGGACCTTAGAGGTCAGCCAATCTCAAGAAGAGACCTCCAAGATGATGTGACTTAAAGGGACATTTACACAGCGGTCTAAGTGTGGTCTAAGTTTCCTACTGGAGTGACTGTGTTACAAAAAAATAATTAAAGTATTGACGTTGAACTTCCTCAAGACACTTGTGTGATTGTATGGTAATTAGATACATCATCAAAGAGTGGCTGGAATGTCAATACTGATCTCTAACAATATGGCAAGCAAATTGTAGTTCAAGGAGAAATGTGTTTTTAAATCAGGATTTAAACTGAAAGGTTTGTGACATGACCACGCACCCTCATATGTAAATGAACTGTTACCGTTTGGAAACACTGTACTGCTGAGCTATACACTGATCAATAACATTCAGAGCACTGACAGGTGAAGGGAATTACACTGATAATCTTGTTATCATGGCGCCTGTCACTAGGGGGGATATATTAGGCAGCAAGTGAACATTTGGTACTCAAAACGGATGTGTTAGAAGCAGGAAAAATGGCCAAGCGTAAGGATCTGAGCGGCTTTGACAAGGGCCAAATTGTGACGTCCTCTGCCGAAAGAGGCTACAATCGGCAGGTGAGCATAAGAACTGGACCACGGAGCAATGGATGCTCTGATGAATCACACTTTTGTTTACATCACGTGGATGGCCAGGTACGTGGCTTACCTGGAGAACACGTGGCACCAGGATGCAGTGTGATGCTTTGGGCAATGTTCTGCTGGGAAACCTTGGGTCCTGCCACCTAACCATTGTTGCAGACCATGTACACTCTTTCATGGACACGGTCTTCCCAATTCCCGAGATCTCAATCCAATCTTGCATCTATAAGAAGCGCTGGACAAACAAGTCCGCTCCATGGAGGCCGCACCGCGCAACTTACAGGACTTAAAGGATCTGCTGCTAACGTTTTGGTGGCGGAAACCACAGCACACCTTCAGAGGACTAGTGGAGTCCATGCATCGACGGGTCAGGCCTGTTTTGGCAGGCAAAAGGGGGACCCACACAATATTAGGTAGATGGTCATAATGTTGTGGCTGACCGGTGTATATTAGATATTCTAGTGACAGACTAAGGGGTAATGTGGAGTCTTAGTTTCTATATGTAAATGGTGGACATCATTAAATGATGAGGATACCCCTGAATCTACTGCCCAGAACAGCTCTTAATAAGTATGGATCTTTCCCAGGAGGATCTCAGACCTTAGCCTAATGCACTCCCTTATTAAAGTGACCCCAAATAAATAACTGATTATGAAGCTGACCATTTAGTTACTGGAGGACAAATCCCAAGAGCTCCTCAAACATTACAACAGTGCACTTTATTGATTGCTATAGATGTTTTCTTTTTTTGGCTTCTACATTAAAAAACTACGATTGATGGTTTGGCTTCTACATTCCACACATTTACCCTCCTCTGACGGAAGCAATGGTTACACTTTCAGTTGACATTGTTTTTCTTTCGCTATTCTTTACTTCTGCAAGTCATTGAAGATCTCCTACAGGAAAATAGATCACGTGCTGCACAGCAGAAATACTTAACCGTTTCAGTACCAAACCGGTATGGACTCCCACAGTGACTGATCCGCTTTGGAATCAAACACCAAAAGACAAGCAAATAATAAAAAAAAATGAACACAAAAGATATGCTCCAATATCTGACAGGGCTGTGCAGTGTAAGTACCCCAAGCTCTCTTGTGCCCTGCAGAGTGTTTTTTTACCCTTTGTTTACCCTGGCACCTCTCCTGTCTGGCAGAACACTGCAGCAATGGGATGGATGGGACATTCCGCGTACAAAAAAAAGCAAGAATACAGCGCATTCCCATCTAAGGCATAAATTTGGGGGATTCTGTCGCACTATAAGGCCATATATTGCTAAAGTAACCCAAGGAGAGTCCTATTTAAGTTTTCATGGCTATATTGCTTACAAAGGGTTAAAAATGCAAAGCAGTCCCATTGATTCAGCTCCTTGGTAAGCAATACAGCCATGAAAAATGAGATAGGAGTCGCCAAACTTGGGGTACTGTGACGTAGTGACCGGTTACGCAATATAAGGCCGTACAATGCGATGGAATCCCCGGTATTTATGCCTTAGATACGAGGTGTTTTTTGAATGGCATTCCCTGGGTATGCGCTGAATTCTTGCTTTGTTTTGTGTATTTATTGGTCATTGTAATGCTTTATTGAGCCTTCAAAAAGATCTTGACATGACTGCCCTGCTTCTACGTCAGCATAATACATAATTAAGGAAAATGCTAAATTGATTGTTACTGGACCCATAAAACCTCAGTAAGATAGCGGCACTTTACGAATGAACTAAACGAAGCCCTGATGGGGGATTTTATTATCTTTTATATCGACAAGTCATCTTATTTGACTTATAGGTCTTTTATTAAATATAAATTAAAATTATAATTAAAACTATTTCTGGGCTTGCAGCACCTAGCCGTGGAATCCCCTTTCAGCTATGGTAATTTATAGACCAATTTCTCCAGGAGACATCTAATTTTTACATGTTTATATAGCGCCATCATATTCCACGGCGCTGTAATACGGGATGTGGGATGGATGAATGTGCAGAAAGTTTATACATCCCCTATAGCACTTTATAGGTGGTGGTCGCATGGCCGATATGGTAATCCTAACCTGAGAGCATGAAGCAGAATGCTTTAACTGCTGCTAATCTCCGAACGGCATCACACTGCTTTGAACTGGGGAACACCGGTTTTAGGCTCAATATCGGGTTTGTGTGATGTGACCGGTCACGCTTAGCCTTTAAACGTGGATAGGTAATCTCTGACACTTCCGCTGCTACACAGACTGCAACCCCTATCATGCTCAGCCAGCAACAGAATCACAAACTGGCTCCAGACTGACTTCATGAACTAGAATCAATGACCTTCATTTATTTCTGCCAACAGCAGGCAACATTTGCTCACCAAAAATCTCATTAGCATTGTTTTAGACATTTAATTTATGGGAGATCTGGGAAACAAACGGAGGCTTTTATCTAAAAATATACGTTTCCTTGATACAGTCACACATAATTCAGATGCCTTAAACGTTTCGTTTTGTTGCAAAATGTCTTGTCTTTACGGAGACATTCCAAAAGGATTAAAAATCATCTACATTAAAAACAGTACAGTCATTTAAACTGGTTTATTAAAGCTGCTGTTCCAGTTACTCTGCTAAATGCAACTCTCGACCAAATCTAGTATTATATACATCATTCCTAACCCTACTGAAGAAAAAGTCTTTAATCGTTTAAAATGTTGCGTCATTTACAACTTAATAGTAATTCACAAATATCATGTGACAGAAAAGCAGACATTGATAGGATGTTGCCATAGGCAGTGAAAAAAGCTTCTTTAAAGCGTCTGTGTTGTTTTTAAGTGTTTACACCTTCAGAATAAAATGACAGGTTGGGGAAGGTTTATTTGTTTAGCAATTAAGGATTTATCTAAGTCACGGATCTTTAGTTTTAAACCGGTTTGTTTTAGGCTGAGTTACCGAGTCTCACTACTCCACGGCTTTTCTTAGAATGTTTTTTCATGGTAATATATATAGCATGTGACTCAGTGCTGTCATAGATTTTTTAATTATATTTAATTACTGAAATCCCAGGATTCTGGCAGCAATACAGATCTTGGGTAGCGGAGTATAAACACTTCAGAGACAGTCTGCTTCTAGGTGTCCGGTTCTGGCGGACCCCACAGCAGATCTGTAGTTTCTAGATATGTTCTAGAGTGTAAGCTCATGGGTCTGAGAGTCTACCGATTCTAGTTTTGTCCAGGGCCGGCCCTACAATGGAGCCGAGTGGGGCAATTGCCCCAGGCGGCACTTTTGAAGGGGCGGCACTTTGCTGCCCCAAGCGCTTTTTTTTTTGAAGCGGAGGAGAGAGAGGGGCGCCGAGTGGTTTTCGCTTACCCGCTCGGCGCCCCTCTCTCTCCTCTGCGAGCCCTCTAGCTCGGTCTCGGTGCCGGCTTGTAATGCTGAGCGCCGGAAATGACGTCAATTTCGGGCGATCAGCATTACAAGCTGGCACCGTGGCAGAGCAGGGAGACTCGCCGCAGCACCGTTTAAAGGTAAGTACAAAGGGGGGGTAGATAATGGCGTCGGAGAAGTTTAAAATGTCGCCCCCCCCCAGGCGTCGGCGGGGGGGGGGGGCGTCATTTTAAACTTAGCCCCAGGCAGCATTAAGTCTTGGGCCGGCCATGGTTTTGTCAGACCCCTTGAATATTTGTACTGTTAGGAGTTCTGCGTAAATTGTTGGTGCTATATAAATAAAAGACAATAATGGTATTAATAAATGTCCTTTATTATTAATGAACAGACACAGATGGACACACACTACAGCGCCTGTGTGACGTCATATAGCTCAGCTTTGGGGTCCTCTGTCTCGCATCTGGATGAAGCCTGGCTAAGGCTATGCGTTTGGCATCTCATCTGGAGACAGTTTCTATTTAATGAATTGCGTTTAACCCCTTAATGACAAAGCCCGTACATGTACAGGCTCAAAATGCATTGTTTTCAATGGGTTTAGGGACCGCCCATTGTCCTTAAGGGGTTAAAAGGCACGGAAGCAGGGAGAGAATTTAAACTATTTGAATGGTATTGTACTGATTATCGAGGAAGCCCCCAATGCAGACATGTTTCATTTAGAAAAAAAACTCCCTACAGCTTGTGCATGTTGCTTGTTACTTAGTGCAAAGGTTTTGGAGATATTGGTTTTAAAGGTAAAGGACTGTATTACCCCACGGATGCTGAGATTTGTGACAAAAGGTGGCAAAACTAGCATTATCTATTCGACTTCCGGTCCTGAAGCTCTCTTTTACACCATCCACACGGCTACCTGAACCAGTCAACAAGGTGGCAGACCCATCCTTATCTGATTCCTTTTCAGTCCTGATCTCCGTTCTCCTCAACAACAATCAGAAACGTAACAACTGGGGAGAGATAACTTAACGGGGAGGAATAACTATTCACATCCCAGGAACAAGAGGTTAAGACAGCTGCTCTCATAGTATACATTAATAATTTATTTTAGCCCACTCAGACAATTAAATTAAAATGCAGGATTTGGGGAAAAGTAGCACATTCCCGGTAGTGATCGATAAAATAATAATTCGGCAACCTCTGGTATTCCAGCTGCTAAGTGCTTGAAGTCTCATGATGCTCCAACAGCAAGGGATTGTGGGAATTGCAGTCCAAAGAAGCTGCTCTTCCAGAGGTTTCCCTTTTTTCGGATAATAAATAACACGATGTCATTAGTCCTGGCTACTGACATCCTACCTTTATAGCAGTATGTATGAAACTGGCCCTTTATTATTGCTAATATTTATTGATTTATATTATCCAGCCCTTCTGCCACACAATAATCACTTATTGCTACATGCATTAATAAGGCTAATATTTCACATGGTTGGGTCTAGCGGCACAATAAAGTGTCACAATAATGCAACAAAGGCCGTAAAGCCATATAATCTCTCTCTTTATTGCATGATTCAATATTATTATATAGACACAGCTGCAGATCAAATGCTATTTCATATAAAAATCAGGCTATCAAACCCATCGGGCTATAATAATCAGTAAATAAAATACGGCTGATTTCATCTGCACATAATATAATAATTTGTTCGATAACTGCATAAAGTTACTTGAGCATATCATAATATTTATCATTAGTTCACAAAACACCAACTTATACTGCAGCCTGTGTATTGTTCTTTTAATGCTACATTATATATATATATATTATTTGCATTTAGTAAAACACATACATACAAAGGACAAATGTACCAATTGTTTAAAGTTAATAACAAGCATTACATAAAAAAACTCAACAAAAAAATAGACTTGTTCAGACGACTCTCATATCTCTTAATTTTTTCCAATGTTTAGAATGATACTACATTATATTAATTTATATAGCGCCGGCAGATTCTGTAGCGTTGTTTCGATAGGGGACAGGCAAAGTGTTTGGCAATGATGACAATTAACATGAACATTAGCACACATTGGACATATAGGTACGGAAGGAAAAGAGGGCCCTGCTCATGTGAGCTTCATTAATTAATATTATTATTATTATCTATATAGTGTCAACTATTCGCACAGCTCTTCTTATAGTCCATACATTCCATACATTCAAAGGGTCTGACAAAAGTAGAACTTGGCAGACTAAGAGGAACCGATAAGTTCACAAGAAAGCTTATCTATATTCTCAACTAGACTTTTAAATTCCTGCATGCTTTTATTGAATATTTTAGCACACAGCAATGCGTTAAGAGTTTATCTTGAAAATCCAGTTTACTGCGCGCTACGTTCCATTACTGGAGATAAATTTAGCTCCGTTTTTTTAACTCATTTTTACAATGATTGGATTTCGGAAGTTCTTCCATCTCAGGTAACGGTAACTAATGCGATGTCTGTGGACCGGGACCACAGAAGCGTTAGAGAAACGTATGTGTAAATGCTTATAGAATTGTATCGAGGAAGCATTGCATGGACTCACCTTTGCAGGGGTCTTGCTGGCACTCGGAGCAGCTCTGCCCAGGACCTCTGGAGGGCTTGGAAGGTACATGGCGAGTGTTACCTTTGTCACCTTCTCTGTTGGATGCGGTGATACACATACTGGCTTTCTTCCTATCACTTGTTGCTGTGTCTATGGATGGAGAACTTGCCTTTGAATCTCTACAGAAAGGTTCTATCTGAGCGGAGAAAACGTTCACTTTGAAAATTGAAGTCTGCTGATTTCTCATAACTAGACCTTCACGCAATGTACTAAGAGCTGCAGCTGCCTGTATACACCGAAGAGTAATAAAATCAGGCGGATTCTGTCCCAGATCACGCAGGAGCAGAGCAGATCTGCTTTATGATTCATTCCCCTGCTAAAAGAATTAGGAATTCACCCTTTCCGAGGCGAGGAGCGATCAGCAGATGAAATGAAAGGGTGCTGGGAGCCGGATAAATGGAGTTACTGTATATGGGAGCTCTGGCTGGGATCTAAACTGAGACTTTACTGGTGTGGGGCGGGGTTATGCAGATGAGCTGGGTGCCTCCCCCTGAGATTCCCAATGGCTGGGCTTTGCAGAGTGTTTGCATAGCTGTCTCTTTAGAAGCAGATGAGGGTGTCTCATATTGCACAGAGGAGAGATTTCGCAATCATCAGGGTTTTGTTCTTTACAGCCTTAGCTAGGGCTCAGCCGGCCCGTACCGGTAGCCGCCAGGACAACACTTACCGTCACAATATTTGTTTAGTAAATATTCTTTATCACAAGCTCAGCTTTTTTTTTTTTTTACTGCACTTTAAAACAATAGATTGTAAGCTCACAAGATCAGGGCTCTTTTCTCTCTCTGTGGGGCTGGATGGCGAGGACGTCTGATGACGTAGGTGCGGTTGACGGATGGATCGACGCTGACGCACACCGCATCGTTATGCTCATGTAGCCGCGCGCTACAGCAGCAGCAGATCAGGCGATTATGGGAGGCCGTTGGCCAGTAGCCTACCAGGCATTTGCCCGTTGCGGCCGGTTGGCCAGTCCTGTCCTGTGTGCCAACATGTTTTAACGTGTGTTACAGCCATTGTCAACTTCAAATTGTCTTTTGTAATTTTTTTTCCACTGTCCCCTATTGTAGCAGCGCTACGGAATCTGCAGGCGCTATTAATAAATGTTGTACAGCTGACATGCATATTCCGATCATTTATACATTATTTATACATTATTTTATACAGCTTTAATAGACGTTATGTTCTTACACACAGATGGCGGGTTGGGTTTTTAAGTATTTATTGAGTGGTCGGTGGATACAACAAAGGGGGAGATGTTAATAGAGTAACGTGTTGTTGGGTATACTTTGCATAATTGTTACATTATTCTGCACATAGTTTATGGTAATAATATGCATTCAGCCAACTGAAAATAACTCAGCTAAATGTAGAAAATAAGTAAAAGGGGAAATCTAGAAAAGTAGAATTAATATATGCTCTATTCTCTTATCGGAAAGTAGCCTTAAGGCAATTGTGGTAAATTCCGGAATTTTCAAGAGCCCTGACACAGCAAACCTCGTATGCCCCAGGGATTGGGCCTATTAGTAACAAGGGGGTTATATATACAGTGGGGCAAAAAAGTATTTAGTCAGCCACCAATTGTGCAAGTTCTCCCACTTACAAAGATGAGAGAGGCCTGTAATTTTCACCATAGGTACACTTCAACTATGAGAGACAGAATGGGGGGAAAGAATACCGGAAATCACATTGTAGGAGCTCTAATGAATTCATTGGTAAATTCCTCGGTAAAATAAGTATTTGGTCACCGACAAACAAGCAAGATATCTGGCTCTCACAGATCTGTAACATCTTCTTTAAGAGTCTCCTCTGTCCTCCACTCGTTACCTGTATTAATGGCACCTGTTTGAACTTGTTATCCGTATAAAAGACACCTGTCCACAACCTCAGTCACACTCCAAACCCCACTATGGCCAAGACCAAAGAGCTGTCGAAGGACACCAGAAACAAATTTGTAGACCTGCACCAGGCTGGGAAGAAGCTTGGTGTGAAGAAATCAACTGTGGGAGCAATTATTCGAAAACAGAAGACATACAGGACCACTGATAATCTCCCTCGATCTGGGGCTCCACGCAAGATCTCACCCCGTGGTGTCAAAATGATCACAAGAAGGGTGAGCAAAGATCCCAGAACCACACGGGGGGACGTAATAAATGACCTGCAGAGAGCTGGGGCCAAAGTAACAAAGGCTACCATCAGTAACACACTACGCCGCCAGCGACTCAAATCATGCAGTGCCAGACGTGTCCCCCTGCTTAAGCCAGTACATGTCCGGGCCCGTCTGAAGTTTGCTAGAGAGCACTTGGATGATCCAGAAGAGGATTGGGCGACTGTCATATGGTCAGATGAAACCAAGGTAGAACTTTTTGGTAGAAACTCAACTTGTCGTGTTTGGAGGAGAAAGAATGCTGAGTTGCATCCAAAGAACACCATACCTACGGTGAAGCATGGGGGTAGAAACATCATGCTTTGTGGCTGTTTTTCTGCAAAGGGACCAGGACGACTGATCCTTGTAAAGGAAAGAATGAATGGGGCCATGTATTGTGAGATTTTGAGTGAAAACCTCCTTCCATCAGCAAGGGCATTGAAGATGAAACGTGGCTGGGTCTTTCAGCATGACAAAGATCCCAAACACACTGCCCGGGCAACGAAGGAGTGGCTTCGTAAGAAGCATTTCAAGGTCCTGGAGTGGCCAAGCCAGTCTCCAGATCTCAACCCCATAGAAAACCTTTGGAGGGAGTTGAAAGTCCGTGTTGCCCAGCGACAGCCCCAAAACATCACTGCTCTAGAGGAGATCTGCATGGAGGAATGGTCCAAAATACCAGCAACAGTGTGAAGACTTACAGAAAATGTTTGACCTCTGTCATTGCCAACAAAGGGTATATAACAAAGTATTAATATGAACTTGTGTTATTGACCAAATACTTATTTTCCACCATAATTTGCAAATAAAATCTTTAAAAATCAGACAATGTGATTTATGGACTTTGTTGTCTCATTCTGTCTCTCATAGTTGAAGTGTACCTATGGTGAAAATTACAGGCCTCTCTCATCTTTGTAAGTGGGAGAACTTGCACAATTGGTGGCTGACTAAATACTTTTTTTGCAGGGTTTAGAATGTGGTCTTATCACCATAGTAACCATTAGAATTTACCACCTCCCCCGGGTTAGCCCCCCCATATTAATTTTTTTTAATAGGATTGTGAATACCGCCTCCTGCGTGGTAGATCTAACGAGAAAAACTGTTGATCTAACCTGATCTAACGAATATCTACCAAGATCCATTAAAAAAAATCCAAATTTCAGTTGAGGGGGGCCAGACCCTATGTGTACCCATCCCCCGCACACAAAATAGGATTGTGAATACCGCCTCCTGCGTGGTAGATCTAACGAGAAAAACAGTTGATCTAACCTGATCTAACGAATATCTACCAAGATCCATAAAAAAAAATCCACATTTCAGTTGAGGGGGGGCCAGCCCCCCCTCATTAAATATGCAATATCTCAGTAATTAGACTAGATCTAACAAAAATTTTGTCTGATCAAACCTGATCTAACGTAGAGCTATCATAATCAGTAACATTTTGTTGAAATTTTTGTTGAGGGGGGGCTGGCTACGGGTTAGCCCCCCTAAAAAAGATTGTTAATATTGCCTATTTTAGAGTAGATCTAACGGAAAAAACAGTTGATCAAACCTGATCTAACAAAGATCTAACAAATGCCATGATCTTTTGTAAAAAAATTTAATATGGGGGGCTAACCCGGGGGAGGTGAATTTACCTGCTAATAGGAGCATTCTGTTGGTTGCTATAGCGATAGGACCACGTTGAAAACTAGAATTTGATGGCAAATAAGAATCTGCCCGTCTAGTCCGCCCATTTTCCCTGATGTAAAGACTTAAACCTTAATCAGTCTTTGGTCTTGTTTTAGAATCAGGATAGCTGTATGTCTATCCCATGCATGTTTACATTCCCTCACTGTATCAGCCTCTACCACTTCTGATGGGAAGTTGTTCCATTTATCTACTACCCTCTCAGTAAATTAAGTTTCTTACATTATATCTAAACCTCCAACCTTCTGGTTTTAGATTATAACCTCTTGTTCTTACATTTCTCCTCCTTTGAAATAACCTCCTTTCCTGCACTTTGTTCAGTCCCTCTAAGTATTTTAATGTTTGTATTACATCTCCCCTCCATCTTCTTCCATCCAAGCCGGACATATTGAGATCCCTCAGTCTTTCCTGATCATTTTTATCCTG
Organism: Spea hammondii; assembly: GCA_029215755.1. Taxonomy (NCBI): domain Eukaryota; kingdom Metazoa; phylum Chordata; class Amphibia; order Anura; family Pelobatidae; genus Spea; species Spea hammondii. The sequence goes on along the minus strand of JARDYJ010000001.1, from coordinate 176,238,131 downwards.
CAATCTACTTTCAATTTTTGTAGCTCCCTTCTGAACTCTCTCCAATGTGTCGATATCCCTCTGTAGATTGGGGTCTCCAGAACTGCCCATAGGTGAGGCCTGACCAGAGATCTGTAAAGAGGCAGAACCTCCTCCCTCTTCCCGCTACTAACGCCTCTCGCTATACATCCCAGCACCCTGCCTGCTTTCTTCCGATGCTTTATTGCATTGCTGCTCACCTTTATGTCCTCAGAAATAATGACTCCTAAGTCTCTCTCATCCGTTGTCGCTGACAGAACAGCGTCTCCAACGTTACATTCTGCCTTGGGATGTTTACGAAGTTGTATCATCTGCAGGAAGACATAACTTCCCTTACCTGGCTGACAGCGCTCCATACTCACCTAATCTGCCTGAGTGCGGCTGCCGGCTGGATATACCCATCCGCAGACTGCATGAGCATTAAAACATATACGTAGCTGGTGTCCGCACTCATGTCATGTGGTAACTGCTGGCCTTGAAGTGCCAGGTGCCACCATGTCATCCCCAGCCTGACCCCGACTACAAATAATAATATTAATAATTATAAGAGGTTGGCTAGAATTTTGACCCTACCAAGATTTTTGAATTATATTCATATAATGATATTGTAATATTATCTACATTGGACAAGTGTAGCCAGCTTGGAGCCCCAAAACAAACAAACCCCACAAACCCCACCTATTACCCCCTCTAGGCAAAGAAATCATTTTCAATGCAGGAAACATGAATGTCAAAAATAAACGGAATGGACTTATGGACATATTTTATGAGGCTCCTGCTCTAATTGTTTCTCATGAAATGAAGGACTGTATTTTCCTTTAGCATATTTCCTCCATTTGCTGCAACCCAACATCCCCAGAGATCTCGATTTGAACAGCCACCCAGCAGAAGTGGTAGAGGTTGAAAGAAACATGCATGGGATCGGTATAAGGCTGTCCTGAGCCTAAGAAGAGTCCAAGGACTGGTTAAGATCTGAGTCTTTACATCAGGGAAAATGGGAAGACTAGATGGGCCGAATGGTTCACATCTGATGTCAAATTTTATGTTTCTATTCCCGCTGCTGAGGCTGTGAATGCCATCCTTTTTAGCATCATGCATGCGCAGTATATATTCTCCGGTGTCCCAGACGCGGAAGAATAAAGTAGCGAATGGAGGATTACAGTCCCGAATACCACCGAGCTCTACATCTGTCACAGGGGATCAGAGGGATACATTTTCAAAATCGGGACTGTCCTGCGCAAAGCAGGATATTTGGGGGTATGTGTGCATATCAGATAGAACTATTGGCTATTTAGGTTTAAAGGACCCTTTATGTTATATTCTCTCATACAAAACCCAGGAAGCACAAGTCATAGAGAACAAGCAAGAATATTGGTGACAGGTGTCTTAGTTACAGCCACTAGAACGACTTGGTCTTAATATCTCGCTAATGAAGGAATACCATGCATTCCTCTGGGGGATATAATTCCTATGTATCAGTAACCAAGCGCTATCATATTGACACAGCAAACAAACAAACAAGATAAAGAGCATGGCTTGGATACATTCTTGAAAGTCATTGTATCCACCCAGTACATGGCTCGCAGCTCTCCGGTATCTGGTGACCTATAATAAATGGTGACCCTACACTAGATGTCACTACATGTCATTCTGCTGTGGACGGCGGCTTCTAGACTTCTATGCGGATGAGAAGGCACCGTGGGGTCAGCTGTCCATAGGCAATGGTGTAGCTGAGGTGGACAAGGTCAGTTCAGTGTTTCTCCCCAGCCTCTCTTATTGTTATAGATTAGTGGAAGAGAGCAGCAGATCTAAGCAGTAGAACAGCCATCCCCTGCCCCGTCATGTGCTTCCGTGTAGTCGTGAATGAGAGTACATTCATTCACAAATGCTCCTTGGATCAGGCAAGAAAGCAACAAGGAAGAGGAAGAGATCTCTCGGTGAAACGATCTCCCACGATGACAGACCTCAAAGGAGACGTGTATATGGTTCACATCTGGCAACATCTGTTGTTCAGCCATGCAGGCCCAGATCAGGACAACAAACCGGTCCGTTTTAAGTACACCGGACCCATGTCATGTTTTAAGCAATCAGTAACCTAGAGCGTACCGTAGTTGCTCGATTATAAGATGACCCCCCCAACATTTGAATATGAATTTAGGAAAAAAGAAAAAGCCCGAATATAAGACTACCCTATAGTAAAATAGTTTTCTTAGTAAATATTAATTCACATGTTAACTATTTTTTCATATTTAAAAAAACTATGATGAGAAAAATGCATTTTTGTTTTTATTTCCTTCTATTTGCCAATCTGCCCCCCAGTTATGCACATCTGCCCCCAGTTATGCACATCTGCCCCCAGTTATGCCACTCTGCCCCAGATATACTGTTTACCCTACTAGATGCCACTCTGCCCCCCTGATTTGCCAATCTGCCCTCAAGACTCCCACCATTAGGTCATGTCTCGCCGGCGGATCTTAGTCTTAAAGTCAGACCTCTATTTGAGGTCGGATTATAAAATGACCTCTAATATAAGACGAGGGTTATTTTTCAGAGCATTTGCGCATGAATGAAGGATTGGCACGCAATGGGCACTCAGCGTCAAGATAAAAAAACACTTAAATTGTGAGATGTCATATTATTCTCAACGTGGTGGTATGCAGGAAACATGGGGCCCCAGGAAATTGCCTTAATTTTTCCTACCCCGGGGATGGTCTTGCCGACAACCAGTCTTACCCTTCGAACCCCAAAAACCAGCCTAACCCTTTTGCCATGGGGTTATTAATCACTGCGCCGTAGTTATATTTGCATTGTAACTCCTATCACCAGCAGCCCACCCACTGATGAGAGTTTCAGTCCATAAGCAAATGATGACGGGGGTCAAACCCAGTACAAAAGGCATGACGGCTTTAACACGTGTTTATTTTTATACAAATGCCCAAGATTTTTTACGTTGATGGTAAAGTGTAAAAGCTGCCTACAAGCGGTAAAGATGCCGTCTCTCTCTTTTGAACATATTTATTAAACATTGAGACAATTGGCTGCCGAGGTCATGTAGACGTATCTGTACACATATAAAGCCAGCAAAGTCGTTTTAAGGCAAATATCAATTTTTATGGGAATTCCTGGCATATGGAAATTTAAGAAAACTACTGCAGATAAGCTTTTTTTTATGCATAAACATGCAAAATAATATCCTTTGTACTGTAGTATGTTTTTAAAGGTGCAGTTCCACTTAGACAAATTGTTCATTGCTTTCTAGTCTGTTAAGCAAAAAAGACTTAGCAGGTCATTCAATTTATTCTTTAATCTTGAAGTTTCATCTCTAAAAAAAATAACACAATCTATTAAGGAGTTCTTTAAAGTTCTTTACCGACAAACATCAGTACCTGCCTTTGTACCACATGACAATTAACTGTTGGGAAATGGGAATGGTTCGGGCAACTAGAAATACAATTAAAATCAACAGAAAAGGTGGAAAATCGCCTAAAAAGAAATAAAGTCGATAATACATCATTCACAAGGATAACCAGTCCGAAGCTTAATTTTGCGTAGTTAAGTTAAAATGTAAGACTGATATTTTTTGCTAATCTTGGAGTATTTTTAAGCTATTAACAGGGCCAAATAAAACGAAATGTCACCCGCCACTCCGAGCCAATTCACAGTTTGGGGGGAAGCTTTTCACTATCTTGGCGTCATATTGAAGAACTTTCATTTTTCATGTCTGTGAGTGCGATCTACTGAGTTACTAAATTTATGGCGTTTATTATATTTACATAATTTCATTTTGTTTCTGGACTGTGGGGGTGATAATGAGGTAGGTATATCATTTTAAGGAAAAATCTTTTAAATGATTTAAACACTTTGCTATACGGTGACACTCATCCTGGACCTCTGGGTAGACAATGGCTTATTTGACAATGACCTTTTCCTTGTCTTCTCCTGCATGAGCTTATATTCCTAGCCCTTTAAACCGGCAGACACTGGAATCTGTATTTATATACCAACAGCTAAGCATGTTATGCTGGTGTAAGCATGTCAATAGTTTTGAAACTCCGTGTAATCCTTTTTTTGTTTCTGCATTATGGGAAAGGCATCTGACTTTATTATTACAATGTATTCTAACGCTCCTTAGAGGAAGTGTATAAAAAAAAACCTTCTGTAAAACATCTGACGAAGTTCTCACAAATATAAGGGTTGCACGTACGATAAGCCACGGCCAGAAGACACAGGTAAATCAAGTAATAGCAGTGAAAATAGGCACTGTTTCTTGGAAATTAGGATCAACTGTCTGGTAGGGTGTTGACAACTTACAGGAATACATCAATGTCCCATCAGAATGCCATCGCGGTCACCAGGACCATGGCTCATGAGGTCTATCCAAAATTGGGACAATAAAAAGTGCTACATTCAGGGCAACCAGCAGAAACGTGACATAGAACACGTGTCTTTGGAAAGGGTGCATATGTGATTAATGAAAGGTTTCCCCGCTGGTCTCCTGGACGTCTCCGTCTTCCTGGGAGAAGGGGGCAGGGGTTGAGTTGGGGAGGCATCACCAGTCTTGTCTTACTGGCCCAAATCAGTTCCAGGGATGGCCGGGGTAAATGTCTGTAGTGGTGGAACTGGGGAAGGGGGGGGGGGACTGACTTATACAACATTAAACTAAAACAATGGCGGTCACTCCCTGCTTGCAGATCCTGGCTGTCTGCCGGAGATAATCCCCTCAGCTAGTGATGGGATGACATACTGCTGGGGTAGCCACAGAAGTCATTGCAAAGTCAGAGCCCATAGTCAATAGGGAGGAGGCTGGCAGTCAGGCCTCTCCAGTGGCCCCAGTGATGGAGGCTTCCGCCACAATAACCATACAATCAGATCCTATAATTGTTTGGTTTGTAACCACATAAACTTTGTAAAATACAGCTTAGGGTACCATTCGTCCATGGGACCAATTGGGGAATTACTTTATGTAAGTGTGAGGTTTTAGCATAATTGTTGAACTACAATGTATATTATGAAGTCACCCGCGAACATGTGTATTGTACTCTGTATTTATGAATATTGAAGTATACTCTCCTGCAGCCCCTAAAAGCCTGAAGTAGGTTAAACCTAACACAAGCCATGCTATACATAAAATGTAAGGTATGCAAACAGAGAAATGTGATTGGTTACAAAGTGGAGCAGTTCTGTTACTATATATATATATATATATACCACGAGGCAGCTTGTTGTGTTACGTATTGAACCGTCTTAAAGTGACGTTATGATCTATGTTTAGGTGGCCGCTAAAGACTGGGTGAAGAATAGCTTGTCTCGCTAACTACAGCTGCTGCACTCGTGCTGCTAATATTAAGTGACCTAGACTCTATATTGAGGACACTTATTAAAGGAACCGTTAAATGAATTCATAGTCAAAGCCTCCCCCGGTCTCTGTGTGCCGAGGAGCTGGGCAGTAGGACACAAGAACCCTGTCCCGTAGAGCATGCAATCTAGATAAGCAACGGAAGAGCTAGAATCAGAAGGGAGAGGAGCTAACGAGCTCTGAGAGTGTAAGCAATCATTTTACATGAACTCGGTCTCGGTGTCCATCCGAAGTGCAAAGGGGATTCCAGACGTGGACATCCGTGCTGTTTCGTGCCTAGACCCCACTGACAAGGCCCATGAAAGCCAAAACATCTGTCCAAGGTTCTTGGGTTCCTTGTGCAGGGGAAATTTGCGTGTTTGTGTTCTGGTTTTTGACTGCCCTTGTGGACAGGATCTGTCACTTTTCCTAAACGCTATACTTTATAGTTCAATAAACGGATTAAACCGATGTCGCAGTGTCTGCAAATTGAAACAAGAAATCCACTTTATGTACACCACGGAGGCAGCCATGTTAATCTGCTGACATGTATTACTTAGAAACTCGTCTTCTCTCCCGGCAGATGCTGCCACTCTCATTGCAGAAGAAGCACTACAGGAAAATGTACATGCGATGGTATCTACATGAGGGCAGGTTTCAGCGCTCCCCGTTCTTATTGGGTTTATTTTACAGGAATGCTCGACTTTACACTCACTACCTTCACCTGCGAGAAGGGCTGAGCTGGCCCTGACTGATGGTTAAAGAGGTGATATTTCATGAAAGTTTGATGTAACCATGACCTTCTTTAGATATGTATGTAACATTTAAGAGCACGCAAAGAGCAGGCAAAGATTAGGTAGAGAAACTATGCCTGAAGAAGTGACCTACGTAGTCTCAAAAGCTTGCAATCCAAGATGTATGTTTGTGTTATTCAGCTGATGCCGCTGCCCTGTTACTGCGAATCATTATTGCGTCAGAGCATTTGTTAAGGTTTGATATTAATGCTCATTATATTTCCCGAAGTACAGCATTCTTTCTTTGTAATTGTCACATTTCTCTTTAGTTCTGACTCCTATTGCTCCGAATACCTGCCAGGAACCTTTTAGGATCCGGCTAGCCGAAGGCCCCCTTGCGGGATACGGCCAGGACTACCCTCAGGCGTTCACACCCCTATGTAAGGTGGAAGTGGGCAGTGAGTGGGGAGTGTGGCTCCTGTGCCCCGGAGGATTTGGCTGCCGACCTGGAGAACCGGCTCTTCCCGGAGCGTCTGGGAAAAACCCGGAGAGTTCCCTGGTATGATGGTTACCTCAAATCCAAATAAAACATATTTATTCATTTTGAAATTGCACTTTTTTTATTTGGCATATGAAAATGTGTAAAATATACAATGTGGCCCTCATACTGAAAGATTTGGAGGCCCCTGAACTAAGGTAACAGACATTTTTTTTAAAAAATCACACGTTTCCCTTAAGAATTTCCCCAATTTTCCCCAAAGCAATTTCTAGCTCACCAAGAATGACCTCCTTTCTTAGCAGATAATCGCAGGCACGACGATGAATGGAGTGTAACATTTTGTGGATAAAATAGGTATTGTATCAGATTAGCAGTCCATGTTGTTGACTGTACAGTTACTGCTCCAAACAGCCGTACCAACCATTAATGCATATCCAAGTATCTAGTTCTTTAATATAAATTTTTTTCTTTATAATTAATAATAATAAAAATACCTTTAATAAAATCAAAAATGTTGCTGCTCCAAAGCTGCAGAGGAAGTCTTCTCCATAACTCTCACCAGTTTTGGTTGGTAGAAGCAGCTGATTATTGCAATCAATGGTAGCACGAAATGCTTGTTATACCCCCTGGAAATCTTGAACGAACACCTTACACTTGTGGTGGGCCGAGCAGGCGATGCCTACAGCCAAATACATCTGCTCCAAGCGACAGGGGCATTGGGCAGAAACTGCTCCAAGAGACAGGGGCTTTGGGCAGAAACTCTGTGAATTTGAATGGAAAAACCCCAAAACCCAACAAATCTTAGATAATACTCAGTAATCATATGCATTACAGTAAAAAAAATGCCCTTTAAACGTTAGCGGTTTTAGGCTATACTTTATGCCAGTGTGGCTATTATAGGCGCGGGACACGTCTGTAGCTATCAGCAGCCGTAGAGTTAAATTACAACGACCTTTGGTTAGAATAACCCCATCAATCAGCTCGCTTCTCATCACTCTGTCTGTGACCAGTTCAGACGAGTTCCGTGTTATCAGCCAGTAATTTTCCACTGTGCTTTGTCTAATATGCATGTTCCGAATATATTCCTCGTTTGACCCAATATCACGCGGGCAGAACAGGCTGCCGGATACTAGCTGGGAAATACTAATAAAACCCAGGGTGGAACGAGATAGGGTGGGGCCCTGGAGCAACATTGTTACCCCCTCCAATACAATTATTATTTATAACAATAATACATTATCTATGTGAATCTTGTTTAAAGAGACAGTACGGAAACCAAAGGCAAAGCTAAAAACACTAACATATACAGCAAGATTTTATTCCAAGAGTTAGTTATAAAAGCCAACTGAATGTCCCAATATCTGATAGACACAACAGCGTAAGAAAAAATGATGACATACAAAGTGTAATTCATATACACGCAGTGACATATGCTGGCTGATTCATAACTGGAGACAGATATACACTAATTCCCTCTAGATCGTAAGCTCTTTGAGCAGGGCCCTCCTCACCTGTTGTTTCTGTATATCATCTTGCTATGTTATATACTAATTGTTATGTCCTGTCTACACTTTGTACAGCGGTGTGGAATCTGATGGCGCTATATAAAACAATAAATAATAATACCAATCATGTCCAGACTGGCCATCTGGCCCATCAGCCAAATGCCGAGAGGGCCAATATGAAAATGTAACATGTGGATGCATGTATCCAGCCAGCATCTGCAACATCATTTAGCAGCTGTTGGCCTCTTAGTCACCCCCAGTCCTTACATACTTACTACTGAAGATCCCTAAAACTGAGAAATTATACTTCAAAACAAACTTAACCATTAGAAATGATAGAGTTTCAGGACTGAAAATTTGAATGCCAGGTTTATCGCAGGCTTCGATCCTGTTGAGGTAAAATGGGCACTTGCTTAACCAAATATCTCTAAAAATATTACATTGATTAAAAAACAACACAAGCTGCAGGTAGCTGCAATAAGCTCAATTACTTTTGGCCGGCATGCCTGTAGTTCCCACGTGTGGGTCGTGAGCAAGAATGGGACTTCTGGATCTGGTGTGGCTTTCTGCATGCAGAAGACCACCTACTACGGTCCATAACGCTGGTCTTCTGACCAGAAATAACCGGTTCCTAATTCTTCACTGTGCCTGAATTGTACTAATTAAATAGTACTTAGGAAATATTTATGTGACATTTTTGCTTTCAAGTGACGTGACACCTGCTACGTGGATATTGTCTACTGTAAGATACCAGTACATTTCCATTCACCTTTTTACACAATAGGTCACGTAAGGTCTTCGTGGATTGTATTGGGCGGTTCTTTGTAATGTAATGTGGAACTGCACATTTTAGGCATGAATCTAAAGAGCAAATACACAAGGCTGGATTTGAAGCCAGCATAAACACAGGATAACACAGGATAAACCCCTTTTGTAAAATTCCCCACCCAGTGAAATGATTAACTATGCGAAGGTTGCGGTGAGCAGCTGTGTTGTCCTATGGTGCTTGTTTTATTTTAACTCCAGGTATAGACACTCAATGGACAAAAAATGCCCCATATGCATTTATGTGGGCCTCAATGTAGGTACTTACAGGGGTGCAACTAATATGCATTTACCCCTTTCACCACCTCTGGTGCCATGCAGGAGATATGATATTTCTATGAAAGGACTTTCTTGGCACTGATTTACTGCTGTAAGTATCAAACCAAGGAGGACGCTGTGACCTACAGCTTCTCCCTAAAGTGAGTTATTGATTTCCTTGCATTTAAAAGAATGCATATTTGAAGTACTTATCCTATACTATAATATACAATCTTTTTTGGTAATTTCTCTTTGGCATTTCTGTAATTTGGATGTACACATTAAGATTAGAATCATGCCAAAAACTGTGAATTTTGCCTGCAGGGAGATCTGTTTTCTTATAGAAACTCAGTGTATGTGTGCGGGGTCACATCAATCAATAGAAAATAATAGTTTCATTCCACAACAAAATTAATGGATGCCCCTAACATTGCAGAAGTGTTGACACATACAGTATACACAAACATGAGCACTTCATGTCCTTCCCAGCCATTAATGTACACTGTAAGACCAAAGTATGTCATACCCATTGCTAATAGATGTATAAAATCAGTGAAATCGGAAGCCATCTCCAAGACCAAACATTGGCAGTGGAATGGGTCATACTAAAGACCACTATATAAAACCTACTTTAATAAAGTAAATAAACATAATTTGTGAACACAGCTAAAGCTACTAGCCCATGCTTGCTTACTAAGTAAACAAACAGAGACGTTCCGTGTTCCAAACCTCGGGATGCATACATGGTGAATTTAATGAATATAATGTAATTTTCTGTCCATAAAACACTGCTGTGTTATTTCTTAAAAACAGCTAATCATGTGTTTGTCATAAGGTGGAATGGAATTCTATAGAAAGAGATTTGTTTGGTGTCTTGAACATCTACTTGCACCCTGTCCTCTACATATTACATAGCCATGAGCCAAATAGTCAGGGACAATTCAAGGTAGGGTCTTCTGTCATGGTCATAAGTGCAGGTGGGGGCAAACAGGGTCACATATCAACTGAACTAAGGAACCAAAACAAAGAATGATGTCTACCGTCAAGGAAAACAAGGAGACTGAGGATGGAGGTCACCACTGGATGGGTTTGTATCGTTGTCAACTTTGTGTCTCTCTACATGTAGCAATTATGAGGTTACTATACAGATTGTCACTATACATGACAGCTGCATCAGTTCTTCTATGTGGGCCTCAATGTAGCTACCTACAGGGGTGCAACTAATTCCAACACTGGATGTGGTCCATGAGATCAGTGATAAACAATGTATCACACAACATGATAAAGTCATTGAAGCTAATGGTACACAAATAGTTCTGGCACATCCTACTCTATGAAAGTAAAAACAAAAACATTGAAGACATGGAAAAGATAGATGATAACAGAATTAAAGCAGCCATCCATGATTGAATACATCACCACCTCTTATAAAATAATAATAAAAATATGAATAGAAAGATATCTGAGCAACACAAACAAGATTGGTCACCAAACAGTTTTTCTCTTTCAGAACATCAACCATACATCCATTAATACATGTTACATTTCGGATAGATAACATTTATATTCTATGTTTCGGTTTGTGGGGTTTTTTTATTTCTCTTAAAGGAAAAATTAGGTTTGGAACATTGTTGCATATGCTGTCATACTTATGTCGCAGACTGTTGATACTTCTTTGAACATAATTCGCGTGGCCTCCTATTGTGGGGGACATCTGTTTAACATATTACTGTAATATCTATGTTCTATATGTACTTTCATTGTCATGATTTTGGTGACATGCAGCATGTACAATTATTGCTCTTAAAAAATGTTATACATAAACAAAGAACAACCGTGTTACAAATTGTAGCAATAAATACAATAACTGTGTCACTGTAACTTTAAGGCAGGTGGAACTGTATCAGGATTCTATGCTTGGGCTTTATGACATCATAGACTGGACACACTTATAGCACGGAACACTGGCTTCCAAGTCACTTTCTGCTAGTTTTGCTCGCAGTGTGCATTGTGGATTAGCTGCTGTGTTCTCATTTTCACAGAATGAGTGACCCTGAAGAAAATCCCGTTTATCCATCATCTTCACTTGAAGATGAAGAAATCAGTACACCATCAGAAGAGGAAAAAGATGACAAATCTGAAGTTTCTTCAGTTACTTCTTCTCATTACTCCTCGGCTGAGGAAGATAATGAACTGATAATGCAGGCTTCTTCTTTTGTGCCATCAGCAGAGGAACCTTCTCCGGCTCTTCCTTTTGATTACTCCTCGGACGAGGAAGACAAGGAACTGCCTATCCAGGCTTCTTCTTTTGCACCATCAGAAGAAAATAGTTACGAACCTTCTCCACTTACTCCTTTTGATTACTCCTCGGATGAGGAAGACAAGGAACTGCCTATCCAGGCTTCTTCTTTTGCACCATCAGAAGATAATACTTACGAACCTTCTCCACTTACTCCTTTTGATTACTCCTCGGATGAGGAAGACAAGGAACTGCCTATCCAGGCTTCTTTTGCACCATCAGAAGAAGATAATAGTTATGAACCTTCTCCGGTTACTCCTTTTGATTACTCCTCGGATGAGGAAGACAAGGAACTGCCTATCCCGGATTCTTCTGAACCTTCTCCAGGAACTCATTTTCATTACTCCTCGGATGAGGAAGACAAGGAACTGCCCATTCAGGCTCCGTCCTATTTTGATTCATCAGAAGAAAAGGATATACAGGATTTTATGCCATTTACAAATCTTCATTACTGCTTAGATGACGATGAGGAGGATGAAGAATTAATCGTAGTGGTTGAGTCTAAGTACTTACGAATGGAAAAGCTGGATGATGAAAGACGTGAGGATGTGACATCCATAGAAAACCACGATGACGATACAAAGCAAACGAATGCGGGATTTTTCAAAAGAGCAAGGAACTTCTTTACCAACTTCAGAAGAAATTCTCAGTCAAAAAAAGATGGCAGAAAGAAAAGCTCACAAGAGGAAAATCTGGAGGATGAAAGATGTGAGGGTGTGTCATCCATAGAAAGTCATGAGGAAGATAGAAAGAAAAAGAAAGCTGGCATCTTCTCAAGGCCAAGGAAGTCTTCTTATAACATCTCTGGAAGAAAATCCTCGACAAAAAAAGATGACAGCAAGAAAAGATGGCTCTTCTGTGGCTGCCTGCACAGCAGACCTGTCTGACTTTCCACCTAGTTCTATCACCTAATATGATCATCTTCAATTCCAGCTTCTTGCTTATTTCCTGCCCGTGGTATGGATCAGAACATTTTATGGAAGTGGAGTCACCCAGGGAATGAGATGCAAGGCTTAATGGGACATCAACAACATAAGATCAAAAAGCCACCTCAATAAATTAACCCTTATCCACTCATACTCTATGTTTGTAGTATTATTTGTATAAGTAGTATGTAGGCAACAATTAAGCGTTAAAATAAATAGCTAAAAAAATTAAATAATAACAATTGTGGGCATGCTGTGCGTTAATCCAGATATCAATGATTTTGTAGCAGCATCGCTCGTTAAATGCTATGGAAGTCTATATTATTCCTTTCATAGACACTGATGTAGATATTGTCACTGATTCCATCTAGCATGAGGATCAATTAATCGTTTTTGACATTACTAGCTTTGCTCCGCAACGTAAATGCAACTCTTCTGGCTGTTTTTCTAGTTAAGTGTCTAGTTCACAATGACACACCAGACACACCACACTTTTACATCCTTCAGCGGGACAGTAAGGATCCATTATGGTGATGACATGTCACTGTGTTTAAACTAGACACATTACGTCACTAATAAACTCATTTCAGTCATACAAAACTATAATTTAATCTGTGCTCCGTAAACAGTTTCTTGGGTTTATTTTTCTAAATAGGTTTCTTGGGAGGAAGCAGCCTAAGACCGGGAAGCAGAAGGCAGAGTTAAGGTTGTAGATCCCTTGAAGCCTGAACCAGCTTTAAAATTGTTCTTAAAAGAACTGAAGAACCTTTCACACTTCCATGCAACCACCATAGTGGTCCTGTAAGGTCTGAGAAGTCATTGAAGCTTATGGTACACAAATAGTTCTGGCACATTCTACTCTTTTGAAAGAAAATTCGTAGTAAAACAACTTTGAAGACAATCAAAAGACAGATGATGACGCAATCAAACCAGCTATTTATTATTAAATACATCACCATTTCAACCTCTTACGTTAAGTTTATTTATAAAGTGCCGGCAGATTCAGCAGAGCTTACAAAATAATAATGAAAAGTATGAGTAAAAAGATATCTGAGCAACTTTGCTTGACCAGATCATTTTTCTCTTTCAGAACAGCAGCCACACATCCATTCAGAAATACATTTATAGTATGGACTGATGATGACAGTAGACTTCGGATAGATATCATTGATATTCTATGTTTTGGTTTGTGGGTTTTTTTCATTTCTCTTAAAAGGAAAATATAGGTTTGGAACATTGTTGCATATGCTGTCATACTGATGTCACAGACGGTTGATACTTCTTTGAACATAATTCGCGTGGCCTCCTATTGTGGGGGACATCTGTTTAACATATTACTGTAATATCTATGTTCTATATGTACTTTGATTGTCTTGATTTTGGTGACATGCAGCATGTACAATTATTGCTCTTAAAAAAATGTTATACAAAAAAGAACAACAGTGATACAAATTGTAGCAATAAATACAATAACTGTGTCACTGTAACTTTAAGGCAGCTGGAACTGTATCAGGATTCTATGCTTGGGCTTTATGACATCATAGACTGGACACACTTATAGCACGGAACACTGGCTTCCAAGTGACTTTCTGCTATTGATATTCTATGTTTCGGTTTGTGGGTTTTTTTTATTTCTCTTAAAGGAAAAATTAGGTTTGGAACATTGTTGCATATGCTGTCATACTTATGTCGCAGACTGTTGATACTTCTTTGAGCATAATTTGCGTGGCCTCCTATTGTGGGGGACATCTGTTTAACATATTACTGTAATATCTATGTTCTATATGTACTTTGATTGTCTTGATTTTGGTGACATGCAGCATGTACAATTATTGCTCTTAAAAAATGTTATACATAAAAAAAGAGCAACCGTGATACAAATTGTAGCAATAAATACAATAACTGTGTCACTGTAACTTTAAGGCAGGTGGAACTGTATCAGGATTCTATACTTGGGCTTTATGACATCATAGACTGGTCACACTTATAGCACGGAACACTGGCTTCCAAGTCACTTTCTGCTAGTTTTGCTCGCAGTGTGCATTGTGGATTAGCTGCTGTGTTCTCATTTTCACAGAATGAGTGACCCTGAAGAAAATCCCGTTTATCCATCATCTTCACTTGAAGATGAAGAAATCAGTACACCATCAGAAGAGGAAAAAGATGACAAATCTGAAGTTTCTTCAGTTACTTCTTCTCATTACTCCTCGGCTGAGGAAGATAATGAACTGATAATCCAGGCTTCTTCTTTTGTGCCATCAGCAGAGGAACCTTCTCCGGCTCTTCCTTTTGATTACTCCTCGGACGAGGAAGACAAGGAACTGCCTATCCAGGCTTCTTCTTTTGCACCATCAGAAGAAAATAGTTACGAACCTTCTCCACTTACTCCTTTTGATTACTCCTCGGATGAGGAAGACGAGGAACTGCCTATCCAGGCTTCTTCTTTTGCACCATCAGAAGATAATACTTACGAACCTTCTCCACTTACTCCTTTTGATTACTCCTCGGATGAGAAAGACAAGGAACTGCCTATCCAGGCTTCTTTTGCACCATCAGAAGAAGATAATAGTTATGAACCTTCTCCGGTTACTCCTTTTGATTACTCCTCGGATGAGGAAGACAAGGAACCGCCTATCCCGGATTCTTCTGAACCTTCTCCAGGAGCTCATTTTCATTACTCCTCGGATGAGGAAGACAAGGAACTGCCCATTCAGGCTCCGTCCTATTTTGATTCATCAGAAGAAGAAAAGGATATTCAGGATTTTATGCCATTTACAAATCTTCATTACTGCTTAGATGACGATGAGGAGGATGAAGAATTAATCGTAGTGGTTGAGTCTAAGTACTTACAAAAGGAAAAGCTGGATGATGAAAGACGTGAGGATGTGACATCCATAGAAAACCACGATGACGATACAAAGCAAACGAATGCGGGATTTTTCAAAAGAGCAAGGAACTTCTTTACCAACTTCAGAAGAAATTCTCAGTCAAAAAAAGATGGCAGAAAGAAAAGCTCACGAGAGGAAAATCTGGAGGATGAAAGATGTGAGGGTGTGTCATCCATAGAAAGTCATGAGGAAGACAGAAAGAAAAAGAAAGCTGGCATCTTCTCAAGGCCAAGGAAGTCTTCTTATAACATCTCTGGAAGAAAATCCTCGACAAAAAAAGATGACAGCAAGAAAAGATGGCTCTTCTGCGGCTGCCTGCACAGCAGACCTGTCTGACTTTCCACCTAGTTCTATCACCTAATATGATCATCTTCAATTCCAGCTTCTTGCTTGTTTCCTGCCCGTGGTATGGATCAGAACATTTTATAGAAGTGGAGTCACCCAGGGAATGAGATGCAAGGCTTAATGGGACATCAACCACATAAGATCAAAAAGCCACCTCAATAAATTAACCCTTATCCACTCATACTCTATGTTTGTAGTATTATTTGTATAAGTAGTATGTAGGCGACAATTAAGCGTTAAAATAAATAGCTAAAAAAATTAAATAATAACAATTGTGGGCATGCTGTGCGTTAATCCAGATATCAATGATTTTGTAGCAGCATCGCTCGTTAAATGCTATGGAAGTCTATATTATTCCTTTCATAGACACTGATGTAGATATTGTCACTGATTCCATCTAGCATGAGGATCAATTAATCATTTTTGACATTACTAGCTTTGCTCCACAACGTAAATGCAACTCTTCTGGCTGTTTTTCTAGTTAAGTGTGTAGTTGACAATGACACACCAGACACACCACACTTTTACATCCTTCAGCGGGACAGTAAGGATCCATTATGGTGATGACATGTCATTGTGTTTAAACTAGACACATTACGTCACTAATAAACTCATTTCAGTCATACAAAACTATAATTTAATCTATGCTCCGTAAACAGTTGCTTGGGTTTATTTTTCTAAATAGGTTTCTTGGGAGGAAGCAGCCTAAGACCGGGAAGCAGAAGGCAGAGTTAAGGTTGTAGATCCCTTGAAGCCTGAACCAGCTTTCAAATTGTTCTTAAAAGAACTGAAGAACCTTTCACACTTCCATGCAACCACCATAGTGGTCCTGTAAGGTCCGAGAAGTCATTGAAGCTTATGGTACACAAATAGTTCTGTCACATTCTACTCTTTTGAAAGCAAATTCGTAGTAAAACAACTTTGAAGACAATCAAAAGACAGATGATAACGCAATCAAACCAGCTATTTATTATTAAATACATCACCATTTCAACCTCTTACGTTAAGTTTATTTATTAAGTTCCGGCAGATTCAGCAGAGCTTACAAAATAATAATGAAAAGTATGAGTAAAAAGATATCTGAGCAACTTTGCTTGACCAGATAATTTTTCTCTTTCAGAACAGCAGCCACACATCCATTCAGAAATACATTTATAGTATGGACTGAGGATGACAGTAGACTTCGGATAGATAACATTGATATTCTATGTTTTGGTTTGTGGGTTTTTTTCATTTCTCTTAAAAGGAAAATATAGGTTTGGAACATTGTTGCATATGCTGTCATACTGATGTCACAGACGGTTGATACTTCTTTGAACATAATTCGCATGGCCTCCTATTGTGGGGGACATCTGTTTAACATATTACTGTAATATCTATGTTCTATATGTACTTTGACTGTCTTGATTTTGGTGACATGCAGCATGTACAATTATTGCTCTTAAAAAAATGTTATACAAAAAAGAACAACAGTGATACAAATTGTAGCAATAAATACAATAACTGTGTCACTGTAACTTTAAGGCAGGTGGAACTGTATCAGGATTCTATGCTTGGGCTTTATGACATCATAGACTGGACACACTGATAGCACGGAACACTGGCTTCCAAGTGACTTTCTGCTATTGATATTCTATGTTTCGGTTTGTGGGTTTTTTTTATTTCTCTTAAAGGAAAAATTAGGTTTGGAACATTGTTGCATATGCTGTCATACTTATGTCGCAGACTGTTGATACTTCTTTGAGCATAATTTGCGTGGCCTCCTATTGTGGGGGACATCTGTTTAACATATTACTGTAATATCTATGTTCTATATGTACTTTGATTGTCCTGATTTTGGTGACATGCAGCATGTACAATTATTGCTCTTAAAAAATGTTATACATAAAAAAAGAGCAACCGTGATACAAATTGTAGCAATAAATACAATAACTGTGTCACTGTAACTTTAAGGCAGGTGAAACTGTATCAGGATTCTATGCTTGGGCTTTATGACATCATAGAGTGGACACACTTATAGCACGGAACACTGGCTTCCAAGTCACTTTCTGCTAGTTTTGCTCGCAGTGTGCATTGTGGATTAGCTGCTGTGTTCTCATTTTCACAGAATGAGTGACCCTGAAGAAAATCCCGTTTATCCATCATCTTCACTTGAAGATGAAGAAATCAGTACACCATCAGAAGAGGAAAAAGATGACAAATCTGAAGTTTCTTCAGTTACTTCTTCTCATTACTCCTCGGCTGAGGAAGATAATGAACTGATAATCCAGGCTTCTTCTTTTGTGCCATCAGCAGAGGAACCTTCTCCGGCTCTTCCTTTTGATTACTCCTCGGACGAGGAAGACAAGGAACTGCCTATCCAGGCTTCTTCTTTTGCACCATCAGAAGAAAATAGTTACGAACCTTCTCCACTTACTCCTTTTGATTACTCCTCGGATGAGGAAGACAAGGAACTGCCTATCCAGGCTTCTTCTTTTGCACCATCAGAAGATAATAGTTACGAACCTTCTCCACTTACTCCTTTTGATTACTCCTCGGATGAGGAAGACAAGGAACTGCCTATCCAGGCTTCTTTTGCACCATCAGAAGAAGATAATAGTTATGAACCTTCTCCGGTTACTCCTTTTGATTACTCCTCGGATGAGGAAGACAAGGAACTGCCTATCCCGGATTCTTCTGAACCTTCTCCAGGAACTCATTTTCATTACTCCTCGGATGAGGAAGACAAGGAACTGCCCATTCAGGCTCCGTCCTATTTTGATTCATCAGAAGAAAAGGATATACAGGATTTTATGCCATTTACAAATCTTCATTACTGCTTAGATGACGATGAGGAGGATGAAGAATTAATCGTAGTGGTTGAGTCTAAGTACTTACGAAAGGAAAAGCTGGATGATGAAAGACGTGAGGATGTGACATCCATAGAAAACCACGATGACGATACAAAGCAAACGAATGCGGGATTTTTCAAAAGAGCAAGGAACTTCTTTACTAGACTTGCGCATTCGTCTTCGGGCGAACATGAAAACGAGCACGAAGAGGCCGTTTTTTTGTTCGTTCCGAAGACACGCCGAAGAGAATACAGTGCCGGCAAAACGTAGGAGAAGACGAAGACTCACAATCACGAAGAATCGAAGATTCTTCGTGATCGTCTTCGTTTTTGCCGCGCAGCCGCCAAAATTTCAAACAGGAGTGAGCTGATCTCGTCTGTCCAATCAGCTCACTCTTGTGACGTCACGCTAAGGGTCTCGTCCAATGCCTGTGCTGCTGTTTTTTGAATTCTGAAGGCGCCTTTATAAGACCAGAGCTTGCCTGAGAGATCCATTCATTTTTCGCTGTGACTGCTTTGGCAACACTGCTGTGCTGCATCCGAGCGTTACAGAGAGAGATTGTTCTGTTCTGTGTGAGACTGGTAAGCCTTAGCCTGCCATTTCTCACAGTGTACTTCATCCTCACTTCAGTGCTACTTAATATAATTAATAATAATAATAATTTGATTAATTTAATTTTTTTTATTTAATTTGTCATCAACTGTAGTTTAAGTGCTGTTGAGTTGACAGTGCACCCAGTGCCTCAGTGGCACTGGGGTGCCCTTGCCCTGGGCTGGCAGTAGTGCCTATTGCCTGTCCTGCTTAAATAAATTAAATAGAATTTATAAATAATAATTTAATAGAATCTATAATTTAATAGTTCATTTATTATATATATATATATTTGTCAGTCATATATATATATATTCTATAGTATACTAGTGTAGCGTGTACTGTAGACATTCATCTACTAGTGTCTAATTTAAAATCAGTAATATTAATTAATATAATTAATAATTGAATTCATTATAAACTTATATATATATTTGTCAGTTATAGTTAGTAATAGTATACTAGTGTAGAGTGTACTGTAGACATTCAAGACATCTACTAGTGTCTAATCTAAAATCAGTAATATCAATAATTCTATAATTCTTTCTTGTCTTAATAGTTAATTAAATTAGCTATAAATAAAAGTAATAATATTAATTAATTACTACTAGCGTATAGTTCAGCTAATCTTATTAGTACTGGTGCTGCAGCTCTATAGTTTGTGCTTTGTTTTAGCAACAGTAAGAGACCAAGTCAATTTTTCTTAATTAATCTTTCATTTTATTTCATTTGTTTTGCTCACCTCAGTCCATCAGTGAAGTGAACTTGTTGGGCTAGTGAGTGCAGCCGCATAAGTGCTGTGTTTTTTTTTGATCAGCAAGCAGTGACGTTAACTGTTTTGCAAAGATTTTCTCATTTATTTTACATTTTATTTCAATTTTATTAAAAGTACCCTTAGTGTTTTGCTCACCTCAGTCCATCAGTGAAGTGAACTTGTTGGGCTAGTGAGTGCAGCAAGCAGTGAAGCTAACTGTTTTGCTGTGACATTTTATTTTATTTCTAATTCTTTTCAAGAAAAATTGACTGTGACGAGCTGTACTAAGCAAAGCTTCAAGCTACTAGCTGTAGTACTAAAATAATTCTAATCTTCTTTAATCTTAATCTATAATATATTATAAATAATAATATTCTAATTCATAATCTATAATATAAGTAATTCTAATTCTAAATTCTAATTCATAATCTATATTCTTCTATCTATAATACATAATATATAAGTAAATTAGTTCTAATCTATTAATATTATATAACTTAATATTAATTAATAAATCATATACTGAATCTGATTTAACCTCACTTTAGCTTAGTGGGTTTGAGAGCGTCTGCCTAGAGGTAGACTTATAGTAAGGAAATATAGCTTTAGGCTAGCATAGTAGTAGGCTAAGCTCTTAGGCCCGTGTAAATTCAAATTAAAAATAAAATACTGCTAGTTATTAAATAGTTAATCTTGAGTTAATAATTTAAATAACTTTAGGATTTTGGCAGATTGCACACAGCACAGTGCAGTAGTGCATAGTTTTACTTTTTAAGCAGTAGCACTGAAGAGAACTTCCTCTAATTTTTTTGTCTTTAATTCGTTTTTCCTTTTTTTTATTTTTTTTTTTTTATTTTTTTTTTTATAGTTTTTTAAACACTACACTACACTACACTACACTACACTACACACACAACACAAAATTTGAAATGGATCCTCCTTTTGGGACTAAGGAGGGACAAGCTCCATCTACCACCACCACCACCACCACCAGCACCACCACCAGCACCACCACCAGTTCTAAGATGCAGCCTTTGCGTCAGTCTAGTCGGCCAAGTAGGCCAAGCTCTCGCTTATCATTTGGGGAAGCATTGCTTGAAGGATCATCAAGTAAAGGAAAGGCACCAAAAGCAGGCAGTAGTAGTGCGGCTAGGCCCACAAGCTCTATGGTTTTTTACGGAAAGCCTAAAGCACCAGAAGCACGTTCAAAGTTAAAGGGTAGCACAAGTAGTACCAGCCCAGTGACTAAAAAGAAGTGCCTTTTGCCCCAAGCAGCATCTTCCCCATCCACCAGCAGCATGCAAGGTACCAAGCAGAGCCAAATTAGCAGCAAGACTCAGAGGGGTCCCAAACCAAAGCGATCTCATTCCTTTGTAGGGAAAACCACCACCACCACCCCCACCTCTACCACCACTAGTGCTGCGCCTACTGTTCCCACTGGTACCGCCACGCCATGTCCTCCTAGTACCTCTAGCAAGCCACCAAGTCCTTACAAAATTTTTGTAAAGACAGTTAGAGAGAGGGCCACACATAGTGGAACTCCACCTAGCGAGGTAGCAGAGGAGCCTGAGACTGAGAGGCCAAGTGCAGAGTCTATTCTTCCTGCTCGCACTACTACTAGTCACGAGTCTCACGACGATATCAGTCTTAGCTCCAGCCTAGCAGGAATTCCATTCGATCTGGCTAATGAAGAGCTAGACTATGAGCCAGAGGAAGTAGAGGAGATGAGTGGTCAGGAATCAGATTCCTCAGGGAGCAGTGTCCAAATGACTAGTGCACAATTTTCCCCTGAGCCTCCACCTTCTCCGCTACGATCATCACCATCACCACCACCAGCAGCAGCAGCAAAACCTAGCAAATCTAAAGCAATTAGCAGTCCCACTATGGCCAGTACTGTTACCACCAGTCCCACCACCACTAGTTCTGCCTCTGTTCATCCACCCCGAGCAGTAAGAGCAGCACCCAAGGCACACTCCAAGGCTATGCACGCCCCAATTTGGGAGCACTTTGAAAATGTTGAAGAAGGGCGCTATGGAAAGTGCAAACATTGTGGGAAGCTAATAAGCAGAGGGAAAGTGTCTGGCCATTTTACCAGTGCTAGCATGAAGCATCACCTCAGCACTCAACACAACGCTGTGCTATTGGGGAAAGATGCAGAGGTAAAACTTAGTGCAGGCAGCATAGCTGGTGGCCGTGGAAAAACCCCAACAGCTTCTTCTTCTGAGCCAACAGCAGCAGCAGCAGCAGCAGCAACTAGTGCTGGCAGCCAGAGACCAAGGCAGGTTGGAGCACTGCATGTCCAGCCCACCCTGGAACAATTTGTGGCATTCCAATCCAAAAGGTCAATGCCCAAACAGCAGGCCAATAAAGTAACGCGACTGATTGGTCAGTTCATTGCTGTTGGAGGGGCATCCTTCTCTATGATCGAAGGGGAGCCTTTCAAACAATTGATGGCGGCTGTGGCTCCACAATATACAGTTCCGTCACGTTCCACTTTCAGCAGGAACATTGTCCCCTCATTGTATCGGTCCTGTGTTGCAGCAGTGAAAGAGGAGCTTTCCAAGGCTGCTGGTCAGTGTGTTCATTTCACTACAGATTTGTGGAGTGCACCTAGCGGCCAGCATGCCTTTCTTTCTTTGACAGCACACTGGTGGCAGCCCGGTGTGTCTAAGGAAGCTGCTGCAGCAGGCTACCGATCTTTCCTTCTCCATGCAGAAGTGATGGATGAAAAGCACACTTCCCAAAACATTCTGCATGCGATGAGGAAAATGTTTAGCCTTTGGGTGGGAGCAGAGGCGGGCACCAATGTTGAAGTTGGTTTTGTGGTAACTGACGGAGGTGCCAATATGGTGAAAGCGCTGCGAGATGGTCATATTGTTGGTGTGCGCTGTGCAGCCCACATCATCCATCTTGTAGTGAAGGCAGCAATGTCAGAAGGAACTAATGTGGCAGCAGTAGTTCTGTCCCGCTGCAGAAAGATCGCTGGGCACTTTCACCATAGTGTTAAGGCTAGCCAACTTTTGAGGGAAGAGCAAGAGAGGTCAGGTCTTCCCGTACACTGCCTACGTCAGGATGTCAGTACACGGTGGAACTCCACGTTAGACATGCTCGAGAGGATTTTGGAGCAGCAGAGGGCAATCCATAATCTTGCCTCAGAGCACAATATTGGGATTACCTCTCCATTGAATAGGGAGGATTGGACAGTGATCGCCCAGCTAGTGGCAGTCCTTAAACCATTCAGGGATGCCACAGAAAATTTAAGCTCAAACACTGCCAGTCTGGCCCAGGTAATCCCAGTGTTCTCCCATCTAGGCAGCAAGATGGATGTGTTCCTTGGAAACCGTGAGGCTGTTCAAGGTGGCACTCTACATCCTGACGTAGCAGCCATAGTCAGGAAGCTGAAGGATCTGCTAAAAGTACACCTTCGCAAACGAATGGAAGAGAGTCCCGAAATGATGCTAGCGTGCCTTTGCGATCCAAGAATTAAGGGAAAGCTAGCTTTGAAATTTAATGTTCTCAGTAGCTACCGGGAGCAATTGGTCAACAAGGTGCGTGACTGGCAGCGTAAAATGGGAATGCTGTCCGAGGAGGGAGAGGTGCAGGAGGAGGAAGAGATGATGTGGTCTGCTACTCCTAGCAGCAGCATCAGCAGCAGTGCCACAAGCAGCACAACACAGCTGAGTGGAGCAGCTGCGTTTTGGGAAGAGGCACTTGGGAGTATAGTTGGACCATGTGACAGAGCTAGCAGCAGAAAGGAGAGTAGTGCTGCTGAAATGGTCAAACTTTACCTCTGTGAAGTTCCTTCTGCGCCTAATGTTGATCCTCTTAGCTACTGGGATGAAAAGAAGAGTGTGTGGCCTGCACTCTCATGGGTTGCGCAGCAGCTACTATCATGTCCGCCAACCACTGTTCAAAGTGAGCGCGTGTTTTCTATGACTGGAAACATACTGAGTCCACAGCGCTCACGCATGGCACCTCATCTGATGGAGCAGATTGCCTTCCTTAAATTCAATCTGCCCAAGTTGGGTTACCCAGCTCTTAGCTTGGAAAGTTAATTTTTGTTATCTGTAATGTTTAAGGTAGTTTCTCCCCCTGGTTGCACGTGTTTGCGGTGTGGCAACGTCTGCTACCTCCGCCGGTGTAGCCAATTTACGCTAGGGCCTAGTGTCTGAGTTCTGGAAGTCCGCTCCCAAACGCCATGGACTGACAGACTTTCATGCTTTGCCCTGGGGTGAAACAGGTGAGCGGGTCGTCAATTGCCCACTCATTCACCTTTTTCCTTTTCCAACGGTGCTGCTGGTGGTGGTGCCAGCATCTTTTGCCAGTTCGCTTCCTGGCTGAAATCATGCCTCAAATGTCCCTAATGGAGAGGGTAGTTTCTCCCCCTGGTTGCACTTGCTGCGGTGTGGCAATGCCTGCTACCTCCGCCGGTGTAGCCAATTTACGCTAGGGCCTAGTGTCTGAGTTCTGGAAGTCTGAGTTCTGAAAGCTGCTGCTGCTGCTGCTGGTGGTGGTGCCAGCGTCTCTTCTCTGCCAGTTCGCTTCCTGGCTAGTGTCATGCCTCAAATGTCCCTAATGGAGAGGGTAGTTTCTCCCCCCTGGTTGCACTTGCTGCGGTGTGGCAACGCCTGCTACCTCCGCCAATGTAGCCAGCTTAGGCTAGGGCCTTGTGTCTGAGTTCTGGAAGTCCGCTCCCAAACGCCAAGGACTGACAGTCTTTGGATGCTTTGCCCTGGGGTGGAACAGGTGAGCGGGTCGTCAATTGCCCACTCATTCGCCTTTCCCAATTCTGCTGCTAGTGGTGGTGCCAGCGTCTCTTCTCTGCCAGTTCGCTTCCTGGCTAGTGTCATGCCTCAAATGTCCCTAATGGAGAGGGTAGTTTCTCCCCCCTGGTTGCACTTGCTGCGGTGTGGCAACGCCTGCTACCTCCGCCAATGTAGCCAGCTTAGGCTAGGGCCTTGTGTCTGAGTTCTGGAAGTCCGCTCCCAAACGCCAAGGACTGACAGTCTTTGGATGCTTTGCCCTGGGGTGGAACAGGTGAGCGGGTCGTCAATTGCCCACTCATTCGCCTTTCCCAATTCTGCTGCTAGTGGTGGTGCCAGCGTCTCTTCTCTGCCAGTTCGCTTCCTGGCTAGTGTCATGCCTGAAATGTCCCTAATGGAGAGGGTAGTTTCTACCCCCTGGTTGCACTTGCTGCGCTGTGGCAACGCCTGCTACCTCCGCCGGTGTAGCCAGCTTACGCTAGGGCCTTGTGTCTGAGTTCTGGAAGTCCGCTCCCAAACGCCAAGGACTGACAGTGTTTGGATGCTTTGCTCTGGGGTGGAACAGGTGAGTGGGTCGCCAATTGCCCACTCATTCGCCTTTCCCAATTCTGCTGCTGCTGGTGGTGGTGCCAGCGTCTCTTCTCTGCCAGTTCGCTTCCTGGCTAGTGTCATGCCTCAAATGTCCCTAATGGTAAGGGCAGTTTCTCCCCCCTGGTTGCACTTGCTGCGGTGTGGCAACGCCTGCTACCTCCGCCAATGTAGCCAGCTTACGCTAGGGCCTTGTGTCTCAGCTCTGGAAGTCCGCTCCCAAACGCCAAGGACTGACAGTGTTTGGATGCTTTGCTCTGGGGTGGAACAGGTGAGTGGGTCGCCAATTGCCCACTCATTCGCCTTTCCCAATTCTGCTGCTGCTGGTGGTGGTGCCAGCGTCTCTTCTCTGCCAGTTCGCTTCCTGGCTAGTGTCATGCCTCAAATGTCCCTAATGGTAAGGGCAGTTTCTCCCCCCTGGTTGCACTTGCTGCGGTGTGGCAACGCCTGCTACCTCCGCCAATGTAGCCAGCTTACGCTAGGGCCTTGTGTCTCAGCTCTGGAAGTCCGCTCCCAAACGCCAAGGACTGACAGTGTTTGGATGCTTTGCTCTGGGGTGGAACAGGTGAGTGGGTTGCCAATTGCCCACTCATTCGCCTTTCCGAATTCTGCTGCTGCTGCTGGTGCCAGTGTCTCTTCAATGCCAGTTCGCTTCCTGGCTAGTGTCATGCCTCAAATGTCCCTAATGGTAAGGGCTGTTTCTCCCCCCTGGCTGCCTCTGTCTGCGGTGTGGCAACGCCTGCTACCTCCGCCGGAGTGGCCAGCTTACGCTAGGGCCTAGTGTCTGAGCTCTGGAAGTCCGCTGCCAAACGTCTAGGACTGACAGTGTTTGGGTGCTTTGCCCTGGGGTGAAACAGGTGAGTGGGTCGCCAATTGCCCACTCATTCGCCTTTCCCAATTCTGCTGCTGCTGCTGGTGGTGGTGCCAGTGTCTCTTCGATGCCAGTTCGCTTCCTGGCTAGCGTCATGAATCAAATGTCCCTAATGGTAAGGGCAGTTTCTCCCCCCTGGCTGCCTCTGTCTGCGGTGTGGCAACGCCTGCTACCTCCGCCGGAGTGGCCAGCTTACGCTAGGGCCTTGTGTCTGAGCTCTGGAAGTCCGCTGCCAAACGTCTAGGACTGACAGTGTTTGGGTGCTTTGCCCTGGGGTGAAACAGGTGAGTGGGTCGCCAATTGCCCACTCATTCGCCTTTCCCATTTTTCAATGCTGCTGCTGGTGGTGGTGGTGCCAGCATCTCTTCTCTGCCAGTTCGCTTCCTGGCTAGAGTCATACCCAAAATGTCCCTGGTGGTAAGGGCAGTTTCTCCCCTCTGGCTGCGTCTGTTTGCGGTGTGGCAACGCCTGCTACCTCCGCCGGAGTGGCCAGCTTACGCTAGGGCCTTGTGTCTGAGCTCTGGAAGTCCGCTGCCAAACGTCTAAGACTGACAGTGTTTGGATGCTTTGCTCTGGGGTGAAACAGGTGAGTGGGTCGCCAATTGCCCACTCATTCGCCTTTTCCATTTCCTTTTCCATTTACATTTCATTATTTTCCTTCTGATACACAACCAACCAACCAAACATAACACACACAATAACACAAATAACACAGTGACATAACACATAACACACAACACATATAACACAGTGACATAACACATAACACACAACACATATAACACAGTGACAAGTGACAACACACATAACACACATAACACATACACGTACAATGCACAAATCACAAGGACCTTTCCTCTTGTTATTTGTCCTGGCCTTCACTTCTACACTCACTAGCATTAACGCTATAACTCACACTTCATACTATAACATTTTTCCATCCACATACCTGCCAACAGACCCAACTTTTTCAGGGACAGTCCTGCTTTTTTCCAGTCCTGTCCCATCTAATTTAGCTAAACTAGGTATGCAAATACATGTTGGTAGTTATAGCTCGGTAGGTAGCACTAGTATAAACATTAAATAAATATAATAAAGTACTAAATAATAAATCTAACTTTAAAATACATTTAAAAACCATTAAAATTAAAATTAAATTATTATTTAGACATAATACATCTTTAACCAAAGCAGTGCACTGCTACTAATCTTAAACATAACCGTACATTAACCCTAAGCTATTTTTTAGTTCTTGTCCAACATTTTTCCATCCGCATACCTGCCAACACACCCAAGATTTTGGTGGACAGTCCTGCTTTTTTCCAGTCCTGTCCAGTAAAAGTTGGGTTGTTGCAAAGTATGCCATTGTAAATAGGTAGCAAATGTTAGGCATGTATTACAAGTGGTCCAAAATCAATTTAAAAATGTAAAATAATCCCTATTCTTTTATTAAACATCTATGGATGTGTGATTGTGTATGAAAAACGGAGGCCAAGTTCCTTGGAGCATTTGTCTCTAGGTCATTTTGTGTACAGTACACATCAGTACGTGTGTGCAACTCTATTGGTCGTTTCGGCAGGGGGCTGGTCTGCCATCAACGAATGAAGTGCGTTCTGCAATTCACTAGTTGATGCCAGACCAGCCCCCTGCCGAAACGACCAATAGAGTTGCACACACGTTCCTTCACGGCAGCTGCTGCTGCTCCGATGTGTTGTTAACCCCGTATTAACCCCTGCTAGGCAACCGGGAAGGAAACGAAGATTAAACGAGCACGAAGAATGTCCGCGAATATTCGCCCGAAGAGAAGACAGGAACGGGCGAATATTCGCGGAATACGAAGGTTTTTTTTCCCCCGAAGACGAGCACGAAGACGAACACGAAGAGCCCCCTGGTGCCCAAGTCTATTCTTTACCAACTTCAGAAGAAATTCTCAGTCAAAAAAAGATGGCAGAAAGAAAAGCTCACGAGAGGAAAATCTGGAGGATGAAAGATG
This sequence comes from Spea hammondii, assembly GCA_029215755.1. Lineage (NCBI taxonomy): Eukaryota > Metazoa > Chordata > Amphibia > Anura > Pelobatidae > Spea > Spea hammondii. Next base: position 176,210,108 of record JARDYJ010000001.1, on the reverse strand, counting down.
TGAGGGTGTGTCATCCATAGAAAGTCATGAGGAAGACAGAAAGAAAAAGAAAGCTGGCATCTTCTCAAGGCCAAGGAAGTCTTCTTATAACATCTCTGGAAGAAAATCCTCGACAAAAAAAGATGACAGCAAGAAAAGATGGCTCTTCTGTGGCTGCCTGCACAGCAGACCTGTCTGACTTTCCACCTAGTTCTATCACCTAATATGATCATCTTCAATTCCAGCTTCTTGCTTGTTTCCTGCCCGTGGTATGGATCAGAACATTTTATAGAAGTGGAGTCACCCAGGGAATGAGATGCAAGGCTTAATGGGACATCAACAACATAAGATCAAAAAGCCACCTCAATAAATTAACCCTTATCCACTCATACTCTATGTTTGTAGTATTATTTGTATAAGTAGTATGTAGGCAACAATTAAGCGTTAAAATAAATAGCTAAAAAAATTAAATAATAACAATTGTGGGCATGCTGTACGTTAATCCAGATATCAATGATTTTGTAGCAGCATCGCTCGTTAAATGCTATGGAAGTCTACATTATTCCTTTCATAGACACTGATGTAGATATTGTCACTGATTCCATCTAGCATGAGGATCAATTAATCATTTTTGACATTACTAGCTTTGCTCCGCAACGTAAATGCAACTCTTCTGGCTGTTTTTCTAGTTAAGTGTGTAGTTGACAATGACACACCAGACACACCACACTTTTACATCCTTCAGCGGGACAGTAAGGATCCATTATGGTGATGACATGTCATTGTGTTTAAACTAGACACATTACGTCACTAATAAACTCATTTCAGTCATACAAAACTATAATTTAATCTATGCTCCGTAAACAGTTGCTTGGGTTTATTTTTCTAAATAGGTTTCTTGGGAGGAAGCAGCCTAAGACCAGGAAGCAGAAGGCAGAGTTAAGGTTGTAGATGCCTTGAAGCCTGAACCAGCTTTCAAATTGTTCTTAAAAGAACTGAAGAACCTTTCACACTTCCATGCAACCACCATAGTGGTCCTGTAAGGTCCGAGAAGTCATTGAAGCTTATGGTACACAAATAGTTCTGGCACATTCTACTCTTTTGAAAGCAAATTCGTAGTAAAACAACTTTGAAGACAATCAAAAGACAGATGATAACGCAATCAAACCAGCTATTTATTATTAAATACATCACCATTTCAACCTCTTACGTTAAGTTTATTTATAAAGTGCCGGCAGATTCAGCAGAGCTTACAAAATAATAATGAAAAGTATGAGTAAAAAGATATCTGAGCAACTTTGCTTGACCAGATAATTTTTCTCTTTCAGAACAGCAGCCACACATCCATTCAGAAATACATTTATAGTATGGACTGATGATGACAGTAGACTTCGGATAGATAACATTGATATTCTATGTTTTGGTTTGTGGGTTTTTTTCATTTCTCTGAAAAGGAAAATATAGGTTTGGAACATTGTTACATATGCTGTCATACTGATGTCACAGACTGTTGATACTTCTTTGAACATAATTCGCATGGCCTCCTATTGTGGGGGACATCTGTTTAACATATTACTGTAATATCTATGTTCTATATGTACTTTGAGTGTCTTGATTTTGGTGAAATGCAGCATGTACAATTATTGCTCTTAAAAAAATGTTATACAAAAAAGAACAACAGTGATACAAATTGTAGCAATAAATACAATAACTGTGTCACTGTAACTTTAAGGCAGGTGGAACTGTATCAGGATTCTATGCTTGGGCTTTATGACATCATAGACTGGACACACATAGCACGGAACACTGGCTTCCAAGTGACTTTCTGCTATTGATATTCTATGTTTCGGTTTGTGGGTTTTTTTTATTTCTCTTAAAGGAAAAATTAGGTTTGGAACATTGTTGCATATGCTGTCATACTTATGTCGCAGACTGTTGATACTTCTTTGAGCATAATTTGCGTGGCCTCCTATTGTGGGGGACATCTGTTTAACATATTACTGTAATATCTATGTTCTATATGTACTTTGATTTTGGTGACATGCAGCATGTACAATTATTGCTCTTAAAAAAAATGTTATACAAAAAAGAACAACAGTGATACAAATTGTAGCAATAAATACAATAACTGTGTCACTGTAACTTTAAGGCAGGTGGAACTGTATCAGGATTCTATGCTTGGCCTTTATGACATCATAGACTGGACACACTTATAGCACGGAACACTGGCTTCCAAGTCACTTTCTGCTAGTTTTTCTCGCAGTGTGCATTGTGGATTAGCTGCTGTGTTCTCATTTTCACAGAATGAGTGACCCTGAAGAAAATCCCGTTTATCCATCATCTTCACTTGAAGATGAAGAAATCAGTACACCATCAGAAGAGGAAAAAGATGACAAATCTGAAGTTTCTTCAGTTACTTCTTCTCATTACTCCTCGGCTGAGGAAGATAATGAACTGATAATGCAGGCTTCTTCTTTTGTGCCATCAGCAGAGGAACCTTCTCCGGCTCTTCCTTTTGATTACTCCTCGGACGAGGAAGACAAGGAACTGCCTATCCAGGCTTCTTCTTTTGCACCATCAGAAGAAAATAGTTACGAACCTTCTCCACTTACTCCTTTTGATTACTCCTCGGATGAGGAAGACAAGGAACTGCCTATCCAGGCTTCTTCTTTTGCACCATCAGAAGATAATAGTTACGAACCTTCTCCACTTACTCCTTTTGATTACTCCTCGGATGAGGAAGACAAGGAACTGCCTATCCCGGCTTCTTCTTTTGCACCATCAGAAGATAATAGTTATGAACCTTCTCCGGTTACTCCTTTTGATTACTCCTCGGATGAGGAAGACAAGGAACTGCCTATCCCGGCTTCTTCTGAACCTTCTCCAGGAACTCATTTTCATTACTCCTCGGATGAGGAAGACAAGGAACTGCCCATTCAGGCTCCGTCCTATTTTGATTCATCAGAAGAAAAGGATATACAGGATTTTATGCCATTTACAAATCTTCATTACTGCTTAGATGACGATGAGGAGGATGAAGAATTAATCGTAGTGGTTGAGTCTAAGTACTTACGAAAGGAAAAGCTGGATGATGAAAGACGTGAGGATGTGACATCCATAGAAAACCACGATGACTATACAAAGCAAACGAATGTGGGATTTTTCAAAAGAGCAAGGAACTTCTTTACCAACTTCAGAAGAAATTCTCAGTCAAAAAAAGATGGCAGAAAGAAAAGCTCACGAGAGGAAAATCTGGAGGATGAAAGATGTGAGGGTGTGTCATCCATAGAAAGTCATGAGGAAGACAGAAAGAAAAAGAAAGCTGCCATCTTCTCAAGGCCAAGGAAGTCTTCTTATAACATCTCTGGAAGAAAATCCTCGACAATAAAAGATGACAGCAAGAAAAGATGGCTCTTCTGTGGCTGCCTGCACAGCAGACCTGTCTGACTTTCCACCTAGTTCTATCACCTAATATGATCATCTTCAATTCCAGCTTCTTGCTTGTTTCCTGCCCGTGGTATGGATCAGAACATTTTATAGAAGTGGAGTCACCCAGGGAATGAGATGCAAGGCTTAATGGGACATCAACAACATAAGATCAAAAAGCCACCTCAATAAATTAACCCTTATCCACTCATACTCTATGTTTGTAGTATTATTTGTATAAGTAGTATGTAGGCGACAATTAAGCGTTAAAATAAATAGCTAAAAAAATTAAATAATAACAATTGTGGGCATGCTGTGCGTTAATCCAGATATCAATGATTTTGTAGCAGCATCACTCGTTAAATGCTATGGAAGTCTATATTATTCCTTTCATAGACACTGATGTAGATATTGTCACTGATTCCATCTAGCATGAGGATCAATTAATCATTTTTGACATTACTAGCTTTGCTCCGCAACGTAAATGCAACTCTTCTGGCTGTTTTTCTAGTTAAGTGTGTAGTTGACAATGACACACCAGACACACCACACTTTTACATCCTTCAGCGGGACAGTAAGGATCCATTATGGTGATGACATGTCTCTGTGTTTAAACTAGACACATTACGTCACTAATAAACTCATTTCAGTCATACAAAACTATAATTTAATCTATGCTCCGTAAACAGTTGCTTGGGTTTATTTTTCTAAATAGGTTTCTTGGGAGGAAGCAGCCTAAGACCGGGAAGCAGAAGGCAGAGTTAAGGTTGTAGATCCCTTGAAGCCTGAACCAGCTTTCAAATTGTTCTTAAAAGAACTGAAGAACCTTTCACACTTCCATGCAACCACCATAGTGGTCCTGTAAGGTCCGAGAAGTCATTGAAGCTTATGGTACACAAATAGTTCTGGCACATTCTACTCTTTTGAAAGCAAATTCGTAGTAAAACAACTTTGAAGACAATCAAAAGACAGATGATAACGCAATCAAACCAGCTATTTATTATTAAATACATCACCATTTCAACCTCTTACGTTAAGTTTATTTATAAAGTGCCGGCAGATTCAGCAGAGCTTACACAATAATAATGAAAAGTATGAGTAAAAAGATATCTGAGCAACTTTGCTTGACCAGATAATTTTTCTCTTTCAGAACAGCAGCCACACATCCATTCAGAAATACATTTATAGTATGGACTGATGATGACAGTAGACTTCGGATAGATAACATTGATATTCTATGTTTTGGTTTGTGGGTTTTTTTCATTTCTCTTAAAAGGAAAATATAGGTTTGGAACATTGTTGCATATGCTGTCATACTGATGTCACAGACTGTTGATACTTCTTTGAACATAATTCGCATGGCCTCCTATTGTGGGGGACATCTGTTTAACATATTACTGTAATATCTATGTTCTATATGTACTTTGATTGTCTTGATTTTGATGACATGCAGCATGTACAATTATTGCTCTTAAAAAAATGTTATACAAAAAAGAACAACAGTGATACAAATTGTAGCAATAAATACAATAACTGTGTCACTGTAACTTTAAGGCAGGTGGAACCGTATCAGGATTCTATGCTTGGGCTTTATGACATCATAGACTGGACACACTGATAGCACGGAACACTGGCTTCCAATTGACTTTCTGCTATTGATATTCTATGTTTCGGTTTGTGGGTTTTTTTTATTTCTCTTAAAGGAAAAATTAGGTTTGGAACATTGTTGCATATGCTGTCATACTTATGTCGCAGACTGTTGATACTTCTTTGAGCATAATTTGCGTGGCCTCCTATTGTGGGGGACATCTGTTTAACATATTACTGTAATATCTATGTTCTATATGTACTTTGATTTTGGTGACATGCAGCATGTACAATTATTGCTCTTAAAAAAAATGTTATACAAAAAAGAACAACAGTGATACAAATTGTAGCAATAAATACAATAACTGTGTCACTGTAACTTTAAGGCAGGTGGAACTGTATCAGGATTCTATGCTTGGCCTTTATGACATCATAGACTGGACACACTTATAGCACGGAACACTGGCTTCCAAGTCACTTTCTGCTAGTTTTTCTCGCAGTGTGCATTGTGGATTAGCTGCTGTGTTCTCATTTTCACAGAATGAGTGACCCTGAAGAAAATCCCGTTTATCCATCATCTTCACTTGAAGATGAAGAAATCAGTACACCATCAGAAGAGGAAAAAGATGACAAATCTGAAGTTTCTTCAGTTACTTCTTCTCATTACTCCTCGGCTGAGGAAGATAATGAACTGATAATGCAGGCTTCTTCTTTTGTGCCATCAGCAGAGGAACCTTCTCCGGCTCTTCCTTTTGATTACTCCTCGGACGAGGAAGACAAGGAACTGCCTATCCAGGCTTCTTCTTTTGCACCATCAGAAGAAAATAGTTACGAACCTTCTCCACTTACTCCTTTTGATTACTCCTCGGATGAGGAAGACAAGGAACTGCCTATCCAGGCTTCTTCTTTTGCACCATCAGAAGATAATAGTTACGAACCTTCTCCACTTACTCCTTTTGATTACTCCTCGGATGAGGAAGACAAGGAACTGCCTATCCCGGCTTCTTCTTTTGCACCATCAGAAGATAATAGTTATGAACCTTCTCCGGTTACTCCTTTTGATTACTCCTCGGATGAGGAAGACAAGGAACTGCCTATCCCGGATTCTTCTGAACCTTCTCCAGGAACTCATTTTCATTACTCCTCGGATGAGGAAGACAAGGAACTGCCCATTCAGGCTCCGTCCTATTTTGATTCATCAGAAGAAAAGGATATACATGATTTTATGCCATTTACAAATCTTCATTACTGCTTAGATGACGATGAGGAGGATGAAGAATTAATCGTAGTAGTTGAGTCTAAGTACTTACGAAAGGAAAAGCTGGATGATGAAAGACGTGAGGATGTGACATCCATAGAAAACCACGATGACGATACAAAGCAAACGAATGCGGGATTTTTCAAAAGAGCAAGGAACTTCTTTACCAACTTCAGAAGAAATTCTCAGTCAAAAAAAGATGGCAGAAAGAAAAGCTCACGAGAGGAAAATCTGGAGGATGAAAGATGTGAGGGTGTGTCATCCATAGAAAGTCATGAGGAAGACAGAAAGAAAAAGAAAGCTGCCATCTTCTCAAGGCCAAGGAAGTCTTCTTATAACATCTCTGGAAGAAAATCCTCGACAAAAAAAGATGACAGCAAGAAAAGATGGCTGTTCTGTGGGTGCCTGCACAGCAGACCTGTCTGACTTTCCACCAAGTTCTATCACCTAATATGATCATCTTCAATTCCAGCTTCTTGCTTGTTTCCTGCCCGTGGTATGGATCAGAACATTTTATAGAAGTGGAGTCACCCAGGGAATGAGATGCAAGGCTTAATGGGACATCAACAACATAAGATCAAAAAGCCACCTCAATAAATTAACCCTTATCCACTCATACTCTATGTTTGTAGTATTATTTGTATAAGTAGTATGTAGGCAACAATTAAGCGTTAAAATAAATAGCTAAAAAAATTAAATAATAACAATTGTGGGCATGCTGTGCGTTAATCCAGATATCAATGATTTTGTAGCAGCATCACTCGTTAAATGCTATGGAAGTCTATATTATTCCTTTCATAGACACTGATGTAGATATTGTCACTGATTCCATCTAGCATGAGGATCAATTAATCATTTTTGACATTACTAGCTTTGCTCCGCAACGTAAATGCAACTCTTCTGGCTGTTTTTCTAGTTAAGTGTGTAGTTGACAATGACACACCAGACACACCACACTTTTACATGCTTCAGCGGGACAGTAAGGATCCATTATGGTGATGACATGTCATTGTGTTTAAACTGGACACATTACGTCACTAATAAACTCATTTCATTCACACAAAACTATAATTTAATCTATGCTCCGTAAACAGTTGCTTGGGTTTATTTTTCTAAATAGGTTTCTTGGGAGGAAGCAGCCTAAGACCGGGAAGCAGAAGGCAGAGTTAAGGTTGTAGATCCCTTGAAGCCTGAACCAGCTTTCAAATTGTTCTTAAAAGAACTGAAGAACCTTTCACACTTCCATGCACCCACCATAGTGGTCCTGTAAGGTCTGAGAAGTCATTGAAGCTTATGGTACACAAATAGTTCTGGCACATTCTACTCTTTTGAAAGAAAATTCGTAGTAAAACAACTTTGAAGACAATCAAAAGACAGATGATGACGCAATCAAACCAGCTATTTATTATTAAATACATCACCATTTCAACCTCTTACGCTAAGTTTATTTATAAAGTGCCGGCAGATTCAGCAGAGCTTACAAAATAATAATGAAAAGTATGAGTAAAAAGATATCTGAGCAACTTTGCTTGACCAGATAATTTTTCTGTATCAGAACAGCAGCCACACATCCATTCAGAAATACATTTATAGTATGGACTGATGATGACAGTAGACTTCGGATAGATAACATTGATATTCTATGTTTTGGTTTGTGGGTTTTTTTCATTTCTCTTAAAAGGAAAATATAGGTTTGGAACATTGTTGCATATGCTGTCATACTGATGTCACAGACGGTTGATACTTCTTTGAACATAATTCGCGTGGCCTCCTATTGTGGGGGACATCTGTTTAACATATTACTGTAATATCTATGTTCTATATGTACTTTGATTGTCTTGATTTTGGTGACATGCAGCATGTACAATTATTGCTCTTAAAAAATGTTATAGATAAAAAAAGAACAACCGTGACACAAATTGTAGCAATAAATACAATAACTGTGTCACTGTAACTTTAAGGCAGGTGGAACCGTATCAGGATTCTATGCTTGGGCTTTATGACATCATAGACTGGACACACTTATAGCACGGAACACTGGCTTCCAAGTGACTTTCTGCTATTGATATTCTATGTTTTGGTTTGTGGGTTTTTTTAATTTCTCTTAAAGGAAAAATTAGGTTTCTAACATTGTTGCATATGCTGTCATACTTATGTCGCAGACTGTTGATACTTCTTTGAGCATAATTTGCGTGGCCTCCTATTGTGGGGGACATCTGTTTAACATATTACTGTAATATCTATGTTCTATATGTACTTTGATTGTCTTGATTTTGGTGACATGCAGCATGTACAATTATTGCTCTTAAAAAATGTTATACATAAACAAAGAACAACCGTGTTACAAATTGTAGCAATAAATACAATAACTGTATCACTGTAACTTTAAGGCAGGTGGAACTGTATCAGGATTCTATGCTTGGGCTTTATGACATCATAGACTGGACACACTTATAGCACGGAACACTGGCTTCCAAGTCACTTTCTGCTAGTTTTGCTCGCAGTGTGCATTGTGGATTAGCTGCTGTGTTCTCATTTTCACAGAATGAGTGACCCTGAAGAAAATCCCGTTTATCCATCATCTTCACTTGAAGATGAAAAAATCAGTACACCATCAGAAGAGGAAAAAGATGGCAAATCTGAAGTTTCTTCAGTTACTTCTTCTCATTACTCCTCGGCTGAGGAAGATAATGAACTGATAATCCAGGCTTCTTCTTTTGTGCCATCAGCAGAGGAACCTTCTCCGGCTCTTCCTTTTGATTACTCCTCGGACGAGGAAGACAAGGAACTGCCTATCCAGGCTTCTTCTTTTCCACCATCAGAAGAAAATAGTTACGAACCTTCTCCACTTACTCCTTTTGATTACTCCTCGGATGAGGAAGACAAGGAACTGCCTATCCAGGCTTCTTCTTTTGCACCATCAGAAGATAATACTTACGAACCTTCTCCACTTACTCCTTTTGATTACTCCTCGGATGAGGAAGACAAGGAACTGCCTATCCAGGCTTCTTTTGCACCATCAGAAGAAGATAATAGTTATGAACCTTCTCCGGTTACTCCTTTTGATTACTCCTCGGATGAGGAAGACAAGGAACCGCCTATCCCGGATTCTTCTGAACCTTCTCCAGGAGCTCATTTTCATTACTCCTCGGAAGAGGAAGACAAGGAACTGCCCATTCAGGCTCCGTCCTATTTTGATTCATCAGAAGAAGAAAAGGATATTCAGGATTTTATGCCATTTACAAATCTTCATTACTGCTTAGATGACGATGAGGAGGATGAAGAATTAATCGTAGTGGTTGAGTCTAAGTACTTACAAAAGGAAAAGCTGGATGATGAAAGACGTGAGGATGTGACATCCATAGAAAACCACGATGACGATACAAAGCAAACGAATGCGGGATTTTTCAAAAGAGCAAGGAACTTCTTTACCAACTTCAGAAGAAATTCTCAGTCAAAAAAAGACGGCAGAAAGAAAAGCTCACGAGAGGAAAATCTGGAGGATGAAAGATGTGAGGGTGTGTCATCCATAGAAAGTCATGAGGAAGACAGAATGAAAAAGAAAGCTGCCATCTTCTCAAGGCCAAGGAAGTCTTCTTATAACACCTCTGGAAGAAAATCCTCGACAAAAAAAGATGACAGCAAGAAAAGATGGCTCTTCTGTGGCTGCCTGCACAGCAGACCTGTCTGACTTTCCACCCAGTTCTATCACCTAATATGATCATCTTCAATTCCAGCTTCTTGCTTGTTTCCTGCCCGTGGTATGGATCAGAACATTTTATACAAGTGGAGTCACCCAGGGAATGAGATGCAAGGCTTAATGAGACATCAACAACTTAAGATCAAAAAGCCACCTCAATAAATTAACCCTTATCCACTCATACTCTATGTTTGTAGTATTATTTGTATAAGTAGTATGTAGGCAATAATTAAGCGTTAAAATATTTTAACATCACCATTTCAACCTCTTACGTTAAGTTTATTTATTAAGTTCCGGCAGATTCAGCAGAGCTTACAAAATAATAATGAAAAGTATGAGTAAAAAGATATCTGAGCAACTTTGCTTGACCAGATAATTTTTCTCTTTCAGAACAGCAGCCACACATCCATTCAGAAATACATTTATAGTATGGACTGATGATGACGGTAGACTTCGGATAGATAACATTGATATTCTATGTTTTGGTTTGTGGGTTTTTTTCATTTCTCTTAAAAGGAAAATATAGGTTTGGAACATTGTTGCATATGCTGTCATACTGATGTCACAGACGGTTGATACTTCTTTGAACATAATTCACGTGGCCTCCTATTGTGGGGGACATCTGTTTAACATATTACTGTAATATCTATGTTCTATATGTACTTTGAGTGTCTTGATTTTGGTGACATGCAGCATGTACAATTATTGCTCTTAAAAAAATGTTATACAAAAAAGAACAACAGTGATACAAATTGTAGCAATAAATACAATAACTGTGTCACTGTAACTTTAAGGCAGGTGGAACTGTATCAGGATTCTATGCTTGGGCTTTATGACATCATAGACTGGACACACTTATAGCACGGAACACTGGCTTCCAAGTGACTTTCTGCTATCGATATTCTATGTTTCGGTTTGTGGGTTTTTTTAATTTCTCTTAAAGGAAAAATTAGGTTTGGAACATTGTTGCATATGCTGTCATACTTATGTCGCAGACTGTTGACACTTCTTTGAGCATAATTTGCGTGGCCTCCTATTGTGGGGGACATCTGTTTAACATATTACTGTAATATCTATGTTCTATATGTACTTTGATTGTCTTGATTTTGGTGACATGCAGCATGTACAATTATTGCTCTTAAAAAATGTTATACATAAACAAAGAACAACCGTGTTACAAATTGTAGCAATAAATACAATAACTGTGTCACTGTAACTTTAAGGCAGGTGGAACTGTATCAGGATTCTATGCTTGGGCTTTATGACATCATAGACTGGACACACTTATAGCACGGAACACTGGCTTCCAAGTCACTTTCTGCTAGTTTTGCTCGCAGTGTGCATTGTGGATTAGCTGCTGTGTTCTCATTTTCACAGAATGAGTGACCCTGAAGAAAATCCCGTTTATCCATCATCTTCACTTGAAGATGAAGAAATCAGTACACCATCAGAAGAGGAAAAAGATGACAAATCTGAAGTTTCTTCAGTTACTTCTTCTCATTACTCCTCGGCTGAGGAAGATAATGAACTGATAATCCAGGCTTCTTCTTTTGTGCCATCAGCAGAGGAACCTTCTCCGGCTCTTCCTTTTGATTACTCCTCGGACGAGGAAGACAAGGAACTGCCTATCCAGGCTTCTTCTTTTGCACCATCAGAAGAAAATAGTTACGAACCTTCTCCACTTACTCCTTTTGATTACTCCTCGGATGAGGAAGACGAGGAACTGCCTATCCAGGCTTCTTCTTTTGCACCATCAGAAGATAATACGTATGAACCTTCTCCACTTACTCCTTTTGATTACTCCTCGGATGAGGAAGACAAGGAACTGCCTATCCAGGCTTCTTTTGCACCATCAGAAGAAGATAATAGTTATGAACCTTCTCCGGTTACTCCTTTTGATTACTCCTCGGATGAGGAAGACAAGGAACCGCCTATCCCGGATTCTTCTGAACCTTCTCCAGGAGCTCATTTTCATTACTCCTCGGATAAGGAAGACAAGGAACTGCCCATTCAGGCTCCGTGCTATTTTGATTCATCAGAAGAAGAAAAGGATATTCAGGATTTTATGCCATTTACAAATCTTCATTACTGCTTAGATGACGATGAGGAGGATGAAGAATTAATCGTAGTGGTTGAGTCTAAGTACTTACGAAAGGAAAAGCTGGATGATGAAAGACGTGAGGATGTGACATCCATAGAAAACCACGATGACGATACAAAGCAAACGAATGCGGGATTTTTCAAAAGAGCAAGGAACTTCTTTACCAACTTCAGAAGAAATTCTCAGTCAAAAAAAGATGGCAGAAAGAAAAGCTCACGAGAGGAAAATCTGGAGGATGAAAGATGTGAGGGTGTGTCATCCATAGAAAGTCATGAGGAAGACAGAAAGAAAAAGAAAGCTGGCATCTTCTCAAGGCCAAGGAAGTCTTCTTATAACATCTCTGGAAGAAAATCCTCGACAAAAAAAGATGACAGCAAGAAAAGATGGCTCTTCTGTGGCTGCCTGCACAGCAGACCTGTCTGACTTTCCACCCAGTTCTATCACCTAATATGATCATCTTCAATTCCAGCTTCTTGCTTGTTTCCTGCCCGTGGTATGGATCAGAACATTTTATAGAAGTGGAGTCACCCAGGGAATGAGATGCAAGGCTTAATGGGACATCAACAACATAAGATCAAAAAGCCACCTCAATAAATTAACCCTTATCCACTCATACTCTATGTTTGTAGTATTATTTGTATAAGTAGTATGTAGGCAACAATTAAGCGTTAAAATAAATAGCTAAAAAAATTAAATAATAACAATTGTGGGCATGCTGTGCGTTAATCCAGATATCAATGATTTTGCAGCAGCATCACTCGTTAAATGCTATGGAAGTCTACATTATTCCTTTCATAGACACTGATGTAGATATTGTCACTGATTCCATCTAGTATGAGGGTCAATTAATCGTTTTTGACATTACTAGCTTTGCTCCGCAACGTAAATGCAACTCTTCTGGCTGTTTTTCTAGTTAAGTGTGTAGTTGACAATGACACACCAGACACACCACACTTTTACATCCTTCAGCGGGACAGTAAGGATCCATTATGGTGATGACATGTCACTGTGTTTAAACTAGACACATTACGTCACTAATAAACTCATTTCAGTCATACAAAACTATAATTTAATCTATGCTCCGTAAACAGTTGCATGGGTTTATTTTTCTAAATAGGTTTCTTGGGAGGAAGCAGCCTAAGACCGGGAAGCAGAAGGCAGAGTTAAGGTTGTAGATCCCTTGAAGCCTGAACCAGCTTTCAAATTGTTCTTAAAAGAACTCAAGAACCTTTCACACTTCCATGCAACCACCATAGTGGTCCTGTAAGGTCTGAGAAGTCATTGAAGCTTATGGTACACAAATAGTTCTGGCACATTCTACTCTTTTGAAAGAAAATTCGTAGTAAAACAACTTTGAAGACAATCAAAAGACAGATGATAACGCAATCAAACCAGCTATTTATTATTAAATACATCACCATTTCAACCTCTTACGTTAAGTTTATTTATAAAGTGCCGGCAGATTCAGCAGAGCTTACAAAATAATAATGAAAAGTATGAGTAAAAAGATATCTGAGCAACTTTGCTTGACCAGATAATTTTTCTCTTTCAGAACAGCAGCCACACATCCATTCAGAAATATATTTATCGTATGGACTGATGATGACAGTAGACTTCGGATAGATAACATTGATATTCTTTTTGTTTAAATCCTTTATTAGCATTGGTCACCAAGCAGAAACAAATGACATAAAATTCAATGGTCGCACGGTCAATAAACAGGGACGGTGCGCGCCCAAGGTCAAAAACATACATGGAGAGAATTAGTAAAGTCACCGCTCACATACATAGAAGGTGTATAACAAGAAGCGCCGAGTATAGCGTAATATGTCGGATACACAGAGATGAACCAGGAAGGTCTAACCATACGAATGCTCGGTCGACCATGAAAGCAATATGGTGACAACAAAGCAGTTTTCTATTTTTACACAGAAGTGGCGAGAAACCCCTCCTGAATGAGAGGGGAGAGACAGTGAGGGAAGAAAAGGAGAGAAGAGGGAGTAGGAAGGAAAGAGGGAAAAAAGAGAAAGAAGAAGAGGAAGAAGAAAAAAAAAGAGGGTCTCCAGGAACCTAGAGGCGCAGAACGGAATGGACCCTAACAGGATCCATGAAGGTAGATATCCAAGGGTCCCAAATCGCCTCGAATTTTGGCACTTCATCACGCAGAGCAGCTGTCATTTTTTCCATAGTAAAGATATGCCAGATGTTAGCTGTGATTTCTCTCTGCGTGGGGGGAGGACCCTTCCAGTGTCGGGCTATTGCTTGTTTCACCGCCGCACATACACGGTGAATAAGGCGAGAAGCGGTGGGGGACAGAGAGTCCGTTGTGTCCACGAGCAACAGTGCAAGTTCAGGGGATGGCGTGATGATAATGCCAAGCGCTCGTGACAACATGTCAAAGCAGGAGGACCAAATCGGGCGAAGATGGTCACACGCCCACCAGGCGTGGAGGTAGGTACCAGGTTCCCCGCAATTCCTAAAGCAGCCGCTGGCACTCCCCTGGGCCATGCGCGAGTGTCTCACGGGCGATAGATACCAGTGGGCTACAACTTTATAAGACCTTTCCCGGATGACCGTGTTGGCGGTGAGCTTGTGGATGCGTTCCGCGGCCTCATCCCACGATACGTCGGGGATTTCCTCCTGGAGTTCCCTATGCCATAAAGATCTGTAGGCCGGCGGGTGAGGATAGAGCACAGACACAAAGTGAGCGTAGTGTATCGATATAGAACCTCGGAGGCGTTTGCGGAGTAGAAAACGCTGTTCGAAGGTCGTGAGGGCCGATAGATCCCCGGCACGAAGCAGGGATTGGGCAAAATGGCGCAACTGTAAGTAGCGAAACAGTTCCGAACCGGGGACACCTTTAGTCTCCTGGAGTGCTTGAAAGGAGAGCACCGTATTGCCCCTAGCCAATGCCCCAAGCCTGGTCAAATCCGCATCTCGCCACCACCTGAATTTAGACGCTTGAACACCATCCTGAAATAGGGGATTGTGCAACAAGGGCGACATCTGGGATACGGAGCCCATGAGGGATAATTTACGTCTCCATTTGCGCCAAATGGTAAGAGTAGTGGTGATCGCCGGTAAAGTGGGAGCCCCCGGGAGAACCAGAGGGTCCAGCCAGGGGACCACACGAAGGTCTGTGCAAGGCAGAAATCGGCTTTCCACGTCGATCCAGGGGAGAGTACCTGGGGGTAGGGACCAGGCTTCCAGTTGGGATATCCTGGCCGCCAGGTAGTACAGGTAGAAATTGGGAACCGCCAGGCCTCCAGAGTGTTTTGCTTTATACATAGTGTATCTGTTGATCCTCGATCGCCTGGAACCCCATATGTAGTGGAATACAGATGCCTGAAAAGAGTCAATCTCGTCCCGTCGGACCGGCGATGGAAGAGCACGGAAATGGTAGAGGAGACGGGGCAAGAGAGTCATTTTTACTGCATAAATACGACCCAACCACGAGATAGGGTATTGGGACCAACGTTTAAGCTCTTTCCGAAGGGCTGCGAGGAGCGGAGGATAATTAGCCCTGTACAAGGAGTGAAAGTCATTGGTGAGGTAGACACCCAGATATTTCAACCTGGAGGATTGCCAAGTGAATTTAAATGAAGTCGCAATAGAAGAGCGGATTGGATCCGTCCAGTTGACATTAAGTGCCTCACACTTGGTCTCATTGATTTTATACCCGGAGATCCGTGAAAACTCTCGAAGCGTGCCATATAAGTTAGGAAGGGAAACCACAGGGTTGGTAAGCGTAAGCAAAAACGTCGTCAGCAAAAAGGCTCAACTTGTACTGAGCGTCCCGGACCACGATCCCCGTGATATCTGGGTGTTGTCGGATGGCCGCTGCCAGGGGTTCAATGCAGAGTGCAAACAGGAGTGGGGATAAAGGGCACCCCTGACGGGTACCGTTCTTGATGTTGATAGAGGAAGATTCACAGCCCATCAGGGCTATCGTGGCGGAAGGTTGGTCATAGAGCGTACGAACACCCCTCAGGAAGCCTTCAGTAAAGCCAAACTTCCGTAAAACCTCCCACATATACCTCCAGTCGACCCTGTCGAAGGCTTTCTCGGCGTCCAAAGCCAACAACAGGGATTCTTGGCTGGTGAGTCTGGCAACGTCAATGAGATTGACCGTTCGGCGTATATTATCTGGAGCCTCCCTATTGGGAACAAACCCCACCTGATCCGGATGCACCAAGGAGGGGAGAACAGTCCCCAAGCGGGTCGCCAACAACTTTGCATACAGCTTAATATCCGCGTTGATGAGGGATATGGGGCGATAGCTACCACAGCTAGCGGGATCTTTCCCCTCCTTATGTATGACGATGATTTTGGCCTTTTGCATTTCTCGAGTCGGGGCACTCCTGTAAGGAACAAGTTGAACATTGAGAGCAGACGAGGCAGTAACTGACGCTGGAATTTCTTATAATAAGAACCTGGAAGGCCATCAGGCCCTGGGGCTTTAGATGCCTTGAGGGAGGCAGTGGCGACACGAAGTTCCTCTTCGCTAAAGGGTTAGCCGAGACGCTCCACCTGGGCCGTCGATAGCCTGGGCAAGGATACCGAGTCCAGAAAAGTGTGAAGATGAGTCGGGTCCCGGGCTGTAAGGGGAGCCTTCTTGCCATCATAGAGGGTTTGGTAAAAAGACGCAAATTGGTCCGCTATATCGCGAGGGTGGACCCAGCTTTTGGCTTTCGCATCAATAATCTTCGTGATATTTTGTGCCTTCCTCTGAGAGCGCAATCTCCTGGCCAGCATCGTGTCGGGTTTGTTGGCCTTTTCAAAGAACCGCTGTTTAGTGGTATTCAGCGAGTGCAATACGGCATCACTAAGGAGAAGGTTCAATTCCCCCTTTAGCTGGATCAATTCGCGCAGCGCAGCAGCATCCAAGGAGTCCTTGTGCTTCGCTTCCAAAGCGCTCACTTTGTTGGTAAGGGATGTGATAGCCTCTTGGCGCAGCTTCTTGCGACGTGTTTTGATACGTATAAAGGAGCCTCTAATATACGCTTTATGCGTCTGCCAAATCAAAAGCGGGTCCATGTCAGGTGTGTCGTTAAACGAAAAAAACTCATCCAGGTCGCCCGAAATCTCCTCCAGCACCGATGGATCCGTAAGCAGAAACTCGTCCATCCTCCAGTGTTTGGGACCCGGGTGCCAATCAAATAGGCGATAGATGCATTCAACAGCTCCATGATCGGACCAGATAATAGGGTGAATCTTTGAGGAGCGGACCACATTAGCTTGACGCTGGGCCACAAACAGATAGTCAATTCTCGAGTAGGATTGATGAGGATTTGAGAAAAAAGTATAGTCCAACGCCCGCGGGTTGAGGAGACGCCACACGTCGACTAAAGCTGATGTCGTTGCAAAATCTTTGAGATGTTTAGAATTGAGTGGAGGGTGGGCCAGCAGAGCAGGGCCCCGTCTGTCTAAGTGTAGATCCCAGAGCGTATTGAAGTCACCCCCAACAAATAGTTGATGATCTTTCAGAGGCAACAGGGAGTCCGCTAGGGTGGAGTAAAAAGAGGCCGCCGAAGGAGAAGGTGCATAAACGTTAAGAATTGCTACCGGTTTAGTGTGCAAGAGACCCGTGACAAGGAGGTATCTGCCCCATTTATCCTTCTTGGTCGAGAGGTATTGAAAGCCAAGCGTCGTGTTGAGAAAAATGCTGACTCCGTTCTTCTTATGTGAGGGGTGAGTGGCATGAAAGTGGGTACCAAAACGCTTACCCCAGTATTGGGGGAGGTGAGAGGAGCGTAGGTGAGTTTCCTGGAGGAGGACAATGTCGGCATGGAGTTTGTGGTAGTAGGTCATCGCCAGTCTCCGTTTCTGGGGAGCGTTGAGCCCCTTGACGTTGTGGGAAACAATCTTCACATCACCAGACATTTAACCCGGTGGGGAGAAAGCTGAGAAAGGCCGCCTGGAGACAAGAGAAAAGAAAAGAAAAGAACAAAAAAAAAAAAAAAAAGGAAGGAAGGGTGAGAGGGAAGGAGGGGGGGAAAAGAGGAAAGCAAAAGAAACAGAAAAAGAAAGAAAGAGTAGAACAGAGAGCATACAGCATAAAACATGATGCATATAACGGTATAGTGTGCACGGCTGCACATAACAGAACAACCCGGCTAGCAACCTCCGAGATACCGGCGGTAGCGGAGGCGTAGCGCCAGACTGTGTGAAGACCAGCATCGGTCTTAAAGGGGAACAAGCGGCACGCTCAACCTCAATGGCCTCCATGGCCCTCAATAACGTGATGCTACCTCTAGGCAGGGAAGTGTAGGCGTGTGCCAGAGGAAGACAAACTTATGTACGAACGCCGAAAATAAATGCCGATAAATGCCGATAAACGCTGATAAATCATAAAATATAAGAACGGTAAATAATAAAAAACGCTATATCCCGAAAAAGAAACAATAAGCTACGGTGATCCGGCACAGCACAGCAAACGGAGTCCGCGGAGTCCGCAACCCCCCAATACCCCAAAGGATACCGAGCTGGTAGTGAGTCCTGAAGCGTGACGGGTCTCCCCGAAGTGGACGAAGCACCGAAGCGACGAGCAGGCTGGAGAGCCCATCTGCGGCGGGGGCTGTCGGAGAGCAAGACGGCGCCAGAAGTGTGGAGCACTACAGCCAGGTGGTCAAGCCCAGGGTAGGCAGGTCAGCAAGAGAACCGGAGCGGTGCGATGTGGCATCTCGAGGGCCGAAGTCTAGAGAGATCCCAGCCTACGGAGCTGCTCGGGAGGAACTCGGGACGTCCGTCCAGTCGTCCGGCGGGGTGGGTCCGCGGTCCTGGCGACTTCTTTTGCGGCCCGATGTTAAGGGGGGAAGACCCAGAGCATGAATGAACTCCACGGCCTCCGACGGGAACCTAAGGAGAAAGCTGGTACCCTCCTTAAGGACCTGGAGCGCGAAAGGGAATCTCCATCTATATGGCACATCGTGGGAGCGCAGGTGAGCCGTAACAGGCTGGAGAGCCTTGCGCCGTTGGAGTGTCCTGGGCGATAGATCCGCATAAAGTTGGAGAGCAACATTGTTGAGACGCACCTGTGCAGTTCTAGCTGCCTTCATGATGTCCTCCTTGAGTGCGTAGTCGCGTAGTTTAACAATAATGTCCCTGGGATTGTCAGTCGTCTTGGGTTTAGGCCGCAACGCTCTATTGATCCTGTCCACTGCAACTTCTGACGGTGGGACATCAGGTAAGAGCTGTAGGAGAATCCAACGCAGCACCTCATCTGCGTCTTGGTACGTCTCCGGAACGCCCCGTATCCGAAAATTAGCCCTCCGGGACCTATTTTCCAGGTCCTCCTGGGCATCATGAAGCGCATCAATTTCGAGGCGAAGAGCAGCCACCTCCGTCTCCAGCACGTGTTGTCCCCGCCGCAGGTCAGTATGGGTGCGCTCCAGTACATCCGTGCGGGAACCAATTGCTGTGATTTCATGCGTCAGTTGGCGCAATTCGCCATCATGGGAAGCGCGGGAACTGCGGCCTCAGGCGTCTTCTTCTGGAAGATAGCTGGCACTGTCTTCCTCCTCGGCAACTTGCGAGAGCCCCCAGTCATGCCGGGCGTCTCGGCTGTCACGTAGCGAGCAAAAAATCGAGGTAGGTAGCCTTTAGCAGTGCAAATTATAGGGCGTCGTGGAGGAGCAGATTCACTGCACCTCCATCTTGGAGTTCGGCCGGCCACGCCCCCTCAACATTGATATTCTATGTTTTGGTTTGTGGGTTTTTTTCATTTGTCTTAAAAGGAAAATATAGGTTTGGAACATTGTTGCATATGCTGTCATACTGATGTCACAGACTGTTGATACTTCTTTGAACATAATTCGCGTGGCCTCCTATTGTGGGGGACATCTGTTTAACATATTACTGTAATATCTATGTTCTATATGTACTTTGAAAGTCTTGATTTTGGTGACATGCAGCATGTACAATTATTGCTCTTAAAAAAATGTTATACAAAAAAGAACAACCGTGATACAAATTGTAGCAATAAATACAATAACTGTGTCACTGTAACTTTAAGGCAGGTGGAACTGTATCAGGATTCTATGCTTGGGCTTTATGACATCATAGACTGGACACACTTATAGCACGGAACACTGGCTTCCAAGTGACTTTCTGCTATTGATATTCTATGTTTCGGTTTGTGGTTTTTTTTTATTTCTCTTAAAGGAAAAATTAGGTTTGGAACATTGTTGCATATGCTGTCATACTTATGTCGCAGACTGTTGATACTTCTTTGAGCATAATTCGCGTGGCCTCCTATTGTGGGGGACATCTGTTTAACATATTACTGTAATATCTATGTTCTATATTTACTTTGATTGTCTTGATTTTGGTGACATGCAGCATGTACAATTATTGCTCTTAAAAAAATGTTATACAAAAAAGAACAACAGTGATACAAATTGTAGCAATAAATACAATAACTGTGTCACTGTAACTTTAAGGCAGGTGGAACTGTATCAGGATTCTATGCTTGGGCTTTATGACATCATAGACTGGACACACTTATAGCACGAAACACTGGCTTCCAAGTCACTTTCTGCTAGTTTTGCTCGCAGTGTGCATTGTGGATTAGCTGCTGTGTTCTCATTTTCACAGAATGAGTGACCCTGAAGAAAATCCCGTTTATCCATCATCTTCACTTGAAGATGAAGAAATCAGTACACCATCAGAAGAGGAAAAAGATGACAAATCTGAAGTTTCTTCAGTTACTTCTTCTCATTACTCCTCGGCTGAGGAAGATAATGAACTGATAATCCAGGCTTCTTCTTTTGTGCCATCAGCAGAGGAACCTTCTCCGGCTCTTCCTTTTGATTACTCCTCGGACGAGGAAGACAAGGAACTGCCTATCCAGGCTTCTTCTTTTGCACCATCAGAAGAAAATAGTTACGAACCTTCTCCACTTACTCCTTTTGATTACTCCTCGGATGAGGAAGACGAGGAACTGCCTATCCAGGCTTCTTCTTTTGCACCATCAGAAGATAATACTTACGAACCTTCTCCACTTACTCCTTTTGATTACTCCTCGGATGAGGAAGACAAGGAACTGCCTATCCAGGCTTCTTTTGCACCATCAGAAGAAGATAATAGTTATGAACCTTCTCCGGTTACTCCTTTTGATTACTCCTCGGATGAGGAAGACAAGGAACTGCCTATCCCGGATTCTTCTGAACCTTCTCCAGGAACTCATTTTCATTACTCCTCGGATGAGGAAGACAAGGAACTGCCCATTCAGGCTCCGTCCTATTTTGATTCATCAGAAGAAAAGGATATACAGGATTTTATGCCATTTACAAATCTTCATTACTGCTTAGATGACGATGAGGAGGATGAAGAATTAATCGTAGTGGTTGAGTCTAAGTACTTACGAAAGGAAAAGCTGGATGATGAAAGACGTGAGGATGTGACATCCATAGAAAACCACGATGACGATACAAAGCAAACGAATGCGGGATTTTTCAAAAGAGCAAGGAACTTCTTTACCAACTTCAGAAGAAATTCTCAGTCAAAAAAAGATGGCAGAAAGAAAAGCTCACGAGAGGAAAATCTGGAGGATGAAAGATGTGAGGGTGTGTCATCCATAGAAAGTCATGAGGAAGACAGAAAGAAAAAGAAAGCTGGCATCTTCTCAAGGCCAAGGAAGTCTTCTTATAACATCTCTGGAAGAAAATCCTCGACAAAAAAAGATGACAGCAAGAAAAGATGGCTCTTCTGTGGCTGCCTGCACAGCAGACCTGTCTGACTTTCCACCTAGTTCTATCACCTAATATGATCATCTTCAATTCCAGCTTCTTGCTTGTTTCCTGCCCGTGGTATGGATCAGAAAATTTTATAGAAGTGGAGTCACCCAGGGAATGAGATGCAAGGCTTAATGGGACATCAACAACATAAGATCAAAAAGCCACCTCAATAAATTAACCCTTATCCACTCATACTCTATGTTTGTAGTATTATTTGTATAAGTAGTATGTAGGCGACAATTAAGCGTTAAAATAAATAGCTAAAAAAATTAAATAATAACAATTGTGGGCATGCTGTGCGTTAATCCAGATATCAATGATTTTGTAGCAGAATCACTCGTTAAATGCTATGGAAGTCTATATTATTCCTTTCATAGACACTGATGTAGATATTGTCACTGATTCCATCTAGCATGAGGATCAATTAATCATTTTTGACATTACTAGCTTTGCTCCGCAACGTAAATGCAACTCTTCTGGCTGTTTCTCTAGTTAAGTGTGTAGTTGACAATGACACACAAGACACACCACACTTTTACATCCTTCAGCGGGACAGTAAGGATCCATTAAGGTGATGACATGTCACTGCGTTTAAACTAGACACATTACGTCACTAATAAACTCATTTCAGTCATACAAAACTATAATTTAATCTATGCTCCGTAAACAGTTGCTTGGGTTTATTTTTCTAAATAGGTTTCTTGGGAGGAAGCAGCCTAAGACCGGGAAGCAGAAGGCAGAGTTAAGGTTGTAGATCCCTTGAAGCCTGAACCAGCTTTCAAATTGTTCTTAAAAGAACTGAAGAACCTTTCACACTTCCATGCAACCACCATAGTGGTCCTGTAAGGTCTGAGAAGTAATTGAAGCTTATGGTACACAAATAGTTCTGGCACATTCTACTCTTTTGAAAGAAAATTCGTAGTAAAACAACTTTGAAGACAATCAAAAGACAGATGATGACGCAATCAAACCAGCTATTTATTATTAAATACATCACCATTTCAACCTCTTACGTTAAGTTTATTTATAAAGTGCCGGCAGATTCAGCAGAGCTTACAAAATAATAATGAAAAGTATGAGTAAAAAGATATCTGAGCAACTTTGCTTGACCAGATAATTTTTCTCTTTCAGAACAGCAGCCACACATCCATTCAGAAATACATTTATAGTATGGAATGATGATGACAGTAGACTTCGGATAGATAACATTGATATTCTATGTTTTGGTTTGTGGGTTTTTTCCATTTCTCTTAAAAGGAAAATATAGGTTTGGAACATTGTTGCATATGCTGTCATACTGATGTCACAGACGGTTGATACTTCTTTGAACATAATTCACGTGGCCTCCTATTGTGGGGGACATCTGTTTAACATATTACTGTAATATCTATGTTCTATATGTACTTTGAGTGTCTTGATTTTGGTGACATGCAGCATGTACAATTATTGCTCTTAAAAAAATGTTATACAAAAAAGAACAACAGTGATACAAATTGTAGCAATAAATACAATAACTGTGTCACTGTAACTTTAAGGCAGGTGGAACTGTATCAGGATTCTATGCTTGGGCTTTATGACATCATAGACTGGACACACTTATAGCACGGAACACTGGCTTCCAAGTGACTTTCTGCTATTGATATTCTATGTTTCGGTTTGTGGGTTTTTTTAATTTCTCTTAAAGGAAAAATTAGGTTTGGAACATTGTTGCATATGCTGTCATACTTATGTTGCAGACTGTTGATACTTCTTTGAGCATAATTTGCGTGGCCTCCTATTGTGGGGGACATCTGTTTAACATATTACTGTAATATCTATGTTCTATATGTACTTTGATTGTCTTGATTTTGGTGACATGCAGCATGTACAATTATTGCTCTTAAAAAATGTTATACATAAACAAAGAACAACCGTGTTACAAATTGTAGCAATAAATACAATAACTGTGTCACTGTAACTTTAAGGCAGGTGGAACTGTATCAGGATTCTATGCTTGGGCTTTATGACATCATAGACTGGACACACTTATAGCACGGAACACTGGCTTCCAAGTCACTTTCTGCTAGTTTTGCTCGCAGTGTGCATTGTGGATTAGCTGCTGTGTTCTCATTTTCACAGAATGAGTGACCCTGAAGAAAATCCCGTTTATCCATCATCTTCACTTGAAGATGAAGAAATCAGTACACCATCAGAAGAGGAAAAAGATGACAAATCTGAAGTTTCTTCAGTTACTTCTTCTCATTACTCCTCGGCTGAGGAAGATAATGAACTGATAATCCAGGCTTCTTATTTTGTGCCATCAGCAGAGGAACCTTCTCCGGCTCTTCCTTTTGATTACTCCTCGGACGAGGAAGACAAGGAACTGCCTATCCAGGCTTCTTCTTTTGCACCATCAGAAGAAAATAGTTACGAACCTTCTCCACTTACTCCTTTTGATTACTCCTCGGATGAGGAAGACAAGGAACTGCCTATCCAGGCTTCTTCTTTTGCACCATCAGAAGATAATACTTACGAACCTTCTCCACTTACTCCTTTTGATTACTCCTCGGATGAGGAAGACAAGGAACTGCCTATCCCGGATTCTTCTGAACCTTCTCCAGGAACTCATTTTCATTACTCCTCGGATGAGGAAGACAAGGAACTGCCCATTCAGGCTCCGTCCTATTTTGATTCATCAGAAGAAAAGGATATTCAGGATTTTATGCCATTTACAAATCTTCATTACTGCTTAGATGACGATGAGGAGGATGAAGAATTAATCGTAGTGGTTGAGTCTAAGTACTTACGAAAGGAAAAGCTGGATGATGAAAGACGTGAGGATGTGACATCCATAGAAAACCACGATGACGATACAAAGCAAACGAATGCGGGATTTTTCAAAAGAGCAAGGAACTTCTTTACCAACTTCAGAAGAAATTCTCAGTCAAAAAAAGATGGCAGAAAGAAAAGCTCACGAGAGGAAAATCTGGAGGATGAAAGATGTGAGGGTGTGTCATCCATAGAAAGTCATGAGGAAGACAGAAAGAAAAAGAAAGCTGCCATCTTCTCAAGGCCAAGGAAGTCTTCTTATAACATCTCTGGAAGAAAATCCTCGACAAAAAAAGATGACAGCAAGAAAAGATGGCTCTTCTGTGGCTGCCTGCACAGCAGACCTGTCTGACTTTCCACCTAGTTCTATCACCTAATATGATCATCTTCAATTCCAGCTTCTTGCTTGTTTCCTGCCCGTGGTATGGATCAGAACATTTTATACAAGTGGAGTCACCCAGGGAATGAGATGCAAGGCTTAATGGGACATCAACAACATAAGATCAAAAAGCCACCTCAATAAATTAACCCTTATCCACTCATACTCTATGTTTGTAGTATTATTTGTATAAGTAGTATGTAGGCAACAATTAAGCGTTAAAATATTTTAACATCACCATTTCAACCTCTTACGTTAAGTTTATTTATAAAGAGCCGGCAGATTCAGCAGAGCTTACAAAATAATAATGAAAAGTATGAGTAAAGAGATATCTGAGCAACTTTGCTTGACCAGATAATTTTTCTCTTTCAGAACAGCAGCCACACATCCATTCAGAAATACATTTATAGTATGGACTGATGATGACAGTAGACTTCGGATAGATAACATTGATATTCTATGTTTCGGTTTGTGGGTTTTTTTTATTTCTCTTAAAGGAAAAATTAGGTTTGGAACATTGTTGCATATGCTGTCATACTTATGTCGCATACTGTTGATACTTCTTTGAGCATAATTTGCGTGGCCTCCTATTGTGGGGGACATCTGTTTAACATATTACTGTAATATCTATGTTCTATATGTACTTTGATTGTCTTGATTTTGGTGACATGCAGCATGTTCAATTATTGCTCTTAAAAAATGTTATAGATAAAAAAAGAACAACCGTGACACAAATTGTAGCAATAAATACAATAACTGTGTCACTGTAACTTTAAGGCAGGTGGAACTGTATCAGGATTCTATGCTTGGGCTTTATGACATCATAGACTGGACACACTTATAGCACGGAACACTGGCTTCCAAGTCACTTTCTGCTAGTTTTGCTCGCAGTGTGCATTGTGGATTAGCTGCTGTGTTCTCATTTTCACAGAATGAGTGACCCTGAAGAAAATCCCGTTTATCCATCATCTTCACTTGAAGATGAAGAAATCAGTACACCATCAGAAGAGGAAAAAGATGACAAATCTGAAGTTTCTTCAGTTACTTCTTCTCATTACTCCTCGGCTGAGGAAGATAATGAACTGATAATCCAGGCTTCTTCTTTTGTGCCATCAGCAGAGGAACCTTCTCCGGCTCTTCCTTTTGATTACTCCTCGGACGAGGAAGACAAGGAACTGCCTATCCAGGCTTCTTCTTTTGCACCATCAGAAGAAAATAGTTACGAACCTTCTCCACTTACTCCTTTTGATTACTCCTCAGATGAGGAAGACAAGGAACTGCCTATCCAGGCTTCTTTTGCACCATCAGAAGAAGATAATAGTTACGAACCTTCTCCGGTTACTCCTTTTGATTACTCCTCGGATGAGGAAGACAAGGAACCGCCTATCCCGGATTCTTCTGAACCTTCTCCAGGAGCTCATTTTCATTACTCCTCGGATGAGGAAGACAAGGAACTGCCTATTCAGGCTCCGTCCTATTTTGATTCATCAGAAGAAGAAAAGGATATTCAGGATTTTATGCCATTTACAAATCTTCATTACTGCTTAGATGACGATGAGGAGGATGAAGAATTAATCGTAGTGGTTGAGTCTAAGTACTTACGAAAGGAAAAGCTGGATGATGAAAGACGTGAGGATGTGACATCCATAGAAAACCACGATGACGATACAAAGCAAACGAATGCGGGATTTTTCAAAAGAGCAAGGAACTTCTTTACCAACTTCAGAAGAAATTCTCAGTCAAAAAAAGATGGCAGAAAGAAAAGCTCACGAGAGGAAAATCTGGAGGATGAAAGATGTGAGGGTGTGTCATCCATAGAAAGTCATGAGGAAGACAGAAAGAAAAAGAAAGCTGCCATCTTCTCAAGGCCAAGGAAGTCTTCTTATAACATCTCTGGAAGAAAATCCTCGACAAAAAAAGATGACAGCAAGAAAAGATGGCTCTTCTGTGGCTGCCTGCACAGCAGACCTGTCTGACTTTCCACCCAGTTCTATCACCTAATATGATCATCTTCAATTCCAGCTTCTTGCTTGTTTCCTGCCCGTGGTATGGATCAGAACATTTTATAGAAGTGGAGTCACCCAGGGAATGAGATGCAAGGCTTAATGGGACATCAACAACATAAGATCAAAAAGCCACCTCAATAAATTAACCCTTATCCACTCATACTCTATGTTTGTAGTATTATTTGTATAAGTAGTATGTAGGCAACAATTAAGCGTTAAAATAAATAGCTAAAAAAATTAAATAATAACAATTGTGGGCATGCTGTGCGTTAATCCAGATATCAATTATTTTGTAGCAGCATCGCTCGTTAAATGCTATGGAAGTCTACATTATTCCTTTCATAGACACTGATGTAGATATTGTCACTGATTCCATCTAGCATGAGGATCAATTAATCATTTTTGACATTACTAGCTTTGCTCCGCAACGTAAATGCAACTCTTCTGGCTGTTTTTCTAGTTAAGTGTGTAGTTGACAATGACACACCAGACACACCACACTTTTACATCCTTCAGCGGGACAGTAAGGATCCATTATGGTGATGACATGTCACTGTGTTTAAACTAGACACATTATGTCACTAATACACTCATTTCAGTCATACAAAACTATAATTTAATCTATGCTCCGTAAACAGTTGCTTGGGTTTATTTTTCTAAATAGGTTTCTTGGGAGGAAGCAGCCTAAGACCGGGAAGCAGAAGGCAGAGTTAAGGTTGTAGATCCCTTGAAGCCTGAACCAGCTTTCAAATTGTTCTTAAAAGAACTGAAGAACCTTTCACACTTCCATGCAACCACCATAGTGGTCCTGTAAGGTCCGAGAAGTCATTGAAGCTTATGGTACACAAATAGTTCTGGCACATTCTACTCTTTTGAAAGCAAATTCGTAGTAAAACAACTTTGAAGACAATCAAAAGACAGATGATAACGCAATCAAACCAGCTATTTATTATTACATACATCACCATTTCAACCTCTTACGTTAAGTTTATTTATAAAGTGCCGGCAGATTCAGCAGAGCTTAAAGAGCAGAGAGTAAAAAGATATCTGAGCAACTTTGCTTGACCAGATAATTTTTCTCTTTCAGAACAGCAGCCACACATCCATTCAGAAATACATTTATAGTATGGACTGATGATGACAGTAGACTTCGGATAGATAACATTGATATTCTATGTTTTGGTTTGTGGGTTTTTTTCATTTCTCTTAAAAGGAAAATATAGGTTTGGAACATTGTTGCATATGCTGTCATACTGATGTCACAGACGGTTGATACTTCTTTGAACATAATTCACGTGGCCTCCTATTGTGGGGGACATCTGTTTAACATATTACTGTAATATCTATGTTCTATATGTACTTTGAGTGTCTTGATTTTGGTGACATGCAGCATGTACAATTATTGCTCTTAAAAAAATGTTATACAAAAAAGAACAACAGTGATACAAATTGTAGCAATAAATACAATAACTGTGTCACTGTAACTTTAAGGCAGGTGGAACTGTATCAGGATTCTATGCTTGGGCTTTATGACATCATAGACTGGACACACTTATAGCACGGAACACTGGCTTCCAAGTGACTTTCTGCTATTGATATTCTATGTTTCGGTTTGTGGGTTTTTTTAATTTCTCTTAAAGGAAAAATTAGGTTTGGAACATTGTTGCATATGCTGTCATACTTATGTCGCAGACTGTTGATACTTCTTTGAGCATAATTTGCGTGGCCTCCTATTGTGGGGGACATCTGTTTAACATATTACTGTAATATCTATGTTCTATATGTACTTTGATTGTCTTGATTTTGGTGACATGCAGCATGTACAATTATTGCTCTTAAAAAATGTTATACATAAACAAAGAACAACCGTGTTACAAATTGTAGCAATAAATACAATAACTGTGTCACTGTAACTTTAAGGCAGGTGGAACTGTATCAGGATTCTATGCTTGGGCTTTATGACATCATAGACTGGACACACTTATGGCACGGAACACTGGCTTCCAAGTCACTTTCTGCTAGTTTTGCTCGCAGTGTGCATTGTGGATTAGCTGCTGTGTTCTCATTTTCACAGAATGAGTGACCCTGAAGAAAATCCCGTTTATCCATCATCTTCACTTGAAGATGAAGAAATCAGTACACCATCAGAAGAGGAAAAAGATGACAAATCTGAAGTTTCTTCAGTTACTTCTTCTCATTACTCCTCGGCTGAGGAAGATAATGAACTGATAATGCAGGCTTCTTCTTTTGTGCCATCAGCAGAGGAACCTTCTCCGGCTCTTCCTTTTGATTACTCCTCGGACGAGGAAGACAAGGAACTGCCTATCCAGGCTTCTTCTTTTGCACCATCAGAAGAAAATAGTTACGAACCTTCTCCACTTACTCCTTTTGATTACTCCTCGGATGAGGAAGACAAGGAACTGCCTATCCAGGCTTCTTCTTTTGCACCATCAGAAGATAATACTTACGAACCTTCTCCACTTACTCCTTTTGATTACTCCTCGGATGAGGAAGACAAGGAACTGCCTATCCCGGATTCTTCTGAACCTTCTCCAGGAACTCATTTTCATTACTCCTCGGATGAGGAAGACAAGGAACTGCCCATTCAGGCTCCGTCCTATTTTGATTCATCAGAAGAAAAGGATATACAGGATTTTATGCCATTTACAAATCTTCATTACTGCTTAGATGACGATGAGGAGGATGAAGAATTAATCGTAGTAGTTGAGTCTAAGTACTTACGAAAGGAAAAGCTGGATGATGAAAGACGTGAGGACGTGACATCCATAGAAAACCACGATGACGATACAAAGCAAACGAATGCGGGATTTTTCAAAAGAGCAAGGAACTTCTTTACCAACTTCAGAAGAAATTCTCAGTCAAAAAAAGATGGCAGAAAGAAAAGCTCACAAGAGGAAAATCTGGAGGATGAAAGATGTGAGGGTGTGTCATCCATAGAAAGTCATGAGGAAGACAGAAAGAAAAAGAAAGCTGGCATCTTCTCAAGGCCAAGGAAGTCTTCTTATAACATCTCTGGAAGAAAATCCTCGACAAAAAAAGATGACAGCAAGAAAAGATGGCTCTTCTGTGGCTGCCTGCACAGCAGACCTGTCTGACTTTCCACCTAGTTCTATCACCTAATATGATCATCTTCAATTCCAGCTTCTTGCTTATTTCCTGCCCGTGGTATGGATCAGAACATTTTATGGAAGTGGAGTCACCCAGGGAATGAGATGCAAGGCTTAATGGGACATCAACAACATAAGATCAAAAAGCCACCTCAATAAATTAACCCTTATCCACTCATACTCTATGTTTGTAGTATTATTTGTATAAGTAGTATGTAGGCAACAATTAAGCGTTAAAATAAATAGCTAAAAAAATTAAATAATAACAATTGTGGGCATGCTGTGCGTTAATCCAGATATCAATGATTTTGTAGCAGCATCGCTCGTTAAATGCTATGGAAGTCTATATTATTCCTTTCATAGACACTGATGTAGATATTGTCACTGATTCCATCTAGCATGAGGATCAATTAATCGTTTTTGACATTACTAGCTTTGCTCCGCAACGTAAATGCAACTCTTCTGGCTGTTTTTCTAGTTAAGTGTCTAGTTCACAATGACACACCAGACACACCACACTTTTACATCCTTCAGCGGGACAGTAAGGATCCATTATGGTGATGACATGTCACTGTGTTTAAACTAGACACATTACGTCACTAATAAACTCATTTCAGTCATACAAAACTATAATTTAATCTGTGCTCCGTAAACAGTTTCTTGGGTTTATTTTTCTAAATAGGTTTCTTGGGAGGAAGCAGCCTAAGACCGGGAAGCAGAAGGCAGAGTTAAGGTTGTAGATCCCTTGAAGCCTGAACCAGCTTTAAAATTGTTCTTAAAAGAACTGAAGAACCTTTCACACTTCCATGCAACCACCATAGTGGTCCTGTAAGGTCTGAGAAGTCATTGAAGCTTATGGTACACAAATAGTTCTGGCACATTCTACTCTTTTGAAAGAAAATTCGTAGTAAAACAACTTTGAAGACAATCAAAAGACAGATGATGACGCAATCAAACCAGCTATTTATTATTAAATACATCACCATTTCAACCTCTTACGTTAAGTTTATTTATAAAGTGCCGGCAGATTCAGCAGAGCTTACAAAATAATAATGAAAAGTATGAGTAAAAAGATATCTGAGCAACTTTGCTTGACCAGATCATTTTTCTCTTTCAGAACAGCAGCCACACATCCATTCAGAAATACATTTATAGTATGGACTGATGATGACAGTAGACTTCGGATAGATATCATTGATATTCTATGTTTTGGTTTGTGGGTTTTTTTCATTTCTCTTAAAAGGAAAATATAGGTTTGGAACATTGTTGCATATGCTGTCATACTGATGTCACAGACGGTTGATACTTCTTTGAACATAATTCGCGTGGCCTCCTATTGTGGGGGACATCTGTTTAACATATTACTGTAATATCTATGTTCTATATGTACTTTGATTGTCTTGATTTTGGTGACATGCAGCATGTACAATTATTGCTCTTAAAAAAATGTTATACAAAAAAGAACAACAGTGATACAAATTGTAGCAATAAATACAATAACTGTGTCACTGTAACTTTAAGGCAGCTGGAACTGTATCAGGATTCTATGCTTGGGCTTTATGACATCATAGACTGGACACACTTATAGCACGGAACACTGGCTTCCAAGTGACTTTCTGCTATTGATATTCTATGTTTCGGTTTGTGGGTTTTTTTTATTTCTCTTAAAGGAAAAATTAGGTTTGGAACATTGTTGCATATGCTGTCATACTTATGTCGCAGACTGTTGATACTTCTTTGAGCATAATTTGCGTGGCCTCCTATTGTGGGGGACATCTGTTTAACATATTACTGTAATATCTATGTTCTATATGTACTTTGATTGTCTTGATTTTGGTGACATGCAGCATGTACAATTATTGCTCTTAAAAAATGTTATACATAAAAAAAGAGCAACCGTGATACAAATTGTAGCAATAAATACAATAACTGTGTCACTGTAACTTTAAGGCAGGTGGAACTGTATCAGGATTCTATACTTGGGCTTTATGACATCATAGACTGGTCACACTTATAGCACGGAACACTGGCTTCCAAGTCACTTTCTGCTAGTTTTGCTCGCAGTGTGCATTGTGGATTAGCTGCTGTGTTCTCATTTTCACAGAATGAGTGACCCTGAAGAAAATCCCGTTTATCCATCATCTTCACTTGAAGATGAAGAAATCAGTACACCATCAGAAGAGGAAAAAGATGACAAATCTGAAGTTTCTTCAGTTACTTCTTCTCATTACTCCTCGGCTGAGGAAGATAATGAACTGATAATCCAGGCTTCTTCTTTTGTGCCATCAGCAGAGGAACCTTCTCCGGCTCTTCCTTTTGATTACTCCTCGGACGAGGAAGACAAGGAACTGCCTATCCAGGCTTCTTCTTTTGCACCATCAGAAGAAAATAGTTACGAACCTTCTCCACTTACTCCTTTTGATTACTCCTCGGATGAGGAAGACGAGGAACTGCCTATCCAGGCTTCTTCTTTTGCACCATCAGAAGATAATACTTACGAACCTTCTCCACTTACTCCTTTTGATTACTCCTCGGATGAGGAAGACAAGGAACTGCCTATCCAGGCTTCTTTTGCACCATCAGAAGAAGATAATAGTTATGAACCTTCTCCGGTTACTCCTTTTGATTACTCCTCGGATGAGGAAGACAAGGAACCGCCTATCCCGGATTCTTCTGAACCTTCTCCAGGAGCTCATTTTCATTACTCCTCGGATGAGGAAGACAAGGAACTGCCCATTCAGGCTCCGTCCTATTTTGATTCATCAGAAGAAGAAAAGGATATTCAGGATTTTATGCCATTTACAAATCTTCATTACTGCTTAGATGACGATGAGGAGGATGAAGAATTAATCGTAGTGGTTGAGTCTAAGTACTTACGAAAGGAAAAGCTGGATGATGAAAGACGTGAGGATGTGACATCCATAGAAAACCACGATGACGATACAAAGCAAATGAATGCGGGATTTTTCAAAAGAGCAAGGAACTTCTTTACCAACTTCAGAAGAAATTCTCAGTCAAAAAAAGATGGCAGAAAGAAAAGCTCACGAGAGGAAAATCTGGAGGATGAAAGATGTGAGGGTGTGTCATCCATAGAAAGTCATGAGGAAGACAGAAAGAAAAAGAAAGCTGGCATCTTCTCAAGGCCAAGGAAGTCTTCTTATAACATCTCTGGAAGAAAATCCTCGACAAAAAAAGATGACAGCAAGAAAAGATGGCTCTTCTGCGGCTGCCTGCACAGCAGACCTGTCTGACTTTCCACCTAGTTCTATCACCTAATATGATCATCTTCAATTCCAGCTTCTTGCTTGTTTCCTGCCCGTGGTATGGATCAGAACATTTTATAGAAGTGGAGTCACCCAGGGAATGAGATGCAAGGCTTAATGGGACATCAACCACATAAGATCAAAAAGCCACCTCAATAAATTAACCCTTATCCACTCATACTCTATGTTTGTAGTATTATTTGTATAAGTAGTATGTAGGCGACAATTAAGCGTTAAAATAAATAGCTAAAAAAATTAAATAATAACAATTGTGGGCATGCTGTGCGTTAATCCAGATATCAATGATTTTGTAGCAGCATCACTCGTTAAATGCTATGGAAGTCTATATTATTCCTTTCATAGACACTGATGTAGATATTGTCACTGATTCCATCTAGCATGAGGATCAATTAATCATTTTTGACATTACTAGCTTTGCTCCACAACGTAAATGCAACTCTTCTGGCTGTTTTTCTAGTTAAGTGTGTAGTTGACAATGACACACCAGACACACCACACTTTTACATCCTTCAGCGGGACAGTAAGGATCCATTATGGTGATGACATGTCATTGTGTTTAAACTAGACACATTACGTCACTAATAAACTCATTTCAGTCATACAAAACTATAATTTAATCTATGCTCCGTAAACAGTTGCTTGGGTTTATTTTTCTAAATAGGTTTCTTGGGAGGAAGCAGCCTAAGACCGGGAAGCAGAAGGCAGAGTTAAGGTTGTAGATCCCTTGAAGCCTGAACCAGCTTTCAAATTGTTCTTAAAAGAACTGAAGAACCTTTCACACTTCCATGCAACCACCATAGTGGTCCTGTAAGGTCCGAGAAGTCATTGAAGCTTATGGTACACAAATAGTTCTGTCACATTCTACTCTTTTGAAAGCAAATTCGTAGTAAAACAACTTTGAAGACAATCAAAAGACAGATGATAACGCAATCAAACCAGCTATTTATTATTAAATACATCACCATTTCAACCTCTTACGTTAAGTTTATTTATTAAGTTCCGGCAGATTCAGCAGAGCTTACAAAATAATAATGAAAAGTATGAGTAAAAAGATATCTGAGCAACTTTGCTTGACCAGATAATTTTTCTCTTTCAGAACAGCAGCCACACATCCATTCAGAAATACATTTATAGTATGGACTGATGATGACAGTAGACTTCGGATAGATAACATTGATATTCTATGTTTTGGTTTGTGGGTTTTTTTCATTTCTCTTAAAAGGAAAATATAGGTTTGGAACATTGTTGCATATGCTGTCATACTGATGTCACAGACGGTTGATACTTCTTTGAACATAATTCGCATGGCCTCCTATTGTGGGGGACATCTGTTTAACATATTACTGTAATATCTATGTTCTATATGTACTTTGACTGTCTTGATTTTGGTGACATGCAGCATGTACAATTATTGCTCTTAAAAAAATGTTATACAAAAAAGAACAACAGTGATACAAATTGTAGCAATAAATACAATAACTGTGTCACTGTAACTTTAAGGCAGGTGGCACTGTATCAGGATTCTATGCTTGGGCTTTATGACATCATAGACTGGACACACTGATAGCACGGAACACTGGCTTCCAAGTGACTTTCTGCTATTGATATTCTATGTTTCGGTTTGTGGGTTTTTTTTATTTCTCTTAAAGGAAAAATTAGGTTTGGAACATTGTTGCATATGCTGTCATACTTATGTCGCAGACTGTTGATACTTCTTTGAGCATAATTTGCGTGGCCTCCTATTGTGGGGGACATCTGTTTAACATATTACTGTAATATCTATGTTCTATATGTACTTTGATTGTCCTGATTTTGGTGACATGCAGCATGTACAATTATTGCTCTTAAAAAATGTTATACATAAAAAAAGAGCAACCGTGATACAAATTGTAGCAATAAATACAATAACTGTGTCACTGTAACTTTAAGGCAGGTGAAACTGTATCAGGATTCTATGCTTGGGCTTTATGACATCATAGAGTGGACACACTTATAGCACGGAACACTGGCTTCCAAGTCACTTTCTGCTAGTTTTGCTCGCAGTGTGCATTGTGGATTAGCTGCTGTGTTCTCATTTTCACAGAATGAGTGACCCTGAAGAAAATCCCGTTTATCCATCATCTTCACTTGAAGATGAAGAAATCAGTACACCATCAGAAGAGGAAAAAGATGACAAATCTGAAGTTTCTTCAGTTACTTCTTCTCATTACTCCTCGGCTGAGGAAGATAATGAACTGATAATCCAGGCTTCTTCTTTTGTGCCATCAGCAGAGGAACCTTCTCCGGCTCTTCCTTTTGATTACTCCTCGGACGAGGAAGACAAGGAACTGCCTATCCAGGCTTCTTCTTTTGCACCATCAGAAGAAAATAGTTACGAACCTTCTCCACTTACTCCTTTTGATTACTCCTCGGATGAGGAAGACAAGGAACTGCCTATCCAGGCTTCTTCTTTTGCACCATCAGAAGATAATAGTTACGAACCTTCTCCACTTACTCCTTTTGATTACTCCTCGGATGAGGAAGACAAGGAACTGCCTATCCAGGCTTCTTTTGCACCATCAGAAGAAGATAATAGTTATGAACCTTCTCCGGTTACTCCTTTTGATTACTCCTCGGATGAGGAAGACAAGGAACTGCCTATCCCGGATTCTTCTGAACCTTCTCCAGGAACTCATTTTCATTACTCCTCGGATGAGGAAGACAAGGAACTGCCCATTCAGGCTCCGTCCTATTTTGATTCATCAGAAGAAAAGGATATACAGGATTTTATGCCATTTACAAATCTTCATTACTGCTTAGATGACGATGAGGAGGATGAAGAATTAATCGTAGTGGTTGAGTCTAAGTACTTACGAAAGGAAAAGCTGGATGATGAAAGACGTGAGGATGTGACATCCATAGAAAACCACG
This sequence comes from Spea hammondii, assembly GCA_029215755.1. NCBI lineage: Eukaryota > Metazoa > Chordata > Amphibia > Anura > Pelobatidae > Spea > Spea hammondii. Next base: position 176,173,805 of record JARDYJ010000001.1, on the reverse strand, counting down.
ATGACGATACAAAGCAAACGAATGCGGGATTTTTCAAAAGAGCAAGGAACTTCTTTACTAGACTTGCGCATTCGTCTTCGGGCGAACATGAAAACGAGCACGAAGAGGCCGTTTTTTTGTTCGTTCCGAAGACACGCCGAAGAGAATACAGTGCCGGCAAAACGTAGGAGAAGACGAAGACTCACAATCACGAAGAATCGAAGATTCTTCGTGATCGTCTTCGTTTTTGCCGCGCAGCCGCCAAAATTTCAAACAGGAGTGAGCTGATCTCGTCTGTCCAATCAGCTCACTCTTGTGACGTCACGCTAAGGGTCTCGTCCAATGCCTGTGCTGCTGTTTTTTGAATTCTGAAGGCGCCTTTATAAGACCAGAGCTTGCCTGAGAGATCCATTCATTTTTCGCTGTGACTGCTTTGGCAACACTGCTGTGCTGCATCCGAGCGTTACAGAGAGATTGTTCTGTTCTGTGTGAGACTGGTAAGCCTTAGCCTGCCATTTCTCACAGTGTACTTCATCCTCACTTCAGTGCTACTTAATATAATTAATAATAATAATAATTTGATTAATTTTATTTTTTTTATTTAATTTGTCATCAACTGTAGTTTAAGTGCTGTTGAGTTGACAGTGCACCCAGTGCCTCAGTGGCACTGGGGTGCCCTTGCCCTGGGCTGGCAGTAGTGCCTATTGCCTGTCCTGCTTAAATAAATTAAATAGAATTTATAAATAATAATTTAATAGAATCTATAATTTAATAGTTCATTTATTATATATATATATATTTGTCAGTCATATATATATATATTCTATAGTATACTAGTGTAGCGTGTACTGTAGACATTCATCTACTAGTGTCTAATTTAAAATCAGTAATATTAATTAATATAATTAATAATTGAATTCATTATAAACTTATATATATATTTGTCAGTTATAGTTAGTAATAGTATACTAGTGTAGAGTGTACTGTAGACATTCAAGACATCTACTAGTGTCTAATCTAAAATCAGTAATATCAATAATTCTATAATTCTTTCTTGTCTTAATAGTTAATTAAATTAGCTATAAATAAAAGTAATAATATTAATTAATTACTACTAGCGTATAGTTCAGCTAATCTTATTAGTACTGGTGCTGCAGCTCTATAGTTTGTGCTTTGTTTTAGCAACAGTAAGAGACCAAGTCAATTTTTCTTAATTAATCTTTCATTTTATTTCATTTGTTTTGCTCACCTCAGTCCATCAGTGAAGTGAACTTGTTGGGCTAGTGAGTGCAGCCGCATAAGTGCTGTGTTTTTTTTTGATCAGCAAGCAGTGACGTTAACTGTTTTGCAAAGATTTTCTCATTTATTTTACATTTTATTTCAATTTTATTAAAAGTACCCTTAGTGTTTTGCTCACCTCAGTCCATCAGTGAAGTGAACTTGTTGGGCTAGTGAGTGCAGCAAGCAGTGAAGCTAACTGTTTTGCTGTGACATTTTATTTTATTTCTAATTCTTTTCAAGAAAAATTGACTGTGACGAGCTGTACTAAGCAAAGCTTCAAGCTACTAGCTGTAGTACTAAAATAATTCTAATCTTCTTTAATCTTAATCTATAATATATTATAAATAATAATATTCTAATTCATAATCTATAATATAAGTAATTCTAATTCTAAATTCTAATTCATAATCTATATTCTTCTATCTATAATACATAATATATAAGTAAATTAGTTCTAATCTATTAATATTATATAACTTAATATTAATTAATAAATCATATACTGAATCTGATTTAACCTCACTTTAGCTTAGTGGGTTTGAGAGCGTCTGCCTAGAGGTAGACTTATAGTAAGGAAATATAGCTTTAGGCTAGCATAGTAGTAGGCTAAGCTCTTAGGCCCGTGTAAATTCAAATTAAAAATAAAATACTGCTAGTTATTAAATAGTTAATCTTGAGTTAATAATTTAAATAACTTTAGGATTTTGGCAGATTGCACACAGCACAGTGCAGTAGTGCATAGTTTTACTTTTTAAGCAGTAGCACTGAAGAGAACTTCCTCTAATTTTTTTGTCTTTAATTCGTTTTTCCTTTTTTTTATTTTTATTTTTTTATTTTTTTTTTTATAGTTTTTTAAACACTACACTACACTACACTACACTACACTACACACACAACACAAAATTTGAAATGGATCCTCCTTTTGGGACTAAGGAGGGACAAGCTCCATCTACCACCACCACCACCAGCACCACCACCAGCACCACCACCAGTTCTAAGATGCAGCCTTTGCGTCAGTCTAGTCGGCCAAGTAGGCCAAGCTCTCGCTTATCATTTGGGGAAGCATTGCTTGAAGGATCATCAAGTAAAGGAAAGGCACCAAAAGCAGGCAGTAGTAGTGCGGCTAGGCCCACAAGCTCTATGGTTTTTTACGGAAAGCCTAAAGCACCAGAAGCACGTTCAAAGTTAAAGGGTAGCACAAGTAGTACCAGCCCAGTGACTAAAAAGAAGTGCCTTTTGCCCCAAGCAGCATCTTCCCCATCCACCAGCAGCATGCAAGGTACCAAGCAGAGCCAAATTAGCAGCAAGACTCAGAGGGGTCCCAAACCAAAGCGATCTCATTCCTTTGTAGGGAAAACCACCACCACCACCCCCACCTCTACCACCACTAGTGCTGCGCCTACTGTTCCCACTGGTACCGCCACGCCATGTCCTCCTAGTACCTCTAGCAAGCCACCAAGTCCTTACAAAATTTTTGTAAAGACAGTTAGAGAGAGGGCTACACATAGTGGAACTCCACCTAGCGAGGTAGCAGAGGAGCCTGAGACTGAGAGGCCAAGTGCAGAGTCTATTCTTCCTGCTCGCACTACTACTAGTCACGAGTCTCACGACGATATCAGTCTTAGCTCCAGCCTAGCAGGAATTCCATTCGATCTGGCTAATGAAGAGCTAGACTATGAGCCAGAGGAAGTAGAGGAGATGAGTGGTCAGGAATCAGATTCCTCAGGGAGCAGTGTCCAAATGACTAGTGCACAATTTTCCCCTGAGCCTCCACCTTCTCCGCTACGATCATCACCATCACCACCACCATCAGCAGCAGCAAAACCTAGCAAATCTAAAGCAATTAGCAGTCCCACTATGGCCAGTACTGTTACCACCAGTCCCACCACCACTAGTTCTGCCTCTGTTCATCCACCCCGAGCAGTAAGAGCAGCACCCAAGGCACACTCCAAGGCTATGCACGCCCCAATTTGGGAGCACTTTGAAAATGTTGAAGAAGGGCGCTATGGAAAGTGCAAACATTGTGGGAAGCTAATAAGCAGAGGGAAAGTGTCTGGCCATTTTACCAGTGCTAGCATGAAGCATCACCTCAGCACTCAACACAACGCTGTGCTATTGGGGAAAGATGCAGAGGTAAAACTTAGTGCAGGCAGCATAGCTGGTGGCCGTGGAAAAACCCCAACAGCTTCTTCTTCTGAGCCAACAGCAGCAGCAGCAGCAGCAGCAACTAGTGCTGGCAGCCAGAGACCAAGGCAGGTTGGAGCACTGCATGTCCAGCCCACCCTGGAACAATTTGTGGCATTCCAATCCAAAAGGTCAATGCCCAAACAGCAGGCCAATAAAGTAACGCGACTGATTGGTCAGTTCATTGCTGTTGGAGGGGCATCCTTCTCTATGTTCGAAGGGGAGCCTTTCAAACAATTGATGGCGGCTGTGGCTCCACAATATACAGTTCCGTCACGTTCCACTTTCAGCAGGAACATTGTCCCCTCATTGTATCGGTCCTGTGTTGCAGCAGTGAAAGAGGAGCTTTCCAAGGCTGCTGGTCAGTGTGTTCATTTCACTACAGATTTGTGGAGTGCACCTAGCGGCCAGCATGCCTTTCTTTCTTTGACAGCACACTGGTGGCAGCCCGGTGTGTCTAAGGAAGCTGCTGCAGCAGGCTACCGATCTTTCCTTCTCCATGCAGAAGTGATGGATGAAAAGCACACTTCCCAAAACATTCTGCATGCGATGAGGAAAATGTTTAGCCTTTGGGTGGGAGCAGAGGCGGGCACCAATGTTGAAGTTGGTTTTGTGGTAACTGACGGAGGTGCCAATATGGTGAAAGCGCTGCGAGATGGTCATATTGTTGGTGTGCGCTGTGCAGCCCACATCATCCATCTTGTAGTGAAGGCAGCAATGTCAGAAGGAACTAATGTGGCAGCAGTAGTTCTGTCCCGCTGCAGAAAGATCGCTGGGCACTTTCACCATAGTGTTAAGGCTAGCCAACTTTTGAGGGAAGAGCAAGAGAGGTCAGGTCTTCCCGTACACTGCCTACGTCAGGATGTCAGTACACGGTGGAACTCCACGTTAGACATGCTCGAGAGGATTTTGGAGCAGCAGAGGGCAATCCATAATCTTGCCTCAGAGCACAATATTGGGATTACCTCTCCATTGAATAGGGAGGATTGGACAGTGATCGCCCAGCTAGTGGCAGTCCTTAAACCATTCAGGGATGCCACAGAAAATTTAAGCTCAAACACTGCCAGTCTGGCCCAGGTAATCCCAGTGTTCTCCCATCTAGGCAGCAAGATGGATGTGTTCCTTGGAAACCGTGAGGCTGTTCAAGGTGGCACTCTACATCCTGACGTAGCAGCCATAGTCAGGAAGCTGAAGGATCTGCTAAAAGTACACCTTCGCAAACGAATGGAAGAGAGTCCCGAAATGATGCTAGCGTGCCTTTGCGATCCAAGAATTAAGGGAAAGCTAGCTTTGAAATTTAATGTTCTCAGTAGCTACCGGGAGCAATTGGTCAACAAGGTGCGTGACTGGCAGCGTAAAATGGGAATGCTGTCCGAGGAGGGAGAGGTGCAGGAGGAGGAAGAGATGATGTGGTCTGCTACTCCTAGCAGCAGCATCAGCAGCAGTGCCACAAGCAGCACAACACAGCTGAGTGGAGCAGCTGCGTTTTGGGAAGAGGCACTTGGGAGTATAGTTGGACCATGTGACAGAGCTAGCAGCAGAAAGGAGAGTAGTGCTGCTGAAATGGTCAAACTTTACCTCTGTGAAGTTCCTTCTGCGCCTAATGTTGATCCTCTTAGCTACTGGGATGAAAAGAAGAGTGTGTGGCCTGCACTCTCATGGGTTGCGCAGCAGCTACTATCATGTCCGCCAACCACTGTTCAAAGTGAGCGCGTGTTTTCTATGACTGGAAACATACTGAGTCCACAGCGCTCACGCATGGCACCTCATCTGATGGAGCAGATTGCCTTCCTTAAATTCAATCTGCCCAAGTTGGGTTACCCAGCTCTTAGCTTGGAAAGTTAATTTTTGTTATCTGTAATGTTTAAGGTAGTTTCTCCCCCTGGTTGCACGTGTTTGCGGTGTGGCAACGTCTGCTACCTCCGCCGGTGTAGCCAATTTACGCTAGGGCCTAGTGTCTGAGTTCTGGAAGTCCGCTCCCAAACGCCATGGACTGACAGACTTTCATGCTTTGCCCTGGGGTGAAACAGGTGAGCGGGTCGTCAATTGCCCACTCATTCACCTTTTTCCTTTTCCAACGGTGCTGCTGGTGGTGGTGCCAGCATCTTTTGCCAGTTCGCTTCCTGGCTGAAATCATGCCTCAAATGTCCCTAATGGAGAGGGTAGTTTCTCCCCCTGGTTGCACTTGCTGCGGTGTGGCAATGCCTGCTACCTCCGCCGGTGTAGCCAATTTACGCTAGGGCCTAGTGTCTGAGTTCTGGAAGTCTGAGTTCTGAAAGCTGCTGCTGCTGCTGCTGGTGGTGGTGCCAGCGTCTCTTCTCTGCCAGTTCGCTTCCTGGCTAGTGTCATGCCTCAAATGTCCCTAATGGAGAGGGTAGTTTCTCCCCCCTGGTTGCACTTGCTGCGGTGTGGCAACGCCTGCTACCTCCGCCAATGTAGCCAGCTTAGGCTAGGGCCTTGTGTCTGAGTTCTGGAAGTCCGCTCCCAAACGCCAAGGACTGACAGTCTTTGGATGCTTTGCCCTGGGGTGGAACAGGTGAGCGGGTCGTCAATTGCCCACTCATTCGCCTTTCCCAATTCTGCTGCTAGTGGTGGTGCCAGCGTCTCTTCTCTGCCAGTTCGCTTCCTGGCTAGTGTCATGCCTCAAATGTCCCTAATGGAGAGGGTAGTTTCTCCCCCCTGGTTGCACTTGCTGCGGTGTGGCAACGCCTGCTACCTCCGCCAATGTAGCCAGCTTAGGCTAGGGCCTTGTGTCTGAGTTCTGGAAGTCCGCTCCCAAACGCCAAGGACTGACAGTCTTTGGATGCTTTGCCCTGGGGTGGAACAGGTGAGCGGGTCGTCAATTGCCCACTCATTCGCCTTTCCCAATTCTGCTGCTAGTGGTGGTGCCAGCGTCTCTTCTCTGCCAGTTCGCTTCCTGGCTAGTGTCATGCCTGAAATGTCCCTAATGGAGAGGGTAGTTTCTACCCCCTGGTTGCACTTGCTGCGCTGTGGCAACGCCTGCTACCTCCGCCGGTGTAGCCAGTTTACGCTAGGGCCTTGTGTCTGAGTTCTGGAAGTCCGCTCCCAAACGCCAAGGACTGACAGTGTTTGGATGCTTTGCTCTGGGGTGGAACAGGTGAGTGGGTCGCCAATTGCCCACTCATTCGCCTTTCCCAATTCTGCTGCTGCTGGTGGTGGTGCCAGCGTCTCTTCTCTGCCAGTTCGCTTCCTGGCTAGTGTCATGCCTCAAATGTCCCTAATGGTAAGGGCAGTTTCTCCCCCCTGGTTGCACTTGCTGCGGTGTGGCAACGCCTGCTACCTCCGCCAATGTAGCCAGCTTACGCTAGGGCCTTGTGTCTCAGCTCTGGAAGTCCGCTCCCAAACGCCAAGGACTGACAGTGTTTGGATGCTTTGCTCTGGGGTGGAACAGGTGAGTGGGTCGCCAATTGCCCACTCATTCGCCTTTCCCAATTCTGCTGCTGCTGGTGGTGGTGCCAGCGTCTCTTCTCTGCCAGTTCGCTTCCTGGCTAGTGTCATGCCTCAAATGTCCCTAATGGTAAGGGCAGTTTCTCCCCCCTGGTTGCACTTGCTGCGGTGTGGCAACGCCTGCTACCTCCGCCAATGTAGCCAGCTTACGCTAGGGCCTTGTGTCTCAGCTCTGGAAGTCCGCTCCCAAACGCCAAGGACTGACAGTGTTTGGATGCTTTGCTCTGGGGTGGAACAGGTGAGTGGGTTGCCAATTGCCCACTCATTCGCCTTTCCGAATTCTGCTGCTGCTGCTGGTGCCAGTGTCTCTTCAATGCCAGTTCGCTTCCTGGCTAGTGTCATGCCTCAAATGTCCCTAATGGTAAGGGCAGTTTCTCCCCCCTGGCTGCCTCTGTCTGCGGTGTGGCAACGCCTGCTACCTCCGCCGGAGTGGCCAGCTTACGCTAGGGCCTAGTGTCTGAGCTCTGGAAGTCTGCTGCCAAACGTCTAAGACTGACAGTGTTTGGGTGCTTTGCCCTGGGGTGAAACAGGTGAGTGGGTCGCCAATTGCCCACTCATTCGCCTTTCCCAATTCTGCTGCTGCTGCTGCTGGTGGTAGTGCCAGTGTCTCTTCTCTGCCAGTTCGCTTCCTGGCTAGTGTCATGAATCAAATGTCCTTAATGGTAAGGGCAGTTTCTCCCCCCTGGCTGCCTCTGTCTGCGGTGTGGCAACGCCTGCTACCTCCGCCGGAGTGGCCAGCTTACGCTAGGGCCTAGTGTCTGAGCTCTGGAAGTCCGCTGCCAAACGTCTAGGACTGACAGTGTTTGGGTGCTTTGCCCTGGGGTGAAACAGGTGAGTGGGTCGCCAATTGCCCACTCATTCGCCTTTCCCAATTCTGCTGCTGCTGCTGGTGGTGGTGCCAGTGTCTCTTCGATGCCAGTTCGCTTCCTGGCTAGCGTCATGAATCAAATGTCCCTAATGGTAAGGGCAGTTTCTCCCCCCTGGCTGCCTCTGTCTGCGGTGTGGCAACGCCTGCTACCTCCGCCGGAGTGGCCAGCTTACGCTAGGGCCTTGTGTCTGAGCTCTGGAAGTCCGCTGCCAAACGTCTAGGACTGACAGTGTTTGGGTGCTTTGCCCTGGGGTGAAACAGGTGAGTGGGTCGCCAATTGCCCACTCATTCGCCTTTCCCATTTTTCAATGCTGCTGCTGGTGGTGGTGGTGCCAGCATCTCTTCTCTGCCAGTTCGCTTCCTGGCTAGAGTCATACCCAAAATGTCCCTGGTGGTAAGGGCAGTTTCTCCCCTCTGGCTGCGTCTGTTTGCGGTGTGGCAACGCCTGCTACCTCCGCCGGAGTGGCCAGCTTACGCTAGGGCCTTGTGTCTGAGCTCTGGAAGTCCGCTGCCAAACGTCTAAGACTGACAGTGTTTGGATGCTTTGCTCTGGGGTGAAACAGGTGAGTGGGTCGCCAATTGCCCACTCATTCGCCTTTTCCATTTCCTTTTCCATTTACATTTCATTATTTTCCTTCTGATACACAACCAACCAACCAAACATAACACACACAATAACACAAATAACACAGTGACATAACACATAACACACAACACATATAACACAGTGACATAACACATAACACACAACACATATAACACAGTGACAAGTGACAACACACATAACACATACACGTACAATGCACAAATCACAAGGACCTTTCCTCTTGTTATTTGTCCTGGCCTTCACTTCTACACTCACTAGCATTAACGCTATAACTCACACTTCATACTATAACATTTTTCCATCCACATACCTGCCAACAGACCCAACTTTTTCAGGGACAGTCCTGCTTTTTTCCAGTCCTGTCCCATCTAATTTAGCTAAACTAGGTATGCAAATACATGTTGGTAGTTATAGCTCGGTAGGTAGCACTAGTATAAACATTAAATAAATATAATAAAGTACTAAATAATAAATCTAACTTTAAAATACATTTAAATAAACCCCTAATTTTTTTTTAAAAACCATTAAAATTAAAATTAAATTATTATTTAGACATAATACATCTTTAACCAAAGCAGTGCACTGCTACTAATCTTAAACATAACCGTACATTAACCCTAAGCTATTTTTTAGTTCTTGTCCAACATTTTTCCATCCGCATACCTGCCAACACACCCAAGATTTTGGTGGACAGTCCTGCTTTTTTCCAGTCCTGTCCAGTAAAAGTTGGGTTGTTGCAAAGTATGCCATTGTAAATAGGTAGCAAATGTTAGGCATGTATTACAAGTGGTCCAAAATCAATTTAAAAATGTAAAATAATCCCTATTCTTTTATTAAACATCTATGGATGTGTGATTGTGTATGATAAAAAGGAGGCCAAGTTCCTTGGAGCATTTGTCTCTAGGTCATTTTGTGTACAGTACACATCAGTACGTGTGTGCAACTCTATTGGTCGTTTCGGCAGGGGGCTGGTCTGCCATCAACGAATGAAGTGCGTTCTGCAATTCACTAGTTGATGCCAGACCAGCCCCCTGCCGAAACGACCAATAGAGTTGCACACACGTTCCTTCACGGCAGCTGCTGCTGCTCCGATGTGTTGTTAACCCCGTATTAACCCCTGCTAGGCAACCGGGAAGGAAACGAAGATTAAACGAGCACGAAGAATGTCCGCGAATATTCGCCCGAAGAGAAGACAGGAACGGGCGAATATTCGCGGAATACGAAGGTTTTTTTTCCCCCGAAGACGAGCACGAAGACGAACACGAAGAGCCCCCTGGTGCCCAAGTCTATTCTTTACCAACTTCAGAAGAAATTCTCAGTCAAAAAAAGATGGCAGAAAGAAAAGCTCACGAGAGGAAAATCTGGAGGATGAAAGATGTGAGGGTGTGTCATCCATAGAAAGTCATGAGGAAGACAGAAAGAAAAAGAAAGCTGGCATCTTCTCAAGGCCAAGGAAGTCTTCTTATAACATCTCTGGAAGAAAATCCTCGACAAAAAAAGATGACAGCAAGAAAAGATGGCTCTTCTGTGGCTGCCTGCACAGCAGACCTGTCTGACTTTCCACCTAGTTCTATCACCTAATATGATCATCTTCAATTCCAGCTTCTTGCTTGTTTCCTGCCCGTGGTATGGATCAGAACATTTTATACAAGTGGAGTCACCCAGGGAATGAGATGCAAGGCTTAATGGGACATCAACCACATAAGATCAAAAAGCCACCTCAATAAATTAACCCTTATCCACTCATACTCTATGTTTGTAGTATTATTTGTATAAGTAGTATGTAGGCAACAATTAAGCGTTAAAATAAATAGCTAAAAAAATTAAATAATAACAATTGTGGGCATGCTGTACGTTAATCCAGATATCAATGATTTTGTAGCAGCATCGCTCGTTAAATGCTATGGAAGTCTACATTATTCCTTTCATAGACACTGATGTAGATATTGTCACTGATTCCATCTAGCATGAGGATCAATTAATCATTTTTGACATTACTAGCTTTGCTCCGCAACGTAAATGCAACTCTTCTGGCTGTTTTTCTAGTTAAGTGTGTAGTTGACAATGACACACCAGACACACCACACTTTTACATCCTTCAGCGGGACAGTAAGGATCCATTATGGTGATGACATGTCATTGTGTTTAAACTAGACACATTACGTCACTAATAAACTCATTTCAGTCATACAAAACTATAATTTAATCTATGCTCCGTAAACAGTTGCTTGGGTTTATTTTTCTAAATAGGTTTCTTGGGAGGAAGCAGCCTAAGACCGGGAAGCAGAAGGCAGAGTTAAGGTTGTAGATGCCTTGAAGCCTGAACCAGCTTTCAAATTGTTCTTAAAAGAACTGAAGAACCTTTCACACTTCCATGCAACCACCATAGTGGTCCTGTAAGGTCCGAGAAGTCATTGAAGCTTATGGTACACAAATAGTTCTGGCACATTCTACTCTTTTGAAAGCAAATTCGTAGTAAAACAACTTTGAAGACAATCAAAAGACAGATGATAACGCAATCAAACCAGCTATTTATTATTAAATACATCACCATTTCAACCTCTTACGTTAAGTTTATTTATAAAGTGCCGGCAGATTCAGCAGAGCTTACAAAATAATAATGAAAAGTATGAGTAAAAAGATATCTGAGCAACTTTGCTTGACCAGATAATTTTTCTCTTTCAGAACAGCAGCCACACATCCATTCAGAAATACATTTATAGTATGGACTGATGATGACAGTAGACTTCGGATAGATAACATTGATATTCTATGTTTTGGTTTGTGGTTTTTTTTCATTTCTCTTAAAAGGAAAATATAGGTTTGGAACATTGTTGCATATGCTGTCATACTGATGTCACAGACGGTTGATACTTATTTGAACATAATTCGCATGGCCTCCTATTGTGGGGGACATCTGTTTAACATATTACTGTAATATCTATGTTCTATATGTACTTTGATTGTCTTGATTTTGGTGACATGCAGCATGTACAATTATTGCTCTTAAAAAAATGTTATACAAAAAAGAACAACAGTGATACAAATTGTAGCAATAAATACAATAACTGTGTCACTGTAACTTTAAGGCAGGTGGAACTGTATCAGGATTCTATGCTTGGGCTTTATGACATCATAGACTGGACACACATAGCACGGAACACTGGCTTCCAAGTGACTTTCTGCTATTGATATTCTATGTTTCGGTTTGTGGGTTTTTTTTATTTCTCTTAAAGGAAAAATTAGGTTTGGAACATTGTTGCATATGCTGTCATACTTATGTCGCAGACTGTTGATACTTCTTTGAGCATAATTTGCGTGGCCTCCTATTGTGGGGGACATCTGTTTAACATATTACTGTAATATCTATGTTCTATATGTACTTTGATTGTCTTGATTTTGGTGACATGCAGCATGTACAATTATTGCTCTTAAAAAATGTTATACATAAAAAAAGAGCAACCGTGATACAAATTGTAGCAATAAATACAATAACTGTGCCACTGTAACTTTAAGGCAGGTGGAACTGTATCAGGATTCTATGCTTGGGCTTTATGACATCATAGACTGGACACACTTATAGCACGGAACACTGGCTTCCAAGTCACTTTCTGCTAGTTTTGCTCGCAGTGTGCATTGTGGATTAGCTGCTGTGTTCTCATTTTCACAGAATGAGTGACCCTGAAGAAAATCCCGTTTATCCATCATCTTCACTTGAAGATGAAGAAATCAGTACACCATCAGAAGAGGAAAAAGATGACAAATCTGAAGTTTCTTCAGTTACTTCTTCTCATTACTCCTCGGCTGAGGAAGATAATGAACTGATAATGCAGGCTTCTTCTTTTGTGCCATCAGCAGAGGAACCTTCTCCGGCTCTTCCTTTTGATTACTCCTCGGACGAGGAAGACAAGGAACTGCCTATCCAGGCTTCTTCTTTTGCACCATCAGAAGAAAATAGTTACGAACCTTCTCCACTTACTCCTTTTGATTACTCCTCGGATGAGGAAGACGAGGAACTGCCTATCCAGGCTTCTTCTTTTGCACCATCAGAAGATAATACTTACGAACCTTCTCCACTTACTCCTTTTGATTACTCCTCGGATGAGGAAGACAAGGAACTGCCTATCCCGGCTTCTTTTGCACCATCAGAAGAAGATAATAGTTATGAACCTTCTCCGGTTACTCCTTTTGATTACTCCTCGGATGAGGAAGACAAGGAACTGCCTATCCCGGATTCTTCTGAACCTTCTCCAGGAACTCATTTTCATTACTCCTCGGATGAGGAAGACAAGGAACTGCCCATTCAGGCTCCGTCCTATTTTGATTCATCAGAAGAAAAGGATATTCAGGATTTTATGCCATTTACAAATCTTCATTACTGCTTAGATGACGATGAGGAGGATGAAGAATTAATCGTAGTGGTTGAGTCTAAGTACTTACGAAAGGAAAAGCTGGATGATGAAAGACGTGAGGATGTGACATCCATAGAAAACCACGATGACGATACAAAGCAAACGAATGCGGGATTTTTCAAAAGAGCAAGGAACTTCTTTACCAACTTCAGAAGAAATTCTCAGTCAAAAAAAGATGGCAGAAAGAAAAGCTCACGAGAGGAAAATCTGGAGGATGAAAGATGTGAGGGTGTGTCATCCATAGAAAGTCATGAGGAAGACAGAAAGAAAAAGAAAGCTGGCATCTTCTCAAGGCCAAGGAAGTCTTCTTATAACATCTCTGGAAGAAAATCCTCGACAAAAAAAGATGACAGCAAGAAAAGATGGCTCTTCTGTGGCTGCCTGCACAGCAGACCTGTATGACTTTCCACCTACTTCTATCACCTAATATGATCATCTTCAATTCCAGCTTCTTGCTTGTTTCCTGCCCGTGGTATGGATCAGAACATTTTATAGAAGTGGAGTCACCCAGGGAATGAGATGCAAGGCTTAATGGGACATCAACAACAAAAGATCAAAAAGCCACCTCAATAAATTAACCCTTATCCACTCATACTCTATGTTTGTAGTATTATTTGTATAAGTAGTATGTAGGCAACAATTAAGCGTTAAAATAAATAGCTAAAAAAATTAAATAATAACAATTGTGGGCATGCTGTGCGTTAATCCAGATATCAATGATTTTGTAGCAGTATCGCTCGTTAAATGCTATGGAAGTCTATATTATTCCTTTCATAGACACTGATGTAGATATTGTCACTGATTCCATCTAGCATGAGGATCAATTAATCATTTTTGACATTACTAGCTTTGCTCCGCAACGTAAATGCAACTCTTCTGGCTGTTTTTCTAGTTAAGTGTGTAGTTGACAATGACACACCAGTAAACACCACACTTTTACATCCTTCAGCGGGACAGTAAGGATCCATTATGGTGATGACATGTCACTGTGTTTAAACTAGACACATTACGTCACTAATAAACTCATTTCAGTCATACAAAACTATAATTTAATCTATGCTCCGTAAACAGTTGCTTGGGTTTATTTTTCTAAATAGGTTTCTTGGGAGGAAGCAGCCTAAGACCGGGAAGCAGAAGGCAGAGTTAAGGTTGTAGATCTCTTGAAGCCTGAACCAGCTTTCAAATTGTTCTTAAAAGAACTGAAGAACCTTTCACACTTCCATGCAACCACCATAGTGGTCCTGTAAGGTCCGAGAAGTCATTGAAGCTTATGGTACACAAATAGTTCTGGCACATTCTACTCTTTTGAAAGCAAATTCGTAGTAAAACAACTTTGAAGACAATCAAAAGACAGATGATAACGCAATCAAACCAGCTATTTATTATTAAATACATCACCATTTCAACCTCTTACGTTAAGTTTATTTATAAAGTGCCGGCAGATTCAGCAGAGCTTAAAGAGCAGAGAGTAAAAAGATATCTGAGCAACTTTGCTTGACCAGATAATTTTTCTCTTTCAGAACAGCAGCCACACATCCATTCAGAAATACATTTATAGTATGGACTGATGATGACAGTAGACTTCGGATAGATAACATTGATATTCTATGTTTTGGTTTGTGGGTTTTTTTCATTTCTCTTAAAAGGAAAATATAGGTTTGGAACATTGTTGCATATGCTGTCATACTGATGTCACAGACGGTTGATACTTCTTTGAACATAATTCACGTGGCCTCCTATTGTGGGGGACATCTGTTTAACATATTACTGTAATATCTATGTTCTATATGTACTTTGAGTGTCTTGATTTTGGTGACATGCAGCATGTACAATTATTGCTCTTAAAAAAATGTTATACAAAAAAGAACAACAGTGATACAAATTGTAGCAATAAATACAATAACTGTGTCACTGTAACTTTAAGGCAGGTGGAACTGTATCAGGATTCTATGCTTGGGCTTTATGACATCATAGACTGGACACACTTATAGCACGGAACACTGGCTTCCAAGTGACTTTCTGCTATTGATATTCTATGTTTCGGTTTGTGGGTTTTTTTAATTTCTCTTAAAGGAAAAATTAGGTTTGGAACATTGTTGCATATGCTGTCATACTTATGTTGCAGACTGTTGATACTTCTTTGAGCATAATTTGCGTGGCCTCCTATTGTGGGGGACATCTGTTTAACATATTACTGTAATATCTATGTTCTATATGTACTTTGATTGTCTTGATTTTGGTGACATGCAGCATGTACAATTATTGCTCTTAAAAAATGTTATACATAAACAAAGAACAACCGTGTTACAAATTGTAGCAATAAATACAATAACTGTGTCACTGTAACTTTAAGGCAGGTGGAACTGTATCAGGATTCTATGCTTGGGCTTTATGACATCATAGACTGGACACACTTATGGCACGGAACACTGGCTTCCAAGTCACTTTCTGCTAGTTTTGCTCGCAGTGTGCATTGTGGATTAGCTGCTGTGTTCTCATTTTCACAGAATGAGTGACCCTGAAGAAAATCCCGTTTATCCATCATCTTCACTTGAAGATGAAGAAATCAGTACACCATCAGAAGAGGAAAAAGATGACAAATCTGAAGTTTCTTCAGTTACTTCTTCTCATTACTCCTCGGCTGAGGAAGATAATGAACTGATAATGCAGGCTTCTTCTTTTGTGCCATCAGCAGAGGAACCTTCTCCGGCTCTTCCTTTTGATTACTCCTCGGACGAGGAAGACAAGGAACTGCCTATCCAGGCTTCTTCTTTTGCACCATCAGAAGAAAATAGTTACGAACCTTCTCCACTTACTCCTTTTGATTACTCCTCGGATGAGGAAGACAAGGAACTGCCTATCCAGGCTTCTTCTTTTGCACCATCAGAAGATAATAGTTACGAACCTTCTCCACTTACTCCTTTTGATTACTCCTCGGATGAGGAAGACAAGGAACTGCCTATCCAGGCTTCTTTTGCACCATCAGAAGAAGATAATAGTTATGAACCTTCTCCGGTTACTCCTTTTGATTACTCCTCGGATGAGGAAGACAAGGAACTGCCTATCCCGGATTCTTCTGAACCTTCTCCAGGAACTAATTTTCATTACTCCTCGGATGAGGAAGACAAGGAACTGCCCATTCAGGCTCCGTCCTATTTTGATTCATCAGAAGAAAAGGATATACAGGATTTTATGCCATTTACAAATATTCATTACTGCTTAGATGACGATGAGGAGGATGAAGAATTAATCGTAGTGGTTGAGTCTAAGTACTTACGACAGGAAAAGCTGGATGATGAAAGACGTGAGGATGTGACATCCATAGAAAACCACGATGACGATACAAAGCAAACGAATGCGGGATTTTTCAAAAGAGCAAGGAACTTCTTTACCAACTTCAGAAGAAATTCTCAGTCAAAAAAAGATGGCAGAAAGAAAAGCTCACGAGAGGAAAATCTGGAGGATGAAAGATGTGAGGGTGTGTCATCCATAGAAAGTCATGAGGAAGACAGAAAGAAAAAGAAAGCTGGCATCTTCTCAAGGCCAAGGAAGTCTTCTTATAACATCTCTGGAAGAAAATCTTCGACAAAAAAAGATGACAGCAAGAAAAGATGGCTCTTCTGTGGCTGCCTGCACAGCAGACCTGTCTGACTTTCCACCTAGTTCTATCACCTAATATGATCATCTTCAATTCCAGCTTCTTGCTTGTTTCCTGCCCGTGGTATGGATCAGAACATTTTATAGAAGTGGAGTCACCCAGGGAATGAGATGCAAGGCTTAATGGGACATCAACAACATAAGATCAAAAAGCCACCTCAATAAATTAACCCTTATCCACTCATACTCTATGTTTGTAGTATTATTTGTATAAGTAGTATGTAGGCAACAATTAAGCGTTAAAATATTTTAACATCATCATTTCAACCTCTTACGTTAAGTTTAATTATAAAGTGCCGGCAGATTCAGCAGAGCTTACAAAATAATAATGAAAAGTATGAGTAAAAAGATATCTGAGCAACTTTGCTTGACCAGATCATTTTTCTCTTTCAGAACAGCAGCCACACATCCATTCAGAAATACATTTATAGTATGGACTGATGATGACAGTAGACTTCGGATAGATAACATTGATATTCTATGTTTTGGTTTGTGGGTTTTTTTCATTTCTCTTAAAAGGAAAATATAGGTTTGGAACATTGTTGCATATGCTGTCATACTGATGTCACAGACGGTTGATACTTCTTTGAACATAATTCGCGTGGCCTCCTATTGTGGGGGACATCTGTTTAACATATTACTGTAATATCTATGTTCTATATGTACTTTGATTGTCTTGATTTTGGTGACATGCAGCATGTACAATTATTGCTCTTAAAAAAATGTTATACAAAAAAGAACAACAGTGATACAAATTGTAGCAATAAATAGAATAACTGTGTCACTGTAACTTTAAGGCAGGTGGAACTGTATCAGGATTCTATGCTTGGGCTTTATGACATCATAGACTGGACACACTTATAGCACGGAACACTGGCTTCCAAGTGACTTTCTGCTATTGATATTCTATGTTTCGATTTGTGGGTTTTTTAAATTTCTCTTAAAGGAAAAATTAGGTTTGGAACATTGTTGCATATGCTGTCATACTTATGTCGCAGACTGTTGATACTTCTTTGAGCATAATTTGCGTGGCCTCCTATTGTGGGGGACATCTGTTTAACATATTACTGTAATATCTATGTTCTATATGTACTTTGATTGTCTTGATTTTGGTGACATGCAGCATGTACAATTATTGCTCTTAAAAAAATGTTATACAAAAAAGAACAACAGTGATACAAATTGTAGCAATAAATACAATAACAGTGTCACTGTAACTTTAAGGCAGGTGGAACTGTATCAGGATTCTATGCTTGGGCTTTATGACATCATAGACTGGACACACTTATAGCACGGAACACTGGCTTCCAAGTCACTTTCTGCTAGTTTTGCTCGCAGTGTGCATTGTGGATTAGCTGCTGTGTTCTCATTTTCACAGAATGAGTGACCCTGAAGAAAATCCCGTTTATCCATCATCTTCACTTGAAGATGAAGAAATCAGTACACCATCAGAAGAGGAAAAAGATGACAAATCTGAAGTTTCTTCAGTTACTTCTTCTCATTACTCCTCGGCTGAGGAAGATAATGAACTGATAATCCAGGCTTCTTCTTTTGTGCCATCAGCAGAGGAACCTTCTCCGGCTCTTCCTTTTGATTACTCCTCGGACGAGGAAGACAAGGAACTGCCTATCCAGGCTTCTTCTTTTGCACCATCAGAAGATAATAGTTACGAACCTTCTCCACTTACTCCTTTTGATTACTCCTCGGATGAGGAAGACAAGGAACTGCCTATCCAGGCTTCTTCTTTTGCACCATCAGAAGATAATAGTTACGAACCTTCTCCACTTACTCCTTTTGATTACTCCTCGGATGAGGAAGACAAGGAACTGCATATCCAGGCTTCTTTTGCACCATCAGAAGAAGATAATAGTTATGAACCTTCTCCGGTTACTCCTTTTGATTACTCCTCGGATGAGGAGGACAAGGAACTGCCTATCCCGGATTCTTCTGAACCTTCTCCAGGAACTCATTTTCATTACTCCTCGGATGAGGAAGACAAGGAACTGCCCATTCAGGCTCCGTCCTATTTTGATTCATCAGAAGAAAAGGATATACAGGATTTTATGCCATTTACAAATCTTCATTACTGCTTAGATGACGATGAGGAGGATGAAGAATTAATCGTAGTGGTTGAGTCTAAGTACTTACGAAAGGAAAAGCTGGATGATGAAAGACGTGAGGATGTGACATCCATAGAAAACCACGATGACGATACAAAGCAAACGAATGTGGGATTTTTCAAAAGAGCAAGGAACTTCTTTACCAACTTCAGAAGAAATTCTCAGTCAAAAAAAGATGGCAGAAAGAAAAGCTCACGAGAGGAAAATCTGGAGGATGAAAGATGTGAGGGTGTGTCATCCATAGAAAGTCATGAGGAAGACAGAAAGAAAAAGAAAGCTGGCATCTTCTCAAGGCCAAGGAAGTCTTCTTCTAACATCTCTGGAAGAAAATCTTCGACAAAAAAAGATGACAGCAAGAAAAGATGGCTCTTCTGTGGCTGCCTGCACAGCAGACCTGTCTGACTTTCCACCTAGTTCTATCACCTAATATGATCATCTTCAATTCCAGCTTCTTGCTTGTTTCCTGCCCGTGGTATGGATCAGAACATTTTATAGAAGTGGAGTCACCCAGGGAATGAGATGCAAGGCTTAATGGGACATCAACAACATAAGATCAAAAAGCCACCTCAATAAATTAACCCTTATCCACTCATACTCTATGTTTGTAGTATTATTTGTATAAGTAGTATGTAGGCAACAATTAAGCGTTAAAATAAATAGCTAAAAAAAATAAATAATAACAATTGTGGGCATGCTGTGCGTTAATCCAGATATCAATGATTTTGCAGCAGCATCACTCGTTAAATGCTATGGAAGTCTATATTATTCCTTTCATAGACACTGATGTAGATATTGTCACTGATTCCATCTAGCATGAGGATCAATTAATCATTTTTGACATTACTAGCTTTGCTCCGCAACGTAAATGCAACTCTTCTGGCTGTTTTTCTAGTTAAGTGTGTAGTTGACAATGACACACCAGACACACCACACTTTTACATCCTTCAGCGGGACAGTAAGGATCCATTATGGTGATGACATGTCATTGTGTTTAAACTAGACACATTACGTCACTAATAAACTCATTTCAGTCATACAAAACTATAATTTAATCTATGCTCCGTAAACAGTTGCTTGGGTTTATTTTTCTAAATAGGTTTCATGGGAGGAAGCAGCCTAAGACCGGGAAGCAGAAGGCAGAGTTAAGGTTGTAGATCCCTTGAAGCCTGAACCAGCTTTCAAATTGTTCTTAAAAGAACTGAAGAACCTTTCACACTTCCATGCAACCACCATAGTGGTCCTGTAAGGTCTGAGAAGTCATTGAAGCTTATGGTACACAAATAGTTCTGGCACATTCTACTCTTTTGAAAGAAAATTCGTAGTAAAACAACTTTGAAGACAATCAAAAGACAGATGATGACGCAATCAAACCAGCTATTTATTATTAAATACATCACCATTTCAACCTCTTACGTTAAGTTTATTTATAAAGTGCCGGCAGATTCAGCAGAGCTTACAAAATAATAATGAAAAGTATGAGTAAAAAGATATCTGAGCAACTTTGCTTGACCAGATAATTTTTCTCTTTCAGAACAGCAGCCACACATCCATTCAGAAATACATTTATAGTATGGACTGATGATGACAGTAGACTTCGGATAGATAACATTGATATTCTATGTTTTGGTTTGTGGGTTTTTTTCATTTCTCTTAAAAGGAAAATATAGGTTTGGAACTTTGTTACAAATGCTGTCATACTGATGTCACAGACGGTTGATACTTCTTTGAACATAATTCGCGTGGCCTCCTATTGTGGGGGACACCTGTTTAACATATTACTGTAATATCTATGTTCTATATGTACTTTGAGTGTCTTGATTTTGGTGACATGCAGCATGTACAATTATTGCTCTTAAAAAAATGTTATACAAAAAAGAACAACAGTGATACAAATTGTAGCAATAAATAGAATAACTGTGTCACTGTAACTTTAAGGCAGGTGGAACTGTATCAGGATTCTATGCTTGGGCTTTATGACATCATAGACTGGACACACTTATAGCACGGAACACTGGCTTCCAAGTGACTTTCTGCTATTGATATTCTATGTTTCGATTTGTGGGTTTTTTAAATTTCTCTTAAAGGAAAAATTAGGTTTGGAACATTGTTGCATATGCTGTCATACTTATGTCGCAGACTGTTGATACTTCTTTGAGCATAATTTGCGTGGCCTCCTATTGTGGGGGACATCTGTTTAACATATTACTGTAATATCTATGTTCTATATGTACTTTGATTGTCTTGATTTTGGTGACATGCAGCATGTACAATTATTGCTCTTAAAAAAATGTTATACAAAAAAGAACAACAGTGATACAAATTGTAGCAATAAATACAATAACAGTGTCACTGTAACTTTAAGGCAGGTGGAACTGTATCAGGATTCTATGCTTGGGCTTTATGACATCATAGACTGGACACACTTATAGCACGGAACACTGGCTTCCAAGTCACTTTCTGCTAGTTTTGCTCGCAGTGTGCATTGTGGATTAGCTGCTGTGTTCTCATTTTCACAGAATGAGTGACCCTGAAGAAAATCCCGTTTATCCATCATCTTCACTTGAAGATGAAGAAATCAGTACACCATCAGAAGAGGAAAAAGATGACAAATCTGAAGTTTCTTCAGTTACTTCTTCTCATTACTCCTCGGCTGAGGAAGATAATGAACTGATAATCCAGGCTTCTTCTTTTGTGCCATCAGCAGAGGAACCTTCTCCGGCTCTTCCTTTTGATTACTCCTCGGACGAGGAAGACAAGGAACTGCCTATCCAGGCTTCTTCTTTTGCACCATCAGAAGATAATAGTTACGAACCTTCTCCACTTACTCCTTTTGATTACTCCTCGGATGAGGAAGACAAGGAACTGCCTATCCAGGCTTCTTCTTTTGCACCATCAGAAGATAATAGTTACGAACCTTCTCCACTTACTCCTTTTGATTACTCCTCGGATGAGGAAGACAAGGAACTGCATATCCAGGCTTCTTTTGCACCATCAGAAGAAGATAATAGTTATGAACCTTCTCCGGTTACTCCTTTTGATTACTCCTCGGATGAGGAGGACAAGGAACTGCCTATCCCGGATTCTTCTGAACCTTCTCCAGGAACTCATTTTCATTACTCCTCGGATGAGGAAGACAAGGAACTGCCCATTCAGGCTCCGTCCTATTTTGATTCATCAGAAGAAAAGGATATACAGGATTTTATGCCATTTACAAATCTTCATTACTGCTTAGATGACGATGAGGAGGATGAAGAATTAATCGTAGTGGTTGAGTCTAAGTACTTACGAAAGGAAAAGCTGGATGATGAAAGACGTGAGGATGTGACATCCATAGAAAACCACGATGACGATACAAAGCAAACGAATGTGGGATTTTTCAAAAGAGCAAGGAACTTCTTTACCAACTTCAGAAGAAATTCTCAGTCAAAAAAAGATGGCAGAAAGAAAAGCTCACGAGAGGAAAATCTGGAGGATGAAAGATGTGAGGGTGTGTCATCCATAGAAAGTCATGAGGAAGACAGAAAGAAAAAGAAAGCTGGCATCTTCTCAAGGCCAAGGAAGTCTTCTTCTAACATCTCTGGAAGAAAATCTTCGACAAAAAAAGATGACAGCAAGAAAAGATGGCTCTTCTGTGGCTGCCTGCACAGCAGACCTGTCTGACTTTCCACCTAGTTCTATCACCTAATATGATCATCTTCAATTCCAGCTTCTTGCTTGTTTCCTGCCCGTGGTATGGATCAGAACATTTTATAGAAGTGGAGTCACCCAGGGAATGAGATGCAAGGCTTAATGGGACATCAACAACATAAGATCAAAAAGCCACCTCAATAAATTAACCCTTATCCACTCATACTCTATGTTTGTAGTATTATTTGTATAAGTAGTATGTAGGCAACAATTAAGCGTTAAAATAAATAGCTAAAAAAAATAAATAATAACAATTGTGGGCATGCTGTGTGTTAATCCAGATATCAATGATTTTGCAGCAGCATCACTCGTTAAATGCTATGGAAGTCTATATTATTCCTTTCATAGACACTGATGTAGATATTGTCACTGATTCCATCTAGCATGAGGATCAATTAATCATTTTTGACATTACTAGCTTTGCTCCGCAACGTAAATGCAACTCTTCTGGCTGTTTTTCTAGTTAAGTGTGTAGTTGACAATGACACACCAGACACACCACACTTTTACATCCTTCAGCGGGACAGTAAGGATCCATTATGGTGATGACATGTCATTGTGTTTAAACTAGACACATTACGTCACTAATAAACTCATTTCAGTCATACAAAACTATAATTTAATCTATGCTCCGTAAACAGTTGCTTGGGTTTATTTTTCTAAATAGGTTTCATGGGAGGAAGCAGCCTAAGACCGGGAAGCAGAAGGCAGAGTTAAGGTTGTAGATCCCTTGAAGCCTGAACCAGCTTTCAAATTGTTCTTAAAAGAACTGAAGAACCTTTCACACTTCCATGCAACCACCATAGTGGTCCTGTAAGGTCTGAGAAGTCATTGAAGCTTATGGTACACAAATAGTTCTGGCACATTCTACTCTTTTGAAAGAAAATTCGTAGTAAAACAACTTTGAAGACAATCAAAAGACAGATGATGACGCAATCAAACCAGCTATTTATTATTAAATACATCACCATTTCAACCTCTTACGTTAAGTTTATTTATAAAGTGCCGGCAGATTCAGCAGAGCTTACAAAATAATAATGAAAAGTATGAGTAAAAAGATATCTGAGCAACTTTGCTTGACCAGATAATTTTTCTCTTTCAGAACAGCAGCCACACATCCATTCAGAAATACATTTATAGTATGGACTGATGATGACAGTAGACTTCGGATAGATAACATTGATATTCTATGTTTTGGTTTGTGGGTTTTTTTCATTTCTCTTAAAAGGAAAATATAGGTTTGGAACATTGTTGCATATGCTGTCATACTGATGTCACAGACTGTTGATACGTCTTTGAACATAATTCGCGTGGCCTCCTATTGTGGGGGACATCTGTTTAACATATTACTGTAATATCTATGTTCTATATGTACTTTGAGTGTCTTGATTTTGGTGACATGCAGCATGTACAATTATTGCTCTTAAAAAAATGTTATACAAAAAAGAACAACAGTGATACAAATTGTAGCAATAAATACAATAACTGTGTCAGTGTAACTTTAAGGCAGGTGGAACTGTATCAGGATTCTATGCTTGGGCTTTATGACATCATAGACTGGACACACTTATAGCACGGAACACTGGCTTCCAAGTGACTTTCTGCTATTGATATTCTATGTTTCGATTTGTGGGTTTTTTAAATTTCTCTTAAAGGAAAAATTAGGTTTGGAACATTGTTGCATATGCTGTCATACTTATGTCGCAGACTGTTGATACTTCTTTGAGCATAATTTGCGTGGCCTCCTATTGTGGGGGACATCTGTTTAACATATTACTGTAATATCTATGTTCTATATGTACTTTGATTCTCTTGATTTTGGTGACATGCAGCATGTACAATTATTGCTCTTAAAAAATGTTATACATAAAAAAAGAACAACCGTGATACAAATTGTAGCAATAAATACAAGAACTGTGTCACTGTAACTTTAAGGCAGGTGGAACTGTATCAGGATTCTATGCTTGGGCTTTATGACATCATAGACTGGACACACTTATAGCACGAAACACTGGCTTCCAAGTCACTTTCTGCTAGTTTTGCTCGCAGTGTGCATTGTGGATTAGCTGCTGTGTTCTCATTTTCACAGAATGAGTGACCCTGAAGAAAATCCCGTTTATCCATCATCTTCACTTGAAGATGAAGAAATCAGTACACCATCAGAAGAGGAAAAAGATGACAAATCTGAAGTTTCTTCAGTTACTTCTTCTCATTACTCCTCGGCTGAGGAAGATAATGAACTGATAATCCAGGCTTCTTCTTTTGTGCCATCAGCAGAGGAACCTTCTCCGGCTCTTCCTTTTGATTACTCCTCGGACGAGGAAGACAAGGAACTGCCTATCCAGGCTTCTTCTTTTGCACCATCAGAAGATAATAGTTACGAACCTTCTCCACTTACTCCTTTTGATTACTCCTCGGATGAGGAAGACAAGGAACTGCCTATCCAGGCTTCTTCTTTTGCACCATCAGAAGATAATAGTTACGAACCTTCTCCACTTACTCCTTTTGATTACTCCTCGGATGAGGAAGACAAGGAACTGCATATCCAGGCTTCTTTTGCACCATCAGAAGAAGATAATAGTTATGAACCTTCTCCGGTTACTCCTTTTGATTACTCCTCGGATGAGGAGGACAAGGAACTGCCTATCCCGGATTCTTCTGAACCTTCTCCAGGAACTCATTTTCATTACTCCTCGGATGAGGAAGACAAGGAACTGCCCATTCAGGCTCCGTCCTATTTTGATTCATCAGAAGAAAAGGATATACAGGATTTTATGCCATTTACAAATCTTCATTACTGCTTAGATGACGATGAGGAGGATGAAGAATTAATCGTAGTGGTTGAGTCTAAGTACTTACGAAAGGAAAAGCTGGATGATGAAAGACGTGAGGATGTGACATCCATAGAAAACCACGATGACGATACAAAGCAAACGAATGTGGGATTTTTCAAAAGAGCAAGGAACTTCTTTACCAACTTCAGAAGAAATTCTCAGTCAAAAAAAGACGGCAGAAAGAAAAGCTCACGAGAGGAAAATCTGGAGGATGAAAGATGTGAGGGTGTGTCATCCATAGAAAGTCATGAGGAAGACAGAAAGAAAAAGAAAGCTGCCATCTTCTCAAGGCCAAGGAAGTCTTCTTATAACATCTCTGGAAGAAAATCCTCGACAAAAAAAGATGACAGCAAGAAAAGATGGCTCTTCTGTGGCTGCCTGCACAGCAGACCTGTCTGACTTTCCACCTAGTTCTATCACCTAATATGATCATCTTCAATTCCAGCTTCTTGCTTGTTTCCTGCCCGTGGTATGGATCAGAACATTTTATAGAAGTGGAGTCACCCAGGGAATGAGATGCAAGGCTTAATGGGACATCAACAACATAAGATCAAAAAGCCACCTCAATAAATTAACCCTTATCCACTCATACTCTATGTTTGTAGTATTATTTGTATAAGTAGTATGTAGGCAACAATTAAGCGTTAAAATATTTTAACATCATCATTTCAACCTCTTACGTTAAGTTTAATTATAAAGTGCCGGCAGATTCAGCAGAGCTTACAAAATAATAATGAAAAGTATGAGTAAAAAGATATCTGAGCAACTTTGCTTGACCAGATCATTTTTCTCTTTCAGAACAGCAGCCACACATCCATTCAGAAATACATTTATAGTATGGACTGATGATGACAGTAGACTTCGGATAGATAACATTGATATTCTATGTTTTGGTTTGTGGGTTTTTTTCATTTCTCTTAAAAGGAAAATATAGGTTTGGAACATTGTTGCATATGCTGTCATACTGATGTCACAGACGGTTGATACTTCTTTGAACATAATTCGCGTGGCCTCCTATTGTGGGGGACATCTGTTTAACATATTACTGTAATATCTATGTTCTATATGTACTTTGAGTGTCTTGATTTTGGTGACATGCAGCATGTACAATTATTGCTCTTAAAAAAATGTTATACAAAAAAGAACAACAGTGATACAAATTGTAGCAATAAATACAATAACTGTGTCACTGTAACTTTAAGGCAGGTGGAACTGTATCAGGATTCTATGCTTGGGCTTTATGACATCATAGACTGGACACACTTATAGCACGGAACACTGGCTTCCAAGTGACTTTCTGCTATTGATATTCTATGTTTCGATTTGTGGGTTTTTTAAATTTCTCTTAAAGGAAAAATTAGGTTTGGAACATTGTTGCATATGCTGTCATACTTATGTCGCAGACTGTTGATACTTCTTTGAGCATAATTTGCGTGGCCTCCTATTGTGGGGGACATCTGTTTAACATATTACTGTAATATCTATGTTCTATATGTACTTTGATTCTCTTGATTTTGGTGACATGCAGCATGTACAATTATTGCTCTTAAAAAATGTTATACATAAAAAAAGAACAACCGTGATACAAATTGTAGCAATAAATACAATAACTGTGTCACTGTAACTTTAAGGCAGGTGGAACTGTATCAGGATTCTATGCTTGGGCTTTATGACATCATAGACTGGACACACTTATAGCACGGAACACTGGCTTCCAAGTCACTTTCTGCTAGTTTTGCTCGCAGTGTGATTTGTGGATTAGCTGCTGTGTTCTCATTTTCACAGAATGAGTGACCCTGAAGAAAATCCCGTTTATCCATCATCTTCACTTGAAGATGAAGAAATCAGTACACCATCAGAAGAGGAAAAAGATGACAAATCTGAAGTTTCTTCAGTTACTTCTTCTCATTACTCCTCGGCTGAGGAAGATAATGAACTGATAATCCAGGCTTCTTCTTTTGTGCCATCAGCAGAGGAACCTTCTCCGGCTCTTCCTTTTGATTACTCCTCGGATGAGGAAGACGAGGAACTGCCTATCCAGGCTCCTTCTTTTGCACCATCAGAAGATAATACTTACGAACCTTCTCCACTTACTCCTTTTGATTACTCCTCGGATGAGGAAGACAAGGAACTGCCTAGCCAGGCTTCTTCTTTTGCACCATCAGAAGAAAATAGTTACGAACCTTCTCCACTTACTCCTTTTGATTACTCCTCGGATGAGGAAGACGAGGAACTGCCTATCCAGGCTTCTTCTTTTGCACCATCAAAAGATAATAGTTACAAACCTTCTCCACTTACTCCTTTTGATTACTCCTCGGATGAGGAAGACAAGGAACTGCCTATCCAGGCTTCTTTTGCACCATCAGAAGAAGATAATAGTTATGAACCTTCTCCGGTTACTCCTTTTGATTACTCCTCGGATGAGGAAGACAAGGAACTGCCTATCCCGGATTCTTCTGAACCTTCTCCAGGAACTCATTTTCATTACTCCTCGGATGAGGAAGACAAGGAACTGCCCATTCAGGCACCGTCCTATTTTGATTCATCAGAAGAAGAAAAGGATATTCAGGATTTTATGCCATTTACAAATCTTCATTACTGCTTAGATGACGATGAGGAGGATGAAGAATTAATCGTAGTGGTTGAGTCTAAGTACTTACGAAAGGAAAAGCTGGATGATGAAAGACGTGAGGATGTGACATCCATAGAAAACCACGATGACGATACAAAGCAAACGAATGCGGGATTTTTCAAAAGAGCAAGGAACTTCTTTACCAACTTCAGAAGAAATTCTCAGTCAAAAAAAGATGGCAGAAAGAAAAGCTCACGAGAGGAAAATCTGGAGGATGAAAGATGTGAGGGTGTGTCATCCATAGAAAGTCATGAGGAAGACAGAAAGAAAAACAAAGCAGGCATCTTCTCAAGGCCAAGGAAGTCTTCTTATAACATCTCTGGAAGAAAATCCTCGACAAAAAAAGATGACAGCAAGAAAAGATGGCTCTTCTGTGGCTGCCTGCACAGCAGACCTGTCTGACTTTCCACCTAGTTCTATCACCTAATATGATCATCTTCAATTCCAGCTTCTTGCTTGTTTCCTGCCCGTGGTATGGATCAGAACATTTTATAGAAGTGGAGTCACCCAGGGAATGAGATGCAAGGCTTAATGGGACATCAACAACATAAGATCAAAAAGCCACCTCAATAAATTAACCCTTATCCACTCATACTCTATGTTTGTAGTATTATTTGTATAAGTAGTATGTAGGCAACAATTAAGCGTTAAAATATTTTAACATCACCATTTCAACCTCTTACGTTAAGTTTATTTATAAAGTGCCGGCAGATTCAGCAGAGCTTACAAAATAATAATGAAAAGTATGAGTAAAAAGATATCTGAGCAACTTTGCTTGACCAGATTTTTCTCTTTCAGAACAGCAGCCACACATCCATTCAGAAATACATTTATAGTATGGACTGATGATGACAGTAGACTTCGGATAGATAACATTGATATTCTATGTTTTGGTTTGTGGGTTTTTTTCATTTCTCTTAAAAGGAAAATATAGGTTTGGAACTTTGTTACAAATGCTGTCATACTGATGTCACAGACGGTTGATACTTCTTTGAACATAATTCGCGTGGCCTCCTATTGTGGGGGACACCTGTTTAACATATTACTGTAATATCTATGTTCTATATGTACTTTGAGTGTCTTGATTTTGGTGACATGCAGCATGTACAATTATTGCTCTTAAAAAAATGTTATACAAAAAAGAACAACAGTGATACAAATTGTAGCAATAAATAGAATAACTGTGTCACTGTAACTTTAAGGCAGGTGGAACTGTATCAGGATTCTATGCTTGGGCTTTATGACATCATAGACTGGACACACTTATAGCACGGAACACTGGCTTCCAAGTGACTTTCTGCTATTGATATTCTATGTTTCGATTTGTGGGTTTTTTAAATTTCTCTTAAAGGAAAAATTAGGTTTGGAACATTGTTGCATATGCTGTCATACTTATGTCGCAGACTGTTGATACTTCTTTGAGCATAATTTGCGTGGCCTCCTATTGTGGGGGACATCTGTTTAACATATTACTGTAATATCTATGTTCTATATGTACTTTGATTGTCTTGATTTTGGTGACATGCAGCATGTACAATTATTGCTCTTAAAAAAATGTTATACAAAAAAGAACAACAGTGATACAAATTGTAGCAATAAATACAATAACAGTGTCACTGTAACTTTAAGGCAGGTGGAACTGTATCAGGATTCTATGCTTGGGCTTTATGACATCATAGACTGGACACACTTATAGCACGGAACACTGGCTTCCAAGTCACTTTCTGCTAGTTTTGCTCGCAGTGTGCATTGTGGATTAGCTGCTGTGTTCTCATTTTCACAGAATGAGTGACCCTGAAGAAAATCCCGTTTATCCATCATCTTCACTTGAAGATGAAGAAATCAGTACACCATCAGAAGAGGAAAAAGATGACAAATCTGAAGTTTCTTCAGTTACTTCTTCTCATTACTCCTCGGCTGAGGAAGATAATGAACTGATAATCCAGGCTTCTTCTTTTGTGCCATCAGCAGAGGAACCTTCTCCGGCTCTTCCTTTTGATTACTCCTCGGACGAGGAAGACAAGGAACTGCCTATCCAGGCTTCTTCTTTTGCACCATCAGAAGATAATAGTTACGAACCTTCTCCACTTACTCCTTTTGATTACTCCTCGGATGAGGAAGACAAGGAACTGCCTATCCAGGCTTCTTCTTTTGCACCATCAGAAGATAATAGTTACGAACCTTCTCCACTTACTCCTTTTGATTACTCCTCGGATGAGGAAGACAAGGAACTGCATATCCAGGCTTCTTTTGCACCATCAGAAGAAGATAATAGTTATGAACCTTCTCCGGTTACTCCTTTTGATTACTCCTCGGATGAGGAGGACAAGGAACTGCCTATCCCGGATTCTTCTGAACCTTCTCCAGGAACTCATTTTCATTACTCCTCGGATGAGGAAGACAAGGAACTGCCCATTCAGGCTCCGTCCTATTTTGATTCATCAGAAGAAAAGGATATACAGGATTTTATGCCATTTACAAATCTTCATTACTGCTTAGATGACGATGAGGAGGATGAAGAATTAATCGTAGTGGTTGAGTCTAAGTACTTACGAAAGGAAAAGCTGGATGATGAAAGACGTGAGGATGTGACATCCATAGAAAACCACGATGACGATACAAAGCAAACGAATGTGGGATTTTTCAAAAGAGCAAGGAACTTCTTTAGCAACTTCAGAAGAAATTCTCAGTCAAAAAAAGATGGCAGAAAGAAAAGCTCACGAGAGGAAAATCTGGAGGATGAAAGATGTGAGGGTGTGTCATCCATAGAAAGTCATGAGGAAGACAGAAAGAAAAAGAAAGCTGGCATCTTCTCAAGGCCAAGGAAGTCTTCTTATAACATCTCTGGAAGAAAATCTTCGACAAAAAAAGATGACAGCAAGAAAAGATGGCTCTTCTGTGGCTGCCTGCACAGCAGACCTGTCTGACTTTCCACCTAGTTCTATCACCTAATATGATCATCTTCAATTCCAGCTTCTTGCTTGTTTCCTGCCCGTGGTATGGATCAGAACATTTTATAGAAGTGGAGTCACCCAGGGAATGAGATGCAAGGCTTAATGGGACATCAACAACATAAGATCAAAAAGCCACCTCAATAAATTAACCCTTATCCACTCATACTCTATGTTTGTAGTATTATTTGTATAAGTAGTATGTAGGCAACAATTAAGCGTTAAAATAAATAGCTAAAAAAAATAAATAATAACAATTGTGGGCATGCTGTGCGTTAATCCAGATATCAATGATTTTGTAGCAGCATCACTCGTTAAATGCTATGGAAGTCTATATTAGTCCTGTCATAGACACTGATGTAGATATTGTCACTGATTCCATCTAGCATGAGGATCAATTAATCATTTTTGACATTTCTAGCTTAGCTCCGCAACGTAAATGCAACTCTTCTGGCTGTTTTTCTAGTTAAGTGTGTAGTTGACAATGACACACCAGACACACCACACTTTTACATCCTTCAGCGGGACAGTAAGGATCCATTATGGTGATGACATGTCATTGTGTTTAAACTAGACACATTACGTCACTAATAAACTCATTTCAGTCATACAAAACTATAATTTAATCTATGCTCCGTAAACAGTTGCTTGGGTTTATTTTTCTAAATAGGTTTCATGGGAGGAAGCAGCCTAAGACCGGGAAGCAGAAGGCAGAGTTAAGGTTGTAGATCCCTTGAAGCCTGAACCAGCTTTCAAATTGTTCTTAAAAGAACTGAAGAACCTTTCACACTTCCATGCAACCACCATAGTGGTCCTGTAAGGTCTGAGAAGTCATTGAAGCTTATGGTACACAAATAGTTCTGGCACATTCTACTCTTTTGAAAGAAAATTCGTAGTAAAACAACTTTGAAGACAATCAAAAGACAGATGATGACGCAATCAAACCAGCTATTTATTATTAAATACATCACCATTTCAACCTCTTACGTTAAGTTTATTTATAAAGTGCCGGCAGATTCAGCAGAGCTTACAAAATAATAATGAAAAGTATGAGTAAAAAGATATCTGAGCAACTTTGCTTGACCAGATAATTTTTCTCTTTCAGAACAGCAGCCACACATCCATTCAGAAATACATTTATAGTATGGACTGATGATGACAGTAGACTTCGGATAGATAACATTGATATTCTATGTTTTGGTTTGTGGGTTTTTTTCATTTCTCTTAAAAGGAAAATATAGGTTTGGAACATTGTTGCATATGCTGTCATACTGATGTCACAGACGGTTGATACTTCTTTGAACATAATTCGCGTGGCCTCCTATTGTGGGGGACATCTGTTTAACATATTACTGTAATATCTATGTTCTATATGTACTTTGATTGTCTTGATTTTGGTGACATGCAGCATGTACAATTATTGCTCTTAAAAAAATGTTATACAAAAAAGAACAACAGTGATACAAATTGTAGCAATATATACAATAATTGTGTCACTGTAACTTTAAGGCAGGTGGAACTGTATCAGGATTCTATGCTTGGGCTTTATGACATCATAGACTGGACACACTTATAGCACGGAACACTGGCTTCCAAGTGACTTTCTGCTATTGATATTCTATGTTTCGATTTGTGGGTTTTTTAAATTTCTCTTAAAGGAAAAATTAGGTTTGGAACATTGTTGCATATGCTGTCATACTGATGTCACAGACTGTTGATACTTCTTTGAACATAATTTGCGTGGCCTCCTATTGTGGGGGACATCTGTTTAACATATTACTGTAATATCTATGTTCTATATGTACTTTGATTGTCTTGATTTTGGTGACATGCAGCATGTACAATTATTGCTCTTAAAAAAATGTTATACAAAAAAGAACAACAGTGATACAAATTGTAGCAATATATACAATAATTGTGTCACTGTAACTTTAAGGCAGGTGGAACTGTATCAGGATTCTATGCTTGGGCTTTATGACATCATAGACTGGACACACTTATAGCACGGAACACTGGCTTCCAAGTGACTTTCTGCTATTGATATTCTATGTTTCGATTTGTGGGTTTTTTAAATTTCTCTTAAAGGAAAAATTAGGTTTGGAACATTGTTGCATATGCTGTCATACTTATGTCGCAGACTGTTGATACTTCTTTGAGCATAATTTGCGTGGCCTCCTATTGTGGGGGACATCTGTTTAACATATTACTGTAATATCTATGTTCTATATGTACTTTGATTGTCTTGATTTTGGTGACATGCAGCATGTACAATTATTGCTCTTAAAAAATGTTATACATAAAAAAAGAACAACCGTGATACAAATTGTAGCAATAAATACAATAACTGTGTCACTGTAACTTTAAGGCAGGTGGAACTGTATCAGGATTCTATGCTTGGGCTTTATGACATCATAGACTGGACACACTTATAGCACGGAACACTGGCTTCCAAGTCACTTTCTGCTAGTTTTGCTCGCAGTGTGCATTGTGGATTAGCTGCTGTGTTCTCATTTTCACAGAATGAGTGACCCTGAAGAAAATCCCGTTTATCCATCATCTTCACTTGAAGATGAAGAAATCAGTACACCATCAGAAGAGGAAAAAGATGACAAATCTGAAGTTTCTTCAGTTACTTCTTCTCATTACTCCTCGGCTGAGGAAGATAATGAACTGATAATCCAGGCTTCTTCTTTTGTGCCATCAGCAGAGGAACCTTCTCCGGCTCTTCCTTTTGATTACTCCTCGGACGAGGAAGACAAGGAACTGCCTATCCAGGCTTCTTCTTTTGCACCATCAGAAGAAAATAGTTACGAACCTTCTCCACTTACTCCTTTTGATTACTCCTCGGATGAGGAAGACGAGGAACTGCCTATCCAGGCTTCTTCTTTTGCACCATCAGAAGATAATACTTACGAACCTTCTCCACTTACTCCTTTTGATTACTCCTCGGATGAGGAAGACAAGGAACTGCCTATCCAGGCTTCTTCTGAACCTTCTCCAGGAGCTCATTTTCATTACTCCTCGGATGAGGAAGACAAGGAACTGCCCATTCAGGCTCCGTCCTATTTTGATTCATCAGAAGAAGAAAAGGATATTCAGGATTTTATGCCATTTACAAATCTTCATTACTGCTTAGATGACGATGAGGAGGATGAAGAATTAATCGTAGTGGTTGAGTCTAAGTACTTACGAAAGGAAAAGCTGGATGATGAAAGACGTGAGGATGTGACATCCATAGAAAACCACGATGACGATACAAAGCAAACGAATGCGGGATTTTTCAAAAGAGCAAGGAACTTCTTTACCAACTTCAGAAGAAATTCTCAGTCAAAAAAAGACGGCAGAAAGAAAAGCTCACGAGAGGAAAATCTGGAGGATGAAAGATGTGAGGGTGTGTCATCCATAGAAAGTCATGAGGAAGACAGAAAGAAAAAGAAAGCTGGCATCTTCTCAAGGCCAAGGAAGTCTTCTTATAACATCTCTGGAAGAAAATCCTCGACAAAAAAAGATGACAGCAAGAAAAGATGGCTCTTCTGTGGCTGCCTGCACAGCAGACCTGTCTGACTTTCCACCTAGTTCTATCACCTAATATGATCATCTTCAATTCCAGCTTCTTGCTTGTTTCCTGCCCGTGGTATGGATCAGAACATTTTATAGAAGTGGAGTCACCCAGGGAATGAGATGCAAGGCTTAATGGGACATCAACAACATAAGATCAAAAAGCCACCTCAATAAATTAACCCTTATCCACTCATACTCTATGTTTGTAGTATTATTTGTATAAGTAGTATGTAGGCAACAATTAAGCGTTAAAATATTTTAACATCACCATTTCAACCTCTTACGTTAAGTTTATTTATAAAGTGCCGGCAGATTCAGCAGAGCTTACAAAATAATAATGAAAAGTATGAGTAAAAAGATATCTGAGCAACTTTGCTTGACCAGATTTTTCTCTTTCAGAACAGCAGCCACACATCCATTCAGAAATACATTTATAGTATGGACTGATGATGACAGTAGACTTCGGATAGATAACATTGATATTCTATGTTTTGGTTTGTGGGTTTTTTTCATTTCTCTTAAAAGGAAAATATAGGTTTGGAACTTTGTTACAAATGCTGTCATACTGATGTCACAGACGGTTGATACTTCTTTGAACATAATTCGCGTGGCCTCCTATTGTGGGGGACACCTGTTTAACATATTACTGTAATATCTATGTTCTATATGTACTTTGAGTGTCTTGATTTTGGTGACATGCAGCATGTACAATTATTGCTCTTAAAAAAATGTTATACAAAAAAGAACAACAGTGATACAAATTGTAGCAATAAATAGAATAACTGTGTCACTGTAACTTTAAGGCAGGTGGAACTGTATCAGGATTCTATGCTTGGGCTTTATGACATCATAGACTGGACACACTTATAGCACGGAACACTGGCTTCCAAGTGACTTTCTGCTATTGATATTCTATGTTTCGATTTGTGGGTTTTTTAAATTTCTCTTAAAGGAAAAATTAGGTTTGGAACATTGTTGCATATGCTGTCATACTTATGTCGCAGACTGTTGATACTTCTTTGAGCATAATTTGCGTGGCCTCCTATTGTGGGGGACATCTGTTTAACATATTACTGTAATATCTATGTTCTATATGTACTTTGATTGTCTTGATTTTGGTGACATGCAGCATGTACAATTATTGCTCTTAAAAAAATGTTATACAAAAAAGAACAACAGTGATACAAATTGTAGCAATAAATACAATAACAGTGTCACTGTAACTTTAAGGCAGGTGGAACTGTATCAGGATTCTATGCTTGGGCTTTATGACATCATAGACTGGACACACTTATAGCACGGAACACTGGCTTCCAAGTCACTTTCTGCTAGTTTTGCTCGCAGTGTGCATTGTGGATTAGCTGCTGTGTTCTCATTTTCACAGAATGAGTGACCCTGAAGAAAATCCCGTTTATCCATCATCTTCACTTGAAGATGAAGAAATCAGTACACCATCAGAAGAGGAAAAAGATGACAAATCTGAAGTTTCTTCAGTTACTTCTTCTCATTACTCCTCGGCTGAGGAAGATAATGAACTGATAATCCAGGCTTCTTCTTTTGTGCCATCAGCAGAGGAACCTTCTCCGGCTCTTCCTTTTGATTACTCCTCGGACGAGGAAGACAAGGAACTGCCTATCCAGGCTTCTTCTTTTGCACCATCAGAAGAAGATAATAGTTATGAACCTTCTCCACTTACTCCTTTTGATTACTCCTCGGATGAGGAAGACAAGGAACTGCCTATCCAGGCTTCTTCTTTTGCACCATCAGAAGATAATAGTTACGAACCTTCTCCACTTACTCCTTTTGATTACTCCTCGGATGAGGAAGACAAGGAACTGCATATCCAGGCTTCTTTTGCACCATCAGAAGAAGATAATAGTTATGAACCTTCTCCGGTTACTCCTTTTGATTACTCCTCGGATGAGGAGGACAAGGAACTGCCTATCCCGGATTCTTCTGAACCTTCTCCAGGAACTCATTTTCATTACTCCTCGGATGAGGAAGACAAGGAACTGCCCATTCAGGCTCCGTCCTATTTTGATTCATCAGAAGAAAAGGATATACAGGATTTTATGCCATTTACAAATCTTCATTACCGCTTAGATGACGATGAGGAGGATGAAGAATTAATCGTAGTGGTTGAGTCTAAGTACTTACGAAAGGAAAAGCTGGATGATGAAAGACGTGAGGATGTGACATCCATAGAAAACCACGATGACGATACAAAGCAAACGAATGTGGGATTTTTCAAAAGAGCAAGGAACTTCTTTACCAACTTCAGAAGAAATTCTCAGTCAAAAAAAGATGGCAGAAAGAAAAGCTCACGAGAGGAAAATCTGGAGGATGAAAGATGTGAGGGTGTGTCATCCATAGAAAGTCATGAGGAAGACAGAAAGAAAAAGAAAGCTGGCATCTTCTCAAGGCCAAGGAAGTCTTCTTATAACATCTCTGGAAGAAAATCTTCGACAAAAAAAGATGACAGCAAGAAAAGATGGCTCTTCTGTGGCTGCCTGCACAGCAGACCTGTCTGACTTTCCACCTAGTTCTATCACCTAATATGATCATCTTCAATTCCAGCTTCTTGCTTGTTTCCTGCCCGTGGTATGGATCAGAACATTTTATAGAAGTGGAGTCACCCAGGGAATGAGATGCAAGGCTTAATGGGACATCAACAACATAAGATCAAAAAGCCACCTCAATAAATTAACCCTTATCCACTCATACTCTATGTTTGTAGTATTATTTGTATAAGTAGTATGTAGGCAACAATTAAGCGTTAAAATATTTTAACATCACCATTTCAACCTCTTACGTTAAGTTTATTTATAAAGTGCCGGCAGATTCAGCAGAGCTTAGAAAATAATAATGAAAAGTATGAGTAAAAAGATATCTGAGCAACTTTGCTTGACCAGATTTTTCTCTTTCAGAACAGCAGCCACACATCCATCCAGAAATACATTTATAGTATGGACTGATGATGACAGTAAACTTCGGATAGATAACATTGATATTCTATGTTTTGGTTTGTGGGTTTTTTTCATTTCTCTTAAAAGGAAAATATAGGTTTGGAACTTTGTTACAAATGCTGTCATACTGATGTCACAGACGGTTGATACTTCTTTGAACATAATTCGCGTGGCCTCCTATTGTGGGGGACACCTGTTTAACATATTACTGTAATATCTATGTTCTATATGTACTTTGAGTGTCTTGATTTTGGTGACATGCAGCATGTACAATTATTGCTCTTAAAAAAATGTTATACAAAAAAGAACAACAGTGATACAAATTGTAGCAATAAATAGAATAACTGTGTCACTGTAACTTTAAGGCAGGTGGAACTGTATCAGGATTCTATGCTTGGGCTTTATGACATCATAGACTGGACACACTTATAGCACGGAACACTGGCTTCCAAGTGACTTTCTGCTATTGATATTCTATGTTTCGATTTGTGGGTTTTTTAAATTTCTCTTAAAGGAAAAATTAGGTTTGGAACATTGT
The DNA here is from genome assembly GCA_029215755.1 of Spea hammondii. NCBI lineage: Eukaryota > Metazoa > Chordata > Amphibia > Anura > Pelobatidae > Spea > Spea hammondii. Next base: position 176,136,060 of record JARDYJ010000001.1, on the reverse strand, counting down.
TGCATATGCTGTCATACTTATGTCGCAGACTGTTGATACTTCTTTGAGCATAATTTGCGTGGCCTCCTATTGTGGGGGACATCTGTTTAACATATTACTGTAATATCTATGTTCTATATGTACTTTGATTGTCTTGATTTTGGTGACATGCAGCATGTACAATTATTGCTCTTAAAAAAATGTTATACAAAAAAGAACAACAGTGATACAAATTGTAGCAATAAATACAATAACAGTGTCACTGTAACTTTAAGGCAGGTGGAACTGTATCAGGATTCTATGCTTGGGCTTTATGACATCATAGACTGGACACACTTATAGCACGGAACACTGGCTTCCAAGTCACTTTCTGCTAGTTTTGCTCGCAGTGTGCATTGTGGATTAGCTGCTGTGTTCTCATTTTCACAGAATGAGTGACCCTGAAGAAAATCCCGTTTATCCATCATCTTCACTTGAAGATGAAGAAATCAGTACACCATCAGAAGAGGAAAAAGATGACAAATCTGAAGTTTCTTCAGTTACTTCTTCTCATTACTCCTCGGCTGAGGAAGATAATGAACTGATAATCCAGGCTTCTTCTTTTGTGCCATCAGCAGAGGAACCTTCTCCGGCTCTTCCTTTTGATTACTCCTCGGACGAGGAAGACAAGGAACTGCCTATCCAGGCTTCTTCTTTTGCACCATCAGAAGAAGATAATAGTTATGAACCTTCTCCACTTACTCCTTTTGATTACTCCTCGGATGAGGAAGACAAGGAACTGCCTATCCAGGCTTCTTCTTTTGCACCATCAGAAGAAGATAATAGTTACGAACCTTCTCCACTTACTCCTTTTGATTACTCCTCGGATGAGGAAGACAAGGAACTGCATATCCAGGCTTCTTCTTTTGCACCATCAGAAGAAGATAATAGTTACGAACCTTCTCCACTTACTCCTTTTGATTACTCCTCGGATGAGGAAGACAAGGAACTGCATATCCAGGCTTCTTTTGCACCATCAGAAGAAGATAATAGTTATGAACCTTCTCCGGTTACTCCTTTTGATTACTCCTCGGATGAGGAGGACAAGGAACTGCCTATCCCGGATTCTTCTGAACCTTCTCCAGGAACTCATTTTCATTACTCCTCGGATGAGGAAGACAAGGAACTGCCCATTCAGGCTCCGTCCTATTTTGATTCATCAGAAGAAAAGGATATACAGGATTTTATGCCATTTACAAATCTTCATTACCGCTTAGATGACGATGAGGAGGATGAAGAATTAATCGTAGTGGTTGAGTCTAAGTACTTACGAAAGGAAAAGCTGGATGATGAAAGACGTGAGGATGTGACATCCATAGAAAACCACGATGACGATACAAAGCAAACAAATGTGGGATTTTTCAAAAGAGCAAGGAACTTCTTTACCAACTTCAGAAGAAATTCTCAGTCAAAAAAAGATGGCAGAAAGAAAAGCTCACGAGAGGAAAATCTGGAGGATGAAAGATGTGAGGGTGTGTCATCCATAGAAAGTCATGAGGAAGACAGAAAGAAAAAGAAAGCTGGCATCTTCTCAAGGCCAAGGAAGTCTTCTTATAACATCTCTGGAAGAAAATCTTCGACAAAAAAAGATGACAGCAAGAAAAGATGGCTCTTCTGTGGCTGCCTGCACAGCAGACCTGTCTGACTTTCCACCTAGTTCTATCACCTAATATGATCATCTTCAATTCCAGCTTCTTGCTTGTTTCCTGCCCGTGGTATGGATCAGAACATTTTATACAAGTGGAGTCACCCAGGGAATGAGATGCAAGGCTTAATGGGACATCAACAACATAAGATCAAAAAGCCACCTCAATAAATTAACCCTTATCCACTCATACTCTATGTTTGTAGTATTATTTGTATAAGTAGTATGTAGGCAACAATTAAGCGTTAAAATATTTTAACATCACCATTTCAACCTCTTACGTTAAGTTTATTTATAAAGTGCCGGCAGATTCAGCAGAGCTTAGAAAATAATAATGAAAAGTATGAGTAAAAAGATATCTGAGCAACTTTGCTTGACCAGATTTTTCTCTTTCAGAACAGCAGCCACACATCCATCCAGAAATACATTTATAGTATGGACTGATGATGACAGTAGACTTCGGATAGATAACATTGATATTCTATGTTTTGGTTTGTGGGTTTTTTTCATTTCTCTTAAAAGGAAAATATAGGTTTGGAACATTGTTGCATATGCTGTCATACTGATGTCACAGACTGTTGATACTTCTTTGAACATAATTCGCGTGGCCTCCTATTGTGGGGGACACCTGTTTAACATATTACTGTAATATCTATGTTCTATATGTACTTTGAGTGTCTTGATTTTGGTGACATGCAGCATGTACAATTATTGCTCTTAAAAAAATGTTATACAAAAAAGAACAACAGTGATACAAATTGTAGCAATAAATAGAATAACTGTGTCACTGTAACTTTAAGGCAGGTGGAACTGTATCAGGATTCTATGCTTGGGCTTTATGACATCATAGACTGGACACACTTATAGCACGGAACACTGGCTTCCAAGTGACTTTCTGCTATTGATATTCTATGTTTCGATTTGTGGGTTTTTTAAATTTCTCTTAAAGGAAAAATTAGGTTTGGAACATTGTTGCATATGCTGTCATACTTATGTCGCAGACTGTTGATACTTCTTTGAGCATAATTTGCGTGGCCTCCTATTGTGGGGGACATCTGTTTAACATATTACTGTAATATCTATGTTCTATATGTACTTTGATTGTCTTGATTTTGGTGACATGCAGCATGTACAATTATTGCTCTTAAAAAAATGTTATACAAAAAAGAACAACAGTGATACAAATTGTAGCAATAAATACAATAACTGTGTCACTGTAACTTTAAGGCAGGTGGAACTGTATCAGGATTCTATGCTTGGGCTTTATGACATCATAGACTGGACACACTTATAGCACGGAACACTGGCTTCCAGGTCACTTTCTGCTAGTTTTGCTCGCAGTGTGCATTGTGGATTAGCTGCTGTGTTCTCATTTTCACAGAATGAGTGACCCTGAAGAAAATCCCGTTTATCCATCATCTTCACTTGAAGATGAAGAAATCAGTACACCATCAGAAGAGGAAAAAGATGACAAATCTGAAGTTTCTTCAGTTACTTCTTCTCATTACTCCTCGGCTGAGGAAGATAATGAACTGATAATCCAGGCTTCTTCTTTTGCACCATCAGAAGATAATAGTTACGAACCTTCTCCACTTACTCCTTTTGATTACTCCTCGGATGAGGAAGACAAGGAACTGCCTATCCAGGCTTCTTCTTTTGCACCATCAGAAGATAATAGTTACGAACCTTCTCCACTTACTCCTTTTGATTACTCCTCGGATGAGGAAGACAAGGAACTGCCTATCCAGGCTTCTTTTGCACCATCAGAAGATAATAGTTATGAACCTTCTCCGGTTACTCCTTTTGATTACTCCTCGGATGAGGAAGACAAGGAACTGCCCATTCAGGCTCCGTCCTATTTTGATTCATTAGAAGAAAAGGATATTCAGGATTTTATGCCATTTACAAATCTTCATTACCGCTTAGATGACGATGAGGAGGATGAAGAATTAATCGTAGTGGTTGAGTCTAAGTACTTACGAAAGGAAAAGCTGGATGATGAAAGACGTGAGGATGTGACATCCATAGAAAACCACGATGACGATACAAAGCAAACGAATGCGGGATTTTTCAAAAGAGCAAGGCACTTCTTTACCAACTTCAGAAGAAATTTTCAGTCAAAAAAAGATGGCAGAAAGAAAAGCTCACGAGAGGAAAATCTGGAGGATGAAAGATGTGAGGGTGTGTCATCCATAAAAAGTCATGAGGAAGACAGAAAGAAAAACAAAGCAGGCATCTTCTCAAGGCCAAGGAAGTCTTCTTATAACATCTCTGGAAGAAAATCCTCGACAAAAAAAGATGACAGCAAGAAAAGATGGCTCTTCTGTGGCTGCCTGCACAGCAGACCTGTCTGACTTTCCACCTAGTTCTATCACCTAATATGATCATCTTCAATTCCAGCTTCTTGCTTGTTTCCTGCCCGTGGTATGGATCAGAACATTTTATAGAAGTGGAGTCACCCAGGGAATGAGATGCAAGGCTTAATGGGACATCAACAACATAAGATCAAAAAGCCACCTCAATAAAATAACCCTTATCCACTCATACTCTATGTTTGTAGTATTATTTGTATAAGTAGTATGTAGGCAACAATTAAGCGTTAAAATATTTTAACATCATCATTTCAACCTCTTACGTTAAGTTTAATTATAAAGTGCCGGCAGATTCAGCAGAGCTTACAAAATAATAATGAAAAGTATGAGTAAAAAGATATCTGAGCAACTTTGCTTGACCAGATCATTTTTCTCTTTCAGAACAGCAGCCACACATCCATTCAGAAATACATTTATAGTATGGACTGATGATGACAGTAGACTTCGGATAGATAACATTGATATTCTATGTTTTGGTTTGTGGGTTTTTTTCATTTCTCTTAAAAGGAAAATATAGGTTTGGAACATTGTTGCATATGCTGTCATACTGATGTCACAGACGGTTGATACTTCTTTGAACATAATTCGCGTGGCCTCCTATTGTGGGGGACATCTGTTTAACATATTACTGTAATATCTATGTTCTATATGTACTTTGAGTGTCTTGATTTTGGTGACATGCAGCATGTACAATTATTGCTCTTAAAAAAATGTTATACAAAAAAGAACAACAGTGATACAAATTGTAGCAATAAATAGAATAACTGTGTCACTGTAACTTTAAGGCAGGTGGAACTGTATCAGGATTCTATGCTTGGGCTTTATGACATCATAGACTGGACACACTTATAGCACGAAACACTGGCTTCCAAGTCACTTTCTGCTAGTTTTGCTCGCAGTGTGCATTGTGGATTAGCTGCTGTGTTCTCATTTTCACAGAATGAGTGACCCTGAAGAAAATCCCGTTTATCCATCATCTTCACTTGAAGATGAAGAAATCAGTACACCATCAGAAGAGGAAAAAGATGACAAATCTGAAGTTTCTTCAGTTACTTTTTCTCATTACTCCTCGGCTGAGGAAGATAATGAACTGATAATCCAGGCTTCTTCTTTTGTGCCATCAGCAGAGGAACCTTCTCCGGCTCTTCCTTTTGATTACTCCTCGGACGAGGAAGACAAGGAACTGCCTATCCAGGCTTCTTCTTTTGCACCATCAGAAGATAATAGTTACGAACCTTCTCCACTTACTCCTTTTGATTACTCCTCGGATGAGGAAGACAAGGAACTGCCTATCCAGGCTTCTTCTTTTGCACCATCAGAAGATAATAGTTACGAACCTTCTCCACTTACTCCTTTTGATTACTCCTCGGATGAGGAAGACAAGGAACTGCATATCCAGGCTTCTTTTGCACCATCAGAAGAAGATAATAGTTATGAACCTTCTCCGGTTACTCCTTTTGATTACTCCTCGGATGAGGAGGACAAGGAACTGCCTATCCCGGATTCTTCTGAACCTTCTCCAGGAACTCATTTTCATTACTCCTCGGATGAGGAAGACAAGGAACTGCCCATTCAGGCTCCGTCCTATTTTGATTCATCAGATGAAAAGGATATACAGGATTTTATGCCATTTACAAATCTTCATTACTGCTTAGATGACGATGAGGAGGATGAAGAATTAATCGTAGTGGTTGAGTCTAAGTACTTACGAAAGGAAAAGCTGGATGATGAAAGACGTGAGGATGTGACATCCATAGAAAACCACGATGACGATACAAAGCAAACGAATGTGGGATTTTTCAAAAGAGCAAGGAACTTCTTTACCAACTTCAGAAGAAATTCTCAGTCAAAAAAAGATGGCAGAAAGAAAAGCTCACGAGAGGAAAATCTGGAGGATGAAAGATGTGAGGGTGTGTCATCCATAGAAAGTCATGAGGAAGACAGAAAGAAAAAGAAAGCTGGCATCTTCTCAAGGCCAAGGAAGTCTTCTTATAACATCTCTGGAAGAAAATCTTCGACAAAAAAAGATGACAGCAAGAAAAGATGGCTCTTCTGTGGCTGCCTGCACAGCAGACCTGTCTGACTTTCCACCTAGTTCTATCACCTAATATGATCATCTTCAATTCCAGCTTCTTGCTTGTTTCCTGCCCGTGGTATGGATCAGAACATTTTATAGAAGTGGAGTCACCCAGGGAATGAGATGCAAGGCTTAATGGGACATCAACAACATAAGATCAAAAAGCCACCTCAATAAATTAACCCTTATCCACTCATACTCTATGTTTGTAGTATTATTTGTATAAGTAGTATGTAGGCAACAATTAAGCGTTAAAATAAATAGCTAAAAAAAAAAAATAATAACAATTGTGGGCATGCTGTGCGTTAATCCAGATATCAATGATTTTGCAGCAGCATCACTCGTTAAATGCTATGGAAGTCTATATTATTCCTTTCATAGACACTGATGTAGATATTGTCACTGATTCCATCTAGCATGAGGATCAATTAATCATTTTTGACATTACTAGCTTTGCTCCGCAACGTAAATGCAACTCTTCTGGCTGTTTTTCTAGTTAAGTGTGTAGTTGACAATGACACACCAGACACACCACACTTTTACATCCTTCAGCGGGACAGTAAGGATCCATTATGGTGATGACATGTCATTGTGTTTAAACTAGACACATTACGTCACTAATAAACTCATTTCAGTCATACAAAACTATAATTTAATCTATGCTCCGTAAACAGTTGCTTGGGTTTATTTTTCTAAATAGGTTTCATGGGAGGAAGCAGCCTAAGACCGGGAAGCAGAAGGCAGAGTTAAGGTTGTAGATCCCTTGAAGCCTGAACCAGCTTTCAAATTGTTCTTAAAAGAACTGAAGAACCTTTCACACTTCCATGCAACCACCATAGTGGTCCTGTAAGGTCTGAGAAGTCATTGAAGCTTATGGTACACAAATAGTTCTGGCACATTCTACTCTTTTGAAAGAAAATTCGTAGTAAAACAACTTTGAAGACAATCAAAAGACAGATGATGACGCAATCAAACCAGCTATTTATTATTAAATACATCACCATTTCAACCTCTTACGTTAAGTTTATTTATAAAGTGCCGGCAGATTCAGCAGAGCTTACAAAATAATAATGAAAAGTATGAGTAAAAAGATATCTGAGCAACTTTGCTTGACCAGATAATTTTTCTCTTTCAGAACAGCAGCCACACATCCATTCAGAAATACATTTATAGTATGGACTGATGATGACAGTAGACTTCGGATAGATAACATTGATATTCTATGTTTTGGTTTGTGGGTTTTTTTCATTTCTCTTAAAAGGAAAATATAGGTTTGGAACATTGTTGCATATGCTGTCATACTGATGTCACAGACGGTTGATACTTCTTTGAACATAATTCGCGTGGCCTCCTATTGTGGGGGACATCTGTTTAACATATTACTGTAATATCTATGTTCTATATGTACTTTGAGTGTCTTGATTTTGGTGACATGCAGCATGTACAATTATTGCTCTTAAAAAAATGTTATACAAAAAAGAACAACAGTGATACAAATTGTAGCAATAAATACAATAACTGTGTCAGTGTAACTTTAAGGCAGGTGGAACTGTATCAGGATTCTATGCTTGGGCTTTATGACATCATAGACTGGACACACTTATAGCACGGAACACTGGCTTCCAAGTGACTTTCTGCTATTGATATTCTATGTTTCGATTTGTGGGTTTTTAAAATTTCTCTTAAAGGAAAAATTAGGTTTGGAACATTGTTGCATATGCTGTCATACTGATGTCACAGACTGTTGATACTTCTTTGAGCATAATTTGCGTGGCCTCCTATTGTGGGGGACATCTGTTTAACATATTACTGTAATATCTATGTTCTATATGTACTTTGATTCTCTTGATTTTGGTGACATGCAGCATGTACAATTATTGCTCTTAAAAAATGTTATACATAAAAAAAGAACAACCGTGATACAAATTGTAGCAATAAATACAATAACTGTGTCACTGTAACTTTAAGGCAGGTGGAACTGTATCAGGATTCTATGCTTGGGCTTTATGACATCATAGACTGGACACACTTATAGCACGGAACACTGGCTTCCAAGTCACTTTCTGCTAGTTTTGCTCGCAGTGTGCATTGTGGATTAGCTGCTGTGTTCTCATTTTCACAGAATGAGTGACCCTGAAGAAAATCCCGTTTATCCATCATCTTCACTTGAAGATGAAGAAATCAGTACACCATCAGAAGAGGAAAAAGATGACAAATCTGAAGTTTCTTCAGTTACTTCTTCTCATTACTCCTCGGCTGAGGAAGATAATGAACTGATAATCCAGGCTTCTTCTTTTGTGCCATCAGCAGAGGAACCTTCTCCGGCTCTTCCTTTTGATTACTCCTCGGACGAGGAAGACAAGGAACTGCCTATCCAGGCTTCTTCTTTTGCACCATCAGAAGAAAATAGTTACGAACCTTCTCCGCTTACTCCTTTTGATTACTCCTCGGATGAGGAAGACAAGGAACTACCTATCCAGGCTTCTTCTTTTGCACCATCAGAAGAAAATAGTTACGAACCTTCTCCACTTACTCCTTTTGATTACTCCTCGGATGAGGAAGACAAGGAACTGCCTATCCAGGCTTCTTTTGCACCATCAGAAGATAATAGTTATGAACCTTCTCCGGTTACTCCTTTTGATTACTCCTCGGATGAGGAAGACAAGGAACTGCCTATCCCGGATTCTTCTGAACCTTCTCCAGGAACTCATTTTCATTACTCCTCGGATGAGGAAGACAAGGAACTGCCCATTCAGGCTCCGTCCTATTTTGATTCATTAGAAGAAAAGGATATTCAGGATTTTATGCCATTTACAAATCTTCATTACCGCTTAGATGACGATGAGGAGGATGAAGAATTAATCATAGTGGTTGAGTCTAAGTACTTACGAAAGGAAAAGCTGGATGATGAAAGACGTGAGGATGTGACATCCATAGAAAACCACGATGACGATACAAAGCAAACGAATGCGGGATTTTTCAAAAGAGCAAGGCACTTCTTTACCAACTTCAGAAGAAATTCTCAGTCAAAAAAAGATGGCAGAAAGAAAAGCTCACGAGAGGAAAATCTGGAGGATGAAAGATGTGAGGGTGTGTCATCCATAGAAAGTCATGAGGAAGACAGAAAGAAAAAGAAAGCTGGCATCTTCTCAAGGCCAAGGAAGTCTTCTTATAACATCTCTGGAAGAAAATCCTCGACAAAAAAAGATGACAGCAAGAAAAGATGGCTCTTCTGTGGCTGCCTGCACAGCAGACCTGTCTGACTTTCCACCTAGTTCTATCACCTAATATGATCATCTTCAATTCCAGCTTCTTGCTTGTTTCCTGCCCGTGGTATGGATCAGAACATTTTATAGAAGTGGAGTCACCCAGGGAATGAGATGCAAGGCTTAATGGGACATCAACAACATAAGATCAAAAAGCCACCTCAATAAATTAACCCTTATCCACTCATACTCTATGTTTGTAGTATTATTTGTATAAGTAGTATGTAGGCAACAATTAAGCGTTAAAATATTTTAACATCATCATTTCAACCTCTTACGTTAAGTTTAATTATAAAGTGCCGGCAGATTCAGCAGAGCTTACAAAATAATAATGAAAAGTATGAGTAAAAAGATATCTGAGCAACTTTGCTTGACCAGATAATTTTTCTCTTTCAGAACAGCAGCCACACATCCATTCAGAAATACATTTATAGTATGGACTGATGATGACAGTAGACTTCGGATAGATAACATTGATATTCTATGTTTTGGTTTGTGGGTTTTTTTCATTTCTCTTAAAAGGAAAATATAGGTTTGGAACATTGTTGCATATGCTGTCATACTGATGTCACAGACGGTTGATACTTCTTTGAACATAATTCGCGTGGCCTCCTATTGTGGGGGACATCTGTTTAACATATTACTGTAATATCTATGTTCTATATGTACTTTGAGTGTCTTGATTTTGGTGACATGCAGCATGTACAATTATTGCTCTTAAAAAAATGTTATACAAAAAAGAACAACAGTGATACAAATTGTAGCAATAAATACAATAACTGTGTCAATGTAACTTTAAGGCAGGTGGAACTGTATCAGGATTCTATGTTTGGGCTTTATGACATCATAGACTGGACACACTTATAGCACGGAACACTGGCTTCCAAGTGACTTTCTGCTATTGATATTCTATGTTTCGATTTGTGGGTTTTTTAAATTTCTCTTAAAGGAAAAATTAGGTTTGGAACATTGTTGCATATGCTGTCATACTTATGTCGCAGACTGTTGATACTTCTTTGAGCATAATTTGCGTGGCCTCCTATTGTGGGGGACATCTGTTTAACATATTACTGTAATATCTATGTTCTATATGTACTTTGATTGTCTTGATTTTGGTGACATGCAGCATGTACAATTATTGCTCTTAAAAAAATGTTATACAAAAAAGAACAACAGTGATACAAATTGTAGCAATAAATACAATAACAGTGTCACTGTAACTTTAAGGCAGGTGGAACTGTATCAGGATTCTATGCTTGGGCTTTATGACATCATAGACTGGACACACTTATAGCACGGAACACTGGCTTCCAAGTCACTTTCTGCTAGTTTTGCTCGCAGTGTGCATTGTGGATTAGCTGCTGTGTTCTCATTTTCACAGAATGAGTGACCCTGAAGAAAATCCCGTTTATCCATCATCTTCACTTGAAGATGAAGAAATCAGTACACCATCAGAAGAGGAAAAAGATGACAAATCTGAAGTTTCTTCAGTTACTTCTTCTCATTACTCCTCGGCTGAGGAAGATAATGAACTGATAATCCAGGCTTCTTCTTTTGTGCCATCAGCAGAGGAACCTTCTCCGGCTCTTCCTTTTGATTACTCCTCGGACGAGGAAGACAAGGAACTGCCTATCCAGGCTTCTTCTTTTGCACCATCAGAAGAAGATAATAGTTATGAACCTTCTCCACTTACTCCTTTTGATTACTCCTCGGATGAGGAAGACAAGGAACTGCCTATCCAGGCTTCTTCTTTTGCACCATCAGAAGATAATAGTTACGAACCTTCTCCACTTACTCCTTTTGATTACTCCTCGGATGAGGAAGACAAGGAACTGCATATCCAGGCTTCTTTTGCACCATCAGAAGAAGATAATAGTTATGAACCTTCTCCGGTTACTCCTTTTGATTACTCCTCGGATGAGGAGGACAAGGAACTGCCTATCCCGGATTCTTCTGAACCTTCTCCAGGAACTCATTTTCATTACTCCTCGGATGAGGAAGACAAGGAACTGCCCATTCAGGCTCCGTCCTATTTTGATTCATCAGAAGAAAAGGATATACAGGATTTTATGCCATTTACAAATCTTCATTACCGCTTAGATGACGATGAGGAGGATGAAGAATTAATCGTAGTGGTTGAGTCTAAGTACTTACGAAAGGAAAAGCTGGATGATGAAAGACGTGAGGATGTGACATCCATAGAAAACCACGATGACGATACAAAGCAAACGAATGTGGGATTTTTCAAAAGAGCAAGGAACTTCTTTACCAACTTCAGAAGAAATTCTCAGTCAAAAAAAGATGGCAGAAAGAAAAGCTCACGAGAGGAAAATCTGGAGGATGAAAGATGTGAGGGTGTGTCATCCATAGAAAGTCATGAGGAAGACAGAAAGAAAAAGAAAGCTGGCATCTTCTCAAGGCCAAGGAAGTCTTCTTATAACATCTCTGGAAGAAAATCTTCGACAAAAAAAGATGACAGCAAGAAAAGATGGCTCTTCTGTGGCTGCCTGCACAGCAGACCTGTCTGACTTTCCACCTAGTTCTATCACCTAATATGATCATCTTCAATTCCAGCTTCTTGCTTGTTTCCTGCCCGTGGTATGGATCAGAACATTTTATAGAAGTGGAGTCACCCAGGGAATGAGATGCAAGGCTTAATGGGACATCAACAACATAAGATCAAAAAGCCACCTCAATAAATTAACCCTTATCCACTCATACTCTATGTTTGTAGTATTATTTGTATAAGTAGTATGTAGGCAACAATTAAGCGTTAAAATATTTTAACATCACCATTTCAACCTCTTACGTTAAGTTTATTTATAAAGTGCCGGCAGATTCAGCAGAGCTTAGAAAATAATAATGAAAAGTATGAGTAAAAAGATATCTGAGCAACTTTGCTTGACCAGATTTTTCTCTTTCAGAACAGCAGCCACACATCCATCCAGAAATACATTTATAGTATGGACTGATGATGACAGTAGACTTCGGATAGATAACATTGATATTCTATGTTTTGGTTTGTGGGTTTTTTTCATTTCTCTTAAAAGGAAAATATAGGTTTGGAACATTGTTGCATATGCTGTCATACTGATGTCACAGACTGTTGATACTTCTTTGAACATAATTCGCGTGGCCTCCTATTGTGGGGGGCACCTGTTTAACATATTACTGTAATATCTATGTTCTATATGTACTTTGAGTGTCTTGATTTTGGTGACATGCAGCATGTACAATTATTGCTCTTAAAAAAATGTTATACAAAAAAGAACAACAGTGATACAAATTGTAGCAATAAATAGAATAACTGTGTCACTGTAACTTTAAGGCAGGTGGAACTGTATCAGGATTCTATGCTTGGGCTTTATGACATCATAGACTGGACACACTTATAGCACGGAACACTGGCTTCCAAGTGACTTTCTGCTATTGATATTCTATGTTTCGATTTGTGGGTTTTTTAAATTTCTCTTAAAGGAAAAATTAGGTTTGGAACATTGTTGCATATGCTGTCATACTTATGTCGCAGACTGTTGATACTTCTTTGAGCATAATTTGCGTGGCCTCCTATTGTGGGGGACATCTGTTTAACATATTACTGTAATATCTATGTTCTATATGTACTTTGATTGTCTTGATTTTGGTGACATGCAGCATGTACAATTATTGCTCTTAAAAAAATGTTATACAAAAAAGAACAACAGTGATACAAATTGTAGCAATAAATACAATAACTGTGTCACTGTAACTTTAAGGCAGGTGGAACTGTATCAGGATTCTATGCTTGGGCTTTATGACATCATAGACTGGACACACTTATAGCACGGAACACTGGCTTCCAGGTCACTTTCTGCTAGTTTTGCTCGCAGTGTGCATTGTGGATTAGCTGCTGTGTTCTCATTTTCACAGAATGAGTGACCCTGAAGAAAATCCCGTTTATCCATCATCTTCACTTGAAGATGAAGAAATCAGTACACCATCAGAAGAGGAAAAAGATGACAAATCTGAAGTTTCTTCAGTTACTTCTTCTCATTACTCCTCGGCTGAGGAAGACAATGAACTGATAATCCAGGCTTCTTCTTTTGTGCTATCAGCAGAGGAACCTTCTCCGGCTCTTCCTTTTGATTACTCCTCGGACGAGGAAGACAAGGAACTGCCAATCCAGGCTTCTTCTTTTGCACCATCAGAAGAAAATAGTTACGAACCTTCTCCACTTACTCCTTTTGATTACTCCTCGGATGAGGAAGACGAGGAACTACCTATCCAGGCTTCTTCTTTTGCACCATCAGAAGAAAATAGTTACGAACCTTCTCCACTTACTCCTTTTGATTACTCCTCGGATGAGGAAGACAAGGAACTGCCTATCCAGGCTTCTTTTGCACCATCAGAAGATAATAGTTATGAACCTTCTCCGGTTACTCCTTTTGATTACTCCTCGGATGAGGAAGACAAGGAACTGCCTATCCCGGATTCTTCTGAACCTTCTCCAGGAACTCATTTTCATTACTCCTCGGATGAGGAAGACAAGGAACTGCCCATTCAGGCTCCGTCCTATTTTGATTCATCAGAAGAAAAGGATATTCAGGATTTTATGCCATTTACAAATCTTCATTACCGCTTAGATGACGATGAGGAGGATGAAGAATTAATCGTAGTGGTTGAGTCTAAGTACTTACGAAAGGAAAAGCTGGATGATGAAAGACGTGAGGATGTGACATCCATAGAAAACCACGATGACGATACAAAGCAAACGAATGCGGGATTTTTCAAAAGAGCAAGGCACTTCTTTACCAACTTCAGAAGAAATTCTCAGTCAAAAAAAGATGGCAGAAAGAAAAGCTCACGAGAGGAAAATCTGGAGGATGAAAGATGTGAGGGTGTGTCATCCATAGAAAGTCATGAGGAAGACAGAAAGAAAAACAAAGCAGGCATCTTCTCAAGGCCAAGGAAGTCTTCTTATAACATCTCTGGAAGAAAATCCTCGACAAAAAAAGATGACAGCAAGAAAAGATGGCTCTTCTGTGGCTGCCTGCACAGCAGACCTGTCTGACTTTCCACCTAGTTCTATCACCTAATATGATCATCTTCAATTCCAGCTTCTTGCTTGTTTCCTGCCCGTGGTATGGATCAGAACATTTTATAGAAGTGGAGTCACCCAGGGAATGAGATGCAAGGCTTAATGGGACATCAACAACATAAGATCAAAAAGCCACCTCAATAAATTAACCCTTATCCACTCATACTCTATGTTTGTAGTATTATTTGTATAAGTAGTATGTAGGCAACAATTAAGCGTTAAAATATTTTAACATCATCATTTCAACCTCTTACGTTAAGTTTATTTATAAAGTGCCGGCAGATTCAGCAGAGCTTAGAAAATAATAATGAAAAGTATGAGTAAAAAGATATCTGAGCAACTTTGCTTGACCAGATTTTTCTCTTTCAGAACAGCAGCCACACATCCATTCAGAAATACATTTATAGTATGGACTGATGATGACAGTAGACTTCGGATAGATAACATTGATATTCTATGTTTTGGTTTGTGGGTTTTTTTCATTTCTCTTAAAAGGAAAATATAGGTTTGGAACTTTGTTACAAATGCTGTCATACTGATGTCACAGACGGTTGATACTTCTTTGAACATAATTCGCGTGGCCTCCTATTGTGGGGGACACCTGTTTAACATATTACTGTAATATCTATGTTCTATATGTACTTTGAGTGTCTTGATTTTGGTGACATGCAGCATCTACAATTATTGCTCTTAAAAAAATGTTATACAAAAAAGAACAACAGTGATACAAATTGTAGCAATAAATAGAATAACTGTGTCACTGTAACTTTAAGGCAGGTGGAACTGTATCAGGATTCTATGCTTGGGCTTTATGACATCATAGACTGGACACACTTATAGCACGGAACACTGGCTTCCAAGTGACTTTCTGCTATTGATATTCTATGTTTCGATTTGTGGGTTTTTTAAATTTCTCTTAAAGGAAAAATTAGGTTTGGAACATTGTTGCATATGCTGTCATACTTATGTCGCAGACTGTTGATACTTCTTTGAGCATAATTTGCGTGGCCTCCTATTGTGGAGGGACATCTGTTTAACATATTACTGTAATATCTATGTTCTATATGTACTTTGATTGTCTTGATTTTGGTGACATGCAGCATGTACAATTATTGCTCTTAAAAAAATGTTATACAAAAAAGAACAACAGTGATACAAATTGTAGCAATAAATACAATAACAGTGTCACTGTAACTTTAAGGCAGGTGGAACTGTATCAGGATTCTATGCTTGGGCTTTATGACATCATAGACTGGACACACTTATAGCACGGAACACTGGCTTCCAAGTCACTTTCTGCTAGTTTTGCTCGCAGTGTGCATTGTGGATTAGCTGCTGTGTTCTCATTTTCACAGAATGAGTGACCCTGAAGAAAATCCCGTTTATCCATCATCTTCACTTGAAGATGAAGAAATCAGTACACCATCAGAAGAGGAAAAAGATGACAAATCTGAAGTTTCTTCAGTTACTTCTTCTCATTACTCCTCGGCTGAGGAAGATAATGAACTGATAATCCAGGCTTCTTCTTTTGTGCCATCAGCAGAGGAACCTTCTCCGGCTCTTCCTTTTGATTACTCCTCGGACGAGGAAGACAAGGAACTGCCTATCCAGGCTTCTTCTTTTGCACCATCAGAAGATAATAGTTACGAACCTTCTCCACTTACTCCTTTTGATTACTCCTCGGATGAGGAAGACAAGGAACTGCCTATCCAGGCTTCTTCTTTTGCACCATCAGAAGATAATAGTTACGAACCTTCTCCACTTACTCCTTTTGATTACTCCTCGGATGAGGAAGACAAGGAACTGCATATCCAGGCTTCTTTTGCACCATCAGAAGAAGATAATAGTTATGAACCTTCTCCGGTTACTCCTTTTGATTACTCCTCGGATGAGGAAGACAAGGAACTGCCTATCCCGGATTCTTCTGAACCTTCTCCAGGAACTCATTTTCATTACTCCTCGGATGAGGAAGACAAGGAACTGCCCATTCAGGCTCCGTCCTATTTTGATTCATCAGAAGAAAAGGATATACAGGATTTTATGCCATTTACAAATCTTCATTACTGCTTAGATGACGATGAGGAGGATGAAGAATTAATCGTAGTGGTTGAGTCTAAGTACTTACGAAAGGAAAAGCTGGATGATGAAAGACGTGAGGATGTGACATCCATAGAAAACCACGATGACGATACAAAGCAAACGAATGTGGGATTTTTCAAAAGAGCAAGGAACTTCTTTACCAACTTCAGAAGAAATTCTCAGTCAAAAAAAGATGGCAGAAAGAAAAGCTCACGAGAGGAAAATCTGGAGGATGAAAGATGTGAGGGTGTGTCATCCATAGAAAGTCATGAGGAAGACAGAAAGAAAAAGAAAGCTGGCATCTTCTCAAGGCCAAGGAAGTCTTCTTATAACATCTCTGGAAGAAAATCTTCGACAAAAAAAGATGACAGCAAGAAAAGATGGCTCTTCTGTGGCTGCCTGCACAGCAGACCTGTCTGACTTTCCACCTAGTTCTATCACCTAATATGATCATCTTCAATTCCAGCTTCTTGCTTGTTTCCTGCCCGTGGTATGGATCAGAACATTTTATAGAAGTGGAGTCACCCAGGGAATGAGATGCAAGGCTTAATGGGACATCAACAACATAAGATCAAAAAGCCACCTCAATAAATTAACCCTTATCCACTCATACTCTATGTTTGTAGTATTATTTGTATAAGTAGTATGTAGGCAACAATTAAGCTATTATGCTGGGGTCAGGTGAGGAAACCAGTATGCAGGGATAGGGGCGAGGTGTATAGCCGAATGTAGGTAAAGTCCAGTAACACGTACCAGAACAAGAGCAGCCAGATGGTAAGCGAGGTCTGGCAACAGGTATAAAGTCCAGAGTATTCAGGTATCAGGTGAGAGTAGTCAGATATCAAGCAAGGTTCGGCAACAGGTATCAGGTAAGAATGGTCAGGTATCAAGCAAGGTTCGGCAGCAGGTATCAGGTAAGAATGGTCAGGTATCAAGCAAGGTCCGGCAACAGGTATCAGGTAAGAATGGTCAGGTATCAAGCAAGGTCCGGCAACAGGTATCAGGTAAGAATGGTCAGGTATCAAGCAAGGTTCGGCAACAGGTATCAGGTAAGAATGGTCAGGTATCAAGCAAGGTTCGGCAGCAGGTATCAGGTAAGAAAGGTCAGGTATCAAGCAAGGTCCGGCAACAGGTATCAGGTAAGAATGGTCAGGTATCAAGCAAGGTCCGGCAACAGGTATCAGGTAAGAATGGTCAGGTATCAAGCAAGGTTCGGCAACAGGTATCAGGTAAGTAAACATCCAGGACAAGGTAACAGGGAGCTCAACCGTTAAAACAACCGAGCACTGAATGAGTGTCAGTGCTCGGCTTTTAAATGTGCCGCTTCCCCAGACCCCGCCTCCTGTCTTGCCGGTGTCCAATGGACATCCCGGCGTCTCCACAGGGGTATGAGAGAGGAAGGGGGGCGTGGCGTGCAGCACCACGCACGTCCTTCTCTCTGTGGCGGTTCGTTGTTACGAACCGCCGAGCACCGGTACCGCGAGGCATCGGTGCCGCATCGTTCCGTGCATCCGGGGGATCGTGGGTGTAGGAGGACCGAGGAGGTAAGTATCGAGTACCCGCTAGCGGCGGGTACTCGGGGGACATGCTCCGTACGGGGACGTTACAGGCTCCCCCCCTGAGGAGAGGTCTCCGGCCTCTCAAGGGGCCAGGCTTGCGTGGGTGGCTTGTATGAAACGAACGGATCATGTTGTCAGCATGTACCCCTCGGGCATCTTCCCATGAATTCTCATCATCATCGTATCCTTTCCATTGGATAAGGTATTGTAGATGCCCTCTATGGCGTCTGGAGTCCAGGATCTGACCTATTTCGTATTCCTCTGTGTCGTTGACAAGAACAGGAGCAGGAGGATCGGGACGTCTCTCGGAAAAAGGATTGGCGTGCCATGGTTTCAGTAAAGAGACATGGAATACGGGATGGATTCTCATTGTTGGGGGTAGACGTAGTTCAACCGATACAGGCGAGAGGACACGGGTCACAACAAAGGGGCCGATAAACCGAGGCCCCAGTTTCCTCGAGGGACAACATAATTTGAGATGAACGGTGGAGAGCCATGCTTTGTCCCCTGGCTTGTATGTGGGGGCCTCTGTGCGATGCCTGTCTGCTTGGGTTTTAAACCTCTCTTGTGCCTTGGTGAGGGTGCGGTGTAACGTCTTGTGCATGTCGATCATCCGTGTGATTCGTTCAGTCATCGAAGGAACCGTACTGGAGATTGGAGAACCGGGAAGCATGGACGGATGAAACCCGTAATTGGCGAAGAAGGGAGACATCCGGGTAGAAGAATGGATGTGGTTGTTGTATGCAAACTCCGCTATGGGTATCAGGTGGTACCAGTTGTCTTGTAGGTGTGTGGTGAAACATCGGAGATACTGTTCGAGCGTTTGGTTGGTTCTCTCTGTTTGCCCGTTGCTTTGGGGGTGAAACGAGGTGGACATCGACCGATGGATGTGGAGTTCCTCACAAAACGCTTTCCATACTCTGGATGTGAACTGTGTTCCCCTATCCGACACGATTGTCTCCGGTAACCCGTGTAGACGAAACACCTCCCGAATAAAAAGAGAGGCCGTTTCATCCGCCGTGGGTAGCTGGGTTGCCGGGATGAAGTGGGCCATCTTGGTGTATCTATCTACCACTACCATGAGGGTGGTGTGGTGGTTTGAGGGTGGCAGGTCAGTGATGAAATCCATGGATAAGTCAGTCCATGGTTTTGTGGGTATTGGAAGCGGGCACAGAAACCCGGCAGGGCTGGTACGAGTGCTCTTTGCTCTGGCACAAACGGGACAGGAACGGATGAAAGCAAGGACGTCATCGTGGAGGGTAGGCCACCAGAAGGTTCTCTTTATTAAGTCTGTAGTTTGGGTGGTACCCCCATGCCCTGCTGCAGGTGTGTCATGGTGATGTTTCAGGACCTGTAACCGTGCTGGAGGAGGTACATAAACCCGATCGTTATGGAAGAAGAACCCGTCGTTCAGTTGTAGGGTAGGTGCATCAGCCGGGTTTGGATCGGAGGCTTTAGGACGTAGCGCATCCCAAAAAGAAGGAGCGAAGGCCAGGAAGTGTCCAGGTCCTAGAACCGTATCGTCGTCTTGCTGCTGAATAGCAGGGATGTCGTGCATGCGGGACAGAGAGTCAGCTTTGGTGTTACGTGAACCAGGTCGATAGGTTATATGGAGACGAAATCGTGAGAAGAACAGGGACCATCGGGCGAGTCTAGGTTGTAACCGTTTGGCCGTCCTGTAGTATTCCATGTTTTTATGGTCTGTGTACACGGTTATGGGATGAAGTGTTCCTTCCAGGAGATGTCTCCATTCCTCCAAGGCAGACTTCATAGCGAGCATTTCCTTTTCTCCTACACCGTAATTTCTCTCAGCAGGGTGTAGAGTACGGGAATAAAAGGCGACGGGATGGAGCTGATTGTCGGTACTGTCTCTTTGGGATAGGACAGCTCCGACTGCGGTGTCTGAGGCGTCTACCTCGAGTGTGTACGGTTTTTGCGGGTTTGGATGTATTAATATGGGTGCCGTGGTGAATCTGTCCTTCAGGAACTCGAAGGCCCTTTGCGCAGCTTCAGACCAGCAGAACTTTCGTCTCACCGATGTCAATGCGGTGATCGGTTGTATGACCTTTGAAAAGTTCCTGATGAATCTGCGATAGAAATTCGCGAAACCAACGAATCTCTGGACGCCTTTTCTGTCCGTAGGGGCAGGCCACTGTAGAATCGTGTTGACCTTTTTTGGATCCATCTCTACCTGATTGGGGGTTAATATGAAACCCAGAAATTCAACTGTTTGGGTTTCGAAAACGCACTTCTCGGGTTTAGCATATAAATCGTTATTCCTCAGGCGTTCCAGCACCTTGGATACGTGTTCCCTATGTAGGGTTAGCGAGGGGGAGTAGATCAGTATGTCGTCCAGGTAGACAACAACGAAATGATCCAACATATCCCGGAATACGTCGTTCATGAAGTGTTGGAAGGTTGCTGGGGCGTTGCACAACCCATAAGGCATGACTAGGTATTCGAAATGTCCATACCTGGACCTGAATGCAGTCTTCCATTCGTGGTCCTTCTTGATCCTCACTAGGTTGTATGCTCCTCTAAGATCAATCTTGGTGAAGTAGGAAGCAGATCTGACACGTTCCATCAATTCAGGGATCAGAGGTAGAGAATAGCGATTTTTTATCGTTACATTGTTCAACTCTCTGTAGTCCACGCAGGGACGTAACCCTCCGTCTTTTTTGGACACGAAAAAGATGCCTGCTCCAGCAGGGGAGGTGGATGGTCTTATGAAACCTTTGGCCAGGTTCTCGTCGATGTAGTCTTTTAGCGTACCGAGCTCGGGATCGGACATGGGGTATAAGCGACCAAACGGGATAGGAGCACCTGGAAAAAGGTCTATCGGACAGTCGTATACCCTGTGTGGAGGCAGCCGACTTGCTCCTTTCTTCTCGAATACGTCGGAGAAGCGTTTGTAATGGTCTGGTATGGTAGGGATAGGTAGAGAGCTATAATCATGGGCGACATTAACGGACATAGGCGATTTGCAGTGATGAATGCATTTATTGGACATGAATTGCACAGTGCTCTTCTCCCAGTCAATGATAGGGTTATGTGTCCTCAGCCAGGGGAGACCCAATAATACAGGAAAAATAGGTGAGGGCACCACATCAAATATTAAATCCTCCACATGGTTAGGGTTGATATGTACATGCAAGGGAACCGTCTCTGTAGTGATGGGACCGGACTTCAGGGGGCTTCCATCCACCAACCGTAATGAGAGGGGTGTTGTCTTGTTTCGTACGGATATACCGTACCTTTGGATGACGACAGCATCCAGGATGTTACTGCTGGCTCCTGAATCGATCATCGCTGGGAGCACAATAGATTCCCCCCTCCACTGTAAGGTAATGGAAAGGGACAGGTGAGAGGCGCAATAAGCAGACGTAACGTGATAACTGGGAATAGGTTGTGAGGGTTGCTTACCCTTCAATGACCGTCTCTTGTTTCGACACTCGTTGGCATAATGTCCCTTTGTGCCGCAGTATAAACACAACTCTAGAGTCCTGCGCCGTTCTTTCTCGGCTACGGACAACGGGCCCCTGATGAGTCCCAATTGCATAGGCTCTTCAGGGTTGTCTTTGTGTGTGGTTTTGTTTTGGGGTCGTACGCTAGGCCAAGAGGAGGATGATGATGCCTGGCGTTCGGCCTTTCTTTCTCGTAATCTCCTGTCTATTTGAATGGTCTGTCTGGTGAACTCCTCCAGAGAGGAAGGAATGACGGCACGGGCTAATTCATCCCTTATAGGGTCCGACAGACCCAACCGGAACTGGTCGTGCAGGGCAGACTCATTCCATGTCGTTTCCAGGGATACACGACGAAATTCCGCTATGTATTCCTCCACGGGTCTTCTGCCCTGTCGTAGCGCCCTCAGGGCGCTTGTTGCGGAGGTGGTGCGAAATGGCTCATCATATAAGGTATCCATGGCCTGACGAAAAGAAGCCCATGTCTCCAAAACCGGGCTATTGTTGTGGAGCAGGTGATGGGCCCAGAGTTGGGGTTCGTCTGACAGCAGAGAGATGACTGTTTGGATCTTGATGTAGTCAGAAGTGTAGGTCCTGGGTTTCAGGTTAAATAAAATCTGGCATGAGGTCACAAAAGTCTTATATTTTTTGCGGTCCCCGGAATATTTGTCTGGCATGACTACTTGTGGCTCTGGAGCAGTTGCCCCCTGTAAGACCAAAGGACCTGGTGGTATTTGTTGCTGTAACAGGTTCTGTCCGGTTTGGACCTCTTGTAAGGATTGGGTAAGTGTTGCCATCTGCTGTGTGAGAGCCGCAACGGTCTCAGCTAACCCCGCGGTTTCCATAAAGGCTCGGTTGTTATATTATGCAGGGGTCAGGTGAGGAAACCAGTATGCAGGGATAGGGGCGAGGTGTATAGCCGAATGTAGGTAAAGTCCAGTAACACGTACCAGAACAAGAGCAGCCAGATGGTAAGCGAGGTCTGGCAACAGGTATAAAGTCCAGAGTATTCAGGTATCAGGTGAGAGTAGTCAGATATCAAGCAAGGTTCGGCAACAGGTATCAGGTAAGAATGGTCAGGTATCAAGCAAGGTTCGGCAGCAGGTATCAGGTAAGAATGGTCAGGTATCAAGCAAGGTCCGGCAACAGGTATCAGGTAAGAATGGTCAGGTATCAAGCAAGGTCCGGCAACAGGTATCAGGTAAGAATGGTCAGGTATCAAGCAAGGTTCGGCAACAGGTATCAGGTAAGAATGGTCAGGTATCAAGCAAGGTTCGGCAGCAGGTATCAGGTAAGAATGGTCAGGTATCAAGCAAGGTCCGGCAACAGGTATCAGGTAAGAATGGTCAGGTATCAAGCAAGGTCCGGCAACAGGTATCAGGTAAGAATGGTCAGGTATCAAGCAAGGTTCGGCAACAGGTATCAGGTAAGTAAACATCCAGGACAAGGTAACAGGGAGCTCAACCGTTAAAACAACCGAGCACTGAATGAGTGTCAGTGCTCGGCTTTTAAATGTGCCGCTTCCCCAGACCCCGCCTCCTGTCTTGCCGGTGTCCAATGGACATCCCGGCGTCTCCACAGGGGTATGAGAGAGGAAGGGGGGCGTGGCGTGCAGCACCACGCACGTCCTTCTCTCTGTGGCGGTTCGTTGTTACGAACCGCCGAGCACCGGTACCGCGAGGCATCGGTGCCGCATCGTTCCGTGCATCCGGGGGATCGTGGGTGTAGGAGGACCGAGGAGGTAAGTATCGAGTACCCGCTAGCGGCGGGTACTCGGGGGACATGCTCCGTACGGGGACGTTACATAAGCGTTAAAATAAATAGCTAAAAAAATTAAATAATAACAATTGTGGGCATGCTGTGCGTTAATCCAGATATCAATGATTTTGTAGCAGCATCACTCGTTAAATGCTATGGAAGTCTATATTATTCCTTTCATAGACACTGATGTAGATATTGTCACTGATTCCATCTAGCATGAGGATCAATTAATCATTTTTGACATTACTAGCTTTGCTCCGCAACATAAATGCAACTCTTCTGGCTGTTTTTCTAGTTAAGTGTGTAGTTGACAATGACACACCAGACACACCACACTTTTATATCCTTCAGCGGGACAGTAAGGATCCATTATGGTGATGACATGTCACTGTGTTTAAACTAGACACATTACGTCACTAATAAACTCATTTCAGTCATACAAAACTATAATTTAATCTATGCTCCGTAAACAGTTGCTTGGGTTTATTTTTCTAAATAGGTTTCTTGGGAGGAAGCAGCCTAAGACCGGGAAGCAGAAGGCAGAGTTAAGGTTGTAGATCCCTTGAAGCCTGAACCAGCTTTCAAATTGTTCTTAAAAGAACTGAAGAACCTTTCACACTTCCATGCAACCACCATAGTGGTCCTGTAAGGTCTGAGAAGTCATTGAAGCTTATGGTACACAAATAGTTCTGGCACATTCTACTCTTTTGAAAGAAAATTCGTAGTAAAACAACTTTGAAGACAATCAAAAGACAGATGATGACGCAATCAAACCAGCTATTTATGATTAAATACATCACCATTTCAACCTCTTACGTTAAGTTTATTTATAAAGTGCCGGCAGATTCAGCAGAGCTTACAAAATAATAATGAAAAGTATGAGTAAAAAGATATCTGAGCAACTTTGCTTGACCAGATCATTTTTCTCTTTCAGAACAGCAGCCACACATCCATTCAGAAATACATTTATAGTATGGACTGATGATGACAGTAGACTTCGGATAGATAACATTGATATTCTATGTTTTGGTTTGTGGGTTTTTTTCATTTCTCTTACAAGGAAAATATAGGTTTGGAACATTGTTGCATATGCTGTCATACTGATGTCACAGACTGTTGATACTTCTTTGAACATAATTCGCGTGGCCTCCTATTGTGGGGGACATCTGTTTAACATATTACTGTAATATCTATGTTCTATATGTACTTTGAGTGTCTTGATTTTGGTGACATGCAGCATGTACAATTATTGCTCTTAAAAAAATGTTATACAAAAAAGAACAACAGTGATACAAATTGTAGCAATAAATACAATAACTGTGTCAGTGTAACTTTAAGGCAGGTGGAACTGTATCAGGATTCTATGCTTGGGCTTTATGACATCATAGACTGGACACACTTATAGCACGGAACACTGGCTTCCAAGTGACTTTCTGCTATTGATATTCTATGTTTCGATTTGTGGGTTTTTTAAATTTCTCTTAAAGGAAAAATTAGGTTTGGAACATTGTTGCATATGCTGTCATACTTATGTCGCAGACTGTTGATACTTCTTTGAGCATAATTTGCGTGGCCTCCTATTGTGGGGGACATCTGTTTAACATATTACTGTAATATCTATGTTCTATATGTACTTTGATTCTCTTGATTTTGGTGACATGCAGCATGTACAATTATTGCTCTTAAAAAATGTTATACATAAAAAAAGAACAACCGTGATACAAATTGTAGCAATAAATACAAGAACTGTGTCACTGTAACTTTAAGGCAGGTGGAACTGTATCAGGATTCTATGCTTGGGCTTTATGACATCATAGACTGGACACACTTATAGCACGAAACACTGGCTTCCAAGTCACTTTCTGCTAGTTTTGCTCGCAGTGTGCATTGTGGATTAGCTGCTGTGTTCTCATTTTCACAGAATGAGTGACCCTGAAGAAAATCCCGTTTATCCATCATCTTCACTTGAAGATGAAGAAATCAGTACACCATCAGAAGAGGAAAAAGATGACAAATCTGAAGTTTCTTCAGTTACTTCTTCTCATTACTCCTCGGCTGAGGAAGATAATGAGCTGATAATCCAGGCTTCTTCTTTTGTGCCATCAGCAGAGGAACCTTCTCCGGCTCTTCCTTTTGATTACTCCTCGGACGAGGAAGACAAGGAACTGCCTATCCAGGCTTCTTCTTTTGCACCATCAGAAGATAATAGTTACGAACCTTCTCCACTTACTCCTTTTGATTACTCCTCGGATGAGGAAGACAAGGAACTGCCTATCCAGGCTTCTTCTTTTGCACCATCAGAAGATAATAGTTACGAACCTTCTCCACTTACTCCTTTTGATTACTCCTCGGATGAGGAAGACAAGGAACTGCATATCCAGGCTTCTTTTGCACCATCAGAAGAAGATAATAGTTATGAACCTTCTCCGGTTACTCCTTTTGATTACTCCTCGGATGAGGAGGACAAGGAACTGCCTATCCCGGATTCTTCTGAACCTTCTCCAGGAACTCATTTTCATTACTCCTCGGATGAGGAAGACAAGGAACTGCCCATTCAGGCTCCGTCCTATTTTGATTCATCAGAAGAAAAGGATATACAGGATTTTATGCCATTTACAAATCTTCATTACTGCTTAGATGACGATGAGGAGGATGAAGAATTAATCGTAGTGGTTGAGTCTAAGTACTTACGAAAGGAAAAGCTGGATGATGAAAGACGTGAGGATGTGACATCCATAGAAAACCACGATGACGATACAAAGCAAACGAATGTGGGATTTTTCAAAAGAGCAAGGAACTTCTTTACCAACTTCAGAAGAAATTCTCAGTCAAAAAAAGATGGCAGAAAGAAAAGCTCACGAGAGGAAAATCTGGAGGATGAAAGATGTGAGGGTGTGTCATCCATAGAAAGTCATGAGGAAGACAGAAAGAAAAAGAAAGCTGGCATCTTCTCAAGGCCAAGGAAGTCTTCTTATAACATCTCTGGAAGAAAATCTTCGACAAAAAAAGATGACAGCAAGAAAAGATGGCTCTTCTGTGGCTGCCTGCACAGCAGACCTGTCTGACTTTCCACCTAGTTCTATCACCTAATATGATCATCTTCAATTCCAGCTTCTTGCTTGTTTCCTGCCCGTGGTATGGATCAGAACATTTTATAGAAGTGGAGTCACCCAGGGAATGAGATGCAAGGCTTAATGGGACATCAACAACATAAGATCAAAAAGCCACCTCAATAAATTAACCCTTATCCACTCATACTCTATGTTTGTAGTATTATTTGTATAAGTAGTATGTAGGCAACAATTAAGCGTTAAAATAAATAGCTAAAAAAAAAAAATAATAACAATTGTGGGCATGCTGTGCGTTAATCCAGATATCAATGATTTTGCAGCAGCATCACTCGTTAAATGCTATGGAAGTCTATATTATTCCTTTCATAGACACTGATGTAGATATTGTCACTGATTCCATCTAGCATGAGGATCAATTAATCATTTTTGACATTACTAGCTTTGCTCCGCAACGTAAATGCAACTCTTCTGGCTGTTTTTCTAGTTAAGTGTGTAGTTGACAATGACACACCAGACACACCACACTTTTACATCCTTCAGCGGGACAGTAAGGATCCATTATGGTGATGACATGTCATTGTGTTTAAACTAGACACATTACGTCACTAATAAACTCATTTCAGTCATACAAAACTATAATTTAATCTATGCTCCGTAAACAGTTGCTTGGGTTTATTTTTCTAAATAGGTTTCATGGGAGGAAGCAGCCTAAGACCGGGAAGCAGAAGGCAGAGTTAAGGTTGTAGATCCCTTGAAGCCTGAACCAGCTTTCAAATTGTTCTTAAAAGAACTGAAGAACCTTTCACACTTCCATGCAACCACCATAGTGGTCCTGTAAGGTCTGAGAAGTCATTGAAGCTTATGGTACACAAATAGTTCTGGCACATTCTACTCTTTTGAAAGAAAATTCGTAGTAAAACAACTTTGAAGACAATCAAAAGACAGATGATGACGCAATCAAACCAGCTATTTATTATTAAATACATCACCATTTCAACCTCTTACGTTAAGTTTATTTATAAAGTGCCGGCAGATTCAGCAGAGCTTACAAAATAATAATGAAAAGTATGAGTAAAAAGATATCTGAGCAACTTTGCTTGACCAGATAATTTTTCTCTTTCAGAACAGCAGCCACACATCCATTCAGAAATACATTTATAGTATGGACTGATGATGACAGTAGACTTCGGATAGATAACATTGATATTCTATGTTTTGGTTTGTGGGTTTTTTTCATTTCTCTTAAAAGGAAAATATAGGTTTGGAACATTGTTGCATATGCTGTCATACTGATGTCACAGACGGTTGATACTTCTTTGAACATAATTCGCGTGGCCTCCTATTGTGGGGGACATCTGTTTAACATATTACTGTAATATCTATGTTCTATATGTACTTTGAGTGTCTTGATTTTGGTGACATGCAGCATGTACAATTATTGCTCTTAAAAAAATGTTATACAAAAAAGAACAACAGTGATACAAATTGTAGCAATAAATACAATAACTGTGTCAGTGTAACTTTAAGGCAGGTGGAACTGTATCAGGATTCTATGCTTGGGCTTTATGACATCATAGACTGGACACACTTATAGCACGGAACACTGGCTTCCAAGTGACTTTCTGCTATTGATATTCTATGTTTCGATTTGTGGGTTTTTTAAATTTCTCTTAAAGGAAAAATTAGGTTTGGAACATTGTTGCATATGCTGTCATACTTATGTCGCAGACTGTTGATACTTCTTTGAGCATAATTTGCGTGGCCTCCTATTGTGGGGGATATCTGTTTAACATATTACTGTAATATCTATGTTCTATATGTACTTTGATTCTCTTGATTTTGGTGACATGCAGCATGTACAATTATTGCTCTTAAAAAATGTTATACATAAAAAAAGAACAACCGTGATACAAATTGTAGCAATAAATACAAGAACTGTGTCACTGTAACTTTAAGGCAGGTGGAACTGTATCAGGATTCTATGCTTGGGCTTTATGACATCATAGACTGGACACACTTATAGCACGAAACACTGGCTTCCAAGTCACTTTCTGCTAGTTTTGCTCGCAGTGTGCATTGTGGATTAGCTGCTGTGTTCTCATTTTCACAGAATGAGTGACCCTGAAGAAAATCCCGTTTATCCATCATCTTCACTTGAAGATGAAGAAATCAGTACACCATCAGAAGAGGAAAAAGATGACAAATCTGAAGTTTCTTCAGTTACTTCTTCTCATTACTCCTCGGCTGAGGAAGATAATGAACTGATAATCCAGGCTTCTTCTTTTGTGCCATCAGCAGAGGAACCTTCTCCGGCTCTTCCTTTTGATTACTCCTCGGACGAGGAAGACAAGGAACTGCCTATCCAGGCTTCTTCTTTTGCACCATCAGAAGATAATAGTTACGAACCTTCTCCACTTACTCCTTTTGATTACTCCTCGGATGAGGAAGACAAGGAACTGCCTATCGAGGCTTCTTCTTTTGCACCATCAGAAGATAATAGTTACGAACCTTCTCCACTTACTCCTTTTGATTACTCCTCGGATGAGGAAGACAAGGAACTGCATATCCAGGCTTCTTTTGCACCATCAGAAGAAGATAATAGTTATGAACCTTCTCCGGTTACTCCTTTTGATTACTCCTCGGATGAGGAGGACAAGGAACTGCCTATCCCGGATTCTTCTGAACCTTCTCCAGGAACTCATTTTCATTACTCCTCGGATGAGGAAGACAAGGAACTGCCCATTCAGGCTCCGTCCTATTTTGATTCATCAGAAGAAAAGGATATACAGGATTTTATGCCATTTACAAATCTTCATTACTGCTTAGATGACGATGAGGAGGATGAAGAATTAATCGTAGTGGTTGAGTCTAAGTACTTACGAAAGGAAAAGCTGGATGATGAAAGACGTGAGGATGTGACATCCATAGAAAACCACGATGACGATACAAAGCAAACGAATGTGGGATTTTTCAAAAGAGCAAGGAACTTCTTTACCAACTTCAGAAGAAATTCTCCGTCAAAAAAAGATGGCAGAAAGAAAAGCTCACGAGAGGAAAATCTGGAGGATGAAAGATGTGAGGGTGTGTCATCCATAGAAAGTCATGAGGAAGACAGAAAGAAAAAGAAAGCTGGCATCTTCTCAAGGCCAAGGAAGTCTTCTTATAACATCTCTGGAAGAAAATCTTCGACAAAAAAAGATGACAGCAAGAAAAGATGGCTCTTCTGTGGCTGCCTGCACAGCAGACCTGTCTGACTTTCCACCTAGTTCTATCACCTAATATGATCATCTTCAATTCCAGCTTCTTGCTTGTTTCCTGCCCGTGGTATGGATCAGAACATTTTATAGAAGTGGAGTCACCCAGGGAATGAGATGCAAGGCTTAATGGGACATCAACAACATAAGATCAAAAAGCCACCTCAATAAATTAACCCTTATCCACTCATACTCTATGTTTGTAGTATTATTTGTATAAGTAGTATGTAGGCAACAATTAAGCGTTAAAATAAATAGCTAAAAAAAAAAAATAATAACAATTGTGGGCATGCTGTGCGTTAATCCAGATATCAATGATTTTGCAGCAGCATCACTCGTTAAATGCTATGGAAGTCTATATTATTCCTTTCATAGACACTGATGTAGATATTGTCACTGATTCCATCTAGCATGAGGATCAATTAATCATTTTTGACATTACTAGCTTTGCTCCGCAACGTAAATGCAACTCTTCTGGCTGTTTTTCTAGTTAAGTGTGTAGTTGACAATGACACACCAGACACACCACACTTTTACATCCTTCAGCGGGACAGTAAGGATCCATTATGGTGATGACATGTCATTGTGTTTAAACTAGACACATTACGTCACTAATAAACTCATTTCAGTCATACAAAACTATAATTTAATCTATGCTCCGTAAACAGTTGCTTGGGTTTATTTTTCTAAATAGGTTTCATGGGAGGAAGCAGCCTAAGACCGGGAAGCAGAAGGCAGAGTTAAGGTTGTAGATCCCTTGAAGCCTGAACCAGCTTTCAAATTGTTCTTAAAAGAACTGAAGAACCTTTCACACTTCCATGCAACCACCATAGTGGTCCTGTAAGGTCTGAGAAGTCATTGAAGCTTATGGTACACAAATAGTTCTGGCACATTCTACTCTTTTGAAAGAAAATTCGTAGTAAAACAACTTTGAAGACAATCAAAAGACAGATGATGACGCAATCAAACCAGCTATTTATTATTAAATACATCACCATTTCAACCTCTTACGTTAAGTTTATTTATAAAGTGCCGGCAGATTCAGCAGAGCTTACAAAATAATAATGAAAAGTATGAGTAAAAAGATATCTGAGCAACTTTGCTTGACCAGATAATTTTTCTCTTTCAGAACAGCAGCCACACATCCATTCAGAAATACATTTATAGTATGGACTGATGATGACAGTAGACTTCGGATAGATAACATTGATATTCTATGTTTTGGTTTGTGGGTTTTTTTCATTTCTCTTAAAAGGAAAATATAGGTTTGGAACATTGTTGCATATGCTGTCATACTGATGTCACAGACGGTTGATACTTCTTTGAACATAATTCGCGTGGCCTCCTATTGTGGGGGACATCTGTTTAACATATTACTGTAATATCTATGTTCTATATGTACTTTGAGTGTCTTGATTTTGGTGACATGCAGCATGTACAATTATTGCTCTTAAAAAAATGTTATACAAAAAAGAACAACAGTGATACAAATTGTAGCAATAAATACAATAACTGTGTCAGTGTAACTTTAAGGCAGGTGGAACTGTATCAGGATTCTATGCTTGGGCTTTATGACATCATAGACTGGACACACTTATAGCACGGAACACTGGCTTCCAAGTGACTTTCTGCTATTGATATTCTATGTTTCGATTTGTGGGTTTTTTAAATTTCTCTTAAAGGAAAAATTAGGTTTGGAACATTGTTGCATATGCTGTCATACTTATGTCGCAGACTGTTGATACTTCTTTGAGCATAATTTGCGTGGCCTCCTATTGTGGGGGATATCTGTTTAACATATTACTGTAATATCTATGTTCTATATGTACTTTGATTCTCTTGATTTTGGTGACATGCAGCATGTACAATTATTGCTCTTAAAAAATGTTATACATAAAAAAAGAACAACCGTGATACAAATTGTAGCAATAAATACAAGAACTGTGTCACTGTAACTTTAAGGCAGGTGGAACTGTATCAGGATTCTATGCTTGGGCTTTATGACATCATAGACTGGACACACTTATAGCACGAAACACTGGCTTCCAAGTCACTTTCTGCTAGTTTTGCTCGCAGTGTGCATTGTGGATTAGCTGCTGTGTTCTCATTTTCACAGAATGAGTGACCCTGAAGAAAATCCCGTTTATCCATCATCTTCACTTGAAGATGAAGAAATCAGTACACCATCAGAAGAGGAAAAAGATGACAAATCTGAAGTTTCTTCAGTTACTTCTTCTCATTACTCCTCGGCTGAGGAAGATAATGAACTGATAATCCAGGCTTCTTCTTTTGTGCCATCAGCAGAGGAACCTTCTCCGGCTCTTCCTTTTGATTACTCCTCGGACGAGGAAGACAAGGAACTGCCTATCCAGGCTTCTTCTTTTGCACCATCAGAAGATAATAGTTACGAACCTTCTCCACTTACTCCTTTTGATTACTCCTCGGATGAGGAAGACAAGGAACTGCCTATCCAGGCTTCTTCTTTTGCACCATCAGAAGATAATAGTTACGAACCTTCTCCACTTACTCCTTTTGATTACTCCTCGGATGAGGAAGACAAGGAACTGCATATCCAGGCTTCTTTTGCACCATCAGAAGAAGATAATAGTTATGAACCTTCTCCGGTTACTCCTTTTGATTACTCCTCGGATGAGGAGGACAAGGAACTGCCTATCCCGGATTCTTCTGAACCTTCTCCAGGAACTCATTTTCATTACTCCTCGGATGAGGAAGACAAGGAACTGCCCATTCAGGCTCCGTCCTATTTTGATTCATCAGAAGAAAAGGATATACAGGATTTTATGCCATTTACAAATCTTCATTACTGCTTAGATGACGATGAGGAGGATGAAGAATTAATCGTAGTGGTTGAGTCTAAGTACTTACGAAAGGAAAAGCTGGATGATGAAAGACGTGAGGATGTGACATCCATAGAAAACCACGATGACGATACAAAGCAAACGAATGTGGGATTTTTCAAAAGAGCAAGGAACTTCTTTACCAACTTCAGAAGAAATTCTCAGTCAAAAAAAGATGGCAGAAAGAAAAGCTCACGAGAGGAAAATCTGGAGGATGAAAGATGTGAGGGTGTGTCATCCATAGAAAGTCATGAGGAAGACAGAAAGAAAAAGAAAGCTGGCATCTTCTCAAGGCCAAGGAAGTCTTCTTATAACATCTCTGGAAGAAAATCTTCGACAAAAAAAGATGACAGCAAGAAAAGATGGCTCTTCTGTGGCTGCCTGCACAGCAGACCTGTCTGACTTTCCACCTAGTTCTATCACCTAATATGATCATCTTCAATTCCAGCTTCTTGCTTGTTTCCTGCCCGTGGTATGGATCAGAACATTTTATAGAAGTGGAGTCACCCAGGGAATGAGATGCAAGGCTTAATGGGACATCAACAACATAAGATCAAAAAGCCACCTCAATAAATTAACCCTTATTCACTCATACTCTATGTTTGTAGTATTATTTGTATAAGTAGTATGTAGGCAACAATTAAGCGTTAAAATAAATAGCTAAAAAAAATAAATAATAACAATTGTGGGCATGCTGTGCGTTAATCCAGATATCAATGATTTTGCAGCAGCATCACTCGTTAAATGCTATGGAAGTCTATATTATTCCTTTCATAGACACTGATGTAGATATTGTCACTGATTCCATCTAGCATGAGGATCAATTAATCATTTTTGACATTACTAGCTTTGCTCCGCAACGTAAATGCAACTCTTCTGGCTGTTTTTCTAGTTAAGTGTGTAGTTGACAATGACACACCAGACACACCACACTTTTACATCCTTCAGCGGGACAGTAAGGATCCATTATGGTGATGACATGTCATTGTGTTTAAACTAGACACATTACGTCACTAATAAACTCATTTCAGTCATACAAAACTATAATTTAATCTATGCTCTGTAAACAGTTGCTTGGGTTTATTTTTCTAAATAGGTTTCATGGGAGGAAGCAGCCTAAGACCGGGAAGCAGAAGGCAGAGTTAAGGTTGTAGATCCCTTGAAGCCTGAACCAGCTTTCAAATTGTTCTTAAAAGAACTGAAGAACCTTTCACACTTCCATGCAACCACCATAGTGGTCCTGTAAGGTCTGAGAAGTCATTGAAGCTTATGGTACACAAATAGTTCTGGCACATTCTACTCTTTTGAAAGAAAATTCGTAGTAAAACAACTTTGAAGACAATCAAAAGACAGATGATGACGCAATCAAACCAGCTATTTATTATTAAATACATCACCATTTCAACCTCTTACGTTAAGTTTATTTATAAAGTGCCGGCAGATTCAGCAGAGCTTACAAAATAATAATGAAAAGTATGAGTAAAAAGATATCTGAGCAACTTTGCTTGACCAGATAATTTTTCTCTTTCAGAACAGCAGCCACACATCCATTCAGAAATACATTTATAGTATGGACTGATGATGACAGTAGACTTCGGATAGATAACATTGATATTCTATGTTTTGGTCTGTGGGTTTTTTTCATTTCTCTTAAAAGGAAAATATAGGTTTGGAACATTGTTGCATATGCTGTCATACTGATGTCACAGACGGTTGATACTTCTTTGAACATAATTCGCGTGGCCTCCTATTGTGGGGGACATCTGTTTAACATATTACTGTAATATCTATGTTCTATATGTACTTTGAGTGTCTTGATTTTGGTGACATGCAGCATGTACAATTATTGCTCTTAAAAAAATGTTATACAAAAAAGAACAACAGTGATACAAATTGTAGCAATAAATACAATAACTGTGTCAGTGTAACTTTAACCCCTTGATGACAATTGCCGGTCCGGGCACGTCACCGAAAATCGTGACGATTATGACAATTGACGTGCCAGGACCGGCACGTCTTTAAACGGGTGAAAAAATCGATCCGTGATCGATTTTTTCACTCAAACGGTGTTGCTCTAATGCCTCGACATCGAGGCATTGAGCAACACCAAAAAAAACATTCCCGGCCCCCCCCGATCGCTCCTAGGAGCAAATAAAAAAACATGTTTGAAAGACTGCACGTCTTTCAAACATGGCGGCGCCCGCCGCCGAAAAACGGGTTTAGGAAGCGATCGCGAGTCGCTTCCTTTGCTTAGCTGGTGTTGCTAAGATGCCTCAGTATCGAGGCATCTTTGCAACACCTGTTTAGCAAAGGAAGCGACTCGCGATCGCTTCCTAAATGCTCAACTTACCTTCCCGGTGCCGGCGTCTTCGAAACACATGCGGTGTTTCAAGATGGCGGCGCCCATCAAGCCGGGGGCGGAGCCTGCTGTCATCATCGGGGGGGGGTGTTGCTGGATGTCATGGACATCCAGTGAATAACACCCCTAGTGGTCAGATCACTCATAAGAGTGATCATGATCTGATAAATCAAAGGCAATGTTTTCTAAACATTGCCTTTGATCAGTATTGGATCTGCCTCCCTCCTTCACTTGCTTCTAGTGAGGGAGAGAGACAGATCAGTGTGTTTTTAGGTATTCTCAATAATATATATTATTATTGATCCAAAGGCTCTTATAAGAGCCACCCATTTAATATTAACCCCTTCATTGCCATTGATCACTGCATAAACAGTGATCTTGCATAGTGGCAATTGTTTTTGGGGTTCTTTTTTTTACATTTTTTTTTACTTTTTATTTTTTTTTGTACTTTTTTTTAGGGTTTTTTTAATTTTTTTTATTAGAGCCATTAACCCTTTCCTTCCCTACTATTTTTGCTGCAATTGTTGCCATGCAGCGGTATACGGCTGAGGAGGCATGTTCCAAATTTGGCCCTTTTGCCCCCAAACAATCTGACAAACCCATGCATGTGGGGTATCAATGTACTCAGGAGATGTTGCTGAACACATATCGTGTTGTGTGACAGTGACATATACCAGGAGCTGTAATTTTACACCTGAAGTACAAAGTATGTTTAAAAAACAGCAAAAACAATTACTATCACAAACTTTGACAAGGGTTGGTGGTAGGATTAGTGCATGGAAAGGGTTAAACTATCAGCATCTAAAATACCCTGGGGTGTCTAGTTTTCAAAAATATATGGTTTGGTGGGGTAAATTTAATTTGCTGGCTTCAAAGATGCCCCAAATACCACATGGAGACAGAATTACCAGATTCAGAGAAAAATGGTTTTGAAATAGCAAAACGCTACTTGTACTTATTGCCCCATAACGTGTAGAAGAAAGCAAAAAAACATAAAAACATTGGGTATTTCTAAACTCGGGACAAATAGTAGAATCTATTTAGCAGGTTTTTTCAGTAGTTTTTTATGATGAATAAAAGATTTTTCAAATAAAAGTGAGAAATTTTTTTTTTTTTCAATTTTTCGTCATATTTTATTATTTTTATTATAGAAAATTACATCATATATAAAAAATTATGGTGTCTGAAGAAAGCCCTTCTTGTCCTGAAAAAAACTATATATAACTTGTGTGGGTTTAGTAAATGGGTTAAGAGAAAATTACAGCTAAACACAAACACCGCAGAAACGATAAAACAGCCATTGTCACGAAGGGTACAAAAAATAGAATCAGCCTTTGTCACGAAGGGGTTAAGGCAGGTGGAACTGTATCAGGATTCTATGCTTGGGCTTTATGACATCATAGACTGGACACACTTATAGCACGGAACACTGGCTTCCAAGTGACTTTCTGCTATTGATATTCTATGTTTCGATTTGTGGGTTTTTAAAATTTCTCTTAAAGGAAAAATTAGGTTTGGAACATTGTTGCATATGCTGTCATACTGATGTCACAGACTGTTGATACTTCTTTGAGCATAATTTGCGTGGCCTCCTATTGTGGGGGACATCTGTTTAACATATTACTGTAATATCTATGTTCTATATGTACTTTGATTCTCTTGATTTTGGTGACATGCAGCATGTACAATTATTGCTCTTAAAAAATGTTATACATAAAAAAAGAACAACCGTGATACAAATTGTAGCAATAAATACAATAACTGTGTCACTAACTTTAAGGCAGGTGGAACTGTATCAGGATTCTATGCTTGGGCTTTATGACATCATAGACTGGACACACTTATAGCACGGAACACTGGCTTCCAAGTCACTTTCTGCTAGTTTTGCTCGCAGTGTGCATTGTGGATTAGCTGCTGTGTTCTCATTTTCACAGAATGAGTGACCCTGAAGAAAATCCCGTTTATCCATCATCTTCACTTGAAGATGAAGAAATCAGTACACCATCAGAAGAGGAAAAAGATGACAAATCTGAAGTTTCTTCAGTTACTTCTTCTCATTACTCCTCGGCTGAGGAAGATAATGAACTGATAATCCAGGCTTCTTCTTTTGTGCCATCAGCAGAGGAACCTTCTCCGGCTCTTCCTTTTGATTACTCCTCGGACGAGGAAGACAAGGAACTGCCTATCCAGGCTTCTTCTTTTGCACCATCAGAAGAAAATAGTTACGAACCTTCTCCGCTTACTCCTTTTGATTACTCCTCGGATGAGGAAGACAAGGAACTACCTATCCAGGCTTCTTCTTTTGCACCATCAGAAGAAAATAGTTACGAACCTTCTCCACTTACTCCTTTTGATTACTC
This sequence comes from Spea hammondii, assembly GCA_029215755.1. NCBI lineage: Eukaryota > Metazoa > Chordata > Amphibia > Anura > Pelobatidae > Spea > Spea hammondii. Next base: position 176,098,843 of record JARDYJ010000001.1, on the reverse strand, counting down.
CTCGGATGAGGAAGACAAGGAACTGCCTATCCAGGCTTCTTTTGCACCATCAGAAGATAATAGTTATGAACCTTCTCCGGTTACTCCTTTTGATTACTCCTCGGATGAGGAAGACAAGGAACTGCCTATCCCGGATTCTTCTGAACCTTCTCCAGGAACTCATTTTCATTACTCCTCGGATGAGGAAGACAAGGAACTGCCCATTCAGGCTCCGTCCTATTTTGATTCATTAGAAGAAAAGGATATTCAGGATTTTATGCCATTTACAAATCTTCATTACCGCTTAGATGACGATGAGGAGGATGAAGAATTAATCATAGTGGTTGAGTCTAAGTACTTACGAAAGGAAAAGCTGGATGATGAAAGACGTGAGGATGTGACATCCATAGAAAACCACGATGACGATACAAAGCAAACGAATGCGGGATTTTTCAAAAGAGCAAGGCACTTCTTTACCAACTTCAGAAGAAATTCTCAGTCAAAAAAAGATGGCAGAAAGAAAAGCTCACGAGAGGAAAATCTGGAGGATGAAAGATGTGAGGGTGTGTCATCCATAGAAAGTCATGAGGAAGACAGAAAGAAAAAGAAAGCTGGCATCTTCTCAAGGCCAAGGAAGTCTTCTTATAACATCTCTGGAAGAAAATCCTCGACAAAAAAAGATGACAGCAAGAAAAGACGGCTCTTCTGTGGCTGCCTGCACAGCAGACCTGTCTGACTTTCCACCTAGTTCTATCACCTAATATGATCATCTTCAATTCCAGCTTCTTGCTTGTTTCCTGCCCGTGGTATGGATCAGAACATTTTATAGAAGTGGAGTCACCCAGGGAATGAGATGCAAGGCTTAATGGGACATCAACAACATAAGATCAAAAAGCCACCTCAATAAATTAACCCTTATCCACTCATACTCTATGTTTGTAGTATTATTTGTATAAGTAGTATGTAGGCAACAATTAAGCGTTAAAATATTTTAACATCATCATTTCAACCTCTTACGTTAAGTTTAATTATAAAGTGCCGGCAGATTCAGCAGAGCTTACAAAATAATAATGAAAAGTATGAGTAAAAAGATATCTGAGCAACTTTGCTTGACCAGATAATTTTTCTCTTTCAGAACAGCAGCCACACATCCATTCAGAAATACATTTATAGTATGGACTGATGATGACAGTAGACTTCGGATAGATAACATTGATATTCTATGTTTTGGTTTGTGGGTTTTTTTCATTTCACTTAAAAGGAAAATATAGGTTTGGAACATTGTTGCATATGCTGTCATACTGATGTCACAGACGGTTGATACTTCTTTGAACATAATTCGCGTGGCCTCCTATTGTGGGGGACATCTGTTTAACATATTACTGTAATATCTATGTTCTATATGTACTTTGATTGTCTTGATTTTGGTGACATGCAGCATGTACAATTATTGCTCTTAAAAAAATGTTATACAAAAAAGAACAACAGTGATACAAATTGTAGCAATAAATACAATAACTGTGTCAATGTAACTTTAAGGCAGGTGGAACTGTATCAGGATTCTATGTTTGGGCTTTATGACATCATAGACTGGACACACTTATAGCACGGAACACTGGCTTCCAAGTGACTTTCTGCTATTGATATTCTATGTTTCGATTTGTGGGTTTTTTAAATTTCTCTTAAAGGAAAAATTAGGTTTGGAACATTGTTGCATATGCTGTCATACTGATGTCACAGACTGTTGATACTTCTTTGAACATAATTTGCGTGGCCTCCTATTGTGGGGGACATCTGTTTAACATATTACTGTAATATCTATGTTCTATATGTACTTTGATTGTCTTGATTTTGGTGACATGCAGCATGTACAATTATTGCTCTTAAAAAAATGTTATAGAAAAAAGAACAACAGTGATACAAATTGTAGCAATAAATACAATAACTGTGTCACTGTAACTTTAAGGCAGGTGGAACTGTATCAGGATTCTATGCTTGGGCTTTATGACATCATAGACTGGACACACTTATAGCATGGAACACTGGCTTCCAAGTCACTTTCTGCTAGTTTTGCTCGCAGTGTGATTTGTGGATTAGCTGCTGTGTTCTCATTTTCACAGAATGAGTGACCCTGAAGAAAATCCCGTTTATCCATCATCTTCACTTGAAGATGAAGAAATCAGTACACCATCAGAAGAGGAAAAAGATGACAAATCTGAAGTTTCTTCAGTTACTTCTTCTCATTACTCCTCGGCTGAGGAAGATAATGAGCTGATAATCCAGGCTTCTTCTTTTGTGCCATCAGCAGAGGAACCTTCTCCGGCTCTTCCTTTTGATTACTCCTCGGACGAGGAAGACAAGGAACTGCCTATCCAGGCTTCTTCTTTTGCACCATCAGAAGAAAATAGTTACGAACCCTCTCCACTTACTCCTTTTGATTACTCCTCGGATGAGGAAGACGAGGAACTGCCTATCCAGGCTTCTTCTTTTGCACCATCAGAAGATAATACTTACGAACCTTCTCCACTTACTCCTTTTGATTACTCCTCGGATGAGGAAGACAAGGAACTGCCTATCCAGGCTTCTTCTTTTGCACCATCAGAAGAAGATAATAGTTATGAACCTTCTCCACTTACTCCTTTTGATTACTCCTCGGATGAGGAAGACAAGGAACTGCCTATCCAGGCTTCTTCTGAACCTTCTCCAGGAGCTCATTTTCATTACTCCTCGGATGAGGAAGACAAGGAACTGCCCATTCAGGCTCCGTCCTATTTTGATTCATCAGAAGAAGAAAAGGATATTCAGGATTTTATGCCATTTACAAATCTTCATTACTGCTTAGATGACGATGAGGAGGATGAAGAATTAATCGTAGTGGTTGAGTCTAAGTACTTACGAAAGGAAAAGCTGGATGATGAAAGACGTGAGGATGTGACATCCATAGAAAACCACGATGACGATACAAAGCAAACGAATGCGGGATTTTTCAAAAGAGCAAGGAACTTCTTTACCAACTTCAGAAGAAATTCTCAGTCAAAAAAAGACGGCAGAAAGAAAAGCTCACGAGAGGAAAATCTGGAGGATGAAAGATGTGAGGGTGTGTCATCCATAGAAAGTCATGAGGAAGACAGAAAGAAAAAGAAAGCTGGCATCTTCTCAAGGCCAAGGAAGTCTTCTTATAACATCTCTGGAAGAAAATCCTCGACAAAAAAAGATGACAGCAAGAAAAGATGGCTCTTCTGTGGCTGCCTGCACAGCAGACCTGTCTGACTTTCCACCTAGTTCTATCACCTAATATGATCATCTTCAATTCCAGCTTCTTGCTTGTTTCCTGCCCGTGGTATGGATCAGAACATTTTATACAAGTGGAGTCACCCAGGGAATGAGATGCAAGGCTTAATGGGACATCAACAACATAAGATCAAAAAGCCACCTCAATAAATTAACCCTTATCCACTCATACTCTATGTTTGTAGTATTATTTGTATAAGTAGTATGTAGGCAACAATTAAGCGTTAAAATATTTTAACATCACCATTTCAACCTCTTACGTTAAGTTTATTTATAAAGTGCCGGCAGATTCAGCAGAGCTTACAAAATAATAATGAAAAGTATGAGTAAAAAGATATCTGAGCAACTTTGCTTGACCAGATTTTTCTCTTTCAGAACAGCAGCCACACATCCATTCAGAAATACATTTATAGTATGGACTGATGATGACAGTAGACTTCGGATAGATAACATTGATATTCTATGTTTTGGTTTGTGGGTTTTTTTCATTTCTCTTAAAAGGAAAATATAGGTTTGGAACTTTGTTACAAATGCTGTCATACTGATGTCACAGACGGTTGATACTTCTTTGAACATAATTCGCGTGGCCTCCTATTGTGGGGGACACCTGTTTAACATATTACTGTAATATCTATGTTCTATATGTACTTTGAGTGTCTTGATTTTGGTGACATGCAGCATGTACAATTATTGCTCTTAAAAAAATGTTATACAAAAAAGAACAACAGTGATACAAATTGTAGCAATAAATAGAATAACTGTGTCACTGTAACTTTAAGGCAGGTGGAACTGTATCAGGATTCTATGCTTGGGCTTTATGACATCATAGACTGGACACACTTATAGCACGGAACACTGGCTTCCAAGTGACTTTCTGCTATTGATATTCTATGTTTCGATTTGTGGGTTTTTTAAATTTCTCTTAAAGGAAAAATTAGGTTTGGAACATTGTTGCATATGCTGTCATACTTATGTCGCAGACTGTTGATACTTCTTTGAGCATAATTTGCGTGGCCTCCTATTGTGGGGGACATCTGTTTAACATATTACTGTAATATCTATGTTCTATATGTACTTTGATTGTCTTGATTTTGGTGACATGCAGCATGTACAATTATTGCTCTTAAAAAAATGTTATACAAAAAAGAACAACAGTGATACAAATTGTAGCAATAAATACAATAACAGTGTCACTGTAACTTTAAGGCAGGTGGAACTGTATCAGGATTCTATGCTTGGGCTTTATGACATCATAGACTGGACACACTTATAGCACGGAACACTGGCTTCCAAGTCACTTTCTGCTAGTTTTGCTCGCAGTGTGCATTGTGGATTAGCTGCTGTGTTCTCATTTTCACAGAATGAGTGACCCTGAAGAAAATCCCGTTTATCCATCATCTTCACTTGAAGATGAAGAAATCAGTACACCATCAGAAGAGGAAAAAGATGACAAATCTGAAGTTTCTTCAGTTACTTCTTCTCATTACTCCTCGGCTGAGGAAGATAATGAACTGATAATCCAGGCTTCTTCTTTTGTGCCATCAGCAGAGGAACCTTCTCCGGCTCTTCCTTTTGATTACTCCTCGGACGAGGAAGACAAGGAACTGCCTATCCAGGCTTCTTCTTTTGCACCATCAGAAGATAATAGTTACGAACCTTCTCCGCTTACTCCTTTTGATTACTCCTCGGATGAGGAAGACAAGGAACTGCCTATCCAGGCTTCTTCTTTTGCACCATCAGAAGATAATAGTTACGAACCTTCTCCACTTACTCCTTTTGATTACTCCTCGGATGAGGAAGACAAGGAACTGCATATCCAGGCTTCTTTTGCACCATCAGAAGAAGATAATAGTTATGAACCTTCTCCGGTTACTCCTTTTGATTACTCCTCGGATGAGGAGGACAAGGAACTGCCTATCCCGGATTCTTCTGAACCTTCTCCAGGAACTCATTTTCATTACTCCTCGGATGAGGAAGACAAGGAACTGCCCATTCAGGCTCCGTCCTATTTTGATTCATCAGAAGAAAAGGATATAAAGGATTTTATGCCATTTACAAATCTTCATTACTGCTTAGATGACGATGAGGAGGATGAAGAATTAATCGTAGTGGTTGAGTCTAAGTACTTACGAAAGGAAAAGCTGGATGATGAAAGACGTGAGGATGTGACATCCATAGAAAACCACGATGACGATACAAAGCAAACGAATGTGGGATTTTTCAAAAGAGCAAGGAACTTCTTTACCAACTTCAGAAGAAATTCTCAGTCAAAAAAAGATGGCAGAAAGAAAAGCTCACGAGAGGAAAATCTGGAGGATGAAAGATGTGAGGGTGTGTCATCCATAGAAAGTCATGAGGAAGACAGAAAGAAAAAGAAAGCTGGCATCTTCTCAAGGCCAAGGAAGTCTTCTTATAACATCTCTGGAAGAAAATCTTCGACAAAAAAAGATGACAGCAAGAAAAGATGGCTCTTCTGTGGCTGCCTGCACAGCAGACCTGTCTGACTTTCCACCTAGTTCTATCACCTAATATGATCATCTTCAATTCCAGCTTCTTGCTTGTTTCCTGCCCGTGGTATGGATCAGAACATTTTATAGAAGTGGAGTCACCCAGGGAATGAGATGCAAGGCTTAATGGGACATCAACAACATAAGATCAAAAAGCCACCTCAATAAATTAACCCTTATCCACTCATACTCTATGTTTGTAGTATTATTTGTATAAGTAGTATGTAGGCAACAATTAAGCTATTATGCTGGGGTCAGGTGAGGAAACCAGTATGCAGGGATAGGGGCGAGGTGTATAGCCGAATGTAGGTAAAGTCCAGTAACACGTACCAGAACAAGAGCAGCCAGATGGTAAGCGAGGTCTGGCAACAGGTATAAAGTCCAGAGTATTCAGGTATCAGGTGAGAGTAGTCAGATATCAAGCAAGGTTCGGCAACAGGTATCAGGTAAGAATGGTCAGGTATCAAGCAAGGTTCGGCAGCAGGTATCAGGTAAGAATGGTCAGGTATCAAGCAAGGTCCGGCAACAGGTATCAGGTAAGAATGGTCAGGTATCAAGCAAGGTCCGGCAACAGGTATCAGGTAAGAATGGTCAGGTATCAAGCAAGGTTCGGCAACAGGTATCAGGTAAGAATGGTCAGGTATCAAGCAAGGTTCGGCAGCAGGTATCAGGTAAGAATGGTCAGGTATCAAGCAAGGTCCGGCAACAGGTATCAGGTAAGAATGGTCAGGTATCAAGCAAGGTCCGGCAACAGGTATCAGGTAAGAATGGTCAGGTATCAAGCAAGGTTCGGCAACAGGTATCAGGTAAGTAAACATCCAGGACAAGGTAACAGGGAGCTCAACCGTTAAAACAACCGAGCACTGAATGAGTGTCAGTGCTCGGCTTTTAAATGTGCCGCTTCCCCAGACCCCGCCTCCTGTCTTGCCGGTGTCCAATGGACATCCCGGCGTCTCCACAGGGGTATGAGAGAGGAAGGGGGGCGTGGCGTGCAGCACCACGCACGTCCTTCTCTCTGTGGCGGTTCGTTGTTACGAACCGCCGAGCACCGGTACCGCGAGGCATCGGTGCCGCATCATTCCGTGCATCCGGGGGATCGTGGGTGTAGGAGGACCGAGGAGGTAAGTATCGAGTACCCGCTAGCGGCGGGTACTCGGGGGACATGCTCCGTACGGGGACGTTACATAAGCGTTAAAATAAATAGCTAAAAAAATTAAATAATAACAATTGTGGGCATGCTGTGCGTTAATCCAGATATCAATGATTTTGTAGCAGCATCACTCGTTAAATGCTATGGAAGTCTATATTATTCCTTTCATAGACACTGATGTAGATATTGTCACTGATTCCATCTAGCATGAGGATCAATTAATCATTTTTGACATTACTAGCTTAGCTCCGCAACGTAAATGCAACTCTTCTGGCTGTTTTTCTAGTTAAGTGTGTAGTTGACAATGACACACCAGACACACCACACTTTTACATCCTTCAGCGGGACAGTAAGGATCCATTATGGTGATGACATGTCACTGTGTTTAAACTAGACACATTACGTCACTAATAAACTCATTTCAGTCATACAAAACTATAATTTAATCTATGCTCCGTAAACAGTTGCTTGGGTTTATTTTTCTAAATAGGTTTCTTGGGAGGAAGCAGCCTAAGACCGGGAAGCAGAAGGCAGAGTTAAGGTTGTAGATCCCTTGAAGCCTGAACCAGCTTTCAAATTGTTCTTAAAAGAACTGAAGAACCTTTCACACTTCCATGCAACCACCATAGTGGTCCTGTAAGGTCTGAGAAGTCATTGAAGCTTATGGTACACAAATAGTTCTGGCACATTGTACTCTTTTGAAAGAAAATTCGTAGTAAAACAACTTTGAAGACAATCAAAAGACAGATGATGACGCAATCAAACCAGCTATTTATTATTAAATACATCACCATTTCAACCTCTTACGTTAAGTTTATTTATAAAGTGCCGGCAGATTCAGCAGAGCTTACAAAATAATAATGAAAAGTATGAGTAAAAAGATATCTGAGCAACTTTGCTTGACCAGATCATTTTTCTCTTTCAGAACAGCAGCCACACATCCATTCAGAAATACATTTATAGTATGGACTGATGATGACAGTAGACTTCGGATAGATAACATTGATATTCTATGTTTTGGTTTGTGGGTTTTTTTCATTTCTCTTACAAGGAAAATATAGGTTTGGAACATTGTTGCATATGCTGTCATACTGATGTCACAGACTGTTGATACTTCTTTGAACATAATTCGCGTGGCCTCCTATTGTGGGGGACATCTGTTTAACATATTACTGTAATATCTATGTTCTATATGTACTTTGATTGTCTTGATTTTGGTGACATGCAGCATGTACAATTATTGCTCTTAAAAAAATGTTATACAAAAAAGAACAACAGTGATACAAATTGTAGCAATAAATACAATAACTGTGTCAATGTAACTTTAAGGCAGGTGGAACTGTATCAGGATTCTATGCTTGGGCTTTATGACATCATAGACTGGACACACTTATAGCACGGAACACTGGCTTCCAAGTCACTTTCTGCTAGTTTTGCTCGCAGTGTGATTTGTGGATTAGCTGCTGTGTTCTCATTTTCACAGAATGAGTGACCCTGAAGAAAATCCCGTTTATCCATCATCTTCACTTGAAGATGAAGAAATCAGTACACCATCAGAAGAGGAAAAAGATGACAAATCTGAAGTTTCTTCAGTTACTTCTTCTCATTACTCCTCGACTGAGGAAGATAATGAACTGATAATCCAGGCTTCTTCTTTTGTGCCATCAGCAGAGGAACCTTCTCCGGCTCTTCCTTTTGATTACTCCTCGGACGAGGAAGACAAGGAACTGTATATCCAGGCTTCTTCTTTTGCACCATCAGAAGAAAATAGTTACGAACCTTCTCCACTTACTCCTTTTGATTACTCCTCGGATGAGGAAGACGAGGAACTGCCTATCCAGGCTTCTTCTTTTGCACCATCAGAAGATAATACTTACGAACCTTCTCCACTTACTCCTTTTGATTACTCCTCGGATGAGGAAGACAAGGAACTGCCTATCCAGGCTTCTTTTGCACCATCAGAAGAAGATAATAGTTATGAACCTTCTCCGGTTACTCCTTTTGATTACTCCTCGGATGAGGAAGACAAGGAACTGCCTATCCCGGATTCTTCTGAACCTTCTCCAGGAGCTCATTTTCATTACTCCTCGGATGAGGAAGACAAGGAACTGCCCATTCAGGCTCCGTCCTATTTTGATTCATCAGAAGAAAAGGATATACAGGATTTTATGCCATTTACAAATCTTCATTACTGCTTAGATGACGATGAGGAGGATGAAGAATTAATCGTAGTGGTTGAGTCTAAGTATTTACGAAAGGAAAAGCTGGATGATGAAAGACGTGAGGATGTGACATCCATAGAAAACCACGATGACGATACAAAGCAAACGAATGCGGGATTTTTCAAAAGAGCAAGGAACTTCTTTACCAACTTCAGAAGAAATTCTCAGTCAAAAAAAGATGGCAGAAAGAAAAGCTCACGAGAGGAAAATCTGGAGGATGAAAGATGTGAGGGTGTGTCATCCATAGAAAGTCATGAGGAAGACAGAAAGAAAAAGAAAGCTGCCATCTTCTCAAGGCCAAGGAAGTCTTCTTATAACATCTCTGGAAGAAAATCCTCGACAAAAAAAGATGACAGCAAGAAAAGATGGCTCTTCTGTGGCTGCCTGCACAGCAGACCTGTCTGACTTTCCACCTAGTTCTATCACCTAATATGATCATCTTCAATTCCAGCTTCTTGCTTGTTTCCTGCCCGTGGTATGGATCAGAACATTTTATAGAAGTGGAGTCACCCAGGGAATGAGATGCAAGGCTTAATGGGACATCAACAACATAAGATCAAAAAGCCACCTCAATAAATTAACCCTTATCCACTCATACTCTATGTTTGTAGTATTATTTGTATAAGTAGTATGTAGGCAACAATTAAGCGTTAAAATAAATAGCTAAAAAAATTAAATAATAACAATTGTGGGCATGCTGTGCGTTAATCCAGATATCAATGATTTTGCAGCAGCATCACTCGTTAAATGCTATGGAAGTCTATATTATTCCTTTCATAGACACTGATGTAGATATTGTCACTGATTCCATCCAGCATGAGGTTCAATTAATCATTTTTGACATTACTAGCTTTGCTCTGCAACATAAATGCAACTCTTCTGGGTGTTTTTCTAGTTAAGTGTGTAGTTGACAATGACACACCACACTTTTCCATCCTTCAGTGGGACAGTTCATGGCGACGACATGTCATTGTGTTTAAAAAATAGGTTCTAAATAGGTTTTTTAGAGCAAGCAGCCTAAGACCGGGAAGCAGAAGGCAGAGTTAAGGTTGTAGATCCCTTGAAGCCTCAACGAACATTCAAGTTGTTCTTAAAAGAACTGAAGAACCTCTCAAGCATCCACGCAACCACCATAGTGGTCCTATCGCAAACACTAGACATGTCTCCTGAGACACACTCTTTAGAAGGCAGTTGTGGCTCAAGATCAAGTGGGGTAGTTAACATTAAGGAAAGGTTTAAATATGCGGTCTGCTATCCTGTATTTGCATATAAGAAGCAACCGCCCCAAGTGTCCTAAACAATTAAAAACTGTGACGGTTCCACAGGAGTTTTTATAAGATGGTAATTTTAACCTAGGGTGATGTTTTTTATATACACCTTAGCGCTCCATATGTGTCAGCCAAGTAATATACAGCGAGACCCTCATTTTTGCACATTGTATTTGATGTTATTATACCTATAATGGACAAACAGGGTTAGTTATAATGAGCAATCATGAAACCAAGTATTAAAGGTGGATCGGTTGCTATAGCAACCAATGATAGTCCGTGCTCATTGCACCACCGTGCATCAGAATGGCATCAGAATGGCGTATTACGTTTTGTTTCTCAGTGAAACGCTGCAGAATTGGTGACTTTATTCAGAACGCCAGTTATTTTGGCTTAAAGCGTTTTCAGTTTGTACTGACAGGCCACCATCTTCACAAGATAAACCTGCCTCAGCTGGAAAGAGATGCCCTTTTTCGCTGTACTGACGTACCCCGGGGCATTTGTACCTGAGCAGTAACATTTATATTAACACAACGTACATTTTTTTCTCTTCTAATTCTCAGACAAGCCTTCCATGTGCCAAACGAGGAATGCGAACCCTTCCAGGCATTCTCACAACACGTAGTTAATGGAAGCAAAGCGTTAAAAGTAACAGTGAAAAGCGTGAAAATCACCTTTCGTGCCTCAAAAAAAAGTTTTTCATTACTCTACCAACAACAAATACTCAAATATTATTCTTTATACCTTTATAAAGAAACAAAGTGAAATGAAGGCCCTGCACAAACGATCTAAAATCCACTATTTTTATTTCAATACTAATTGAATCTACTTGGGGAAAAAATATACATTCGTCGTCATGGCTGCATTACGCCAGGGAAGTGTAGCAGTTGTTAATCACTTAGGCCTGCTCTGCTGCCTGGCCACCCCGCCCCTTCTTACAGAGCTCATCTCCTGCTCTGTGCAGCCCTGCAGGCGCCGTGCTACATATCACGTACTGGGACTGTGCCAAGTGAAGAAGGGGGAGGGTTGCTAATCTTCCTGAAGGTTTTTTGCTCTTCTCAGGATCCCGCCTTGGGCGGCCCCGGGCTGCGCGATCCAGATGGAACCGGCAGCCGGGGAAATGCAGAGGCAGCCAATCAGGGGGCGGGGCTTAGGCATAGACGGTGTGTGAGAGAGAGCTGCACAGCTGGGAATTAACCATTGCCTGTCTGTGTATTATAACACTGAAGGATACACTGGGAAACCCTCTATCACCATATTTAAACATTTTAATAATCATTTAAATTGGGAAAAACAAGCAATCTTTTTTTTTAAAGTTTTACTCTGAGCTGCAGAAAATATATATATATATTTACATAATATACAATATATAATAATTATATAATTATGTATAATAATAACATGAAATAATGTATGTATGTGTATATATATACAGAATTTCTATATGATTATTATACAAAAATATAATATAGTGAAGAGAGCTGAAATGTTGACATAAACTTTATTTTTCATCATTAATGCGGAGCAGAGTGCCCCAAGTGCTCTTTTTGATTTATAACTATATATATATATATATATATATATATATATATATATTAATCAGTGTTTATGTATAGTATAAACAATATACAGTACACGATTTATTTTGTGTTTTACCCTTTTATTGTTTGAGCTGCTTCCTCTGCTATACGGAGGTAATGAAGCATTGCTAATCTCTCATGTTGTGCAGGAATTTGGCAGCAATTGGCTAAAGAAACAGTAAAAAGATGACTCATTAATCTACAAAAACAGGGTGTGAAGGCAAAGAACAATTCTCTGCATACTTTGTGAAGTATCTCACATGCGGCTGAGATGCAAAACTTTCCATGCATAGGTTACAAAGTTATATAATGGATAGCTTCCTGCCATTAGCCTCCTGCCATTAGCCACCTTAAACCAGATCTAGAAGTTATTAACAAAAAGTATATTGTCAATGAATAATGCATGTTTTTATTCTTTATTTTCTATAAAAATTTCCGTAATCAGGTAAATGACTTGCAATCCTGGAATTTAAATTTTGAAATCTGATCATGTGATCTGACATTGAGCATAAGTAGTTTCTTAGTTTAAATAAAAACGACCACCCTGGTGCCGTTATTATAAGCCATATTAAAAATAAAGCAAACTTTTGGGCACCCATGGAATATTGCACGGCGTTTTAACATTTATATATATATATATATATATATATATATATATATATATACGTGTGTGTTATAAGGTGCTATGTGGCTTAGTAATCAATTTGAAAGAGAATAACTAAACCCCAAATATAAGTGAATAAATGCACCACAAATAGAGGTTCCACTACCCAGCCGCACACATATAAAATAACCGCAACAAAATCCGGCATTAATTACATTTTATTAAAAATGTCTCACATCAACTACTGCACTAAGACCAACACGTAGATATATATGTAATTATATCTATAATTTACATAGAATTAAATAGAAGTCAAAAACACCTACAATTTAATACCCAGCAATATCAGAAAATTGCGAACATTATGGATATAAAATTGGAAGAATAATTATTTGAAGAAATTAAGTCAACAAGTAATCATTGAGGTGAGGATATAAAGGCTGAATGGTCACCTATTATATACACCATATCACCAAAAGTGTGTGGACACCTGACCATCACACCGATATGAGCTTTTGATATCCTATTTCAAAACCTTGGGCATTCATATGTAGTTGGTGCCCCCTTTGTAGCTATAACAGCTTCCATTCTTCTGGGGGGGGCTTTTTACAAGATTTTGGGGTGCTTCTGTGGGAATTTTTGCCCACTCATCCAGTAGAGCGTTTTTCAGGTCAGACACTGATGTTGGATGAGAAGGCCTGGCTCCGTTGCTGTTCATTTCACAATTCATACAGTGTATGAAATCATGAACTAAAACAATATAAACAATTAAATATTTGTTTAAAATGTACATAGAGAGTACAAATGTTTCAATTAAAAATGTTATGTACATTAAGAAAAGAATATATATGGCTCAATCGAGTTTAGTCGCAGACTAGACATGTGGAGAGCAAAAACATTGACGTCGCCAAGTTAGTCCAAACAGTTTCTGCTGTGGCATCAGGGAGCCTTGGAATCTACTCCGTGATGTCTTTGGCTCTGATGAGCGTATTGCTCGGCCTAGGTGACCACAAGTCAGGTTTCACCCTCTCCAGTTGGTTTTCCTTTACAAACCTGTTAACATCCAGATTAAACCGGGTGTCTCCAGTTGTAAGGGATAGAGCATGACCCACTTGAAATTGTAGGCAATTTAGTATCCTGCTGACTGTGCTTTGAATAGATTTATGAGCATTTTGAAAAACGGCCTAACCCAAGTTTACTTCCCCACCTTGGATCAAGAAATGGGGTTTGAGCGTAGAGCCAATGCAAGCGTTTGCACCCTTCCAGTATGTTTTCTCCTTACCCCATGACCTGATATTTGCATGGATATCTGTTAAAAAGTGTGGGATGCGGATTTCCACAATGGGGAAATGTAATTTTATATATGTGTTGCAACAATGAGCTCAAAGTGAAATAGGTTGTGAAAGGCCTATACAGAAGGTTATAATTTAGAGTTAATAACAATGTATCTGGAGCTGAAACTAAGAAAGTATTTAAGATCACAGATAGCACTGACCCCAGGTCATTAGCTCTAATTATTCTTATTACAATATTCAATCAATTTGCAATGATCTTGAAGGGTGATAGTGGGAATTCCCCCGTTGTCCTGACTCAGGCGATGTCAAACTCTACTAGCACTGGGAGATTTACTTGGAGAACAGATTTAGGTTAATGTGAACAAAGACATTGTACCCATGGTAGGTTCAAAAGGATAGAAACATACTATGACGTATTTAGCCTTTCTACCGGTAAAGGTTTGCCTGTTATTATAGTTAACAGTTATAGTTGTTAAAAATAACTGTTAAAAGTTTAAAAAAATCTATATGTAGTCCCCATGTTTAGAGCAGGGTCCTCCTCACCTGTTGTCTCTGTTAGTCCATTTGTTATGTTACATACTACTTGTTATGTCCTGTCTACCCATTGTACAGCGCTACGGAATTTGATGGCGCTATATAAAACAATAAATAATAATTTTGGGTGGCTTTTATCACGCAGCAATTAACACTGGAGGATGTACTATTACATCCTGGTCCTTAAAGAGTCAGCATTGCTATATCCCTGCCAGTGTGCCAGAATTGAGGCTGTCTTTCTTATCCTAGAGGGGGTCAAAATGCATTGGGATCAAATGTGGAAGTTTGGGTATCTCCTTTCTGGTGACATCGTTGCTGACATTGCTGGAGGATCCCCTTAATCTGATGGAGACCCAAAGGGGTCTGTGGAGACCCCAATTAGATGTCCTAGCAGGTTTCCCTGCTGCTGGTCACATTTTTCACCAGAAGCTTTGAGTTTGAGCTTTTTTTATTCACTAAGCTTAATGACCTGATTTAAAGCCATAAATAGCACAAACACACATTAGTCATCTTGGATGAAGTGCAATTCATATGTTGACAATGGGTTCTCTTACATTTTTAAATTAAACATTGACTTTTTAATCCTTGCCCTAGGTTTGAATTAATTGATGTTATCTGGTGAACTATACAAACAGCTGAGTAAATGTTCTTATCAAGCACAGAGACACTGCACATGAATCTTTGAGCAGCTGCGATGTGGTCAATGCATTGCACTACTTGTGTGTAATATATTAACAAATTGTAGTTACCTGCTTTCAAGCTATGGGTTTCCAAATTCAAATACATTCCCATGACCAGAATCAATGAGGTCTACATATTAAAAAAAAACTGATTCTAGAAGTTCTAGAAAACTTCTAGACAGTTTGAGAAGTGGTCTTATCAGCACAGTAACCAATGGAATGCTCCAGATGATCGGACCATCACCAGCAGATTCCATCGTGCTGTTACAGTGAAAATAGCATATTAACATATGTTTCTCTTGCCTCTTTTTTCTTCGTCTGCTATTAGCTCGACCAGGCCTCCTGGTGTACTTCCGCAAAAAGCTGGAGTAACCCCCATGGGAGCATTATACATTGTATTATGCCCTTCATGGCTATGGCTGGCCCTAGAGTATGGATAGCTGTCGACCTATTCAGCCATATAAGTAGAACAGGTTCTGGTGCTATATGTTAAGAAGGGACATTCCACTGCCTTACACATTTGGAATTGGCCCCAGAGCTCATTTTTATAAATAGGGCCGACTCTGTACCAACTGGAGAGTTTGGCTGGTGCTACACGCATACACACTCCAGACATTGAGCTTTAATCCACTGGTGCTGCTATGGATGTACAGGTATCCATAAAAAAGGTGGCATGATGCCCCTTAGGACATAACTTTATGTTGTGATGTTAGTAATAGCCAGCAAATACTAAAAAGGACACTTTCCGTAGGGAAATCACAAGCCATTGAAGGCTTTATCCAGTCAACGGTATGTAGAAATGTAGATACATTTTTTATTCCATAAAACCTTCGATCATATAGTGAGTTTTCTGGCTTGTTATAAAGGCATAAGAATGTAATGTTCTTTAGGCCAAGTGCAGGTAAATTAATAGGGATAGGTGATAGAATCTTAACAGTTGATTAATAATACTAGTGGAAACTTCAGATGACTTATAATGGAGAGTTGTGTAATAATGGCAAATAAATAAGTCAGGGAAGGAATACCAATTAAAAGAATATCAATGCAATGTGTTTGTGCAAGAGCAACGTTACTTCCTTAGACAGAGGTGTGATATGTAAGAAGTATTTCTAAATATATAAATATTAATTTAACAAAATAAAAGAAGGAAGCATTGTTTTCTTACAGAAACAGGTTTGGATCAGATGTTGAATGACAAGCAGGAACTGTCATTATCAGTGCTTGGTCATTGAAAGATTTTAGAGCTATTTATTTCTACATATTTTTAATAGGGGTTTAGTGTGAGGTTGTGGATGGATTTGTGAATCGCAAGGTGGGGAGAAAACAAATTAGAAAATAATTTTAAAAAATAACTTTTATGTATATAGAATTGGTCTTGTAACGAGGGGAACTGGGAAGTTTCTGTGGTCTTTGGTAGGCTTTATTTCATCATATATGAATTCTTTTTAAAAGATCAATAAAGATAAATATACACAAATATACAAAATGAATTAATGTACACATGAATGGGATATGCATAAAGATAGTCTGAATATGAGACAAGATCAAAGACTGAACAAGGTTTCAGGTTTTTACTGCAAAAAAAAAGGCAAACTAGATGGGTCATCTGCCGCGAAATGCTTTCTGTACAATAGAATAGAATGAAGTCATAAAGCTATGTACGTTTCCTTCTCTGAGTGTACTTTCTTAACTTCCGTTGTGTATATGTTGTAATAATTATCTTTATTAGGCTTCCTGGTTTACAGACGAAAGCCTGAACAAGTATTAAAAATATACCCCTAAACACATTGTAAAAGGTATAACCTTGTTAAGTGTATTTAGTGTATTGATGGTAAACAATGGTGACTTCTGAGCGAGAATGTACTTTAAACACAATTCTGCAAGAGATCACTTCCTACCTCGCGTTACCAGCTGAGTTTTCCTGTAAATTTCCATTGTAAGACGTTTCTGACATGGTGACCTGCTTGCCGTCGTCATTGGTTTTGGTTAGCTGAGGTCATGCTCTTTATCACTGTCACTTGCAAACTTTAAGGGTGTACATTTAGAATTATGACTGGGTGGTCCAATATGGGCTCAGTGTCATGACCGGATAGTGGTTTTCTTCTAGTAGTCGGCCCACCAGATGTGAGCAGCAACCTTCCTCAGCCGAGCGTGGCTTGGGTGAATAGATAAATAGATTGATACAGCAACACGTTTGTTGTGCCCCGGCCGACACAAGGTCTCACGACAGCGGCCAACGTCCTTTACTGCAGGGGTACAGCAGGCTATGTCAACTGAGTGTAAACCTGGGCTGGTTGGGGAAATCAGAAATCTGCCTTGTAACAGGCCTGGCGAGCAGCTAGATAGATAGATAAAAGATAGAGAGATGATAGATGAATGGCTAGATAGATAGACAGATAATAGATGGATGGCTAGATAGATAGATAGATAAAAGATAGATAGAGAGATGATAGATGGATGGCTAGATAGATAGATAAGATATATATGTAAATCAGTGTTAATGAATTGAAGTACCGTATATCCTTACAGTGCATTATCAATGCTTCCAAACTACCCGAAAACTCCATAGACATTACTTAATAAGTGTGACCCTGAACGTTTTCACACAGATACAATTAGAACCGTTGTAAATTCATTTTTGAAACCAAACAACCTTACAATCGACCTTTTCTTAGTCCACCTGACTACCTCTCTTCCCTCAGACTAACATTTAATAGTCAAGGAGGTAGTGAAGTACCATTTAGCCCTTTTAGTCTTATTATAAGTACTCCAAGGGGTAGAACACTGATTTGTCACACGCTTTCCGTTAACAGTTTGCATAGAATTTATTGAAAGATTGTCATTTGTTGAATTTGTTGAAGCTTTACTGTGTATATAAACTGAAAGTTGAGGTATCTGGATAAAGTGGCCGATCTGGTTTGGGTTTAAATAAGTCTCCACTGCTCCATATTACTTTATGCTGTGGCCATACCATCGATACAATAACAGGGAACTAGTTCCGGTGCCTCGATTCAAGCATTGATGGCCACCTGCTTTCAAGAAAGTAAAGGTCCTATGTGGCCAGGGCCGGCCTTAGGGGTGTGCGACCTGTGTGACCGCACAGGGCGCCATGGTAGCAGGGGCGCCTGCCCGGGACTTAAAACATCGGGGGTTTTTTTGTTTGTTTTTTTTTTAAAACTTTATTTATCATTCATGTTTAATAAAGTAAAAAAAAAAACAGGGCAGGGACGCCGAGCGGTTGCTCGTGAAGTTCTCAGCAACCGCTTGGCGCCCCTTACTCTCCGTGACTCCGTCGCGGTGCCGGCATCTCATGTTGAGCGCCGGACTATTCCGGCGCTCAACATGAAATACCGGCACCGTGGCAGAGCGAGAAGACGGATGCCTCCCTCTCTCACCGCAGGACTCCGGCAACAAGGTAAGAATGGGGGGGGTGTACTTTGAAGGGGCAGAGAGGGGGGTGTAGTTTGAAGGGGCAGAGGGGGGGTAGTTTGAAGGGGCAGAGGGGAGGGGTAGTTTGAAGGGGCAGAGGGGAGGGGTTGTTTGAGGGGGGGTAGTTTGAAGGGGCAGAGAGGGGGGTTAGTTTGAAGAGGCAGTGAGGGGGGGGGCGCCAGAAGAGTAGTCCGCACAGGGCGCCACAACGCCTAAGGCCGGCTCTGTATGTGGCACACAACTAACAGTCTTGTCGATGGAGTAGACTAAGCTGGTCAGACTCAGGAGTAAAACAAGTCTTACTTGTCTGAGCCGGAGGCTTGCTTGGAGATAAACACCTGTGAAAAGAAGAGAGGTGTGTTTTATCTCCAAACATCTCCACACCTTCTGTAATTTTCCTACTATCCACTACTATCATTAACAAGGGAACAGAAATAATTGGACCCAGTGCATAATTATAATCTATTCATTATAAATTGGTTCTGAAATGAATAACCATCATGCGTTTTCTTGAGTTGTATTATTGTATGTCGTCACAGGTTTGCACATCATTTATTGTTATAGCGTTTATCGGCACATAAGCTTTGGAGTCCTTAAAGGTCCCTTTGGGTTTTTCCTTGATATAGTTTAGTGGTGGAATTAAGTTGAACAAAACAGTAAATTAAAAATAATAACTATTAGCCTGGCTTTTCTGTTCTTAGTTACCATTTAATGTAGAGGTGTGTTTCTGGCAATTTTTAATATTTGGTATTATTTAAAGTTGCTTTACTCCTCTTTTTATTTGAAATACATTAGACGAGGACACATGTAGTTGACATAATATCTGTTGAAAATTAATACTGAACTATTAATGTCCTTTTAACGTTCTCATTTCAAAATAAGCTGTTTTTGGTTATTTATAAGGGTGATATAAGCACTTGCGCAATATATACAAGCATTCTCTTTAGGGTTTTCCTAAGAATGATGCAAAATGCAAAACAAGAGACAATAAAATGTAGATCTTAAAAATATTTCACATAGAAGGATTAGCGATAAACATCAGAATTTTTTGAGTTGAATATTTTCTCGTAGAACATAAAGAGTCTATTCAGTGACACAGGCTGGTATTGACGTTGTTCATTAGAGTAAAAACAGGTCGCAGTTGGTTGCAACCAGAAGTCGAGGAAAATTATTCTGTACTATGTAAGGAATTCCAAGGCAAACAATGAAAATATTTTTTTTTTGCCAGGGGGCCGTGTCTTATCTAATATTGTTTACAACTGAAAGGGTTCATTATTATTGCTTTTGGGTTCAAAAGGTCTACGGTAATACCTGTGTGTCAAGTATAATTCGCCAATAGGTCCATTTGCACCTTTAAAAGCTTAGCTGCCCACCTGCCCGTGAGCATAAAGTTTGGTGGCATCTTGGCCTGCATAACAACATCATTGCGAGTGATGTGACGTATTTGTTGAGTGGTCTGTGGAGTGTGCCCTACAATTTAGGCAAACTAGGCTACTGCCTAAAGTATTGAGTGTCCAGTGGGCGCGACTATGAGGTTTGTTATAATTTTAGTTGGCATGTTCATAGAGAAAAGGGAGCTGAAAAAAAAATCATTATTGAAGCAATGATTTAAAATTCGTTTTCCATGGTGTTTTTGATGCATATTAATAACTGTTTTCAGGTCAGCTACAAAGAAGTTATCAAATATTTCTTAATGGATGTGAAAGGTCACAAAGGATATAAGACATGTTTGGAAAGTAGGAAAAAAAGCTTTCTGTTTCATGAATTCTGCATTCTTCTAGCTCTCGATTTCTTTAGAACCTATCAGGTTTCTTGGGATTTAAGTTAAGGAGCGTGGTTCAGGCAAGTCTCCCTAAAACTCTCTATATTTGGTTCTTTCTGACCTAAAAAAACCAACCTAGGAACCGCAAGACTATATTTGAGAATCGTATTTGTGAAGCTGTGGTTAAGCCAACAGAACCTTAAATTTTACCGGTCTGACCCGTGTCACGTCATCTGTTTAACTGTTTATCAGTGATTTTGAGAAATATTCATTTCCATGGTAACTTAACCCCTTCTAGGTGACCATTAGCTTAATTTCTGTTTTAGTTCCATAGATTTTTACAAGATACTCCCTCTCTTACTACCAACCATGTTCAACCACTCTGTATCTTCTTATGAAGTGGTGTACTTCTAAACATACGAAATAAAGAGCTGTTTGTAAAAGAAAAATGGCCTAAAGGAAAAATGTGAAATTTCACTTAGAAATGGCCAAGACTTTCTCCTGGGAAATGAGCAACATTAGGATATTATTCTGAATATCTCCCGTGCCATTAATAACAACACTATCCTGAGTTGTTTAGCTTGTAGAGTGATGAGCAAACCTTTGTAACGATAATGATACAGTCTGACAATAAAAGTATCCTCCCTGGATATGAAGAAACTCAATTGGGCAACCATTACATCAAAGCAAATATTAATTAAAACCGAATACGTTTGACGCTTAGAAAAAGTACTTTGTTAAAAACAAGTAACGCTTGTAATTAGGCTGTGCACGATTTCCAATAATTAATAAAACATAACTTTTATTATTTAAAAAGAAAATCAAATAAACGCAGTTCACAAGTATATACCTTCCTTATACAGTCCATGACATATACACTTACACGTAGGCCTGTACACCTAGTAACACTGTGTGTATGTATCATGTTTTATTTTTTGCAGACCAAGAGGATTTGCTATCCTGTATTTTATTGTCAAACAAAATACGGAATAACACATAGGCTGAGCTCTTCCGTTTCAAACCAATGCAATGACATACTGTGTTACTCACTAGTTAGTTACCCAAGTCTGTCTTATTACAGAGATACATATTGGTAGATACATATAGTAAAATGTATTATTAATTAATATATATATTCTTTATTTTTCTACAAAAAAAAAACAATAGAGAAATCAAGGAACACATTTCCTCCTAAATTTGTTACCTAATGACATAAATACAAATTGTAATTCAGCAGAAGCACCCTTAGCCACGTTCTTGCTGGGCCTCGGTGATACAAGCCATTAGGAAGTTATCTCTTCTAGTTTACTAATCAGTTTGTCCCACGTGTGATTTTTGGCAAGACTAAATCCATTAGATCTTATAATGTCCCTCTTCACTTTACATTGATATATACTTTGTGATTTAATCCCGCACCATTCTGGGGTCTTTAGATTCTTTCAATTCTTTTAACATCAGAGGCCAATCTAGGTGTAGCAAAGCACTATCCGATGTAAAGGGTAGTACTATCCCCTTAGCACCCTTATTTTTTCCCAGATGATACCCCACAGTATAGTTAGTGGCCTACAAGTTCCTTAAATATGCAGAAAATCTCTGCACATTGAACACCTCCAACAGTTCTCGTCCATAGAGCTATATATTTTAGCTAACTTCGCTAGTACTAAATATCAAAAAATAAGTCAGGGACACCTGACAAAAAGTCTCTGTTTTCTTTTTTGAACAATATACTATCATTCATATCCCAGTTGGATCTTTGCGATTTTATCCAAAAAGAATTCCATTATTATTGCATTATGATCGGACCATGTGATTTCCTGGATTAGAACTTTGTTAATTATAGAAATATTTCCCAGAAACAAATCAATTCTTGAGTATGATTTTAAGAAACAGGTTTAGTTTCTCTCAATGTGCCAGGTTTTTTTTTAGGGATTTGTTCAAATTGAGCTGCCTGTAGCTTAAAATGTTTATTTTTAACACCTTCCTTTAGAGACATTTTATCTTATTGGGGATTTACTATCCGGTTAACGTCCACCTGCTACCTTTGTTGTATTTTATCAGTCCTAAACTAAGAAATGCATGATTGGAATGTCATCTTAAAACAAAAAATAACTTTTAATCAGTGCTAAAACATATTCAACCAATAAGTTTTTTTTCCCTTTAATGCAGTCATTTTATCAATCTTATTAAAAAATGATTAGAAGAACCTTTTGGGGCATAGATATTAACCAGAGCAAAGATATCTATTTGAAATTCACAGATTAGTATAATTTAATATCTTTACTTATTAGAATAGCTAGCTCTCATTTTTCCCGTTTTAAGTGATGCACAGAAAATAAGATTATCCAATTCTGTCCCGTGTGTTTCCTGCTAGAAATATATTTAATGCTAAACATACAAAAAGTCCAACGGATAATCAGCATATAAATCATAGTTCTAAAAAATTGACAGGAAAATACCAGACCCAAGTCTCCGTATAAAAAAGGATAGATAAAATAGCCCATGGAGAGGGGATAAAAGGATGGGAGTGAAAAAAAAGTCAGTAATGAAGCCACTTGATAGAGTTGGCCATAAAGTCAAATATGTAAGTGCAAATTGTTACATGATGCACAACTTGTTAAGGATAACCATTATACAGCGCTGCAGAATATGACGGTGCTATATAAATCAATGATTAACATTGTGAGCGGAGTGATGAAAGCATGTTATGGGCAAAAACAGCTTTACTGCAAACGTTTTCGCAGGGTTTAAAGTGGCCTATTCCTCTAATTTTAGAAAAGAAGTGCCGTAAAGGATTGTCCTAGGAATTAAAAATTAGAGCATTGTTGCAGCGGAATCAGTTTGTCGTCTATAGGCAGTTAGTTTACAGACGTGAACCCTACAAGCTCAGATTGTGTGCACCATTATCTGAACAAACAAAGAATATTGGAGCGCATATACATGGGGGAAGAAAACAAAAACACAACCAATAGTGTAATATTGTCAGAAAATAAAAGATATATTATGATGTCAATTACACTCACAAAAGGACTGGATAAAGCAGGCTCATCAAAATTCAGGCTTCTAGAAGCTGCATTCTGCAAAAGCAAACAAACCAGGATGGTGCAGTATCTTCTATAAGTTGATCTTAAAAGATCAGTATACACTTACAATTAAGATGAGGCACAACTCAAAGAGTATTGTGCAAAGGCGTATAGAAATAAATCATCCGATATATGTTGATAAAAATCTCTCCAATTTATTGTCTCGACGCGTTTCGCCGATAGATCGTCGGCTTCTTCAGGAGAAAGAACGGATCAAACGACAAATAAAATCATAAGAAATCATAAAAGTCTCGTGTGGTACCGGCTGTCCATTTAAATAGATATGGATCCTTCCGGGTACATCATCGCGCTGCGTCGTCCCATACGTCATCACCTCGTTGTGACTGAATGGGGCTGCGTGTCGGCGTCACCACGCTCCCACGTCTGGACAAATATATCTCCTCGCGTGCCGTACACATCCTCAGGTGCGGCGCACAGGTATTCTCATTGTCCGACGGGTTGGCACGTCAGTTCCATGAGGATTCACTGTTGACTATCAGTTATTACAAATTCCCGGAGATCACGAACAACTTGTATCACATACAATAAATAAATAAAATCCAATACAATATGTGGTGTATTTGTAATATTTTGGTGTACTTAATCCTATGTAAAGATAGACACAGACATCTATACAGCTACAATAAAATAAAATAAAATATATAGCCGTAAACGAGATATTAATATTATACAGAGAAAATACAAATCTATATACACTAAGCCAGAGATAATGTAGTGTATGAAAAATGGATAAAAGAAGAAAATCATTAATACATATTGCACAATATTTCGTAATTGCACGATATTTTAAATTGTGATGATTGCACATATTTTAAAGTGCTTTATAAAGTGCATGAAGAAAAGATAAAGTGCATTGTGAAGTGCAAAGTGCTTAAAGTGCTATAAAAAACCTAACGATCATTTAAGGCCAGCAAAGATACATTTGTATTCATATAGTCAATACAATATGATTTATGAAAAAAAGTGCAGCTAAGTGAATTTTTTCAAAAAATCATTTATAAAAGCTAAGATATCTAAATCAGTATTTAAACCCCCTTGTTTATGTGTTTGAAATTTAAAAATCCACTCCGTCTCTTTTTTTGCTAATATTTGTTTTATGTCTCCACCTCTCCAGTGGGGGAGATAAGATCAATCCCTATCACTTTAAAATCTGCCAACGAGAACTTATTCTCTCTTATTACGTATCCCGCCGAGGTGCTCAAGACCTCTAACTTTCAACTCTCTTATAGTTCGTCCAATATACTGGACCCCGCAATTACATTCCAGAAGATAAACGACATTTGTTGACCTACAATGAATAAAATGTCTGATGTTATATTCCTTTTTGGTGTTTGAACATTTGAACTTAGTAATTTTTTTGGGGAGTTTACATTTCCCACACCTGTAGAACCCTGGATTCCTTTTAAATAAGGCATTCTCATTTTTAGCAGTTTTTTCAATCTCCGGTAAAATACTTGGGGCCAAGATGGATTTTAAACTTCCTACTTTTTTGTAGATAATGTTTGGTTTTTTTGGGAGATGATCTTTTAAAATGTTGTCTTGTTGTAAAATTGGCCAACATTTACCGTATTGGCTCGGATATAGGCCGCCCCCGTATATAGGCCGCACCCTTAAAGTTTGGTGCTTTTTTTAAGAAAAAGTTTTTCTTCCCCCCGAGATATGCTGCCACTCTGTCCCCCCCCCCAAGATATGCTGCCACTGTCCTCCCCCCCGAGATATGCTGCCACTGTCCTCCCCCCCGAGATATGCTGCCACTGTCCCCCCCCTTGAGATATGCTGCCACTGTCCTCCCCCCCCCGAGATATGCTGCCACTCTGCCCCCCCGACTTATCAGAGGAGACTCCCGGGTGTCTTGCGGGGCCGGCGGGGGACACCTACGCAATACGTGTATACAACTGCCGGTGCCGGCACTCAGCTGATGTGCCGACACCGGAAGTTGTATACGCGTACTGCGTAGATGTCCCCCGCCGGCCCCGCAAGACACCCGGGAGTCTGCTCTGGTAAGTCTTGGGGGCAGAGGTAAAACGCATCGTGCGGACGGTCACCGGCTGCGGCGATGCGGGTAAACAACCTCCGCAGCCGGTGACCGTCCGCAGGATGCGCTTAGACAACCTCCCGTGCCGGCACCCCCCTGTGGAAAGTGGTGGCAGAATCCGCGTATCAGATCACCACTGCGGGGGATCTGTATCCTAACCCCGCTGCCTGTCCGGCGCCCAGGACTGCATGTCCCGGGCATCGGGCGCTAGACCCCGAATATACGCCGCACCCCCAATATAGGCCGCCAATACGGTATTTACTGCCCTTTTAATTTCAAATGCCTTATTGTTGTACTTTGTTAGAAAAGCAAAGTCAAACGTCTTTTTGGGTTTGTGGTTTTTTTCTCCCAGAAAGAATTCCCTTTTCTTGTCTTTTATTGATCTGAGGTTACTTTCCAGTAACTCATCTGGGTAATTTCTCTCTCTGAATTTGTCAATTAGTACTTGACTTTGGGTAAGGAAATCGCTATCTTCTGTGCAATTCCTGCGTATACGCGCAAAATGTCCCTTAGGGATATTTTGTAACCATTGTGGATGGTGACAGCTTGCATAATCAATGTAGCTGTTACCATCAGTTGGTTTGAAAAATTTTTTGGATTTTATTCTATCTTCCTGGATGTATAGTGTGAGATCCAGAAAATTTATTTCATTGGGGTCAATACACGAGGTGAATTTTAGGTTGTATTTGTTCTCATTGATGTATTTAAGGAACTGATTAAGTTCACCTACCGATCCCTTCCATATAATTAATATGTCGTCAATGTAGCGCCGCCAGAGGACCAGATTCGCACCAAACGGATTATGGGACCAGATGTAGTTGGCCTCCCCGTCTGCCACATATAAATTGGCATAGCTTGGTGCGAATCTGGTCCCCATGGCGGTACCACAGAGCTGCAAATAAAAATTATTTTCAAACCAGAAAAAATTATGATGAAGTATAAAATCTATACATTTTAAAATAAACTGGTTTTGTAAGGGATCCATTTTTTCATCTCCTTGAAGGACTTTATTGTCTGTCTCTATTCCCAAATTGTGCGGGATAACTGTGTATAGAGATGACACGTCGATGGTAACCCATAAAAAAATCTGATTGCCATTATTGAACCCCAGGGTTTCCTAAGACCCCAAAGAGTTTGATTTTAATTCCTCGCAGGAGGTATTTTTGAGACATGATAAGATGATAATTGGAGATACCTTTAGCAAGAAGGGCAGGATAACACATTACAGACTCTTATCACTTCTAAAGAATGCACAATGTAAACACCAAGAATCCCTCTGAGTGATTGTTTTCAGTTAACTGGAAGATCTTCAAGTGTAGTGGAAATTTCCACTCAATGCTTCATGTGAATAGAATTTGATGGCAACAAAGAACTGTGCTTGGTTTCATCTTAGATTCAAGATTGTTTTATGTCATTTAACTATAATTTCTCCTCCTTTTAAATAAACTTCACCCCTGTTCTTTGTTGAATCCCTTTATGTATTTAAATGTTTCTTCATGTAGTATGTTTTAGATTGCAAGCATCAGTAATTTTCTGCCACTGTTCTTTGTCTATTATTGCATGGACATCTCAAGGGAAGCTTCTGACATCACGAAAGGTTCCCATGAAGTCAGAAGAGAGTTTGCGTAGTATAGTATTTTGAAGACTTCCTGAAACTCTTGGAGATGCCACATATTGTCTATTTATTTCGCCAACAAAAATAATACTAGCACACATTGCTTGGCACCCTATTTACAACATACATGTACAGCACCCAAAAAAATAAAAATTAACAATTGGTTATAAGGTCCCTTTAAGCAAAACTCTTAACACTAAGTTTCATAGAGCTGTCCAAACCCTTTTATGGAGAAATGTTGCCATCTAGTGGTCATAAAGCACAGATAACCGTACGCCTAACTTTTACATTTAATATCAAAAAAGGGATACTACGCTGATCCACTAACAATTAACATCAGGCAGGTAAGCCTGGTGTGAGCCTAATGCCTTGCTTAGATAGGAGAAGAGTTTGGCCCTTACATGCATTCACATGGAATTCAATGAGTGAGCGTACCGTTCGACAATTATTGTTGTTTTCAATTATTGCTACATGCCTTTATCTCTAGGTATAATATAAAGTGTATTATTTGTATATGGGTACAGAAAATATAAAAGACACCAGACTTCACAAATAAACCTGTATCACATTTAATATCACATATCGTACTTGTAAGGTCAGTATTAAATAATAAGCATTGTAATCCATACTAAGCAAAAGTGTAAATAGAAATATTTTTTTTCCTAGATATTAACCTAATTATTATAATAATTCTAATATATTACACTAGATAATAAAGCCTACATTACCGCAGCAGCGTAACTAGAAACCGCAGGGACCTGGTATGAAAATTGCCCCGGAGCCCCCCAACTTCAACTGCTGGTCTTTGTCATCGTTCCCCCGAAACAACTTGTCCGTACCTTCTGTACCCCTTGCCCCCTTCCAACACACAGTCCATCTCACCCCATTTACACATCCTTGCTCACACACACAATTACATAAGCTCACACACAAACCAATACACACGACCAATAGAGTCGCTCTTATGGACCTTTAACTTCTGACGCCGAAACTTGGCCTGCGGGACCATTGGCTTTGGCAGGGGCCTCCTCTAACATCAACCAATGCAGGGCAGCTGCTCTTGATTGGTTGATGCCAGAGGAGCTCCCTGTCGGCGATCAGAAGAGTCACTCTTACGGACCTTTAACTCCTGGCAGATTCCCGTTCCTGTTAAGCCCTGCAATGCTATGAAGACTTAAGGTAGGCTAGAGGCAGTGACTTGTATGGGGGGAAGGGACCAGGGAGATTAGCTGGTAGATACTTTGTTTATACGCCGCCATATTATTTTATGAAAACGCAACATTCGTGTTCATTTTCATGTTCTCCTGAATACCAATGCACAAGTCTAGTGAAAAATAAGTTTTCCAAAACATTGTGCTGTTTTCTTAAATTAGTCTTAGCTTTTGCATAATAACATTTTTCCAGGCAGCTGCATATTAGCCATTTGTTATGTGTCATAGAATGGCTCACTCTTAATCACTCAGCTGGACACGCTGGCTCATGAAAGACTATGGAAGAACAAACTTCATTAGCACTGCCATAAAGAATCGTCTCGGTGTGGCATATAAGCAGGAAGAATCACCCATCATATCACATGACTGACAACAATGGCAGCCTCCAGGTCTGTAGATAAAGGATGTCTAGTGGAGCAAAATTTGCTAAAAACCACATTTTTGTCAATGTCAACCTATATTAGGCTATCCACACAAATATTGGAAAGTAGACAACCCAGGGTATTCCACTACTGTCATTTTTACATACTGCGTCCATCTTTTAACCCACCAATCTTATCCAAAGCTGTGCATTTTTAAAATATGTGTAGTAAGAGGAAGTATTTTTTTGGTAAGGGATGGGTAGTTTCGGAGATTTTTTGTCTTTTTTTAAACTACTTCATTTTTTTCTTTTTTTTTACGTTTTTGAATATTTTTTTATAAATATTTTTTAATTTTAATAAGTGCACAGTGTTAATCCTAACCATATAGTTCTGTATATTATTTACCTTTATCTCAAACATTATCCTGTTTATAGCACTAAGGCCAAGGATTAACCCTTTCCAACTTAAAGGAGGCAAAAACATCTTAATGGGGTTATAGGAAAAAGGGCAAACAAGCTTATACCTAACATTTCAGCTGCCAAAAGTGGGTGACACCTTCGCTGAGGATAGTTCGAGGAACATCGAGGGGATTGCTAGAGTGGGCTGGGGGGCATGGTTAGAGGTGGCTGGGGTATGGTTAAAGGTAGGTCTGGGTACATTTACCACCTTGTAAGGAAGCTTTGTGGGATCTGTGGATGAGATCTCTGCTGCTTGAGCACTGTGGGGTGGTCGGGAGAGATGGACAGTGGGGCATCCAAGCAGGCCAGTCCCCAGGAATGAAGACTTTGGAGGTATGAAATAAAAGTGATGTGGGCTGTATTGAGGGGGGAAAATAATCCCAATGGGGCAAGAGAACAAGGAATAAGATAAAATGGATTTAATATGAGTGGGAAAGAATAAAAGTAAGAAGGTAAAAAAAACATATTTTCAGAAATATTTTGTAAAAAACTGCTGTTACTGGTAATTATATTATTGTTGTAATAATGTGGCCTCCATACAAATCTTATAAGTCCCCAGGCTTGATTATTATGAAGCAAAACAAAATGCGACCAACTTAAATTTTAATTTGGGAAAAGGTGGAACAGAGGCCGATTCAAACACCTTTTTCTTGGAAGGGCTTTTAGTGTCTCCTAAGCAGCATTTTCAATATGAAATCAGATCACCTGCGTTTTGGAGAGCAGATTGCACTTTCAATGGGATATGAGACAGATACGTCTTCTATACAAAGAACTGAGGTGAGTAGAGGCAGTGGTAATACTCCTGTTCATTCTGATCCATGAGAATTGCCATAACATCAGTGGTGCCAGGGCACCGGCATTGTTTGTGTCCCTCGAATGACCTTCCGGGGTTCGTATCCATATCTTTTTATGAATGTGTCCAGTCCCATGAGGATGGACCCTCCCCAATCCACCTTCAGGCAGTTTAAAAAGGTTGAATAACCAGGGCTAGATTCATTTACAGTCTGCCCTGCTACACAATTCACAAAGTCTCACAGACCGGTGGAATGAACTGATTAAATTGACAGAATTTGGGATTCTTAGCCTTTAGTCTCACAAGTTGCAGAAACATCTCCTTTATCCAGACACTAAAGGAATTCAAGAACGTTTGGAATGTGCATAAAGCTATCCTAATTAATTAATAGGTAAATAGTAGAAGTAAATATATGGGCCGGCTAGTTCTTCTCTGCTACACAGCTTCTGCTTCTCTATTAAAATACATACGAATCTGTGAAATATCCATACAGCTGATATCTGTTTGTGTCGGCAGCTATGTCTTCCTCTTAAGCCATTTACGGTTTGGCAATAAGTCCACTTGCTACAGAGGCCAATGCTGGCTTACACGGGCAGCAGAACTGTTAAGTTTTTTTTGTTAATAGATAAAACATTATCTGATCCTTTTATAAACAGGGATTATGTACAAAAGTGTCTGTTGCTAATGCAGCACATCTGCACCACAACTGTTGTCTGTTTCCCTCCCATCTATGGATTAACCCCTCTCTTTAAAAAAATCATCTGGAACATTTATTTATAAAGGGTGAGTAATATAACATTTCTCTCATGATGAAGTAATTTTAGTTATGTCATCATCAATGAACAGTTTATTTGTAGGTGGGTCCAAATCACATTAAAGTATATGCAGACCACCAACAGACCTTTTTCCCCAGAGGTTGGTCCTCGGTGTACTCTGCTACCATTGGGACTTCGCTGCCTGTTGTTGCACCCGGTGCCAGAGGAAGAGTAAACCAGAGTACAACACGCTAGCTGTTTGAAACTTGGTCATGAGAACTTGGTCATGTGATCCGTGATAGCAAATTGCATCATGCTCTAGGATGAGATCCGACAGGATAGATTGTCATTGGACTGATTGGTAGGTTCTAGTCATGTGATCTGAAATTACCAAAGGCATTATGGTCCAGGAGATTGTCTGCCAGGATTGACTGCTAATGAGCTGATTGGTTGTTTCTGGTCATGGTATTTGAGACAGCCAGTGACATTATGTTCCAGAGCGAACCTAGCTGCAGCTGGAAAGGAACTTAGTATTTTGTTGTCTAAAAGAATGGAGTATCTGCTACAGGGAATCCTTCAGGACTGGCAGGACACCGGGCAGCCAGCCTGGACTGGCCATCTAGCACACCTGGCAAATGCCAAGTGGGCCGCTGCCTGGCATCGCTCCATACATGTCTGATCTGCCAGTCCAGCTGTGTGGCCATGGCTGGATATGCCTAAAAATTTTACGTGTGGCTTTTCATATCCAGCAGTCAGTCAAGCTTAGGGCATTAGGCACACACCGGCCTGCTGTCAGTCAAGCTTACGGCATTAGGCACACACTGGCCTAAAAGTGATAGGGCACTTAATGATCCCTGTTGGGCAGTGAGCTGTCCTCTCTGCGCAGATCATCGATAAGTGAGATCGCTTGTCCAGATGTGTGAGGACCTCAGCAGAACATCGGGAGACCATGATGTTTGTTCAGTGGGACCTGACTTATGACTTACTCCTGTTTCACATCAAGACAGACTTCATAAAAACCCTTGGGGTCTGGTTTGGCGGAGATGATGTGGCCCTGAAGAGTTGAGAGGAGAGACTTGCAAAAGTAAAGCAGACGTTTATATTGTGGTGTCCAGGAGATCTAACCATTGAATGCAAGGTACTGGTAATGCGAAACCAGATCCTTCCTTTTCTGCAATACGGTATGTGGCTTCAGCCTGGCCCACATTGAAACCGTAATTAATTGCTGTCGGAAACTATGGGTGTAATTTTGAAATCCAAAAGAGAAGATTCAAAGCTTGAAGTTGCCTCTGAAACTGCCCAAGTTTAATTTTTTCAATTACTAATGATTACATTTATTAAAGAGATGCTGTCTATGGCTCTATATCGTATCATAATATACTGTATATTGTTATTTTGTCATCACCTAGTTTGTGTTAACTTTATAAACCTCAGGAACTGTGCAGCCAAAATAAAATATGTATATAAAATATACACTACATATATGTATAATATTGTGCATTAATAGTTCTCGCAAGAAATTTTGAAAACTATCACATTGCATTCTTGTACCTGGGGAACGCTTGGTGTTAAAATGGCTCACGGTGAAACAAGGAGCTTCTTGAAGCCATGTAAATCTTGAAACATGGATGCTGAAAGACTGATCTTTGAGATAACATTGAGGGCTCCATAAAGTCAAACTGAATATATTTAAGAAAAAAAAGGCCTTTTCTGTTGCTGTATAGTAAACCTACGGCCTGCACAATGATAGCATTTACGGTAACACCCGCAGGGTATGGGAACTTTCTCTTGGAGATAGGCAGCTGTTCAAATACAACTGAAGGGCAGAATTTATTTTCTTAACTAGTTGAACCTAAGCTATGTTAGAGGAACAACATTTCTAACATCTTCTTTCAATTTAAATAAATTTAGTTTCTGTCTCATTCTTCCCATTTCTCATATGCATCTTGTACTTGGATCACCACGACCAGTAGATCTTAGCTAGGGAATGTCTTACCAGCAGAATCCCCTTGGTCTGCTCCGTATTACACCACGTCATTACCCTTTTGTATACAGTTAGCTCTTGTGCATTTTTGTCAACTTCCCCAAGCTATTTTTGCAATAAATCTTCCCTTCCTATACCTTGCTCAATGTCAGCTGAAGTCTTCAGGGGAAATGCTGCTTCCCAGGTGCCATCTTTAACCTCCTGGCAGGGATGTGACGCTTGGTCACTTACAGCCCTTTTAAAGGTTAACTAGAGCTAGTCCTAGAATTAGTCCTAGACCAAACGGCAATCCTGTACTCTCTGGTGCCAATCCTTTTTATTTTTTACTTAAAAAAATAGCGGACAACCTTTGTATCAGAGCAGTAGGAAGACGTGATTTTGGTTTATCCCTAATATAGGCACCACTTGTATAACATTAAGAAGACTGATATCTAAAAATATCTACAAAAATGACAAAAAGCACAGAACTAGGATATATATGCATTAAACTGGGCTTAAACTAATTAAAGGTAACTATAATCCACTATAAAGGAACAGTCTATAGCCGCATATGTTTTAACAAAACAACAGACTATTAGGACTATTGAGTACATATTAGGATTGAAAAATAATAATAGAAATATATACCTATAATAAACCTATAATAGAGAAAACATGTTCAACCAAAATCTGATAGTGCCTATGCATATTTATTCTGCTCTGTTTAACTACAAAAACTTTTAAAAAGCATTTAAAAGACATATTTTAAAAAGTCAACCTACTGTTTGCCATATACTTATAAAAAGTCCCTTCATTTGCCAGCCAGGCATAAGGACCCCCTCCAATTATAAAAGAGTTATAATTTCCATTTTTTATTTAATAGAGGTATCAGGGATAGTTTTCTTCAAGCATCACTTTTTTCTAAAAATTTTCTAAAAATTCACTACTCTACAAATTCTTCCAGAATCACATTTTAGATGTAACCCCAAATGCCTTCCTGATTATCCTAAACAGTA
Source organism: Spea hammondii (assembly GCA_029215755.1). NCBI lineage: Eukaryota > Metazoa > Chordata > Amphibia > Anura > Pelobatidae > Spea > Spea hammondii. The sequence continues at coordinate 176,065,233 of JARDYJ010000001.1, read as the reverse complement.
TCTCCCACCATACTTTTATCTACGGGTGTAAGAAACATACACCTACTGTGTATCTCATAAATAGCAATTTATAATATATTCCTATGTTTCTCACAAGTACTCTCCTACCCATAATGCCCTACTTGTTCTCACAACATGGAAGCCTTTTGGAGATCAGAACATGGCACCAGTTGTGTCGCGGTATGAGACATACATTTTTATGGCGCAAATGACATCAAACGTCTATACGCATATCACGTAAAAATAATATAAAATAGCAAAATGCATCTTTTATTTGCGACAAGCTAGTACTGCCCCTTAGTGTCTATTTAGGAAAGACAGCACTTGTTTGTAGTGAATGCTGTATTTACTGCATGTAAATCACGCTGGGAACACAGGAACCATACAAGCCTTATGTAAATTCCCTACTCTTCCGATTTAAGTAACAAAACCATACTTAGTTTACTACTGACAACAGAAAAATGACACATATAGTAAACAAATATGTGAGTCACATAATCATCACATTTATACCACGTTTAGGATCAGCATTGCTAATATGCCGCGTGTGTAGTTATGGAAATCATGGTTACGTTTGGCTGTTTTATTGACATGGGAAAGGAAAAGACTGAATGAACCTCTATAACAGTGTGGCATTGAGAAGATACTTGGAATCAATGTGACACAGCTGGATGCCCTGTCTGGGTGCCCACACTACTGGATAGTGGCCAACTAATGAAAAAACGATTTGATTTCCGCTGAATGCCAAACATATCAAAAATTAAATTATATATATATATATATATATTTATATATTAAATTAAGCATTTTAATATTTTAGCCCACAGGACTTAATGGAAACCCATTACCAGTTAAACGTCAAAGGTGGAAGCAATGATTTAACTGAAAACCATGTGAAAAATATCATCATCTCGTTACAATATTGCAAAGTTATGTAGGATATAGTTTCACCAATGGCTATTGACAGAATGCTGCTGGCATGAAGTATTAATTGAACAATCTCCTACTTTGCAACATTGCAACAAGTGGAGCAATAGCATTATTTACATGTGTGGTTGAGCAGTCCAACCACACTTCATACCCTGAGAGTGGAATTGCTTACTAGTAAGTTTGCTTCTTTCTTTATAAGTCTGGATTTGCAACAGGTCAGATGTAAATGCAAACCAATTAAAGTTTAGATTGGTTAATTAAGGGCAGATCAAGGCAGATAAGGAGACAAATTCCCAACTCCATTTGTAGAAATTCAAAACCAAACCATGCTTCACTGTTGCCTGCAAACACTCTTCTTTCACCGCTCTACAGCCCTTCGGCAAACAAACGTCTTCTGCTACAGCCAAATATTTTAAACTTTGACTCATCAAGAGCACTTGCTGTCATTTTTCTGCACCCCAGTTCCTGTGTTTTTATGAATTGTTGAGTTTCTTTGGTCTTGTTTCTGCATCGGCGGTATGGCTTTTTGGCTGCAAGTCTTCCACGAAGGCCCTTTTTGACCAGACTTCTCCGGACATTAGCTGAGTGTACCAGGGTCCCACTGTTTTCTGCCAATGCTGAATTGATGGCACTGCTGGACATTTTACATCTGCTAAGATAAGTATGAGGTCTCTTTAATCTGCTGCGGTAAGTTTCCTTGGCCGACCACTGCATCTATGCTAGTTTCTTTGTGCATCTTCAAAAAGAAAAACATCTCCCTCTCTCCTTACCTTCTGTTCAAACCGCCTCATTTTTTCTCTTTCACTGCATTCTATCTCCTCCACAGACATTCTTCTCTCCTTTTGAGCGCACTGACGCCAACAAACATGGAACACGCAGTACTTCCGCAAAAGGGTGGAGCCTCCATACGCACCACTGAGACGACTTCTTCCCCCATTCCTCCAATCACATAGCAGTAGGGGGAAAATGTAATGTAAGAAATGCTGGGAAGGTAAGTGATTGGAGCATAAGTGTAAGAGGAATCCTGTCCTCTTTCTCACCTCCCATATTGGTGCAACCTCTCACCGCACCTTTTGAGGACATAGACTGAGGATCCAAAGGCAGAAGACATAGGTAGTTATTGCTTCTTTATAAAAAAGAAACCATTAAAGGTGCTGTTCCATTTAGATAAAACATTAACGGTACTCTTTAGAATATTACAAAAATAAACAATAGCATGAGGTGTTTAGAAATCTTTCCAGATTGGTAAAAGCCTATCAGTGCCTGTTTTTGTGTCCCATGATAGTTAACTGTTTTCGGCAAAATGTATGAATGAGGCAAATAGAAATGATATGTGTAATGTTACATTTAGTTATAAAAGTAGCAATTTCAGTAAAAGTGGATAGAATAGTACCTAGAACTCACATACAAACCAAGTCCTTGTAATTCAGTTTGTTGACCCCTTCATCCAATCCTATCAGTTCAGGGGTTAACTTTTTTATTACTTTTTTGTTCGGTGAGGTTTCGTTGTTTTATTGTGGCAAACAAACACTTTTCCACAACAAAAAAACTTCACTGACCCATACTGATTCATGATAATAGGGTCATGCATTTCCCCTTAGGAGAAGGATCATGGGCGTAGGAACCGGGGGGGACAGATCCCCCCCAGTAACTCATGCGGGGGGGACCGATAATTAAGAAATCCCCCCCAGGCCCGTAGGAACCCCCCCAATAGAAACGCCGCAAATCCGGCCCGCGAGACCTCGAGGTGCGGCCCAGGTAAGATCGGCAGCCAGGGCAACCGATCTTACGCGGTCCGCACCTCAAGCCCTGCTACTTACCTGTGGGAGGGTCTTCTGTACTGCACAGAGGAACCGGAACCCAGCAGAGTTCACGTGACATTACATCACATCCTCTGTGCAGTACCAGAGAACGCAGAGGGAGGCCGCGCCCTCTGCTGAAGTCTGTGAGCGGCATCGAGGAGCTGCAGTGCAGGTAAGGGGGTGGGGAGGGTGTTTCAATGAGTATGCGTGATTGAGGGAATGAATCTGTGAATTAATGAGTATATGAATGAATGAGTGTGTGTGTGATAGCATGGATGTGTAAGTGCTGGAACCTAGGCATGATGGGACTGTGATTGATGTTAGCAATCACACTCCTATCATGCCAAGTCAGCCAGTACATGCTAAAACATAGCTAGCTGCCCCCTTGTGTATTGATGCTGCCAGCAGTATGGGGTCTGCACATCACTTACAGCCACCGTGTACCAGTATGTACTGGCTGACTTCGCATGATAGGAGTGTGATTGCTAACAGCAATCACAGTCCCATCATGCCTAGGTTACAGCATTTACTGGTTGGATGTGTAAGTGCTGGAACCTAGGCATGATGGGACTGTGATTGCTGTTAGCAATCACACTCCTATCATGCTAAGTCAGCCAGTACATGCTGAAATCTAGCTAGCTGCCCCCCTTGTGTATTGATGCTGCCAGCAGTATGGGGTCTGCACATCACTTACAGCCACCCTGTACCAGCATGTACGTGCTGCCTGGGTATGATAGGAGTGTGATTGCTAACAGCAATCACACTCCTATCATGCCAAGTCATATTGCTATTTTTTTTTGTCCAATTGTGGTGTGTTACCTACTTTTATTAAAAATTTGAGTTTTTATTATTATTTTTAAAGGTGGGGGTCATTTTCGGTTTTGGCTAAGTGAACCGTGAATATTTTGGTCCAGAATTTTCATTTTGGTGCATCCCTAGAATAAATAGAACTATTTCATTTTTAATTATCCTGAGTCCTGAATTTGTAGTCACAAAACTTTCTAGGCCCAGAAATCAGTGAGAGGAAAAGTACAGGTTTTGTGTCATTTACTTTATTTTAATCTGCATATTTTATTAAAGGCCATATTTTCTCACAGTGAAAAATGAGTGCGGCCCGCGCACGTATACAATTCTGATGAAGTGGCCCACTGCAGAAAAAACTTGGACACCCCTGGGGTAGACAGTGAGAAGGGGGGGTAGGGAGAGGGTAGCTTGTAAGAAGGGGGGGTAGGGAGAGGGTAGCTAGTGAGAAGGGGGGTAGGGAGAGGGTAGCTAGTGTGAAGGGGGCGATAGGGAGAGGGTAGCTAGTGAGAAGGGGGCGTTAGGGAGAGGGTAGCTAGTGAGAAGGGAGGGTAGGGAGAGGGTAGCTAGTGAGGAGGGAGGGTAGGGAGAGGGTAGATAGTGTGAGAAGGGAGGGTAGGGAGGGGGGTAGATAGTAAGAAAGTGTGAGAGGGGGGAGAGGGGGTAGATAGTGTGAGAAAGTGGGGATCTGATGGGGGAAAATGCTGTCCCACCCAGATTTTTAGGGGTTCCTACGCCCATGAGAAGGATTGATATATTATTATTATTATGGCTTAAGGCAAAAGATCTAGAAGGCCATCGCTTACTTAACTTGTATCGCTATAATGGTGAAAGGCGTCAGTAGTCCAGATTTGTCAGGGAATATTAGAGTCAGAGAGATCAGTTTACAGAAGGGTTCTATAAATTCTTATCTAAGCTGGTCCTCTAACAGGTATGAAAAGGTATTGCAACCATCTACCAGACCATCTGAGGACCATATCATTTTGTCTTTGTATAAATCAATGGTAAGACCCAACTTGGAATACTCAGCGCAAGTCTGGGTGCCTGTTTGCAAAAAGGACTTTATAAAAAAGGAAGGCTTAAAAAAAATAAGGAAAATCTTAGCTATTAAGAAAAGTTACAAAAGATGAATTAGTTTACACTAGAAGAAAGTAGTCTTACAGGGATATGATATCATTTTGTAAATGCATACATGGGGATTACAAACCGCCGTCTGATAACATGTAATTAATAGGCCTGTTGAAAGAACAAGAGGTCATCAAAGCTGAAAGAAGGGTTCTTTACTGTAAGAACAATAAAAATATGCTACTTACTGAGGTTATCCTATCAAATCCATATTTGGACTGAATAGCAAAAGAATAATGTATAGGGATATAACTGGATTGGCAGGATTAATTATAGATGGTTGACTGCCATTTTTGATTTAGAAAAGTTTTTTTCCCCGTCCTTGTTGTTCTGAAAAATTTAATAATACAAACTTGAATTCTAAAAACAACAGGTTTCTAAAAATGTCAAAATAGTCAGATGGTGACTATAAAAATAATATATATAATTAATGTGTTGACTAATAATTTGCTTGGATACATGCTTTGTGTCTGAACAGATTTTGTTAAGTAAAACAAGGCTGTAATATCATTTACAACAAGCTCGGAAATGGTTAATTTCAGTAACGTTTGGTGCTGCTTGGCACCCACTAGATGTTTAATAGCCCTTTTGTTGCAGTGAACTGAATGGTTTGGTGACATGAATTTGAATACCGGTTGGAAATAAAGCATGCAAACATTTATTAAATTGGACAAATAATTTCATTTATGTGCTAAAGTGATTAAGCCGTTGAGATGTTTGAAATGTTGAATTGCAAGCAAAATGCATAGATAAAATCCCTGTTGGCTGGATATGTCCTGAACACCCATATTACCGTTATGGCCATCTTATACTGCAATGTGTGCAATCAAGAATAGAATTTTGTGCGTGTTTATAGCCTTTTTCTGCACCATAGTTATCTTTTCTATCTGTAGGATAACAGCATATAGACTTAAGAAAGTCTAAAAATCAATCAAAGTAAAAACAATGACTGGAACGTCTTATTTTTGCATAGCATCATTTCTAGTACACTTCAACTCATATTCCTATATTTTTGCAGGGCGTTCTAGAACTAGAGATTTTTACAACTCAATACCAGGCATGCACTGAATTATTTCTCTGTTTTGTGTACTTATCGGTCATTATTATTCTAGCAGCAACACGGAAATGTGAATTTTTGTCCCTTTAATGCTTTTTAGGTTCTTTGCTAGCCTATTTGCATATATTTTTTGTGCTGTGCATATTTGGAGGTTCTTTAGGGTTGAGCAGCCCCTCCTGCCACACAGGCGCCTCATTAATGGAGTCCAGAGGAGGCTTGGAATTGCTTGAGAGTCTCTTTGGGGTTAAAATGCAGAGCAGTCCCACTGATTCAGCGGCTTGGTAAGAAATTTAGCCATCAAAAATTAGATAGGACTCTGCAAACTTGGGGTACTTTGACATAGTGGTGGGCTATGTGTGATGGAATCGCCAATATTGATGCCTTAGAGAGGTGTTTATTGAATGACATTCAATGGGAATGCGCTGAAACAAAAAATTCATAAAAATGAGTGTTGTTTCACTGGAGTACTCAGAAAATTCATCATACCTGGGAGCTCTCCAGGTTTCATCCAGAGTCTCCAGGCTACTTGTTTGGTTCTCCGGGTCACCATACTCATGACGCAGGGGCAGTATTTATGCATGGACCCCCCAGCCCTATTCCCCTCCCACCTTCATACGGATGTAAGCTATCTGGGACTAACCCCGCCCTTATAGATGGTGCATCCTGTCCGTAACCTGACTAGCCCCACCCATGTACGCCACTTCCCAGAACTTCCCAGGTATGCTTATCACTTAAAAATAGATTTTTTTACATGTAAAACATGGTATTGTGTTTCAAAAACAACAGTTTTCATATAATACAGCGTTTAATACTTCTTTATATTTGCTAAATTTATATTTTTAAGATTTGTGATGCTAGCACAAACTATCAAGCAAACACACAGGTATTATCATACCGTCTTGTGGTAAACAATAGAATGGCTTAGACCTGGTTACCAGAGGGGACCTTCTGAAGAGCTTCATTAGCATTGCCATAAACCCAAAACACGATGTAGTGTTTGAGGAGGAAACCCACCCAAAAATCACTGCAATGGCGACTTATAAAAACCTCTTTTGTTCAGTGCTATAATACATCCATGTATACAACACTATTTAATTCACGTTCCTTTATCAATTGAACTTCCCCTATAATCATTATACAAGCTGTCACTTCCTGCATTCACAGCTCAACCGGCTAATTCCTTCACCCAGGACTGTCACCAAGGGCCTGTTACGGATGTATGAAACAGAAGCTCGTTATGTAAAAAGCAGATCTATACTTACTATTTCTGTTGGGAAAATGTAAAATGCTGACCTTTATCTCATTACCTGGTTGATTTAAATTAAACTGGTCAGTTGAAAAGCTTTCTATTCACCCTTAGAGCACCACAAATGCCTGTATGCCGGCTCTTAAATGCCTGGAGTTTTTCAGATACATATTTGGATCCCTTTTTGCTTGGACTCTAACATTTACACGCATGCACCACCAGTGCAAGAACCTGCAAAGAATAGGGTTAGGTATGTGCTCTTAATCCTTAAACGCCAGGACTGGCCACCTGGCACACCGGCCAAATGCCTGACATTGCCCCATGCTCAACCTATCTACCACGTTAGCATCAGATTGCGTGTTGCATTGTGCGACCACCGGCTGGATATGCCTGGCCGCGTGCTACATGGGCATAAAACGTAATATGTAGCCTGTCGTATCTAGCCATTTGCCACACTTACATGATCAGGCGGCCACTGGCCTTAAAGTGCAAGAACCGTCTTGTCCTCATCTGTCCTGCCATGTTGAACGCTATTGCTAATACCTACTGTAAACAATACTGTAATGTTACATGGGAATTTTCAGCTGATTATTGTGGTTTTATGATCCATTGATAAAAATACAGTACATGGTTTTACCGGAATCAACAATAAAATAAGTGCAGTTGCCATTCAGCACTTCATTGAGTTTGAGTTCATCTCCATATATGAACCTCTTTTGAAGTCAATGGCTTACCCAACTTGGGATAAAGTCAAAGACTGCTTTATGAATTGGGAATTCACAACATGAGTACAAGCCAAGAGCTCAGGATATCCACAACTTCTTGATCCTATACTTGGGTTCTAAAATGCAGGGTTTATAAAATGCAACCATTTTATTATGAACATGGTGACAAAAATAACATGTATTTAATAATGTATTTAATGACTTAGCCCCTGGACCTTATACTTAGTATAACTCCTCTAATGGTTAGTAAGTGCAATGCACACTCACACACGCTTACCAATAAAAAAAGACATTGTAAATGTAACATTTGAAGTCAGCATTAAAAAGTCGGTGGAAATATGTGTGAAAGCACTTGTGTGGATTGATTGCTTTTGTCCACACGGGATGAATGAATATTCATACAGGGACGCACAAATATCCTCCCATCTACTGATCAGCTTGTGTTGCCGGACATTTGAAAGACCCATTGGATGCCCCTAAACTAAGAAGCAGTAAATTTAGAGGCTACTCTTTCAGCGTTCTACAGGGAGACTGGGGATAAATAAAGACAAAAATTCAAAGCCAGACTCCACACTTCCTGTCTTTTAGATCTTCTAACATGTAAATTGACCATCACAAAGAGGATTAATGATTTGAACTGTGTGAGTGGATTTCGGTATTCAGCCGAGTTCTTTAAGAAGAGCCAGAGCCTGAGATGCCCAGAATCTTAATGCTGCCGTCTTTAGTTTGTTTGTTATCTGATCTGCATACTAACCACAATATATGATTGTTCCCAAGGATGAATTTACCAAAGACCCCAAGAACTGCCACTTTTGCTGCTAATTGTACTTTAAATTGTTTGCACAAATGCGAAATCTCTGGGGAATACAGCAGGGATTGTTTAACAGAGATATAACTCATTAAAATGGGTATAATCTCTTGATCTTCTAGTACTGCATGTTTTAAATTAATTACACGGTATTATTTATTCTTGCAGACTCAGCACAAAGAAAAATCAAATGTGCTGTTTATTTTAAGCATATGCATTTCTAATGTTGAGGGCAGGAAAGGAACAAAACAGGAGGCAGTCCCGTCTACAACGGAGACTTGTCTGTATGTGAGTGCCAGAAAAATATTGGTGCGTTGGCCTGATTCACCTGCTTTAAAATCCCTCTCCTTTACAGCCGTGTTTATGTAGAGGGAGTTTTCTGCTGCTGTTTCTTCTTCTTGGCCTAAATTAGGTTTGTTGGATTTGAGTGAAGGACGTGTGTGCTGGAGTAACAGAAACTGGCTACTAGACACTCTCGATTAAGAAAATCATTAAAACGAGGTCATAGAAACATAGAGATGGCCAACGGATAAGAAGCATTCAACCTATCTAGTCTGCACATTTCTGCTTTCTAATGCTCATTATTTCTGCCATCCTATTATCATTAGCATACCTGGGAACTCTCCAAATTTGGCCCGGAGAACTCCCGGAGAAGCGCCGACATGCCCCGACGCACTCCCCTTTAAATAGGGGTGTGACCCGTGATGTCAGCGGGAACACCCACTGACATCAGCAGGAACGCCCAGTGACATCGGTGGGAACGTCCCGGACATCCCCTGACATCAGCAGTCCTGGCTGCGTCCCACAAAAGTTCCCAGGTATAATCATTAGTCTGTAGTGTCTGTAGCCTGTGCATTCCTCTCCCACTTATTATCCCAGGTGACCTTAGGGCAGAAGATGTACCTGGACAGCAAAACCGATATATTATTGACAAAATTAGCATACCTTATCAATTTCGTGTTCTTCACGTTACCTCCCCCACACAAAGACAACCAGAATTATTCAACAGCACTGAATGATTTATAAAATGTGATCTTTGGATAAATATCTACCTTTACATTACATTTAAAGTGGCTATTACTATTGTTTAGATTATTTTATGCAAATGCAACAGATCTGGATGGTGGCCCCTGTGGTCCACGGCACATGACTATGTTGCCACACTGTGAGCGAGACTAAACTGCGTTCGCCAATTCTATTATCTAATGATAAATATTACTGGGCTCATTTAGGGAAAAGTTTGGTCTGCTTGTGTTTATGGGGAATATCTGCTTGGTAGTGAAGCCTCAGTGTTATTTTGGGTTAATAAATAAAACTCTTTAACCATGATGTATATCATAAGGTATTACTAGTTCATAGAGCACGAGAATCGGTAAAATTATTTTATTAGAATAAAGGATCTTAAAAACCTGGGGTCAGTACTCTAGTTTTTTTTCTTTCTATTTTTTGCTTGTAAATCTGTTCTTCTATAGGAAGCAATTCTCATTCATTGAAATAGATTCTTTTCACACATTATTTGTGTACAATCACCATGACGACCATGGTAAATAGCCAACATTAATCAAATGCAATCATCTAATAGTGTGAAAAGGGACAATAATGTCATTGGGAAGAAGAGATGGTAAATTCAACATTCCTTACCTACTGTTCACTGTTCCGGCTGAAGTTAACCTTTTGGGTGCGTCAAGCAACGCAAAACTCTCTAAAGAAATAAACTGTACTCAAGAAAAAGAAAACATCTGCAGGTCAGAACTAAGAGATGGTGGACCCGATGTTTTGATATTTTCGCTCTATTCATAGGAGTTTGAGGACTAGAGGAGACACAATAGTGTGGAAGGAATGTGTGGCATGTGGGATGCTGATGGAATACATCTAAAGATCTTAATAAAGCATCAGAGTGTCCTGCCAGACCGTTAGCAGACTGGAAGTTGACAATTGTGGTAGCGCTATACAAAAAAGGTATCAGGGAACTGCAGACCAGTAAGTCTTATGTCAGTAGTTGAGAAGTTAATGGAAACTGCGGTAAAGGACAGTAAAATGGTTTGCATGATCAGAAGCAGCACATGTTCACTGCAGGGAGATCTTGTCAAAATCTTTATTTTTGGCTGGGTAACTAAAATAATAGACCAGCGAGGAGCAGTAGGTATTGTCTATCTCAATTTCTGCAAGGCATTCAACGCTGTGCCTGCCCTGTACCCTGCCTGGCCTCTGCAGGGCTTAATCCCCTTCCTTACTCTGAGGCATCAATTCTTTAAATATTTTTCAGATAGTGCTGTATTATGGGACTAGATATCTATCCCCACTCCCAGTGCCTTACTGCTACTCCTATATCACTTTCATTACTCTGTGGTGTCAAGTAATCAAAATGGTCCAATTTTTGTAGAAATTCAGTCCCATCAATGATTTTACTTGCCATGAACAAGTCTACTGTTAATGTTAATGACAACAGAAGAGAGAGAGACTTGGGAGTAATTACTGAGGGCTTAAAGGTGAGCAGGCAATGCAATGAAGCTTTGGAGAAAGCTAGCAAGGTGCTGGGTTGTATATCAAGAGGCATTAGTAGCAGAAAGAGGGAGGTTCTGCCACTTTGCAGATCTCTGGTTAGACATCACCTAGAGTATTGGGGACAGTTCTGGAGACCCCATCTCCAGAATGATATTGACACATTGGAGAGACGTCAGAAGATAAATATCAGGATCTTGTAAGGTGTAGCTTGGGGGAACAGGATAGGTATACAGCTATCCTGACCGTGGGACTGGACCAAGGACTGATTGGAGTTTGAGTCCTTACATCAGGGAAAAAATGGGCAGATTAAATGAGCCAAATGGTACCTATCTGCATTCAAATTCAATGTTTCTGTCACGTCTAGGAGACACACCTAACCCTCACTTCCCATCACCTGTTCAGTAAGATAGGGAGAATGAAACTTAATTGAAAAAGCCAATGGGAGGCACCCCTCACTCCCCATCCTGTGCCCGGTGGGATAGGGGGCAGGCTAAAAACTTCAACAAAAACCCTTGGGGGGACATAGATCTGCCCAGTGCTCCACATATTAGGATAGGGGGAGTAAAGTACCCTGGAACCTTTTGGACAGGCATAGACTCATCTTAAATCACATTTTCAAAAACAGTATTATTTTCTCACAGTTTTCCATAGCAGATTTCATAATTGTCTGAGCTTGTCCTTAAAGGGATGGTTGATTACAGTCGGCATGCCCTGCAGCCAGTTATCACCTTACACCGTCTAAATGACAGCTTGTAAAAGAGTAATGCTGTGTTGTGTGCAATACCAAAGTTTAATCAAAGGGTCTGAGAAACAAGCCTTCGAAGAGTCGATATTGTCCCTGGAGCTAGGAGTACTTGGGTGTAGCCGATGTGATTAACGTTTGTATCTACTAAAGCTTTTATTTAAAGAAGAATGATGATACATAATAATACTAGAAGCTCAAACATTTATTCAATTTAATAGTATTTTGTTCATGTTGTGGGTTGTCTTCACTAAGATGTCGGTTGTTCAGTCGAGTTTACATGCCTAACGAGATTCGACTGAGTTTGCATGCTAACACAAAAAAACTAGCAAACGTACTAATACAGGAGTTGATTGGGAAAGCACATCAGTGTCTGCGTTTTGGTTTCAGGTGAGGGCATGCAAGTTGAATGAAAACTTGCATGACTGCTTGAATATTCAGTGACAAAAAACCCTATATAAATGTTTTGTTTTTTCTTTAAATGACCAGTTTAAACAAAATTAGAATAAAAAATAAATCAAGCAAAACAGGCCGGGGGAAATTAAATAAGAATTGGGTAGGATCGTCCACAACTATATGGCCCCAATAGGATTGAATTTCATACAAAGGCTTTCAACAATAACTGGAGAAGCTTAATACTGTGGAGTTGAACATTTATTTTATCTTAGTTCATCTCTCCTCCATTTTCACATTTAATAATGATCACCGCAGATGTGTTATCTCATCTACGCAACCTGCATTACACCTTCTGCTATCAAGGAAACCATTACGATCATAACCTACTTTTTTACCGCAACTCATGAAAACACAAATCCTTGGATTATACAAAATGCCATGACAAGGAGACAATATGGAACACAACAGTCAGGTAGACATCATGGTACTAAACACCAAACACGGTTACGTAAGGAAAACATCTGCTTTTATCAGCTACATGTATTTTAAATAGCAATTTTAAGAACCAATTTAATAGGTTTATTCACAAATTACAATTTTAGAAAAGTTATCTGGACCCTAATAATAAAAATACTGGAATATTGTAGATTTTTAAAGATAGGTGGATAGCTGTGAAATTTCCTAAATATTTAAACACGTAGATGAGTATTCTTGTAATATTTAAGCCTCATGTGGTTTACATTAGCTGCATTTCATCGTTTAGCCTGTGATCTCTCCGTATGGAAGGTTTATTTGTTCAGCTTCCAGCTGGAGATAACTTTGTTAGGATGTTTAGCTTGTGTTTCTATTTAGTACGCTAATACTTATGTTACAAAAAAATATGTCCATCTTTATTTTTCTTTAGAATTTCTCTTTGGAAACAAGCATTTTGAAATATTGAAATATAACTGAAATCACCATTAGGTTTTAATTATTTTTTATAATAATCTCAGGTGTCAGCAGATCAGAACTATACTTTTCATAATCATTTTTCCTGACTCCATTTCTAATTTAACAGGTAAAGGGGTAAAGACAAATCAGTCCGTCGTGTTCATACATCCCCGTCACGCTTTTGACCCTAAGGCAATATAAATACATATTCAAGCATCAGTTTTGTAGCCCATGGAACAGCGCAGCTAAGTGAACGGGGGACTTGACTGGGTGAGGAGGTGGGATTAGGATAATGGGGTTAAGTGACATTGGCATACCTGGGAACTCTATGGGTTTGACGAGGAGAACTCCAAGTGAAGCACCGCTTCTCCAGTTCTCCGGGAACGGGGTCTTGATACGCCCCCCTCCCCACCCATTTCAACTTTAAATAGGCGTGTTTCCCGACATCAGCGGGAACGCCCCATCACGGGGACCGCCCACCGACATCACAGTCCTGGCCGCATCCCGCAAGGGAAAGCTCCGGGTAGCCGGAACTCAGAAGTTCCCAGGTATGGATATTGGTTAAGGTACTTCCATTTTGTAACTGTCAGTTCTAATCAGTTTTTCTTACCTGAATCTTGGGTAGGAAAGGCTTGTTTTTGTCTTGCAGGATGGATCCAGTGGTGGAGGAGTTACTGGTTACTGCAGGGTCTGCTACTTTCCTCGTCGGGACAGGAGGCCGGTGAGGTAGACCAGGCCGCCGCACTGCTTGAGCCCGGAGTCTGAAGCACAGGTTCGCAGAAGGAGGTCACCAGAGCCGGACAGAGGACGGAAGAAGAGCAGGGGACGGTAGAGGAGCCCATCAGTGGTGGTGGAGGCGGCAGCAGTTGGCCGGGAAGCCAGTAAAGTCAGGTCTTCGGCGTCACAGAGGCGCTGTCAGGCGTGAGCAGTGCAGCAGTCCAGCCGTCATGGCGGAGGACCACCGAGATCCGAGATGGAGGATCACTTGGTAGCAGGGAGGCAGTGGAAGAATGCAGCACAGCAGCCCCTGCTGGAAGGTGGTCTGCCATTACATGTGGCAGTGTAGAATGGCGTGTGGAGGAACCGGTGACCCCTGCTGGACAAAGGTGGGAACTAAAGACAAAACTGAATTAATGTTGAGGATTTATATTGTGAGTTTAGTGATAGGCTTAGGCAGAGGGTTGTGGGGGGTAGGGGGACCTAGGTCATTATGCGGGTAGGGGAGTTAGCCCTGTAGGGTCAGTTAGATCCCTTGGGACGGAAGGGAGAGGGGTGGTAGGTGTAGTTGGTGAGGTTATTTTTTCAGAGAGGGGTTATGGACGGTAGGGGTGAGGGCCATAGGGGTTTGGGTGGAGGCAGTAAGATGTTCAGGTGGGACGGCATAGGTGTCCTTCTGTCAGGGGGTTAGAGAGGGGGTTTAGCGGTAGATCAAAGGGGGATGGAGGCCACAGGGGTTACAAGGGCAGGAGGGCAGAGGGGTTCCCTGGAGGAGGGCGACAGTAGGACACCCTCTATTGGGGTGCAGGTGGGCTATGTTAACTGCACTTTTTTGGGGTACGGGCAGGTCTATAAGCCCGGCGGAGGGTTCACGAGAGCGAGTGAGGGTTGCAGAGAGGAGAGGTAGAGGGGGTCAAGTCCAGCAAGGACACTCCATGTCCACCTTTCGGAGTGTCTGGGCCGAGACTGTGGTATCGTGTCATAGGAGTCATGGCTCATCCAGTCCGACGGCCAGAAGGGGGGCGGCTGCTGCAACCCAATGGGAGACACAGAGGGGTGATCCGGATGTCACAGTGCAGGGGAGTCTGCCTAGGATGTCCTCTTCTACCAGGTTGGAGAGACAAGCTGCAGAGGACTGGCTGGAGTGGCAAGGTGCGCCGGTGGGACCAAGTAGAGAGGGCAGCCACAGAAGATTTGATGGTTCCGGGTACGGCAGCCGGAAGTGCTGGTGTTGAGTTGAACTCTTCTTGCTGGGAAGTAGGGCTGAGATGGATATGTTGGGAAGGGGTTGTGAGGTGGTTTTATATCCATTGGGGGGAGACGTGAAATGCCCTGTGCGTTGTTGTCAGTATTAGCAGTGGAGACCAGAGGCTGGTGGCCTGTTTTTCATACAGGAAGATGGTTCAGTGTTGTTGCGTTTTCAATTTATCAGAGTGTTTTGGTTGGAATGGGACGGGTGAATTTGGAACCGTCACAGTTTGGGACACACTCAGCGATGGAGGCTGGACGGTTGGGTTTTGGGAATGACATTGTAAAGAAGATTGGAAGGTGGAAATCGGTAGACTTGGGCACCAGGGGGCTCTTCGTGTTCGTCTTCGTGCTCGTCTTCGGGGGAAAAAAAATCTTCGTATTCCGCGAATATTCGCCTGTTCCTGTCTTGTCTTCGGGCGAATATTCGTGGACATTCTTCGTGTTCATTTTTTCTTTGTTTTTTCCAGTTAAGGGGTTAATACGGGGTTAACGCGTACCGCAGCAGCTCTGGCGCCAGGAGTTTAAATGTCCGTATGAGCAACTCTATTGGTCGTCAGCAGGGGGCTCGTCGCTGGCGACCAATAGGGTCGCTCGTACAGACTGTTAAACTCCTGGTGCCGTAACTTGTCCGGCAGATACCATTGGTCTCCCTGTTCTATCATTTATTAACTGATAGAACAGGGAGACCAGTGGGATCTGCCGGGTAAGTTGCAGCATTGGGGTTTTAAAAGTCTGTACGAGCGACTCTGTTGGTTGCTCGTACAGACTTTTAGGCTCCTGGTGCTGTAACTTACCCGGCACATCCCACTGGTCTCCCTGTACGGACATTTAACTGATAGAACAGGGAGACCAGTGGGATCTGCCGGACAAGTTGCTTCATTAGGGGTTAACCAACAGAGTCGCTCGTACAGTCTTTTAGGCTCCTGGTGCACTTGTTGCACCTTAAGGGGTTAAGGGGCCGTGCGAGTGAGCCTATTGGTCGCTCAAACGGCCCTTTAACCTATGGAGGCGACCAATAGGCTCATTCGCACTGCCCTGTAACCCGTGACGGTGAACCTGTGGATTTCCACTGCCGCGATGCCAAGGTAAGTTAGAAGGGGAAGGGACCGGGGAGAGTGGAAGACGAAGATGATCACGAAGATCTTCGTGGTGTGTGTCTTCGTCTTCGCCTACGTTTTACCGCCGCTGTCTTCTCTTCGGCGTGTCTTCGGAACGAACACGAAAACGCACTCTTCGTGTTCGTTTTCATGTTCGCCCGAAGACGAATGCACAAGTCTAGAAATCGGTGAGATTCCAGTCGTATCTCTTGTTAGAAGGGGTGCTACTGTTTAAAGTTTTATTGGCTGTTAATTTTCTTCTTTTGCAGGTTTGGCTGCATGGATTGTGGGACATTCTTATGTCTTCTGGGCCAAACGGAGGAGGTAATGGGGTTAGTAGTTCATTTGTTAGGAATGGGATGGGTCCCTGATGTTTTGTTGTTGCATGCTGGGGGGAATGATTTGTGTTGAAGGTAATACTGTAGCTGAATTAGAGGCATGCAAGGGATCATGAGGCTGTGGCCAGCCGTAGGGGTAAGGTAAATAAGTTGGTGGCCAGTTTCGTGAGAAAGCTGCATGGCGTGGTTGTGAGGCATAGGGAGTTGGAAAAGTTGTTGGGGTGCATTTAACGAATGTGGGTTTGGATATTTTGAATTTGGGTTTCAAGAGGGTATTGTTAAAGTGTTGTTTTTGTGGGGTGCAGGTGCCCAGTTGGCTTGAGGTGTGAAGTGGGGTGGAATAATGGTTGGTTAATAGGAAATAGTGTGTTTCTGGTTTGGTTGGTGTTGGTGGTTTCGAGCTGGTCTGTGGTGTGGGAAAGGTGCGTCTTGGAAAGGCGGTGACGAGGCGGCTCTGTCACTTTAAGGGCAGAGGCCATGTGATGATGTAAGTACAACCAGCGGCTACATATGTGTAGCCACATGCTACTTTTTTATGGTCACGCAGCGTGTGTCCAGGAATATCCAGCCGGTGGCTGCATCTTACCCCCTGGTCTGCCTGCTCCAGCTGTCATCATCTGGCACTGTTGTCCAGCAGCCCACACCGATGGCCGGTCCGGATCTGGTCATATGTAATGCATTTCCCTAGCATGTTTGAGGAAGGTGTAAAGAAGATGCGTCCTATAATGTTTATTTTTTATATTATGAATATATATTTTGTAAACATATACAGTATTTATAATTGCTATGGCAGCTGCCTTCTTTACCTTTGGTAAGACAGCCGTGTTTATGATTGTGGATTTCTTGAAATACAGTTAGACATGTGCAAATGGTTTTTTGCCAATGAATCTGATTCCCGGCCCAATCTGTTCGGGCTAAAATCATTCCGACTATTTTTAAACAATGAAACAGTTTGATGAAATAGTTCTTAGTCATGTAAAGTTTTGCCCAATTCATAATTTTTATCGGAACACTTAATTGTCATGTTACTCAAGTTACTTTTATGTATTTAAAAGCTTAAGAGGAATAAAATGACAGAATATTTGCGTAACTTACTAGAGAGTGAAATTAATGGGGAACAGCACCTTTAATGCTTTGAGTATGTTTTCATATAAACATTGTGATTGTTAACTTTTTTATAAATGCTTTAAAAATATCTTGCTCTCCCTCTATGCAAAAGAGGAGAAATATATATATAGTTCCCAGTTCCCACACATTTTGTTTCATCTCAGATGAACTGTATTGTTTACGAATTTCGGTGACTTGCTAAAGCGTAACCTCAATAGGTCATTCTGTGCAATGACCTGCTTATAACCTCAACCTTCGACCCAACTAGAATACCATCACTGTTGGTAAAGATGAATCAAGATCTGCAGGCTGAACCAAATATTGCACACCCAAAGTAATTTAGGTTTTCAAGGTTTTTCAGTTAGCGATATATATTATTATGATTAATATTATTATCTTTTCTTTAGCACCAGAAAACACAGCACTTCTCACAATAAACACATTCAAAGTAGACAAAGGCAACCCGATAAATTAGGTAAAAGGGGCTCTGCTCGCAAGCTTACAATCTAGAGATATATATGTATACTAGACTTGGTCAGTCGTACAAATTTCAATTTTAATGTATCTCTGAAAAGGAGAGACCCCCAAACAAAACAAATGAAAATGAAGTAGAGTTCTGAATCTTTCTTTAAATTTCTTTGCTTATTTCGTTCTCACTCATGCTCTCACAAACTCTCACCCACTCTCTCTCACACTCTCTTAATCACTCTCTCTCATGCTCTTTCCGAATGTTTCCTTACCTTCTGTGCCAACTGATTCCCTGTCTCCTTGCTAGGTAACTCCGCTTCCTCTCTTGCATCTTCTTTCTTCAGCCTCTGCTCCTTGTGTCTGTGAATGAGAGTGAAAGAGAATAAGAATATTCATTAGGCTAAATTTCAAGTTTCAAGTGAACATGGTGGCATGAGTACAACTTACGACTAACCTCCAGTGTGCATGGCATTTTCTTTGTCTTAGCCCTTTAAATGGGGGTGTTTCTCGCTGTCATCGGAATGCCCCCGACGTAAGCGCGCCAATGGACGTCACGGGACCGCCCACTAACGTCACAGGACCGCCCACTGACATCACGGGACCACCCACCGACCTCACGGGACCGCCCACCAACATCTGCAGGACCGTCACCGTGTTGACCAAGGACGGTAAAGACTCTACGTAATAATTACTGGCCAAAAATCATTATTTTCAATTTTATTATTATTTTATTAATTTCATCATAAAACATTTTTTTTACGTTAAGCGCACATGGACAATTGTACATTGTACTTATTTGTATTTCTAAAGTGTGTTGTGGGGAATTGCATACTAGTCCCTATAGCAGCTGGTGTATTTAACTGGGCGTTGGGTTCTCACAATATCTATTATCATTATTGGATGTGCCATATACCTTTTATTCACTGCTTGATCCATATCAACAATCAACATGCCTTTAAAACTCTATAAATAAAAAAGAGCACACAGGGAAATTAAAAATAAAAAACAAAAATAGTATTTTGATAAATAAAAATGATCTAGAATTATAAGACAACTTATTTCATGTGCATAATAACTGTTATTAAAATATTTAATTTAACGTGAGTGATGTAAAAATACGATAAGAATTAACATGCGCCTATCGGAATGTTCGAAGTACATGTGTGTGCATTCTGAACGACATCAACACCGTTGAAAACTCTGTTGTTTACACAGCTGCCTGTTCAGTGAATTCACGCTGTCATGTGGACCTCAAAAACCGGACGGTTCCATTTTATAAATAATGGAATTTGTCTGTGTTTTTTTTTTTTGAAGAGAAGCAGCGCATCGTGATTTCTGAACTCCTACTGGGAAACGGAACACTGAGAGTTTCAAAGTCTTTTATTGTCCGCGAAAAAGGTGCCAGTTAAAGCTGAATAGCCCTCGATCCAGGACTGTGGGAGAGGTTATTAAAAGGCACAGATACCCGACTGCGGGAACTCAATATATTCCCCACTTCAAGGACTCTTATCTAAGGAACTTCGATTGAACATGAAAAGAGTTCTGAATTGTTCTATATTTGCAGGGCCCATGGAGTTACCCTCCTGTGGGAAAACAATTTCGCTATAAACCCAAATCAAGAGGAAACAGCAGATTTATTTAAGGGTCTTCAAACAGCGCGTCTTTATTGTTTCATGTTCTTTTACCTTCCGCAAGATATAAAGAAGGAAAGATTTCATTTGTCTGGCCTTTATTGTCACATCATCATCATGTCCTGCTCAGGAGGTCCGGAGAATTGCGGAGTATTCAATTTGTTTTTACATATAAAACATCAGAAACTGTTTCAATACAACATTCCTCCGATATACCAGAGCCCAAAAATCACAATTTACTAGAACTTCGTTTCAAGAGGTCAGGAGGGAATGGATGCTTTGCCTTTTTAATGCAAGAGAATTCACTTTATTTTTCACAATGTCAGCAGATTGTGTTATTGTTAATATTTTAATATTGTTAATTTTAATGTTTTCATTTATTTATAGGTTTCCTCTTTGTAATATACAAAGAGAAATATCAACATCAGACCATTCCTATGTTGCTATGGCGATAAAACCACCAAATCACTTTTTTTTTTTACTGAACACCAATTGTGTCAGTTTTACATATACAGCAGTGTGACATGACACAAGTAATGTTACTATTTCTGTCTTTAATAACATTATGTTTCCTTTGTCCTCTTAGCTTAATCACACATCCAGTTAATTATATCAACTTTTAAAATAGTTAATAGTAAATTAGCATGTTGTGTAAAAAAAGACATAGTTAATAAAGATACGTTGTTCAAATAATGGCTGGACAAGTGGGTCGATAAAAGAGCTCTCATGTGATATCAACAGTTCTTACAGAAGTAACGTGACATTTTGACCTATTGACCTGATGTAGTTGAGCCCATATGCCATCCAGGAGACAGATATATGTTCCTTTCTAAACACCTGGTCACTTAATGGCGGCTCCCCTACGGGGCTGACAAACTATGTCTTTAATGGGATTTGGGATCAAAGCAAGGCATGACCACCCTTGAAGTCCACCAGTTAAAACCCTTAAAAGAAGAACTAGCGCTAACAAGATTTGTTCAGTTGAATCTAAGGACAATTCTCACCAAATGAGACACGTTTCCTTTACTGAGACCTTTTCGTGTACGTGTTAATGAACTAATACTCTTACATATCATATACATACACTAAAGCAATTATGATATATTCTACCCCACTCAAAAAATGAATAATAGAAATATACGGTAGGTCACAGTCAGGGCCGGCCCTACAATGGAGCCGACTGGGGCAATTGCCCCAGGCGGCACTTCAGAAGGGGCGGCACTTTGCCGCCCCAAGCGGGTTTTTTTTTGGTTTTTTTGAAGCGGAGGAGAGAGAGAGGGGCACCGAGTGGTTTTCGCTTACCCGCTCGGCGCCCCTCTCTCTCTCCTCTGCGGCGAGTTTCCCTGTTCGGTCTCGGTGCCGGCTTGTAATGCAGAGCGCCGGAAGTGACGTGAATTTCCGGCGCTCAGCATTATAAGCCGGCACCGTGGCAGCACAGGGAGACTCGCCGCAGGACTGTTTAAGGGTAAGTACCGGTGTGTGGGGGGGGGGTAGATAAAATTCGCCCCAGGCCGCGATAAGTCTTCGGCCGGCCCTGGTCACAGTGTGTATTGGGGTATTCATATTTTACACATAATTTAATTAAATGAGCATATTTTAAAGCACCCTATGACAAACAAATGATCCATGTTTACTGATTTCTTCTTTCCTGGGCAAATATTCATCATCCACTAGAGCTCTCAGAGTTTTTACCTCGGGGCAAAAGGGGCAAATCTTATGGTCGCATTGTGTTCATTTCCATTTTAATTATATATAGGCACTTTTTCGTTGACTGAAATAGCTGTATTGAGGCATGTATGTAGTGCTTTCCTTAGGACTATTCGGTTGCCATCATTAACGATTCACTACAGTAGAATCTTTGTGAAAATGAAATGCTTAATATTTGTCATGGGCAGTTATCCCCACAATCTGCTTTAACTTCTTTCCCACACAAAGCCTCCAAAGACTTTCTGGTAGAGTTTACATGCCAATCCATACCCAAAGTCCTGGCACACATGGGCAGATTGAGGGGGGCAATAAAGACGGCAGCATGGTTTAGTTGTAGGCCTAAAGAGGCAAGTCCCAAGTAAAACCTGACTTTATTTCTCTAATTTCAAGGAGGAGGTGAGGTTATGGTGGGCCATGTTACATTGTGTGATGTCGCGGTAGTAGCGCAGCAGCTTCCGCTGTGCGTGAACTGCATTAAGGACAAGTTGAAGCCTCACCATGGTAAGTGAGTTGTGTGCCTGTGTGTGTCTCTCTGGGTATGTTAGTGTTTGTGTCTCTCTGGGTATGTTAGTGTGGTGACTGTGTGTCTGTATATTTTTGTGTGCAGGGCCGGCCCAAGACATTGTGCTGCCTGGGGCGAGGTGTGAAATGCTGCCCCCCCCCCGATGCGTGACCGCTGACGTGACACCTGACGTCACCGTGCTCTCCGCGAAACGCATGCTGCCACAGGAGAGCTGACCTCCAATCACGGAGGAGAAGACGCTCCGTGCAGCGTGCATTAGGTCCGCAGACGCGCTAACAATAGCTTCCTGCTGGCTGCGGCATCCTAAAACATTTCTTGGGGCGGCAAAGGGTGGCCTCTTCAAAAGTGCCGCCTGGGGCAATTGCCCCACTCTGCTCCATAGTAGGGCCGGCCTATGTGTGTGTGTATGTCTGGGTTTGTTAGTGTGTGTGACTGTGTGTGTCTGAGAATGCTAAATTGTATGAGCCTGGGTATGTTAGTTTGTATGTTTGTGTATGTTAGTGTGTCTGGGTATGTTAGTTTGTATGTTTGGGTATGTTAGTGTGTGTCTGTGTATGTGTGAGTGCCTGTGTGTGAGTATGTTAGTGTTAAAAAAGAAAAAATGGTTCAGTACTCAACTCCCGGGAAGCTGGGTGCTAGCAGGAAAAAAGGGGATAGCATAAACCCTCTTGAAGTATACGAACACTGAAAAGAATCCCAGAATCCTATGTCTCATCTGACTGCTTACGTTTACTGGCTAAGAATAATGGAAGTAGTGGTTCCACAAAAGCTGGACAACCAGTAGCTCTTCAGATTCCTATCTATAGTTTCATGATCATTATTGAAGGACCATGGGTTCGACGGTTCCCAAGCTGCTCAAGAGATTCTTTTTGGCTAACCTATGCAGCCACAGTTTGAGATCTACCTTGTCACCATCAGACGGAAAACAACTGATAGGCTTCCTCGGAATTTCCAGAAATGTCTCTCAGAGAAGGTGGAGAATCTGGTAAGAATGGGGAGTTCGATACACAGAGAGCAGCATGAGAAAAGCCTTTCTGATGGGAAAATGGAAGTTGTCATGAGAAGAAGAGGCAAAGGTCAGAGACAAAGCAAAGGGATGTGTTGGAGAGAAGGGGTAAGATTTATAGGAGACTTTATCATGAAGTTTAATTCAAGTGAAATTCATTGTCGGTATTGTCCGTCTAAAATTTTAAAAATCCCTGCATTTAATTGTTAAACTAGCCCAACTTTTCATAAAGTAGAAAATATAAGGACAATCTTAGTTAAAAAACATGATTTGTCCTGTATAGCTAAAGGCGCAGTTCCACTTAAAATAAACCGTGAATTGCACCTTCTGTGATGTAAAGAGAGAAAATAAACCTTAGCGGATCTCTTACTCTTTCTTCTGAAGGTGTAATCACATAAAAGGAGACACTATTAGGAAGCCTTTTCAGTTTCCATGGGAAAATCTACCAGCTCTTGCTCTTGTGTCACATGGCGATTAAGTATTCCCAGCACAATCTGTGAATGAGATAAAAGTTTACATGATAAACTAATTATTTCTGAGAGGGGTTTGGTCATTCAACACAACTAAGGATGATGTTTCTAATGTTGCACTTAGTTACACGATTTAAGTGTTACATTCAGCAGAGTAAGTGGAACTGCACCTTTAATAGCATTCAAACTATAGATAAACTATAAGCTAACCACAAAAAATAATATTAACCCAATGTTGCACATGCTAGCATGGACAGACAGGGGCTTCAGCAGATTAACTCATGCATGGATTGTCCTTTCTGGTGCAGGGAGGCCCACAAAGTCATGTACTGTTTCAGATAAATATAAAAATGAAAAAAAAAAAACTATTCAAAAAATGTAATATAATATCTCAAGCTTGAGAGCAGGGCTCTCTCCATCTAATGTATCGGTTTGTCTTACCCCTTGAATATATGTATTGTATTAAGCGCTGAGTAAATTGTTGACTCTATATAAATAAAAGATAATAATAAATTGGCCTGCTTCGGCGGGCATCTTTACCCAAGCTTACCCCAGCCCACAGAGACATCTTGGACGCTCCTATTTTGGAGGCGGAGGTCCAGTCCACCATCATGAAGTTTAATTCAAGTGAAATTCATTGTCGGTATTGTCCGTCTAAAATTTTAAAAATCCCTGCATTTAATTGTTAAACTAGCCCAACTTTTCATAAAGTAGAAAATATAAGGACAATCTTAGTTAAAAAACATGATTTGTCCTGTATAGCTAAAGGCGCAGTTCCACTTAAAATAAACCGTGAATTGCACCTTCTGTGATGTAAAGAGAGAAAATAAACCTTAGCGGATCTCTTACTCTTTCTTCTGAAGGTGTAATCACATAAAAGGAGACACTATTAGGAAGCCTTTTCAGTTTCCATGGGAAAATCTACCAGCTCTTGCTCTTGTGTCACATGGCGATTAAGTATTCCCAGCACAATCTGTGAATGAGATAAAAGTTTACATGATAAACTAATTATTTCTGAGAGGGGTTTGGTCATTCAACACAACTAAGGATGATGTTTCTAATGTTGCACTTAGTTACACGATTTAAGTGTTACATTCAGCAGAGTAAGTGGAACTGCACCTTTAATAGCATTCAAACTATAGATAAACTATAAGCTAACCACAAAAAATAATATTAACCCAATGTTGCACATGCTAGCATGGACAGACAGGGGCTTCAGCAGATTAACTCATGCATGGATTGTCCTTTCTGGTGCAGGGAGGCCCACAAAGTCATGTACTGTTTCAGATAAATATAAAAATGAAAAAAAAAAAACTATTCAAAAAATGTAATATAATATCTCAAGCTTGAGAGCAGGGCTCTCTCCATCTAATGTATCGGTTTGTCTTACCCCTTGAATATATGTATTGTATTAAGCGCTGAGTAAATTGTTGACTCTATATAAATAAAAGATAATAATAAATTGGCCTGCTTCGGCGGGCATCTTTACCCAAGCTTACCCCAGCCCACAGAGACATCTTGGACGCTCCTATTTTGGAGGCGGAGGTCCAGTCCACCATATCGTCCCTCCACAACAAAAGGGCTCCAGGTCCCGATGGCTACCCAGCCGAATTCTATAAAATCCTTCAGCCGCACATTAAGGGGTCACTGACATCGTTGTTTAATTCCATTATTCAGGATAAGCCTAACATTGCTAATTTAACTGCTGCCCGCACTATCTTACTACCTAAGCCGGGTAGAGATGCCACATTAATAACTTCTTACAGACCGATCACTTTAATCAACCAAGACATGAAAATCTATGCTGATCGCCTGCAAACCATCTTGCCTTTCATTATCTGCCCTCAGCAACTGGGATTTTTAAGGGGGAGGCACTCGGTACAGGGTATCCGTGCGGCTATTGCAGCTACTTTAGCTTCTCCCTCACTTCCCCCCAATTCCTATCCTACCATTTTAAGTTTAGACGCTGAAAAGGCATTTGACCAAGTCTCCTGGTCCCATTTGTTTCGGGTTCTAAAATTCCAACATTTTGGCCAAACCTTTTTGACATTAATTTGGCAGTCATATTGTAATCCCTCCACGGTCATTACGACTAATGGGTTGGATTCTCCCCCCGATTATCATGGAACGGGGTGTACGTCAGGGATGTCCCCTTTCACCGCTGCTTTTAAATTTAGCTTTGGATCCTTTGCTGCGGTTGTTTCTCTTATCTCGCAATATCCCGGGTATTGAAAATTGAAAGCTTATGCATTCGCGGATGATGTCCTTCTCTATATTACTCACCCGCGTCTTACCATACCGCTTATTTTTGACCAGTTGGATACGTACGGGAAGGTTATGGGGTTTGTCGTTAATAGGGTTAAATCCCGGGCTTTGTGTCTGCGCCCCTTGAGATTCCCCCCAGGCATGCCTAATCTGGGAATACAGTGGGGATCAAAATCGCTCTTATATCTGGGGGTGAGGATACCTAAGTGCCCGACTCATCTCTATAGCTTCAATTATAAACCTATGGTTCGGAAGATCGCAAGGGAATTGCAGGGTTGGAAACACTTGCCGCTCTCTTTTTCTGGGAGGATAGCCCTTCTTAAAATGGTGACATTCCCCAAATTGCTATATCTTTTCCAGTCTTTGCCACTTTTTCTTAAACGGGTCGATGAGACACTTCTAAATACTTTATTTCAACGTTTTATTTGGAATCACAAAAAAACCAAAATCGCGACCTTTGGTTTGCAACGTGAACAATCAAAATTAGGTCTTAACCTCCCTGTCATTAGGGATTATAATGTTGCGGCCTTATATCGATATGCGGTGGACTGGATCTCTTGCTCCACCACTTACACGGATTCTAAATTGGATCAGTGTTTTAGCCCCTCTGTTGCTATCCAGGCCCTTCTACATACACCCTGCACCCAACTTCCGTCACACGTTAGGGACAATCCTTTGCTTTACTCCACTATAAAATCCTGGAAGTTGGTCAGACTACGCTTGGGTCTCCAATGGCGATACTCTTTATTCCAGCCTTTTCTTCAGAACCCGATTTTTCAGAATGGTCAGGCGTCCGCCGTTTTTCGGGTCTGGGCGACACAGGGGATTCGCACTATTGCCCCCTTTTTGGACCATTCCTCAAGGACGCTTCTGCCCTTGATATCTTGTAGGGATAGACTTGCGTCTATTACCATACCTTGGTTCGCATACTTGCAAGTACAGAGTTTAGTCAGGTCGCAGTTGGGCCCTCTCACACTGCCAGACTGGACCAGTCCCCTTGATGGACAGATTAGGCAACCTTCTTCTACTCCGACGTCTACGAAGTTTATCTACAAACTGATACACACCATACCTCACCATGACTATTTACCGAAAGGTTTACTAGCGTGGTCCACACATTTTCCTGATGTCACGGGTGACGATCTGCTTCATAGCACACTGACCACCTGTAAATTATTACCTGCTAGCTCCTACCTAGACTTGCAACTTAAGATAGCGCATCAGGCCTACTTATCTCCCCATAGACAATTTTTAATCGGCATAATATCAGTGGACGCTTGCCCAAAATGTGGTTTTGCAGGTGCTGACCTGTTTCATAATTTTTGGGCTTGCCCTCTAATTCGTGTCTTCTGGACTACTATCCAAACCTTTTTGAGGCAGTTATCAACTGATGCTTATTGTATTGACCCGGCTGCGGCCATTCATGGCCTCGTTAGGATGGGGGGATCCAGGGATGTGACATTAATCAGAATAATTTTGGCAGTGGCTAGGAAATCTATTTTGCATCATTGGATACAGGCGTCCCCACCATCTCTGTCCCTGGTTCGTTCTAAATTGTTGTATTTGCTTCGAATGGACTGGTTGGATGCTTCCCTCAATAAAGACAAGGGTACTAAACGTTTCTTTACGAAATGGGAAACCTTTATTAAAACGTTGGACGAACCCCTTAAGACACGAATTATACGTACTTTTCAGGATACCTTGTGGTTCACTGCCCGCTTACTCCAAGGTGCTACCCCTTGCGCCTAAGTTGTTACTATGTTTGACTAGACAACTGACGAACAACATGTATATACATATATTTATGCATTTTCTTTTTTCTGGCCATGGGTTTAAATGGTTGTTGGGTGGGTGGGGTGGGGGGACTTGTTTTCGTTTTTGTTTTTCTTTTTATGTTATTGTGTCGCTTGTCTCCCTTATCTGGGACTGTGTACTGTTCCTTGACATCTCTGAGACAGTGGCTGTATCGTTTTGTCACGATGTTCTTGTTCTTTGTTAAAAATTAATAAAAAGAGTTTAAAAAAAAAAAAAAGATAATAATAATAATAATATAAAAAACAATAGTGCTGACCTGACACACCCCACTCCCTGTCCATTTCCCCTTTAAATGGGGGTGTTTCCCGCAATGTCAGCGGGAACGCCCCAATTTAATCAGGATTGCCTTTCAACATCAGTGGGACTGCCTACCGACATCAGCGGGACCGCCCACCGACAGCAGCGGGACCGCCCACCGACAGCAGCCTGTCAGGATCTGGTGAGAGAACACTATAAAATGTCACAAAAGGGGGGCACACATGGGACCACGTTCCGGATCAGTGGCCACTTATAATGTCTGATGGCACAAATGGGCTGCTACTGGGTTAGTGAAAGTGATGCAGTGGGAAAAGAGAGTCTTAATGCATGCTGCCAGGTGCCTGTGCATGCACAAACATCCAATGCTCAGTATATATACAGTATATATATATATATATATATATATATATATGTAGAATTAGGGGGAAATTATTTATCCGCCTTAGCACTAAATATTCATCAGTATTTTAAACTCTAAATGGTTGTGGCAACCTAGAATGCTATTAGACCTTAAGGGGTGAACCCAGTCATCTCCTACTTTTATTTTAACCCCCCCTTTTTTTTTTTAAACCTCCCTTTTTTCTTTTTTCCACTTTTTTCTCTCCTGTTAAGTAGTGTTTTTTGGAGATTATACACTAACACTTAATACATGCCCCCCCCCCGAGACACCGATTGAGTAATCTATACTCCACCCAACGCACCCTATTGTATATGTTACTTTATGCAAAATATACTTAAAAGTACATGGAAAACACACTGATATCCTTATTATTCCAGGGGTTGTAAAAAGCTTTTCACGGATCATTCCTTTAAGGAGGGTTTTAATCTGACCGGTCAGCTGATCTCTCCAAAAATTACTTTTCTGTTGCTGAGGCCGATCATCTTGGACTTTGCTCTTGGGTCGTCTTTTCTAGGAGAATTATTCTGATTGACTTAATCTTAAATACTGGTTTATTGCCGTGCTTTTTGGAACCTACTGTGACATTGGTATAGAAATTCAGCTTTTGGATCCTAACCAAAAATGCAGTAAATAAATTGTTGGTTGATACTCAAAGAATTGGTTCAAATGCCTTTCCTCCTCCCGGGTTCAGATGGGATTGCCAGGTTCCTCTACAAGTCACAAGTCACTTCTAGCTTTTGAGCAATCCGACAATAAACGCTTTCCATGTTTCTTTCGAAAAGTGTTCTGTATCAACAATGAAACATCTTTCTTTTCATATACCCGGCAGGACCACTTAACATATCCAGTATCTTTTAAGCGATCCTGCACATGGTTGTGAGTCGTGGACCTGCTCCAAAATGAGTCGATGGAGCTATTCTTTCAGGTTAGGGCTCCCTTCTCAAGTTTTCTTTAGTGTTTTTTTATTTTTAAAGTAGCCCAGGGAAAACAGCACCGTCAATTTTCATTGGAATGGGGTCAATTTGAGTCGGTGGTTTCTCACTATAGCGATTAGTTACAGTGTAGACGGACTTGAAGGATTATCTCATGATATTGTGTATCCAAACTAGAACATAAAAGAACTTCTTATTTTGTATATTCATTTGAAGATTACAGGGTGCGTTATGATTCTTTGCATTAGATAAAATATTTTGAAAGTTTTTTTCATTGAACTGAAGGATAAAGTCTGTTGTAGTTTATAGGGAAGAAAAGAGAAGATGGAGCATGAGCTCCCTGGACATGAATTAGTTAAAATTAATATCTTAATTAAAGGAGACCAACTGTAATCTCTATTTATTTGCCAGAGATAGCCATTCGCAACAGAATTAAATAGATGCCAAGACGCAGAATGCTAGATGTGTATGTGACAATGACACGCGAACGGAGCGTTGCACTGAAATACTGGTAAAGTGACCCCACGTGTGAGCAAGGGGGGATCCAGAGCCTGATCTTGGGAGGGGAATTCACGCCAACACACAGACACTAGCACAACCATACAGTAACACACCCAGACACTGAACACGAACACACATACACACACTAACATAGCCATATTGACATACCCACATTCATGCTAACACACGCATGCAGGGAGGGACATCCACTAAAAGCACCCTACAAAGCTTGCAATGGTCAAAAAAATTAAATTGCATTCATCTGAACTGTTACCCCAGTCACCCAATTGGCATTTTCAACATGTCAAGGAACATTGAGCTTAAACTATACAGACTGACTTACTCTTTAGTAAAGAGACCTAATGATTTGGAGCAATTTATGTTAACTTCCAAACATTATGTAGAGCTAGAGGATGCAGACCAAAAAGGACTCTCTGCATCGAGAAAGGAGTGGAGAGAGCTATTCCTTGAAATTGGTCACCCAGTGACCTCATGCAAAGAGGGAGATTTAAGATGACATCACTATTAATAGTGGACCCACACATGACATATATCACAGTGTAAAAAATATTGGAACCAAAAATCCTATTATTAATCAGGACCCATTTTAACTTCTTCAGAGCTTTATTTTTTCTTCAACTAAACCACTTCATCGTCTAGATGTCACATATTCATTAAGCTTATTAGGGGGCGGAAAATGAATGGGTATTGAGGCTGCATTCATTTTTCTGCATTGCTCCAATTATATATATGATGTCATCTGGAAGTCTTTTATGGCAATTTAGATTGTAAATGAAATTGTAAAAATAAAAGAGAGACTGAAGTTTACCTTGCTTTGCTTTTCACTCTTCCTTCACTTGCTGCCTACAGCTTCACATTTTAATGGACACAATGCCCTTAATTGTTAGCTGATGGAGAGAGGAGGAATCAGATATATTTTTTACACTGCGGACCCCGCGAGACAAGCCTCCTTTTGTTTTGTGTGAGTTACTATCAAATCTGAATCCTGGAGTAAGAAGATTTTCTGCTTGACCACTAGAGAGAAATAACATTATGTTCAGATAATTGAATATAAGCCTGAGTATTCAGATATAGTGTAGAAGGCATATTTATGGCTAAATTGAGATACTAGGTACCATAGTTTTATTATACGTCACCAAGTTATAGACTTTTTCATTAGAACTTCATTTTTAATCCTTTTTGTGTATATTCCATTTTTTTGTGTGTGATATGCAGTTTCTGTGTAGTTTCACATTGATAGATCAATGGTTCAGAGTAAACCCCCTGACCCTAACCCTGATGACAAAGATCTACAGATTGCTGGCCTAGGCATCGGTTGCTTTTCAGCATTACCCCTTCTTTCCTATCGGGAGGGGCTGAAACAATGTTGCAAGCCGGAGGGTAAAATGAAGATGAAAGAGGTTTCTTTTTCTCTTTCTCTCTCTCTCTCTCTCTCTCTCTCTCTCTATTTTCTCTTTCTCTCTCTTCTTTTTCTCCTTTTTGCTATTTTTTCTCTTTCTCCCCCCCTCTCTCTCTTTCTCTCCTCTACTCAAATTCAATTGATTTCAGACCTTCCTGCTACTCTCCGGTCCATTGATCCCAGCTTGTTTCTTGATCATTCTGAATCATAGACCCTGACCTCTCTCCTGTTATTATTACTACCCTGTCTGGCTTGCAGATGCTCAAGGCAAGGGGCTACAACCCCTGTGGAAAGTGCTTACCCCTGCCGTACCCCAGCATCTGCTTTTTAGCCCCTTTCGGCACTGTTGCCCGTCCATTGACTTCTGTGTAGAAAATGTATTCGGGGTACACATAACAAAAGTTGTTGACCAAGGGTCAATCATGTATCTCATACATGGAGGCATCGTTTCCTTGACACATAAATAAATCATGTCACAGCCATGTGTTGTTGTTCATCTGAGGTTGTATTTACCTAATTTTTAAGAAGTAGAGAAATAAAGAAATAAAAAGTAGAGTACATGCTTACTTGCATGCTGGCAACACATCAGTGATTAGATCAGCTTTCCAGCTTGCAGGAGCAATTGTCTGATCCTTACTTTCTGATTTATCTGAAATGTCTCCTATTTCATTTTCTGTGCATAACCTGGGTTTTTTGTCATAAAAAAAACAATCATAGCATGTTGTCCTTAATAAATACTCCAGCAAAAACTATTCAAATGATGCATAGATGGTCATCCAGTAGCCTGCTGAGTTGGCATTAATGACAATAATGAATAGGCACGTTTGCCTCTTACCTGGTTAATTCTACAATCAAGTAAAGAGCAAACAAGTTCTACTCTTATTGAACTTTCTATTCTATCCAAAACACTGTAAATCACCAAAATAACCATTTGCGTGGTGGCCAAGACATTGTCAACGCAGAAAAAGGGTTAATATGTTGCTATCCTTGGTTGCGAAATGGCTCACTACGGAACAAGGTGTAACAAACATACAGTACAGAAAAGCATACAAAACATGTTTCTCCTTACTTTTCCGTATTTGCACTTGTGTCCGCCGTGTTTGAATTCACACGCCGATATTGAATTTCATAGTATAGCCTGTTTGGTTTTTACCCTAGTGCCTTGTTCACTAAATCAATAATTAAGAACTTAGTCTAATATCCCAGAGACCAAACGCACAGACGCACCAATTCTCCCAAATGACTTGGAAATATGAAAATCTATTTAATTGAGGATTCATTTTTTTATTGGAGGGAACTGCAAAACTCGAAGTGGGCATGGTGTGGCTCTCCGGCTGATGTAGACCGCAACTCCCATCATGCTCAGCTTCCAACCTGTGCATCACAAAGCTGTAGTCCAAAGCAATCGGAATACCAACTCTGCAACAACTACCTGCCCTTCTTTAAACCTCTGTTATAGGGCTTTATTCACTAAAAAAGACGTTTAAAGGACAGTTGCAGCTTCAACTTACAAATATGACCTATAATAATCGTTAAGATATCTTATATATTGAATGTTCCCTATAATGTGTAAGATCTTTTATATATATTGAATGTTCCCTATAGTATATAAGCTCTCATACATACTTAATGTTTCCTTATAGTCTGTAAGATCTCCTATATATCTTTAAACTCTCCTATATATTGAATGCTCCTCTATCGTCTTTAAGATCTCTTATATATATTGAATGCCCCCAGTCTGTTTTTTTCTATTATAATAATCATAAAAACATAATAATAATATTAATAATAATAATAATAATAATAGATTGTAAGCTTGTTTGAACAGGGCCCTTCTCACCTGTTGTTTCTGTAAGCCAAATTGTTATGTTACATACTACTTGTTATGTCTAACCATTGTACAGCACTATGGAATATGATGGCGCTATATAAAACGATAAATAGGAATAATATATCATTTTGCTGTAGACTTCTAGATTTACCGGCTTTTATTAAAAACATAAAAAAAATGAATCAGTATATTTTGCCAAACTGATGTAAAATGTCAGGCATAGCGTAAACTCATGTATAATGGGCATTCCAGAATAAATTGTATATACTGGCCGTATTATTTTTGTACACGCATAATATACAAGCCCTCTCAAAGTGGAAGTAACAAGAAAATAATACGTGTGAGATTTTACAATAACACCTAAAGAACTCTGAGTAATAATTAAGAACGAGAAATCTTTTCGGCACTCCAAAAAAATATAATTAAAATCAAAAAGGTCATTTAGAAGGAACCGTATAGGAGCCATCGGGATCTGAGCGCTCTGTCTAATTAGGGACACTGGGGGTTTTTCTGTTCAAAGCGTTTAATAATTCTTCCTTGGTTCTCATTCTGCATTTTATAGCAGGACTGACAAAGCGTGAAAGTGGTCTAAAGAAGAGAAAACAAAGACAGGAGCCGCATTTCTCTTCCAGAACTCATCAATATTCCGGAACCCCCTCCACTTATTCTTTTTTTTTTTTTCTTGCGAGTTCACTCCCCTTTCCTTAAGTCACAGGGTAAGAGTAAGTCGCAGCTGAAAGCACATGCTCATTCACTCCAGTACAGCGAGCCTGTGAGTGTGTGTGCGTCTGCTGCTCCAAGTCCCCTATCAGATCCCCGCTTCCATCAAATCAAGGTGAGTGCGATCGCGTTTCCTACGTCTCGTCTTTTAACGCATGTCTGATGGAAGAATTAACTCTCTCGGTAGGAAAGCTACAAACTTCTGTACCTAACCGCAGGAATTTGGAGGATTTAGATCGAGTTTATTAGAAGCGGCGCTCTATGCAATAATAGCGGACCTCTATGTAATAATAGCGGACCTTGGTTTGTTTGTATCTATTAAACTTTATTCGTTCTGTTACTGGTAAAACACATCAGTGGTACTGGAAACGTGTTTTCAATCTGTAAACCTAGAGCATGTTGGATCCTGGACAATTAATGTTTTAAATCCGCTACTAATTGTCCAAAAAAAGAGACTCTGTGTCATGAATGAAAATGAAGTTTAATATATACCTTAAAAGTGGATTAACAAAGTACAGGAGGGAAGTTTATTCCAAAGGAGGAGAAATGTTAGAACAAGAGGTCGTAATCAGTCGTAGAGGGTCTGAAGTTTAGATGTAATGTAAGGAAGGTTTACTTTACGGAGAGGGTGGTAGATAAGTGGAACGGCCTCCCAGCAGAAGTAGTACAGGTTAATACAATGAAGGAATTTAAGCACGCATGGGACAGGCATATGGCTATCCTGAATATGAATATGGTAATATGAGACCAAATACCTTTTAAGATCCGAGTCTTTATATTAGGGAAAAACAGGCAGACCAGATGGGGCCGAATGAGTTTTATCTGCCGGCAAATTCTAAGTTTCTATATTTCAATGATTGCCAGTAAGATGTAATAATAAGAGCTTGAACCCCTTGTCCAATACGCTACCATTAACATGTATTATGTAATGTGCACATGTGCAAGAGCTAGAGATCCTGCTAGTTTGTATAATGAGTTTCTAGGAATTACATGGTTATTTAAATTGAAGGCTTTAGGTTTTCTTTACATATTTATTTTATCATTTGAACTCTCCATAACTAACAACGGGAAATGGCAAAACGGGGGTATGACCTGCGACGGAGGGGTCTTTTATTTGTTGCTTAACATCTTCGTTGATGACGAGAGAATGCTCCATACGTCCATATGGTATTCATTGATGCTATTTTTTTAAGCTATATAGTAGTACTCGGATATTTTACCCTTTATACGCCATCGTGCTGTTTACCATGTTCGACAACGTAGGCTTTAAGTGAAAGGGAAAAAAATTCCATGGTGTTAAGTTTCAAAAGGGGTCAGGAGGAAGCCGGAGACAGAGAATATATTGAGACATCATATGGTTTAATGTAAAGAAATTTGAAACGGTTGAACAGCACTGGTTAGAATTTGCTAAGCTTAGCATGCCTATTAGGAAGAGAATACAAGCATTCAGCATTTCTCTGTGAAACATTCAAAGTTTATTTTTTTTATTAACTACCTTTTTAAATGTTTAGATTTTTTTTAACGGTGGGTTAATGTAGAATAACTGTATTGCTCTGTATAATAAAAATTCACTAGGATTAAGTGATTTTATGTTAGATGTGTTAAATGCAGTTGTATTGTCCCAAAATAGGATTTTAGTGTTTAATTGTCATACTTAAACTGTTTTATATTTGTACTGCCAGAAAAACCTACTGGGGAATTAATCCCACTTTATCCTCATGCTGAGATCACAAGCAATGTGATTTATTTACTACAATTCTGTCCTTAAAATTTACAACAAAGATGGTCCAAATTTTTTGGCAACAAATTATAAAGAGGATTATTAGTCATTGCTAATGAGACCATGTTCTGCA
The DNA here is from genome assembly GCA_029215755.1 of Spea hammondii. NCBI lineage: Eukaryota > Metazoa > Chordata > Amphibia > Anura > Pelobatidae > Spea > Spea hammondii. Next base: position 176,029,856 of record JARDYJ010000001.1, on the reverse strand, counting down.
ATCTGAAGCTACAGGTGCACACACACATATATGTATATATATATATATATATATATATATATATATATAGTAAATATATATAAAGTAAATATATATATATATATATATAGATAGATAGATATAACTATATTGATATATAAATATGATTTAGTGATTTATATAGCACCATCATATTCCTTAGCGCTGTACAATGGGTAAGCAAGACATCACAAGTAGTATATAACATATACATAACATAAGCATTTTCACATACAGAAACAAAAGGTAAGGACTAAAAAATACGCATAGCACCAGACAGATTAAATTATTATTTTGTTATATTTTAATAAGGCTTCCATTTAGGAGATGTGTGATCTGAAATAATCTCCCTTGCTTTATTCCATTCAACATCATTTCCTTTCTTAACAAAGATGTTGTTATTAGATTAAAAAAATATATTTTAGTTATACTTTTGAGACAATAATCAATAATTTCCACCTTGGTATTAGTTATATCCATACTGCCCTTGGAATAATTGGTAAAGAACAATGTCATATTCATAATATTTGTAAGGCAGTTTAATGATTCATGATAAAATCGGTCAAAATTTTGTGAAATCTGTCAATAGTTATAATAAATGAGAAACAATATGAAGTAGCTATCTATTCTATAATATGATGGCACTTTGTTAGTGAACTAATCATAATATTATTTGTATTTCATTTTTATTTTTAAATTACCAAAGGTGTTCTCTGTTTGATTAGGGCTTAGAATTTGAATAAACCAAAACGGAAGATATATTATTATTATTATTAGTAGTAGTAGTAGTAGTAGTAGTAGTAGCTGCAGTATATATATATATGCAGGTTAATATACAGTATATAGTTATATAGTCACTTATATATATATATACACATATATTTGATTTTATTAAACATAGTTAAAGTAGGAAAACATATTTCACTTTAATTTTAAAATCCCTCTTGACTGTTGGATTTGTTGTATTCTACTGAAAGAATCTGATTTGTGGCTCAGTACCCATCATGCCTGAATCCTGTCTTGTGTTACAGGTGAGCGGCAGCCAACCCAGCCTCTTTGATCATCCACTGGAAGTCTTCGAGGTCATTCAGATTGGGGAAGCAGCAGCGTAATCACCGCACAGATGACTAAGAGTAACGGGGAAGACCCACGGTCTGGAAACAGGATGGAACGCTTCCAGCAAGGGGTCCGTCAACGTTCCTTGATGGCAAAGAAAAAGATGCAAAATATTACAAAAGATGATGTCAAAAGTTTTTTCAAACGGAACGGATTTGTCCTCTTTACTGTTATTGCTGTCATTGTTGGTAAGTGTTTTTTTTTTTTAAGTATTAATTGCTGGTATTTTTCATTAGATTTTATGCATGTAGACATCGAATCGTCTTACTCTTTACCATAAATTATTATTGATTTACATGGGGTCCTTATATTATGCAGTGCAGTAACAAGCAAGCAAGTAGTGCATAACGATTTGACTTACAGAAACGAAAGGCGAGGAGGGCCCTGCTCAAACGAGCTTACAATCTACAAATGATTATTTATTTGGAAAAATTCCCGTTATAAAACTTTAAAAGTTAATTTCTTACAATAAAGCCAACTCAAACTCTGAAAAAGCTTTTAAGGGATTCTTTGGGAAATTTAAAATTATACTTAAAGAGTCTGGTAAAGTTGGAAAACATATTTAAACATACGGGGCTATTGAAGAGTTACGATCAGAAAAAAACCCACCATATGATGAATGAACTCTTGTTATATTAAGCTGGAGTGATATTGCGGGCAGAAGTGAGCAAGAAGGGTTCTACAGGATCAAATGACCTCTTAGGTACCTGGAATTGCGATTAATTAGGGCTTTACCCACAAATTACCAACAATTTAACCTTTTCTTAAGTAAGTGCCCACTATTCCACATAGTATCAAGCAACAAAGTTATGGAATATATCCTGGGTTCAGTCCAGTTGGCTGAGAATTGCTAACCGAGACCACAATTAGTTTTTTAGGGTTATTCAAATACACCTGTTTTAAATACTTCAGACATATCCAGGACTTTAACTAGTTTTGCAAAATGTTTTACATGAAAATTCATTAGATAAATCCCATTTTCTCTATTACCCTATCGGTAATTACATTAATATTAGCTACGTCAGTAACATGCATGACATTAAAAGGGTACAAATGATGTAAAATCTCACATATAATGCTCAGTTTTTTTCCCTTAACGTAGGACACTTAGATGATGGTATACATGTATAAAAAATATAAAAAAAGGATCTATAAGATGTTTTCCTATAACTTTTCCATGCATATTATACATGGGCCATGTACTGTATGCAACTATTATCCATTATGGAACCGTTGGACTGCCATTCAGAATGGTAAGCCTTCGAGAACGAAGAAACACTGGATGTTTTTTAACCCGGTATTTGAGTTCCTGACCACCCAAGAAGAACAGGATGAAAGTGTTCTTCCATCTGAACATTTCTGGACAGCCATCAATTGTGCTACTTATGAAGCTTCCAATGGGTGTCGAGAAAACCTCTCCTTTCCTTCTTTATTAACAGAGGGTATATAATTTATCCTCGTTTCAAAGAGACTTTGATGCATAATCCCCCATTTTACTGAGCCCCTTATTACTTTTTTGAAGTCTCTTTTGCGATTCTGTGAAAATATCCCTTCGCCGATTGTCTGAAATTCATTAAAAATGCTTCCTGAAGCCACCCCAGGTCAGATGTATCAATCAATGCATAGTAGGGCAGCTCCACCTTCGCAATGTCAAATAAATTATTCCTGCACCGTGCATCTACACAAAGACGGACGCAAATAGGGTGACACTACTGTTTCTCTGTACAAAACAATCATCGGGTCAGTCTATAGCTCAGAGGTTATAAATCTGATTCATAGCTGGAGAGGGTCATTTTTGGACTTTTTCAAGCTTCAAAACAATAGTGTTTCGTGGCTCAGAGGTTATCGTATTGCATAAATTATTGCGTAAAGGCATACCTTTAAGAAACACACGTTTTTAGAATAATGAGAACTTGTTAACATTTAAAACATTTTATACACTAGTTTTAAAGATAATTTTGTATTGTCCTAAACTGTTACGCATGAGAACTAATCCCCCTAGAACCAGTGGCCAACTCTCTATATTTTGTATTAGTCGTCAACAAAATCAAGGGCAACTTGAGCTGAAATCAGGAAACGTACCTTGCTAAACTTACCAAAATGTTTGTTAATATCAGTCCCCTTTGACATAGAACAAACTTAGTGGAAGCTCTTCCAAAAAATTCTGTGGGTTCAAGTTTTTCCCATAATTCAGTTAAAGCCTGTAGATGTGACACTGAATTCTTTCACAGTACCTGTTGTTGGGATATAGTTCATAAATGTGAGTAAGAACAACCTCCTTAGGCAAAGCACCCACAAGATAACGTATTCTACTACTGTGACCAAGTACGAGGACCTTCATAGGACCATAAATGAACTACAGAGTTGAGCAGGCTGAACGCCTATGAAGATAAATGGCGCAGGAGCATTGGGAATACCTAATTTGATATGCTGCTTGGACCCAGATTCATCACGATACTGCTCTGAACACTTTAAGTCATGTGTGCTACTGTATATTTGCAGGCCTTGACAAGTCAAGAAATAACTCACAGGATATAGCTACTGAATTCCCTTCAGTTTCTAGATCATTAAGGTCCATATAGTTTATTCTTAAACCCATGTAATTATGTTACTTATGTGTCCGCTTTCATGTAGTTACCTTTTAAGTCATCACTGACTTCAATATTGTGTATGATGTCAGACTTTTTGTTTCATTTTATATTTAGTAGGTAGTTAGCAACTTATACAAGAACACATGGTCTGGCAATTTAAGGAATCTGAAACACCAAAGTTAAACAGAGGCAAAAAAATTATGTTATTTTGGAAAATGCACTTAACTAATGTTTTATTTAGGATTTAATTGTATTGGTTCTAAAAAACCAAAGTTACATCATGCACAGCTCGTGTTAAGCAGCAATACACAGCCCTCAAGTATCAGGAGCTGGTGGGACATATTTAGAAATATAAGCTTTTGTATGAATACCCTTTACTAACATATTGGGACATGTAGCCTGAATAGAAATCCCAGAGCGGTTCCATTTAATAGATTAATAAAGAATGGAGCGCAAGAACGATCCCTTAAACCAGGGGTAGGCAATCTTCGGCTCTCCTGATGTTGAGGACTACATCTCCCATAATGCTCTTACAGTCATAATGCTGGCAAAGCATCAAGGAAAATGTAGTTCACAACATCTGGAGAGCCGAAGATTACCCTTCTGACTGTCTACCTTATGTAGACATGCTCATGTTCTGTCCCTTCCTGACACCATTGTTACTCTCTACCTCCTTCAACCATGTTATGACTTTTAGTTAATTCTTCTTCTAGCTCTTACATCTTTGTATATACAGTTAATAATGAAAATGTATAGTCTACTGTCTATGGTATCTCAGTTAAATGAGTTGTTATTTGTGAAGACTCGTATAACCCTAACTCCTTGCTGTTCCCATTAGGTATTATACTGGGATTTTCAGTCCGGAAATATCACATGTCGTACCGAGAAATCAAGTACTTCTCCTTCCCGGGGGAGCTTCTGATGAGGATGCTACAGATGCTGGTTCTCCCACTCATTGTATCCAGTTTGGTTACAGGTACAGAAACCCTCTCCCAATCTTCTAAACACCTTTACATTGTATTCAGTGCTTGTGCTTGAAGGCACCTTTGATGTTGTTCACCCTTTTGAAAGTGGAAGAAGAAAATTGGATAATTGAAAAATCTTTTCATGTTTCAAAGTCCCTATGAAAATCTCTGCTTGAATAAAGGTGTGTCAACTAGAATTTTAGACATGGAGATTAACATTCCAGACAGATGGATTTGTATTCCGCATGTTAGCAGCCTCCAGGCCTGTGTATGCGAATGTCTAATATTTAATGTGCTTTTTTCAAATAGTGTCTTGTGACACATTTGCTACAGTATGCCAAATATCAATGATGACACGTTATGGTCATTTTAACATCTAGGGTTAGGGTTATGTTGCTGATAGGACATGTAACGTGCTGCTACAAGCAGTATGTGAGATATATAAACTCACATTAAAGGGGCAAACCTTTATATGTGCTGGTTGGTAACATGTAAAATGTGCACTCAAAAAGTGGCTGATACGGCAACCCAGATGTGGGTATCAATACTATTAAAATTGTAAGTTAATTATCATGTGGCTCTAGAACTTATTGAACACGTTCTCTCATACGGTCATTCACTTCCTCTCACTCTCTCTCTTACACTCTCCCTATCTTCTCCGCTGACAGCTTCCACTTCCATGTCTTGCAGCTCTGCTTCTTCTCTATCTTCTTCTTCAGCTTCTTGTTCTTCTCTCTTCTGTCTTCTTTCTTCTTCCCACATCTCCACAGACATGACCTCCCATACTGCAAGAATTGTGGAGCTTCCGGTGACATCCTTTCCCTGGACTGGAGGATCAGGGGAGAGAGTGTGCCCAGAAGCTCCACCATTTTACACGAAAATAACCTCCTGTGAACTTCCGCAAAATTGTGGAGCTTCCAGTGACATCCTCTCCCTCTATTGGAGGATCAGGGAAGAGGGTGTGGCTGGAAAGCTCCCTTCTTAACCAAACATAACTTCTCATGAACCTCCACAAAAATGGCATTGCTTCCGGTGACATCCCCTCTCCAATCCAAGGATGTCCCCAGAAGCACCTCCGTTTTTGCAGACATTCACCAAGAGGTCATGTCTGTGGAGATGTGGATGAATAAAGAAGAAGGAAGACTGAAGAACAAGAAGATGAAGAACAAGAGGATGACGAGGATGCTAGAGTAGAAGCAGATCTGCAAGACATTGACGTGGTTGGTGGAGAACGTACAGAGCCGTTCAGATAGTGTGAGAGAGAAAGTGAATGAGAATGTGAGAGAGTGAATGTGGGTGTTGCGCAACAAATTTAGTTTTCAAATTTAAAAGGGCCCCGATTTTCATGCGAAACAAGCTCTGGCATTTAGGGCCATAACTTGAGCGTTTACCACTTTACACCACTGGGACAAGCAAGCACAACTTTGTGCTATTTTTATTCATTATATAGTAGAGAGCTTTCATCACTTTTTTAATCACTTAATTATCAGCTGCCCAAATAACCACAGTAATTATTTCACCAGTGACAAAAAAATCATTGGATGAAATGAGTGCAGGAGAAAGATTCTGAATAGATGTTCTAGTCTCCCAAGCATCATTGGCAAGCGACTCACTCAGGAATGTGTATTGTCCTACCCTTTTGTCTGTTGGATTTAATAGAACCGGAGTGATTTAAACCATCTGAAATGTTTGATACCTCGCGTTTCAGAAGGAAACAGAAAAAATAAAAGAGAAACGACATGTTCCTTCCGTCTTTCTAACATTAGAGATCTGTTGATGGTATTATAACTTAAAGGTGATGTTCCACTTACACCAAACATTAATTAGAGTATGCAAAGTAAGTAAACCCTAGCAGATCTGTCATTTTATTCTTTCATTGGAAGGTCTAATCACATTAAAAAAAAGTAAAAAAAAAGCTTCTTAAGTTTATATGGCATTTACACAGTCAAATAATTATTTCAGGAGATAGTTTGGACATTCAGCAGTACGGTACTAGGAATGATGTTTCAAATTAGGTATTTTGTCCGGGTTAAAGTGTTAAATTCAGCTGAGTAGGTGGAACTGCAGCTTTCAGGTCCTGTAGCATATACTGGCACTAATGAATTCCAAGTTATAAGACGGAAATGTGGCAGGGGCATGAAACCCAAATGCACAAGAAGGCTACTTGCAAAGTTTGCGCGAGCAGCTAGAAAGAAGGCTCTGGGCAAGGCAAAGTGCGTAAGCGAGTAAGGGAATGAAGGAGTTAGTAAGAGAGTCAGAGGGTAAGGGAGTTAGGGAACGAGGAGTGTATATATATATATATATATATATATATATATATATATATATACAGAGCCGGCCTTAGGCGTTGTGGCGCCCTGTGCGGACTACTCCTCTGGCGCCCCCCTCACTGCCCCTTCAAACTACCCCCCATGCCCCTCAAACTACCCCTCCCCTCTGCCCCTTCAAACTACCCCCCCTGTCCATTCAAACTACACCCCCCCTGTCCCTTCAAACTACACCCCCCCTGCCCCTTCAAACTACACCCCCCCCTCTGCCCCTTCAAACTACACCCCCCCCTCTGCCCCTTCAAACTACACCCTTCAAACTACACCCCCCCCCCCACTTACCTTGTTGCCGGAGTCCTGCGGTGAGAGCGGGAGGCATCCGTCTTCTCTCTCTGCCGCGGTGCCGGCATTTCATGTTGAGAGCCGGAATAGTCCGGCGCTCAACATGAGATGCCGGCACAGCGACGGAGTCACGGAGAGTAAGGGGCGCCGAGCGGTTGCCGAGAACTTCACGAGCAACCGCTCGGCGCCCCTGACCGGGACTTAGATTTAAGCATCATTTTTTTTTTAAACTTTATTTAACATGAATGATGTTAAATAAAGTTTTAAAAAAAACACAAAAAAAAACAAAACGATGCTTTAATCTAAGTCCCAGTCAGGCGCCCCTGCAACCATGGCGCCCTGTGCGGTCGCACAGGTCGCACACCCCTAAGGCCGGCCCTGTATATATATATATATATATATATATATATATATATATATATATATGTTAGTGTGTGTTTTTGTGTAAGTGTGTGTCTTAGCATAATCGTGTATGTGTAAGGGTGTGTTAGCATGGGTGTGCATACAGGTGCATAGATTCATACAGGTGCCTAAATGCATGTTAATTTGAAATATTTTGATACTATCTCAAAGTCTGCTGAGAAAGCAACTCAAGGGAATAAGAAGAAAACGGTACCTTACTTATCAGTATTTTTATGTATATAAAACTACTACTAAAACTATATAAACAACACAATATATTAATTAAAAATGTCACTGACAATGTAATGAAGAATGAACATATACCAGGCCTCAAGAAGACAGACCTCCAGAGATTGATATCATTGAGTACAGCTTGTGCAGTATACCCACCTATTCCATCCTTGGCCGTCAGGACAGAGGGTCCAGGGGGCAGCAGCCTCCCTGGTGCATAACAGAGGCCCAATAGCCCTACTGGGGAATCAGGCCTCCATTAGTGGCACTGACCAATGGGCAGGTTAAAAAAAACAGCCCATCGGCACTAAGGAGGACCATAACTGGGAACTTTATGGCTCTGGCTATCCAGAGCCTACCCTTGCAAGATGCCACCAGGACTGCCCACTGACATCAATTGGTGGGCAGTCCCGATTATGTCAGTGGGCGTTCCCAGCGATGTTAGTGGGCATTCCCATCAACATCAGTGGGCGTTCCCACCAGCATCATTAGCTGTTCCGCTGACATTGTGGGAAACACCACATTTAAAGGGGAAATGGGCGGGTAGTGGGGCATGTCAAGAACCTGCGACCGGGTGGATTCAGGTGATGACCCGGAGAACCGCAGAAGCAGTGTGTACCTAACAAATATTGCCCAACATGCCTAGTGAAACATGTTGAGGATTGCAATATCATTTACCTTAATGCTGGGATAGTTGCTGGAAACCAGTTTGCCCTAAATTGACTACATTTTCCGCCCCAGTGTATGTATATATACACTGCGTACAGCTTGTTTAGAAGCACATTCAGGTCACAGGGAATGAATGTTGGCATCGGATCTGTAACTGCCTATTCAGCTACGTGAGATATGAGCTTGGCTACACTGGCAATGTTTTTCTCCTTTTTTCCCTCCCCTGAAAACCCAAATTAGAGCAGCCAATAGCTCGTTATGTAACAATATTGATATATATTGAATGGCTTTTCTTCCGTTCATGTGGAAATAGCTGGCTGGGGTGTATGAATTACAAATTTCTATAGTATTTTTCCATGTATGTGAATGATGACACTGAAATATTCAACAATTTATTTTTTAATCTTTTTTAAGTAGATACAACTTAATCAATTTTTACTAATGGAGAATGGAGATATCCTGCACCTTGAGAATGGTACTGAAGCCCTGGAACATTTGTGTTATGTAAAGAACAAATGTAGTGATTACTGTAAGGCCACCTTATCATTTGGAGTTTGTTCTTTATTTAATTCACCAAAATTGAGGAAAACTTTATCCTCTAGATTGTAAACATGCTTGAACAGGCCCTTTCTCACCTTTTTTTTCCTTTCTAATTGTTGTGTGATGCCTGACTTGTTATGTCCTGTTACCCCACCATAGAGCGCCGCAGAATATGATGGCGCTACAGAAACCAAAGCATAAGAATAACATTAGTTTTGTGCTTATTTCCGTGAGGCCCATAAGATGAAGAGGCGTATGTAGCGGCAACCAAAAAGGCGCTGGTTTGGGGTTTTCCCCGTGTTCCGAGGGGAACGTGGTAAATCAGGGGGCATCCCGTCTGTGTTATTGCCAAACCAGCTCGATTTTGCGCTTGCCACTTGGAAACACTCTGCAGGGCACTTTTTTATGTAAATAAAATGCCATATAGAACAATACAAACTATATTTCTAAAACTTTACAAATCTCCTTTCTAAAATGAAGTCATAGTTATATAAAGTATCTTTTATATGTGCGCTGCAGTATTATGGGGTAGGAGAGTTATTTTCCATTAAATGTAAAATTCTTCCCAAAATATGCTATAAACCCAATCCCATAAGTGTGTTGTACAGATGGTCATCAGCAGTAATAAAGGGGCTTTGATCTTTAACTGCCTGCTGCTTTGCTGACCTCGGGTTCATAGGTCACTGGAACAAAGCACACTAAACAAAGGGACATTTATGACCAACTTAAATTGTCCACACTCTGCTCCATGACCACCTCGATCAGCATTAAAGCTACACGTACATAAACAGCTTTTTAACCCATTAAGTGCTGAAGGAATCGCGTACAATGGTTGAAATTTAAATAATTATTTTTAAATACCGTAATTTGAAGCTGTTCTGTTTATTAATTTTTATTTTATTAAGTAGTTTGAAAGCAGCTTTTGATACTGACCGCAGGCAGGGGGTTCTAGATATGGAAATACTGTGAAATCAGTGAAAAGAATATTAACTAACTAACCCCTATTTAGTTTATTATTGCGTTATATTACATCATTCTTGCTCTGATACCATATCTGAGTGGAATTTTAGTGAAAATTATTTGATATAAAAAAAAAACCTACTTTAGATTTATGATCTGAAATGTATTTTGGGGGTTTGGGGGGTTTTGGGCTATTAGTAGTATCTGTGAAATTACATGCAAATTTCATTTTGTATTGGGATTTTTTTAAACTAAACTACAAATGGACTGAAAAATAAGTTATTTTTTTCGTTTTCATTTATATATCGTCATCATATTCTGCAGTGTTGTACAATGGTTTTAGTGACATGTTGAGCTTTGTATAAAATAGATGTATTTTCTATAAAATACATTGTTATGCTAGGTTTAGTAAAGTACGTAGTACGAATCAGAGGGAAATTCTATTTTCTACATTCAAAAAATATAAAAAAGCTAATTTTATACGGTTTTGTATAATCAATTGGTGCCACTAAATGGATTTATAGCAAAATCGATCTTTAATTGGCTTATATAAAACTAAACTCTTTGGTGCTTTTAAAAGATTAGTTCAAATAGCTCAAAATCATGACTGTACCATAAAAGTAGCCAAATGGGGCAAAAGAAACATATGTAACCTTCCATGGTCCATCTAAAGGTGAGACCCTCTGTCCACTTACTTCCAACATGTTTAACTTTGTCAACAAATAACGACACATTTTGCTCGGGGAAGAGTTTTTACTTCTCTGAATGCCTCGGGGGACTCCTCAGTCATTGGAAAAGAATACAAAATTATTTTGCTCAGATCGAAAATATAATTGTATTAAAACTTAAACAGTCTGTAGGTTGAACACTTAGTTCATGGACTTCTAACCCCCTGTTACGCTTAAATAGGGAGCATATGCAAATGAGGGAATCCATGTAAAGACTGGCTAAAGAATCAAAAAGTGACGTAGCTTGTGCTTGTTTTTTTGTATCTTATTCTTACACATATCCATATTGACAATAGGGTATTCCATTTTGTTTATTTTTTTGTGTTCTCTACAATGGATAGCTTATGTCACTATTGACCCACCATAAGCTTAAAGAAGCACCGAAATTAAAACAACAAAAATGTAGCATTTAAATGTCATACGAAAGGATCTTTGGAATAGTAATGGCGGTAGCTTGAACGATGTACGTAACGATCGATCAGTTATTCTCAAAGGATATGCCCTCCTCACCTGTTGTCTCTGTTAGTCCATTTGTTATGTTACATACTACTTGTTTTGTCCTGTGCACCCATTGTACAGCGCTACGGAACTTGATGGCGCTATATAAAACAATAAATAATAATATGAATCCATACAACTGGATATTACAACCGCATATTCATTGTAAATGTAGTAAATGTATGATGTCCACGATCCTGTAAACATCGTATAACGTATAAAGTACAAACTGCGTTCTTAAACCTCCAGGGGCATTGGAATAACTTTGGTTTCTTGACGTTAATATTAACAATTTAGCAGCACTTTAATAACGTGAAGCAGGGTGCGTGGCAAACCTGTTAAATATATATATGTTACGAAATGAGATAAGCTGGTAGGTGTTACAGTTTAAATGATGTTTAAACAGTGGTTTTGTTGCTATTCCTGACAGTAAATAAAGGCACGTGTATAAGGGAAATCCTCTTAAGCCTCCTCGAGTAAATGATCCTAAGTAGATTCCTTCCTCAGGTTGGCAGCTGAAACATGGAGAGGAGATCACTTTGTCAGCATCCAGATCGCTGGCGCACGCCTGCGGTCCATCAGCTGCCTGTTCGACGGCTTTAGATATATCTCAGTAGATATATCTTTTAATTCTATGAGAATATAAAAAATAACTTTGGACTCCGGCTTTTTAACCAGACACGAAGGAGAATATTATTAAAAGTCGGATATATTGTAGGGAACAGCTCACGCACGGGGCGGCAATGACTGTATTCACACAGGTTTCAAACGTAAAGCGTGTTTATTTGGATGCTGTAGGCACAGAGCACCTTGTAAACAAAACAAACTCTAAGCCTGTCCGGCTCTAACTAAACATCCGGATACCTCTCTACAAGCCTAAGGTCTGGCACAAAGCAAAGTAACGGGTTTTCCATAGGTAAAGCTTCATACCTGGTGGGCTGCAGCGCTGGCTGTAGCTGCTCCTTCACTCAGTTTCTCTCCCCCCTTCAAACCTAACAGCCCTCTCTTTTAAGGCTTCCTCCCCAGTAATGAGCTTAGAAAGCCTCACCTGAGGGCTCCTGGGTTTGCTACCGTGCCTGGCTGAGGAAACCAGGTGAGATATATATCCCATCCACCACCCTCCCATACACTTTACCACAATTGTTAATTGTCACTCAATGGAAAGCAAAGGGAGCTGGGAAGATTAACCAAACTAACCAATCTCCAAAAATATAGAAGGAGAGAAATTCAATTTTAATTTTAATTCTGATTACAGACCCATGACAAACAAGCCAATTGGCATTTTAAAATCACCTGATAAAATGTCAGATTACCCTGACAGCCTCACTGAAGGGATCTGAGAATACTTTAATATACATTCTTAAAATACGACAAAAACAAATAAATAAAATAAACGCAGCGGTCACCAATTCCGCCGAATCCCCCCCATGCATTAAAGTGTATATGATGGCTTGGGTATCCCTTTAAGTGTACTGACCTCTAAAATGTAGAACATAGTTCAACCAGCATTTCTGGTGAGTATTATGGATTAATAATTAGTATAGCATTTGGAACATTATCCAAATATTACCCATCAGTAGTCTTTTACTGATATTAAATGTCCTCCCATCCACATTTCCTAAAGTTAACCTTGGCACCTTTTATTGGGGCAACATATATAGAAACAGAAGAGCTTCCGAGGTTTTTCTTTCCACATGTTGGGCCAGGAAAAAGGTATCAGTTGCAACTAAAGACTCTGTATTCTCTTGGGCTCAAATGGCTATATCCATTTTTATTATCACATGTTCTAAAGGAAATTCTTGATTGAAATCACTAAATAGAAATAGAGAGTGCCCGTAAGTTTAGTTTAACCTTAAAGACGATACCTTTTCTATGTTGGTCTCATAATGGTCTCATCTTCCACTATAGACATCAACTTCTCTTGGACCTGTAAAGTTACATCTATTTTTGCAGCAAAAGTTCTTGTGTTCTTTTTACAAGTTTTAAGGAAGCATGTTGTTCCTACCTTCGAACTCCCCAGGTTTGATCTGGAGTCTCTGGGGGAAGCCCTGCTAACCCAGGTCAGTTTCTCCGTTCTCCGAGCAGGGAAGCGGCACTTGTTTGCTCAGCCTCATGCTTTACGTGAATAAAAACCTAACGTGCCGCGGTTCTGATCCAGCTGGTAGCCTCACGTAAATCACTTGCGGGACACTGGCCTTAAAGTGCCAGGGCTGCCTATTCATCCACGGTCCAGCCCTGCTGCAAGGGTTAAAACCATTTTTTTTAATTTCAAGTACAGGCTGCTTTCTGAAAATTGTTGGAATTTTTTTTTTTTTAGAACAAGCTGAACTTATTTTGAATGCGTAGTGGATCTGTGTTACATGCTAGATCATGTAGACAATATTTCGTCTTGGTGGAGCAAAGAGTTGACATATTTAGATTCAGGTTTTTTAGAGCTGAGCTTTTCTTGATGTTTTCACAATGAATTTGCAGAAATGTTCCCAGGATATTCTATACGAGGGTTTTAGCCTGAAGCTGTGTATCACATAAACATTTTTGTAGACGTATTGTCCTTTTAACAACCAAGTATGAAAAGTTCTTTGGTTTTCTCTCCAGCATATATTTAAGTATTTCTGGTGTTAAAAGGGAATAGATAAGGATTTTTATTTTAATCCTTTCATATCTGTAAATGCACAATAGCCCATAATATCATGCGCTTGGTTCATAATCTGAACAAGATTACTATTTACTATTAGTTTATATAAATATATATATATATATATATAAATATATATATATATACGGTATATATATATATATACGGTATATAAATATACAGTCTATATATATATATATATATATAAATATAGTATACGGTCTAAATATACACAGTATTTACCGTATATATGGAATTACACAAAACGTTAATATTCATTCTCCCTGAATAAATATGTTACTTTGCAGTATCCTGTGAATATTGAATAAGGTCATCTCTGATATTTCTATGTAATTAGTGGTAATGGTCATTGTGTGGGGTACAGATTGAACAGATTGCTTTAATAAAGGTGCGTAATTGTGTACCATTAACGGGGGGGGGTAAAAAACCCAACAGATGTCGTGATGTTAATCATTGGTAATTTACTGGCTTAAAAAAAGGTATTTTCATAAAAAGACTGGTGCTACCTTTGCCTCTTTAAAATGTCATGTGTGCTTGTTTAGGAAGGAAATCCAAGTTGGTAGGAAAATATTGTTTATATATATATATATATATATACAGTACCATTTAAACATTTGGGGTCAATTAGAGATTTCCTTGTTTTTGAAAGCAGATTTTGTCCATTAAAATAACATGAAATGGATCAGAAATCCAGCGCAGACGGGGTTAATGTTGTAAATGACTATTGCAGCTGGAAGCAGGTGATTTTTAATGGAATATCTTCGTAGGCGTACAGAGGCCCTTTATCACTCCCATCACTCCTGTGTTCTAACGACCCTTTATCACTGCCATCACTCCTGTGTTCCAATGGCCCTTTATCACTCCCATCACTCCTGTGTTCCAATGGCCCTTTATCACTCCCATCACTCCTGTGTTCCAATGGCCCTTTATCACTCCCATCACTCCTGTGTTCCAGTTCACGTTGTGTTCACTGATTCAAGTTTAAGTTTAAAAGGCTAATTGATCGTTAGAAAACCCTTTTCAATTACGTCACAGCTAGAAATGTCCCTGTTTTCCATGAAAACAGCTAAGTGACCCCAAACTTTGGAAAGGTATATATATATATATATATATATATATATATATATTTATTTTTGTTGATGATGATAATAAACAATGCGATAATGATAATTACTCATAGCCCCCAATTGTGATTATTAATGGTTTGTCTAGTAACATGGTATAGCGAACTGCACCATTCATGACTCTTGAAGTCTCTAGCAAAAGCATCATGTAGTGTAGACATTTGAAGATCTTACACACAGAATAAATGTCTCCGGTTTCCTCATTCACCATCTGGAGGGAGAACCGGTTCCTCTTAAAACTAGGACAAGCTTGAATGGGTCTGGTCACCTTAACCCTGCCGATGCCAGCATACCCGCAGCAACAAGTCTCCACAGAATTAGACTCCACACCCTCTTTCATACACAAAACAATTTTCACCAAAAATACACAATATGGAATATCTTTTCATAAGAGTTTTTATTTTTTCCAACCCCCTAGGGAAACCATACAAGTGTCATAATATGCTATGGAGCATGAATACTACTTTGAACATAAAAAAAGTATCAATTGGGGGGCGTCCATTGTTCAGGTAATGGTTGTATTTAGTTACAGGAATCCGTGCTGATACATTGTGTGTTCCAGGACTTCCAATTCTTGGCTTAGAGACAGTCGGCTCTTTGTATGCTAAAACCCCAATGAGGTAACCAAAGAAAGCAAACTTCAGCCCGGGTCTGTCAGCTGTTACTAATCACCGCTCCATGGCTTGCTGTGAATCCCCTGCTAGCTTCTCTCTCCTGCTCTGCTAAGCAGAAATAAAGAAGATGAATGACCCTCTAGTTTCCCTTTTAGAAGCATATTGTTGGCGCATTCCTATACAGCCAGCAATGGAACGGCATAATGCAAAGAGTTAAATTGCTACCTAAACGTCCCGACACCATGATCCCACCCGGAAAAACCTTTTTTGAAAAAAAAAAAAGAGACTCGTCTTAGTGGCATTTTGAACAACTATAGCTTTATCCCCAGCGTTCGATGACAGCATACCGTTAGGAAATGATTAATTGGCAAATAACAACGATGTATCGCCATCTCACACTGTGCTATTTTATTTTTTTGCGCCGCTGCTAAAATCAATTTCATCGAGGGATCATCACAGCTTGGCTTCGTTACATGTGAAAATATTTGCAGGCTTCACAGAGTATGTCATCACTAATAGATTGTGGCAGTTGAAGTTTTAATTAAGGATTTTGGGGAAATAATAAAGAGGAAGTGTCAAGTGGTTCCACCGCTGCCTGACAACGGTGCTTACGCTTGCAGAACATACATACAGCATATTTTACAACATTATTTTTATCCTCACCCTTTTTTATGAATTAACTGAGGATATTATATATATTAAGTGATTACAATAAGTATAGTAAACTTATTTTACCTTGAATTTTAACGCATTGTTATTGGGTTATTTTGGGTACAAATGATTTGATTTGCCTTTTCTGTGGTTTCTTTAGTTCCTATTGATTCCATCTTTGCAGCGTCCATTCCCACTGGAGATGGCATCAAGATGTGACTTCTCTCACAGCTAAATTTCCACCCTACTGTGGATCTCCTCCAATGACCACCAAAACATTGTTTTTCACAAAAAGATTTATTTCTTTAAAATATAATCCATTGTATATACACACAATGCGTTGATCATTTACATCTTTCTAACAAACTATCAGTTAACGGTCAATAGTGTTGCGTTTACCAGTAAAATGATGTTCTAATAAAGAAGGTACCAGGTCACGGTATTGTAGGACAGATGATGAAGCTATCTGGTCCCATCTGGTCAGGCAGTGATATTCCTGCAGGTATCCTTAATGGGAGAAACATCATGAGCCTGTCATTCCCCTTGTGAAACATACTATAAAACAATGAACATTTTAACTGCCAACAAATCATTAACGGACCCAAACTATGTCAATACAGATATTTTCCTAATGGGTCAAAAGTTTCTAATGCTTGAGTTTTACCCATTTGCTTAAAGATGCAATAATGCCATAACTCTTTCACACTAATGCGTCAGCCTCCTTATAGCGGATACCTTCAGAGGAAGGCTGGCAAACATTTCAAACTAATGTCAGAGAAGACTGTTGTAGATTTGCATTGTGAGAAAAGCGGCCCTTTTGTAGAAAGAACAAAACTAATTGAAAAAATATTGCTCCCGTTTGACCTTTGCTCTCATCCATAGAACTGCTCTTATTAATCTTATGTTAAAAAGAGAATTGTGCGCTCCATAAAATGTCTTATTCAGCTTGAGACTCAAGTCTTAGTCCTTGGTCTTGTCTTTGATTTAGAATAGCTTTATGCCAATCCCATGCATGTTTATTGAATACAGGAGCCATGGGAATGAACTGCGAGTTAACTAAACGCTCCAAGGGCTTCTTAGTACATATGCATACTCCCCAACATTTCCTTTTTGGGGGGGTGGGGCTTAAAGGGGGCTGGGTTGCACACTCTGCATGACCCTGCGGCGTTGAGCTCTAGGCCACGCAGTAGTGATGGGAAGTTCGGATCATTAAAGGGAATCGGATCATTTCGACTCGTTCACTGAAATGATCCGATTCATGATCCGAATCTTCGGATCACTCAGTGTGACTCACAGGAGTTACTGTTTTCCAGTAACTCCGTGCAGGCACACTAACGATTGGCCCCGCCCCTTTCATTAGTCAATGAACCCTCCTGCCTGCCTACTCAAGTGATGTCAATGAAGGCAGAGAGTCGTTCAAAGATTCGGATCTTACAGGGATCCGAATCTTACAGTGATCCGGATCTTTGAACGACTCTCTGCCTTCATTGGGATTCGAATCATTCAGAGAATGTCACCATACTGTTATAAATAAATACATTAATAATCACTGCCCCCAGGATTTACCTTCCCCTTTACCTGCAACTGCACCTTAAGCTAACTTTATTAAATTAATTAAATTAACCCTCACCATTAAATTAACCCTTAACACCCCATCAACCATGACTGCCCCTAAAATTAACCCTTAACACCCCATCAACCATGACTGCCCCTAAAATTAACCCTTAACACCCCATTAAGTATAACTGCCCCTAAAATTAACCCTAAACACCCCATCAACCATAACTGCCCCTAAATTAACCCTAAACACCCCATCAACCATAACTGCCCCTAAATTAACCCTAAAGCCCCCATCAACCATAACTGCCCCTAAATTAACCCTAAACACCCCATTAACCATAACTGCCCCTAAATTAACACTAAAGACCCCATCAACCATACCAATTTATTAGGTAATTTATCTGGAGTACATGCAATTAATTTAGGGGCAGTTATGGTTAATGGAGTATTTAGGGTTAATTTCAGGGGCCGTTATGGTTAATGGGGTCTTTAGGGTAAATTTCAGGGGCCGCTATGGTTGATGGGGTCTTTACGGTTAATTTCAGGGGCAGTTATGGTTGATGGGGTGTTTAGGGTTAATTTAGGGGCAGTTATGGTTGATGGGGGCTTTAGGGTTAATTTAGGGGCAGTTATGGTTGATGGGGTATAAGGGTTAATTTTATGCTGATGACTGAGGGTTAATTTAATTTATTTAATAAAGTTAACTGAAGGTGCAGTTATAGGTAAAGGGGGGCAAACTCAGGGGAATCTAAATCCTGGGGGCAGTGAACATTATTAATGTATTTATTTATAAAAGTATGGTATCAGTAATATTCTCTGAATGATTCGAATCTCTGTAAGATTCGGATCCCTGTAAGATCCGGATCCCTGTAAGATTCGAATCATTTGAATCATTTGAATCTTCGGATCATTTGAATCTTCGGATCATTCGAGTCTTCGGATCATTCGAGTCTTCGGATCATTCGAATCATTGAACGACTCTTCTTCTTCTTCTGAGAATTAATGAGCTGTAACCTGACCCCAGAGTCTGTGTCTGAGTGCTCTGCAGATGACTCACAGCTCTAGGATCAGGTTACATCTGCATGATTCACAGACTGAACTACTACAAATGAATCGTTCAGTCTACTGAACCGATTCATCCCTATCACTAAAAAGAATCGGATCAAATGAACGATTCGTTCATGATCCGAACATCACTACCACGCAGTACAGACGCTGGGTACTTTGGAGCTCATTCACAAGCAGTGCGTGTCTTAGACATACACAGTTTAAATCCAATGCGACCTGTGCATAGGCAGTATTTTTATGCTGGAACAGACCCGAATTTGATGGAACAGGACCCAAAAGAACGGGACTGTTATGAGAAATTCGGGACTGTTGGCAGGTATGGATATGGATGATACTCTCAAGAACCATATCTAGAAATAACATATTAAGTTTATGCAGAGTCAGAAAAACAATGTAGATGTCTGTCTTTCTGCTGATCTACGTATCTTAGTAGAATGAAAAAACCCATGCGAGTAACTAATTAGTGCATTCCAAATTCTCCCCGTCATGGAGAGATTAATGGGCAATAAATAATCCTAAAAGAATTCACAAATCAGATGACGACAGGCCACTAGACGCAAAATGAATCGTTAAAAGTATTAAATCCCAACAACAGAAGAAGTTGTACTTTTATGCTAAACATATGATTCTGGTCAACCAACAATGGCACATCTTATACGTTTCCCGTGTTATTACTATACGTCACAGACGGTACAAAAGATTCTTTTATTTTATCAATCGGATGACATCTGTTAGTATGGGGGTGCTTGAGTTGTGAGTAGTCAGTAGATAAACGTGTAAATAAGATGGTAGCATGGCGAGTGAAAACTGAATGGTGATTTGGTGTGAACGCTTGATTGAGGAGCAGTAAAGTTAGTTCCGTGTCTTTCACGTGCCCCGGGCCTTTGTGTTTATGTTTTCCTATTTCACAGGAACCTAGCAATGGGATCATTGTTAAAAAGTAGATGTATACGGTCCTTTAATCCCAGTGAAGAGCTCTCGCTCTCCCACATTACCCGTAATGTATTCAACCCCCATGCTTCCCAGTCCCCCCTTCTCGTCCCTTTAATAGGCCCTGGGAAACTCGGTACCAATGGAGACTGGGAAAAAAGATGCCGCTTGTGTTGCCAGGGAAACTCGAAATGTCGCCTTGACGATTTGTTTCTCAGCACTCACACACTCAGCCGGTGAAAAGAATGACGTTAGAAAAAAAGAACACGCAGAGAAGAAAAACATCCCTCAATCCCCCCTCTATTCAGAGCCTTTATTTCTCTGGCGCTCAATCATTTTCCTTAAGCGAGTGTGAAACGGCCGCACAGAGCCAACACAAAGTCTTTCCGTGGGTTCCGTAAGAAAACAAAATCCCCGCTGGATCCCGACCAGCAGCGAGCGAACACCAAGTGCGGCCACTCAAGAAGTAGCTGAAAATCCCTCGGAAATTCCATTCGTCCAGAAAAATTTAAAAAAACTGTCTATATGTCCATATAAAAAAAATGCAAACAGCCCTGACACTTTTAAATCTAATTATTTGTTGATTTTTATAGCGCCATCGTATTCCGATGTTAATTAATCATAAATGTGTTGGTTATTTATAATTAGTGAGCAGATATCAGATCTCTTCCTGCTAGAACTATACATTACCCAGCATGCACCTGACCACCACTTTCTGATTGGCTGTTCGCTTTTGATCATCGTTTTATAACGGGTAATGAAAATAGTTACTATAATGGCTTTCTCTCACATAATGGGTTTCCTCACTTTGGATGTTTTTGAATGTTTTGCCCATTTCAGTCATTTTTTACAGTATAGTAATTTTTCCCTAACAACATACATGGAATACCGAGCTTAAGACCCACGGATACATTTAGGAACTAGATTGATATTTTTGAGAGTTGGGGGGGGGGATGAATCCGTAAAAATTAAAATAAAATAGCAGAAAAATATACAGGTGCCAGCATTACAATCTTACGTGTCAAGTTCATGTGAACAAGTCGCTTGGAATTGGCGGGTGTTTTTTGTGTTGTTTTTTATTTTCTTTTCTCCCTATATTTACCATGAAAGATGGGTTCTTTAGTTGATGGTGATAACTTTTATTGGGTGTGACATAAGCTAGCAGGACCTCTCAGTAATGAGGAAGAAGAGGCCATCTAAAGAAGAGACCTCCCGGCCCCCGAAAGCTCGTGTAACGTTACATCTTCTTCTGTGTTGGCGCAACTTCGACTAAATACTACTAAATTAGTAGACTAAATACTATATATAATATGTCTTTAATTTCCTAAAAAGTGTGGTTTCAGGGAATACGATCTGTTATATTGTGCCTAAGATAATTATTCACTTGCACTGAGATCGCCTTCCTAGTTGTCACTCCTCCTGATGCTGTTAAAAATGGTTGATGGGGAGGAATAATTAATGAGGTTGCAATAGATTGTATGCTCCTGATGAGTTGGGAATGTGGAGCAGCCTCGTCTTCATAGCTAAAATGTAAATTTTGATGTCTGAGTCTTTTTTTGCCTTTTTTTTGTAATTCCTTGTTGTCTCTTTGGGATTGAATGTCAATAGTGACCCCAACTTGCCCACAGTGTCCTTAAGGACAGATTTATGTACTTGTGACCGAATAATTCCATATGACCACTTATCTTTATATGTTACTTTTTGTTACATAAAGTCTTTACATTTTGTATTTGATTTCTGCAGGCATGGCTGCTCTTGACAGTAAGGCCTCCGGGAAGATGGGTATAAGGGCCGTAGTATACTACATGACCACAACAGTCATAGCGGTGTTCATTGGAATCATAATCGTCATCATTATCCACCCTGGGAAAGGCACTAAGGAAAAAATGCACAGGGAAGGGAAAATTGAGCCGGTCACAGCTGCTGATGCGTTCATGGACCTGATAAGGTTTACTCTTATTTCTTATTCGTTAAACCAATGGGACTTATTCTTTAACCAAATGCTGATTACATTCTGCCTCAGCCCAATACATATAAAGCTCTGGGCTCCCAATTTTTTAATATTTCTACTCAAATAGTTCTTAATTATCATACATTCATATATGTATCATAGCAGCTGCCCTTTTCTAAGCTACAATCATGTAGCAAGAAAACATTGTCTATCACGACAACCAGTAACACTCTTTTGTGCAATGTGAAGGTGTCCTTTTAGTGGGTGAAAGCTTGGGGGGGGGGCAATACATGTCCCAAATGGATGGTCAAACACGGATATTTCCCCAGGTATTGTAACATTAGGGATTTGCAATCAGTTATTTGGTGAGACTGACAAGGATAAAATATTCCTGGCCGGCCGTTTATAAAGAGTCATTTTGCCACAATTTTTGGAAATGTCTTGAAACCAATACCGTCTTTACCAAGCCCTACATCAAGATCAATATTCTGCTGATCAGCACACTTGGTTTGTTGCTTTGGGGATAATTCCCCTTTTATGGGGCCGTTACCATTCCCAACACACAAACCCATTTCCTCTAAAGATTTAGGATCTCTAGGACTGTCCCCAACGTCCCCTGTGTATGAAAAACTTAAATTCATTGTACGTCAGATTTTGAGTATAAATAATGTAGGTCATGGTTTTCTGTTTTCTAATAATAACACGTATGCCGTATATGTTTATTTTTTTGGCTAATGTGGGACTGACACTTTTTTTTCCTCTTCTTTTTAAATAGGAATATGTTCCCTCCCAACATGGTGGAAGCCTGCTTTAAACAGGTATGCACGATTTAGTGTACCATGCCCCAATCCCCTCCCAATCTCACACCCAGCCCTTATGCATTGCTTGTTCTGTATCTATCCCTCCATTCTGCTCCATCCGTAAGATCAGGCCTGGGACGTTCCCGGGTATGATGATAAAACATCGGGGGAGCATGATGGAGAGTAGTCAGAGATATTATTTTGTCTGCGATGCATTCATTGTGACCCTGCCCTGAGCTCCAACGAGGTCCCAAAATTTATACCAGCTATGATAGCTTTCACGTCCATCAAGTACCGTTGTCTTCTGTAATATCTATTTTTAAATACGCACGTCAGAATCATTATTTAACAAAATACCGGTTAGAATAAATGTTTTTATGATTTTTATTATATATGTATTGGTATGTTTTTGGTTTTCATGTAGTTCAAGACAAATTATGAAAAAAAGCTCTTTAGAGTTCCTGTCCCGGAAAATGAATCGTTGGTGTCGTCGGTTTTCAACAATGTATCGGAAGCCATGGAGACTTTGACAAAGATGAGAGAGGAGATTGTCCCAGTACCTGGAGCTGTGAACGGTGTCAATGCCCTGGGGCTTGTGGTCTTCTCCATATGCTTCGGTTTGGTGATTGGAAACATGAAAGAACAAGGAAAAGCTTTAAAAGACTTCTTTGACAGCCTCAATGAGGCAATTATGAGATTGGTCGCTGTGATTATGTGGTAGGTGTCAAGCTATTATTTAAGAAGATCTTTCTTTTTTTCTCAAAATCTAACTTTAGGTATTTTAAATAATGAATTCAGTAATACTAAAAACTATGATGTCAACAATTCCATTTAAAGTCATTGCATGTTTGATTATTATAGCCTTATTGCATTCATAATAGGCACATTGGAGCTTGCTCATTCGGTTTGGCTGATAATTCGTGGGTATTTTTGATTCAGGAACAAAATTTGTTGCCTGGTTCCCACATTACACTTACACTCTCTCTCACTCACTCACTCTCATTCTTGTTCTCTCACACTCTCTAAATGTTTCCCTACCTCCTCTGCCCACCACTTCGACTTCTTCTATCTTCTCCCTTCTCTTCTATCTTCAATCCTTAATCTGGTATCTTCTTTCTTCATTTGCATCTCCGTGGACATAACCAGGCGGAGCTGTGGTGACGTCGTCCCTGATCCTCCAGCTGGGGAAGAGGATGTCATGGAAAGCAGCAAATGAGGGCAATATGGCGGTAATTGTGGTGACATCCTCTGGAGGATCAGGGACGACGTCAGAGAAACAGAGAAAGTAGGGGAATATTTAGAGAGTGTGAGAGAGTGAACAAGAATGGGAGTGTGAGAGTCTGAGAGAGTGTTAGTGAATGTGGTCCCTTGAGTTTAGAAAATTCTGAGCTTTTTGCTTCATTTTCATCCGATTTATGGTCTCGTTTTCAGGGGTTTGTACAAATCTAAAATGTTCTTAATGCCACCAGAGGTGGGGTGTGGATTATACCCAGATCTATTAATGTTAGTTGAACATTCAGAAACTGTTATATATCCCAGACACCTGTAGGCAGACCCAGCAACATTTCTCTCATAAGGTTTACATTTTTGCCAATGAAGCCCTCCATTCTTGGCTGCCAAAAATTGGAAGGCCCCTAGTGTGCCCCTAAAAAAAGTCTAGGTGCTGCCCAGTCCACCTGATGATGAAATTGCGTCCCCACTATAATACATCAGATAGATTCTCTCATTTGAAGTAAAGCTCTGACAATATGAGGATTTTGGTACTTTGTTTCATCTGTTTTGTTTTTGTGGTCAGTGGGTTGACTTTGTCTATGCCTTCTCTAGGTATGCCCCGGTTGGGATCCTGTTCCTCATTGCTGGGAAGATTGCGGAGATGGAAGATATGGGCGTTGTTGGTGGCCAGCTTGGCATGTACACCATTACAGTCATTGTTGGATTGCTTATCCATGCTATCTTTGTCCTGCCACTTCTGTACTTTTTTGTTACCCGTAAGAACCCTTGGGTATTCATCGGGGGTATTATACAAGCCTTAATCACAGCCCTCGGAACTTCCTCAAGGTATGAGCTATTTCCAGAACGCTGCGTATTATATTATTAGAAGTAAAATACAATGACTTCACTTATGTACACGTTTAATCTTTTAATTAAAGGAGCAGTACCATAGTAGGTTAAAAACTACACGTAACAGCATTATTTATAACTGCCCTCTTTTATCCTATTAGTGCTAGTTTTTATATGCATATTTTCCACTTTATTATTGTATGTAACCAGCCTTTTCCACAATACTGTGATGTCACTGAGTGTCATGATGTCATATGCTATACTTTGTTAAATGATGTCTTCCTACTCCACTAAATATTCAGGAGCTATACACCTAGGAGTGGAAGGAATGCACCTCATATTTCATATATATAATTATGAACAAATAATGTTTGGTGAATAATGTATCTTAAATGGCCATATATAACTAGAACAATGTGTATTATGTATATGTACATGCTAATAAATGTGTATTTTTCTTTTTGAAATGTTTTATTTTTATGTATTTACTTTGCTTAATGTTAACAACTAACCTCAAAGTTAAGTGGAGTGCATATTTTTATTCACATGGTTTCCAGCCCAATTGTTTGGTTTTTTTTGCTTGTTTATTTGTTTATTCTTTTTCTTTATTTGGTAACATCCAATCTTAATGTATTTTTTATTCCAGCTCTGCTACATTGCCGGTTACATTTAAATGTTTGGAAGAGAATAATGGAGTGGACAAGCGGGTCACAAGATTTGTTCTACCAGTGGGGGCCACGATTAACATGGACGGCACAGCTCTCTATGAAGCTCTGGCTGCTATCTTCATCGCACAAGTCAACAATTATGACCTTAACTTTGGACAGATTATTACAATTAGGTAATAAAGTGATTATATTCTAAAATACATCCCAATATTTTGATTATATATTCTGAGGATTATTGTGGGGGAGGAAGAGTTGGAAGTTGTCAAGATGATATAAAGCGAAGCGAATTAGACAGTGGCAGGTCGTTTACCCTGTTGACGGTACTGTAATATGATGTCATTTCTCAGAACCATATCAGTATATGCAATATGATGCCATCTCACAGGACCACATGAATATTTGTGATATGGTGTTATCCCTCAGAACCTTAGAACGTGACGTAGTCTCTAAGAAATACCGATTCACTTCTCAGAGGGGAACCAGAATATGATATCATCTCTCACAGCCACTCAAGGGAACAAAAAAAGAAAGAGACATCTGTGCCGTCAGAGGAACGAACAATAGATATTGCTAATACATCACAAAAGTTCCATAATATGTGGGCAATAATTATGAAAACAAGGCAGGTAAATAACAGCCTTGCCACATATAGTTTTTTGGACCTCATACTTTAACTACCGTTTCCTAAAACTACCAACCGTGGCTTCACCTAAGCCTTTCAAGAGTTGGACATCAACAACAGATTAATATTATTATTATTATATAAAACAATGGTTTTAATAATTAATAGTGGTTTGCAGTTACCTGCTACATTAAGCACTTGTTCTGTCCATTTTATATATAGTATCACTGCCACTGCCGCCAGTATTGGAGCTGCAGGGATCCCTCAAGCTGGACTGGTGACCATGGTCATTGTGTTAACATCCGTGGGGCTGCCTACAGAGGACATCACTCTGATCATTGCCGTCGATTGGTTTTTGTAAGTAAACAATCAATTAGATCGGATCAACCCAAGTCACTTGATCGGTACAAGGGAATCATGTTTAAACTCAAATGAATAATTGTTTTGCTCTTTTAGGGACCGTCTTCGTACCACCACTAATGTTCTGGGAGATTCTCTTGGGGCTGGTATCGTAGAGCACTTATCTAGGCACGAGCTGAAGATAGGAGATGCTGAGATGGGCAACTCCGTCATCGAGGAGAATGAAATGAAGAAACCTTACCAACTCGTCTCCCAGGAAAATGAAGCAGAGAAACCCGCAGATAGTGAAACCAAGATGTAGACGATTGTAGAGACCTCCCAAACAAAATCGAACCATAATTATTCCATCTCCGTTTTCACTTGTAGCCCACTGCCGCGACGGCAGATACATGAAGAGTGCAGGCGCCTCCATATTCGCCACTCAGACCCCATTCCAATAGCGCTAAGGTGATGAAAAACCATATCCGTATATGTGGTTCTTTTATTTTTTTGTTTTTTAAGCTGGTGACACTGTAACAGATTGTATTGATTTCACTTGAAGACTAAGAAATGATGACATTTTCCATATTCATAAATAACATGATGTAGTCCATTTAAAAAAACGGGGACATATCTATTGTTGAGAGAGTTTTAATATTTTAATGCTACAGAATATATTATCAATGGCACAGGTACATGCAATACAAAACAAACAAAAAGTGTTACATACCCCACTTACGCTCAGAAAAATTTGTAGAATGTCTAATATTCCCCCCCCAAAAAAAATAAAATGCCAGAAGCCTAATCCATATTGGAGAATAAGAACATGGCTCTTCATTCACTGTGTTATATCCGCCTATATTTAAAATAAAAAGGTTTCTACATAGTGTCATGATCCCAATGACCCTGAGCCTATATCTCTTATTATAGTGGGCTTTAACCCCTTAAGGACAATGGGCGGTCCCTAAACCCATTGAAAACAATGCACGGGTACATGTCCGGGCTTTGTCATTAAGGGGTTAATGTAATGAATATAAATCATGCGGCATTAAGTTTATGTAACGTCATTTACTCAGAAAAGCACAAGCAATCTCCATTCTTATTTGTAACATTTACATGAAAGCAGCTCAATTTATCGACGATATACAGAGAAAACGGTTCGGAACGTCTCAACTTCTTTGAACCCAAATGTACCTGGAAGTACACATATTAACTGCTCTGTAAATATAAATACATTTGAGTAAAAGATTTTTTTTTTTATCAGAAACGCAGAAATATTTCTGCATTTTAGAATGTTTTACACAGGCGTTTTAAGAGAGAAAACTACAGACGTTTTATTTTGCTAATACGAATATAGAAAACAGATTTTATGAAATGTAATTAGAAAATATTTTTTATAATAGATTCCGTTTATGTACAAATCGTAACTTTAACTTTAGCCGGTAAAAAAGTAACCGTATTTTTTTTTTTTCTTGATATCTGTGAAGTGTTCTTTTATGGTTCTAATTGTTAAATGTGTTGGAGTCAAACATTCTATTCTGTTGTGTGTGATTTTTAACTAACTGTTTTCAAGAATATCAGGTACTGTAGAAAATTCTTTCCACATTTATGGTTCTGTTTTCCAATGTATCCGGTGTGGACTGAAATACTTCACTTTGTAGGTGTATTTTCAATAAAAAAAAAATAGATAATGAAGAGTTGTTCATTCCTTCTGCGATGTGTGGATTACCGGTGTTATCCACTAAATAACTGAAAAATATGAGTATGTGCGCATTTACATCTATAATGGCCCTATCTGGGAACTCTCCGGGTTTGGCTCAGAGATCTCCGGGAGAAGGGAGCGGGATTTGGACACGCCCCACTCCCCGCCCATTTCCACTTTAAATGGAGGTGTTTCCTACGACATCAGCAGGAATGCCCACTGACATCAGCGGGAACGCCCCCAGCATCAGCGGACCCTCCCACCGACGTCAGCGGGACCTCAGTGGCCAGTCCTGGCCACATCCTGCAAGGGTAGGCTCCGGGTAGGCAGAGCCAACAAGTTCCCCGGTATGGTCTTGGGTTCTATAATAAATGTTAAATGAAACAGCATATTTCAGCTTCCTCTATGTTCCTTCATGCTGTCGCACCCAGTTCATGTTAAGTTGGCATCACATTATGTCCATCCTAAGGCTTGTTCACTGCGCATGTGTATTCAATGACGTACCGGTCTGTTCTGGCATTGCACAGGACTGCTGACACGTAACTCCCGGTCAAGACTGCCCCATCCTCATATCAGGGCAATCGGCAAAAATGTAATGTGGGGACGGACATAATATTGCATATACCACACAACACTGGGGCGGAAAAACACAGATTATTTAAACTGAACAAGGGTTGCTGCCATTGCACTTCAAGACACTTCCTTGTTGTCCGGAGCCTGTGGTCCTCTCACCAGCAGGGTACGAGCGCCTGTGCAGCCTTTGAGGGGCCACACAAGCCCATGAAGCCAAGGCCAAAGAACCAAGAGCACACTGTGCCCTTAATCCCTCGTGATACAGGAATTACTATTATGTCCTCTAAGACATGCTCTAGATGACAGATACATAACAGAATGTCCTATGGTTTTTACACCAGAGGGACATCTCCCGGGGGTACACAGGAGATCAGCATGTCCATCGACAGCCTGGGGTCTCCCCTGTCAGTAGGAGCCAGCATCGCTAGCTTCCTGGTGACTGATCCGGTATATACCGCCAGTCACATGGGAACAACGGAAAATAGCCAAATGGCAAAAAAGCTCCTGTCACAAAAACAATAACAATAATAATTATTATTATTATTTATATAATAATCAATTATAATTAAAGTTATTATTATTATTATTATATAATTTTAGAATGATAGAAAATAAATTAGTATATTAATAAATAATATTAATCAATAGCGCGCCAAACATCATTTTTCCAACATATCAGTTTTAAAGACATTTAAAATATATATATATATATTTTAAAATGTAAAAAAAATATATATCTCATATTATGTCTGCTGAGAGGATGCCATATCCCTGCATTCTACTAACACCCTCTCTTCCTGATTGGACGCTAATTTAAATCTTAATAACATGTTTTATAATAATTTCCTAAAAATCTACTAAAATGGTAACATAACATATGGGCCGTGCTTATACTACATTGTTTAATCTTGAGTTTATCAACAGGGACGGAGAGAGACAAATAAGAGAGAGGACATTTTTAGGAGGACAGAGGGGAGGAGTTATGGCTGCAGGAGTTTAAAGGGGTAGGGGTTATGGGTGTAGGAGGCTATAAGAGGAGGAGTTATGGGTGTAGGAGACCAGCGGGGAGGAGTTATGGTTGTAGGAAGCCAGCAGGGGAGGAGTTATAGCCGTAGGAGGCCAGTGGGGGAGGGGATACGAAGGAAAGGAATGTGCATTTGAAAAAAAGGTAAACAACAACATTTGGCCAAAAAGAAACAATGTCCCCAAAATACATATTTGGTACATATACAGGAAAATGTACAAAATAATGCAAAATATGAATGAATAACTTGCTTGCAGATCTGCGAAAGTCTTTTCTAACATCCTCAAGAGTAAAACATACAGTAGACCCCACAGCACTATTCCTAACGCATAATAAAGGAAGCATTGCCATTAATGACTTAATAAAATTGATTAAAGCCACAGCACAGTAAATGACATCTCACACAATCCTTAAATTGGCATATAATGTGTTAAATGGTGTGCTTACTATTTAAATGTTTTTTAAAATATTTAATACAGCCAATCCTTTTGCTCCGCCAGTAAAGTTGGTGATGGGATCCTTTTTACATATAAAATATGTAAAAATAAAAATATAAAAATAAAGTAGTAGTTGGCGCACAGAAATGCTCACCGTGCCCTGATGTTCTATGTGAGCTTGGTCCTGGATCCCCTAATAATGCAAAATGAACAAATATCTATAGAAACAGAAGGCTGGACCGCACACCAAAAAATATGAATAAAGAGCAAAAATAAAGGCAGTGCTGCTGGTTGTAGATTTACCATCTAATAGACCCTCTTAACAAGAGATAAAAGAGAAAAATATGCAAAAATAAAGATTATTTATAATCATTGAAAAATCTCCATAAGCATTTTCCATTTTTGTTCCAAAGAGCTTCTGACAGCGTAAACATCAGAAGCGCTACGACATATACAACTATACACCACGACAAATGCAGTGTTTTCATCATCGCGTGGAGGTGACTTTCACTCTCATCATGGCGTCCAGATGCCAGCTTTTCGCTCCAAAAAAACCACATTTTTCATAATTTCATGGGGTTTTATTTAACCTGTCTCAGTCTGCATGTGAAGAGTCCGCTCCAGTCTGTAAAAAGGAACTTAAATCTTAAATGGGAAACATATATTAGGCTATAATAAACACGATAACAGCTACTAAAGTAAGTGAGCATACAAAAAGTACAATTATATAGTTCAAATAACAAAACAAACGTTATCAATAATAATGTAAAAGCCACAAAGACACAGCATAAAATTAACCCATTGTGGAAGCTATATAGATACCATTAAACTGGATGAAATATGTAAAATTCAATTTAATAAAACCAAAAATTGTATAAACAAAGTATAGATGTCACGGTCTGTGGGCTGCTATGAATAAACTGGTGATAATAATATATTAGTATAGTATATATAATAATATATATGTGATATATATTTGTACTTAAAAAAAATGGAAAGGCAAATATACAAAATAATTCTGAAAATAAATCAATTTGTGTAAATTCACATAAAATCTTTATTAATGCTACGCAGTTGCCTGGCAAGTGGGGCAGGGGGCAAAATGCCCAATAGACATAAACATACTAGGTCACTGCCGCTTGTGTATTTTACTTGTAGTCCAACACAATATTGTATTGATTACTAAATATTTTATGCAGCATTTGCACCCCATTCGGATCCTTGCTGTGTTCCTATAATGGCATCCATGTTCGATGCTAAAACCTTGCTGATTATTTAAGGGACAACATTACCAAAATGCTATAATGTGGGGAAAATGGTGGTTGCTCCTTTTATTACATTTATTCTCTGAATTTTAGGAGTCCATCGGTGGGGCATTTTTTAAAAGATGTTTAAAAAAAGAGACTTATTATGTCTAGTATAAATTTAACCATTTCCCTCCCATTATCTGTTAGTGTTTTTTGGGAGGTGTTGTATAGTGCCCCCTACAGGCACATTGTTCAGCCTCTTCCCACCATAATTCACAGCTCTGTTTTCCTGGTGGTTTCCTGTCTGGTCATTTAAAGTGTTTTTTTGTGAAGTGCTTCTGCCATCTAGAGGACAAAAAGGTATACTGCAATTATACCAGATTTACCAGTAAAGCCTTCTAGCCTAGAATTTATAATACCTGCCATTTCTTTCCAGGACACATCTAATATTTACATGTAGTTGTCCACCAACTATAATGCGCTTTCGTTATGGGGCTGTATACGCTTTGTTAAGTAAATCATTTAATTCTGTGCGTTTATACATATGGCATACATCAGGGCAGCACTATTGGTGTTGGACAGTAACATGTAAAAAGAAGATACGTCCTGGAGAGAATGGCCCATACGGCAGCGCTAACGTACAGTCATCTGGAAGGATAGGGTTCCCAAGTAGTCAGTATTGGACCAGCTCGACCATGTTTTAAAAGTCCAACTGGCCACTGGTTTGATACCCTGGCCGACTGTTACGTTATAATGACACGCAGCGAGCAGACGCATTGTAACTAAAGTTATTTCTCAGCACAGCAATTCCCCTAAAATCTGTCTTTTCTGTTTGCTGGTGTTGTGTGTAGTTAACCTCCTAAGTGCTGGAGTGCAATATTTTTGTGTAATCTCATCAATGCTGTGTCGTTAACCTTTTCCAGACTGGAGTGCAAACCTGCAGTGCATGATGAAATAAAATAAACAATGGGTGGGTACGCAGTGCAATGGCTGGGGTACAGGGGTGCTGTTATTAACTATGTTAAAAGTCATTTTTTTGTTTATTTGTTTGCTTGTTCCCGTATTGAGTGCAGTACTTTGTACCCAAACGGCAAATTCGAGTTTTGACAGCCAAGCTCAGACATCCTAAAATAAAGGCTTTTTTACATTCCTGGTTAACTGGCAATGAGGTTAACTACATGAGGTTTCAAATCTTGAAGCCAAAGTTTCACATTTTGTAAATAAACCATAAAATTATCAGCAAAATGGGAAATATTATCTAATGTAGATACAACAAATATAGGGGCGCATGTGCATGTAGGGTAAAACAGAACAAATAATAAGAATAAGTGTAATATTGTCAAAAAGATAAAATAATATAAATGTGATGTGAATGCAGCCGATGTAAGAGGCTCTTCAGAATATCAATAGTAAAAGGATCTTTATTTCTTCCATAAATCTAAAATTAGATAAATAAAAAGACCAAATGGTGCAATATCTTCCTGCAGATGTTAAACAATCAACGAAATGCACTTACACGATCGCAGGTGTAAATGAAGCACTTCAACTTAAAAGTCTGGAGATGAAGGGAAATAGATCCCAAACTGCTCCTATCGAATGATACCGTAATGTTGCGTCCTCCTTCTCTTCTCTTCTCAACGCGTTTCGCCTTACCGGCTTCTTTAGGAGAAAATAAAGAATAAAAAAACGATAAAAAGTCTAATCCGCAATGGGTATTCATATCAATTATCTAAGGAAAGAATGAAATAATTTGTGATTTTATAAGTGTACAAAATATTCCCTGTTCGTGTGTTTTTATGGATTCTTTATTTATTAGCATTCTATTTGACGAGAGACCGTCTTTATTGTTTCTGTGGAAAAGACTGCCATCTAGTGAGAGAAAGCTTACAAAACACATGGAAATCACTGATTGACTGCTCTGATTTAAAGATTTTGGGACTGCTACCAGAAGCCTATAGCCAACTGTGCAACTGTGTGAGCATGGATGTGTGTGTGTGTGAGCATGGATGTGTGTGTGTGTGTGTGTGTGTGTGTGTGAGCATGGATGTGTGTGTGTGTGAGCATGCATGTGTGTGTGTGCAAGCACGGATGTGTGAGCATGGATGTGTATATATACGTATGTGTTAGTGAGTATGTGTACATGTGTGTTGACGTGATTGAGCCTTGCAAATGTGAGAGTGTGTGTAAACATGCCACTGTGTATGTGGGTTACTGGGGAGAGATAAGACACAGATAGGGAAAACATGCCAAATATAATAATGAATAAAAGTAAAGATAGGGAGAAAGGAAAGAGATATGGGGACAAAGGGGAGAGATAAGGAAAAAAGAGAACGGTAAGAAAAGAGAGAGCGAAAGAGGGTGAGAGATAAAGAGAAAAGTGGGAGGATAAAGAGAACAAAGAGACATAAAAAAGAAAGGGAAGAGATAAACACAGAGGGAGAGATAGGAAGGATTGATAATGAGAAGGGGGTCAAAGAGAAGGGGAGAGATAAATAAAAAAAGGGGGAATAAAGAGAAGTTGAAGCAATAGAAATTGGAGAGATAAAGTGAAAGAAGAGGAGAGCTAAAGACAAAATGAGAGCTGAGATAAAGGGGACGAGGGATGTGAGTGTGGGCTTAATCCTGTGGTTGCAGTCTGGGCAATTCGTGTGGGTGCAATCTGGGTGCTAGATGGACCTCGTTCCTGATCAGACCAAGTATTTGCTAGCTATGGACCAACACCTGATATAAAGTGATAACTACTGTGTCTGAGTATGATCGCCACCGTTTCATTGCTGAGCAAAACAAAGAAGCAGGGGAGGCATGGCAGACATTCAAATATCTGGGCTCCCAGCATTGGCTCAGCCCACTGTCCATGACAGGTTTTGCCTCCCCTAATGGTTTGACACGGCTGAGTCGCAGTTTGCAGAGCACCTGACATTGATTGTCCCGGATTTGTTTTTGGGACATCAAATCCTATGACCAGGACTGGCTGGCAGCAGATGGTAGCCTGACATTTCATTGACCCGATACAGTAGAGGACCAGAAGCCATGGGTCAGGCATTCACGACGCTCAATTCAAGAATTGCCCATCTATAGCTGCCAACAGTCCTAATCAGGACACCGGCTGGGACACCTGAAATCCAGGACACAATCCCAGTTGATTGGTGGCATCTAAGGCTAGAACTTTGCATATGCCTGAGCAGCATGCAGCTCGACCAGATCTTACATGAAAAAGCTGCCCCCTAATCCCCCTTTTTGTTGTCTAAACAACATTTCAAAGTGCTGTGTGTTTTTCTGCTGTCGGAAAAAAAAAGGGTTATTTTCAACTTCACCAAAGAAACCTTTTCCAAGCTCACTGCGTTATCCATGACTGAAACATTACAACATACTTACATTCTAAATAGTCCTTTTATGTTTTTGTTTTCAGCATTTTTACATTATGTTTCGTGCACCCACACAAATTATATATTGTTTTTTCAAGGACAGATAGGCTTATTTTAGCAGCCCACCAGCTCAAAATACCCCCACAAAAGTACATATTTTTGGAGAGAAGACAACCCAGAGTATTTTACTAGGAGCGTTTGGACACTTTTTATGCAACCAGTTGATCAACAATCCCTGGTAAAGGGAGTCATCATAATAGTTTGTGGGGTTTTTTTTCACCAAAAACTTTCCATATTTCTTAGGGTTATTTGCACAGATTGCATGTAACTGAGAAAAACCCACCAAAACATATTCTACAGTGCATTGGGTTATATATATATATATATATATATTTATATATTTAATCTACAGGGCATACTACATGACACGCTCATTTCACTGATCGGCACACAGAAAATAAAGGGTTAAACGATAATACACTATGCAAACACAGTTTAGATATATGTTTTCACAAGTATATCAGCGTTTTGCTTCTGCACCCGCTTTGTCTAGAGTGATTGGAGTTGTAAAGGCTGGGCGTATTTTTTCTTATTTTTTTATATGTACTGTTAATGTTACCGATTTTTCTTTCAGGTGGCTGGCTGTGCAATAACGTCTGATCCTCTGCAGGGCAACCTGTTAGCACAATTTTATTTGAACTTTTTTTTGTTATCCTACCGCTGGATTTTATTTCTTTTTACTTTTACTTTTATTATAGTTTTTTTTTTACCTTTTTTTCACCTTACTGAGGCTGCACTCACTTTACATGAATGGAGCATCGCATTAAATCAGAATGACACGCCTCCATCCCTAATGAAAGTCTCGCGTGATTGGGCAAGACTTCAAGAATGGGGTTCATGATTGGTGGTTCCCTGGCCTGTACCGGCCGGGTAGTAGTGTGCACGAGAGCGTACACTGCTACTTTCATGGCATTCCATGCTGTCATGTTAGGTTTTTGGGCCACCTTTTTCATGACAACATGGAAGGTCATGAAGGTTTTAAGGGGTAAATGTTCATTCCTGTCACACCAGGTATAGTTGTCAGGATAAGGATCGGCAGTGCAGAGTAAAACACGGCACAAGAACAGCAGGAGCGTAATGCAGAAGAACAAGGCAGAGTCTTAGTCAAAGTGGGCTGAGGTTGGGTATAATTGAGCAGGACTCGTGATTTCAGTACACAAGGATAAGACAGGAACAAAGGTCAAAGCCAAGCAGAAGTTATTTAAACAGTTCAGGATGCAATATCGACAGTAAAAAAAGGATAAGAAAACTCCTTGTCAAGGCCAGGTACTGGAAACCGGTGCAGGACTCAGGAGAAAGCGATAACAGGGAATAACACCCAGAGACTAAAGATAGCTCTTGTATGAGCAAGGGCTATAAGGGGAGAGAGGGTATATATATAGGTATAAGGGGAAGTAGGTTCACACCAGCAATTAAAACTGGGAATGTGTTTACCTTTAAAAATATAGGGCAGGTGTTGCACATGCGCGCTACTCCGAACTACACACTGGCGAAAGGTCACCTGTGTCTGGAACAACCTTACCGTGCATTGCAGCACAGCATGGACAGCGACACCGTGCCCTCGGGTACCATCCATCCGTACTCCTCTATGACATCACTATGGGAATCATTACACCAGGTAACCATACCTGGGAAGTTCTGGGCTCCGGCTACCCGGAGCCTTCCGTTGCGGGACGCGGCTGGGACTGCCCACTGACATCAGCAGGCGGTCCGGTGACATCGGTGGGAGTTCCAGCAATCTCCGGGTCAAACCTGCAGAGTTCCCAGGTAACAAATGTTGGTGTATTACAGTACACAGGAGTGAAATGATGTAATTGTATGATATGTGATGTAATCATAGAGTCCCACAGTGACTGGAAGATTAAATACTTTAGACGAGAAGATGGATGCTTAGAATGATCACATTAACTCCTACTGTCAAGTAACAATGCCAACAAATAGTGATCCGTTATTACCCTATACAGTATCCTGATTTCTAATTTATTTATAGAGAGAAGTGTAGATTTGTAGATAAAATGTATATTGTAGCAATGTTCCGAGTGGTTCCCTTAACACCACTGTAAAACAGTAAGTCAACTGTGAGGCCTAGTGAACAAGACCCTACATTGGAGCCATTGGGGTATCCTGACGTAGGCCAACCAGGTATAGGTGTGCAGCTTATAATTCATACTGGGGTGAGCCAACTAATGGATGTGCTGCTACTCAATGTGATGGTAACAAACAGGCACTTTTAAACTATGGAGCACTTTGCCTAACACATGCTTAGGAGGCAGAGTATTGGGTTATGACATCATACCTCACTGCTCAGCAGTACAGATGATGACCAAATACGGGGGCAGTTTGGGGTCCTGCTCTGCGACGGCTGGTGACAATGCGCGGAAAAGTGCCAGGGACCCTTTTCTCCCCTCAGTCCGGCCCGGGCAAACACTGTGTCAGCTAGGCTCGCAGATCTGTACTGAAAACAGGCAGCTACAAGAGAGATGTGACTATTTGATTATTTGTTCTAAAAAACGTCTGATATACGCGCCGTGTTGCCATTATAACTTTCACATCACCAGTGGGTTCCTACAAAATACTTTAATCCTTTTAGCGCAGAACTGAAGTACTTCCAATATAATCACAATGTGCCGTCGTTTCATCCGACAGGTAACAGTAGACGGTGGAGAACAGAAGAGCTTTCATTTATTATCTCTCTCTCTCTCTCTCTTAAGAATCTGTCTGAAAATGAGTTGCCGTTTCTCAGATCTCAACGTAACAAAATTCAACCAAAATTTGAAAAACTTTGTAATTCCAGTAATTGTCTTATGCGAAAGAAAAAGGAAATAACCAGCAATTAATATCCAATTTAAACAGAGTACTCTCTCTTGCCATCTTGTCACTTTGTGAAGACTGAAACCATCTTGACAATGAAAATTATTCAAATGAGATGATACAATACATGAAGAAAAGGCTGAATTATTTATATTTTTATTGCAGATTTGCAGAGTTTGAGTTTGTTCGACCTTAAACGTATTCCTATTGCCATGGGGTGGTATAGAAGCATAGATTGTAAGCGCGGCCTCCTCACCTTTTTTCTGTAAGTCCAAATTGTTCAGTGAAATGAAACAATGGGCGGTCCCTAAACCCATTGAAAACAATGCATTTTGAGCCCGTACATGTACGATCTTTGTCATTAAGGGGTTAATTAATATATAATAACAATAGCTCTGCACGCGCAAAACCAGATGTAGCGTAAACTGAAATTTTCTTCAGGGCCACTAGGGGGCAGGCCTGAGATGAGGGTTACTGCTGATTGCCCAGCCAGAGCAGAAATGATAGGGAAGACTAAAACATTGAAAAACTCCAATATGCAGAATGAGCTTACGGTAGACCGTTTATTGTTCTATACCACACACACACACACACACACACACACACACACACACACAAATATTGTGTTCTAAGAGAACAAAAATGTTAATCCCCATCAACCAATTTTACACGCTCTCAGATCTGAGACATTTCTTCACAACCTGCTTGTCCTTAAATTTTTTAGGCAAACATAAAAATAAAGGGTCACTAGATCCACCAAGATTTGCTGTCGATACATCTAGAAGACCTCAGTGGTCCTTGTGGGGCAGTTACGAGTGGGGTAGGTAATTGGAGAAACAAACCGAAGCGCCAGATTCACTGCAGGAATTTTGGTCTCTGATATTCCTTCTCCTGGTCTTCAGGGCTTACAATCTATTTAGAGGAAGAAGAAGGACAGGAGTTGTTTGGGTGAAGATGATTTCGTTATAGTCAGGGTGATGTGAAGAAGTCAGAGGCCTGGAGATCTCTTTTTGGATGAAGGTTAAGGGTATTAAGAGGGGGGGTTGCACGGGTGGGCTCTTACTGAGCGTTTAAATTTAGGGGTTAAAAGTGGGGAGAGTCTGGCATAATGGAGTAGGAAATCCCAGAGAACAGGGACAGTATGGATTATATCCTGGATAGGACCCCTTTTCACCCGTCTAATGTTTTCATTTTGATACCTGTTCTAAAACCACAAACCCTATTTGGTCCTCTGTCTAATCTTATATCATAACAGATAGCTTTTCCATATATCCACTACACTCTAAGAGTCCCTCCTAATTATTTAATTGAAATAAATGTATCCTTTAAATGCCATTACCTTCAGTAGACAATGCCATTGTACAAATACTTATATAGTCGTCAAGTCACCTAATTTGGTTTGGGAAAGTGTGAAATAACATATATATCCACATAACACCTAAATAAATCCAAAGTAGATCTGGACAGAATGTTGCCAACATTGTTTCCTATTCATATAACTGCATTCAAAATTAAAGTGTATTTTGTTTTAAGGGAAAAAGTACATTTCATGAACGATGCACTGGCGACGCACAGAAACAATGTGACAAGTGTTTATTCTTTCATAAGACTTTCCCTTTAAACCCCACTTTTGCCAATCCTAAACTATTTGAATTTTAGCACCTATATAGCAATTACCACTAGAGGGCAACAATTACAAAAATAAATGCGATCACATATTTCTGAACCAAAAACCCATACATTGTAAGGATTAAGGAAGTGGTTTTACACAATTTATTTGGCCCAAGATATAATTGTATATAATGTAAAAACCTTTCCTTTATTTTTTAATCACTGTACCGCCATCTGAGCCGATGAAAAAAATATGCTTAAATATCTATATTACCAATTACAAAAACGGCTAAACACATGAGATGCTATATGATGTCAAAATATCAGAGATCGTATATCAATTTTAATTAACCCCCTAGGGACAATGGGCGGTCCCTAAACCCATTGAAAACAATGCACTTTGAGCCCGTACATGTAGGGGCTTTGTCATTAAGGGGTTAAATTTGCATTAAAGGTGTTAAATTAAATGGACAGTAAACCAATGCATATAAAATTAAAAAAAAAAAACAGGGTTTGGGGGAAATGTGGACTTTAACTCCCAATTTTTTAAATGTCAACCACTTAATATCTGTGCTATAACTTTTTTTATA
Source organism: Spea hammondii (assembly GCA_029215755.1). NCBI lineage: Eukaryota > Metazoa > Chordata > Amphibia > Anura > Pelobatidae > Spea > Spea hammondii. Next base: position 175,990,065 of record JARDYJ010000001.1, on the reverse strand, counting down.
GCTTTTCTTTTTTGCAGAAAATTATATTCAAAGAAAATAATCATTTTTTGCTATCAGTGTTTGCTCTCAACAGGATACCTGTGAGGCCCAAACTTGTTCGGTTTTTTTTTTCATCCACTGGTTTGAATAGTTGCGATTTTTTTGAGTCTTAAAACACTTTTTTTGAAGATCATTATTAAATACCCTTTGTAATGTTCCATCCCAAATGGAAATCTTACTGGACTTGACTCTCCATGATATACAGTGAGTTTGGCGAGTGGAAACCCCAACTCTCCTCGAATCTCACCTGTAAACTACTGCTTTAGTGGATAAACCCCAGATCTTCCAGTTTATATGACACTCTATATGAATTCTACTTGCTGGAATGGGTATTATTTATAATAATAATAATAATAATAATAATTTATAATATTTAGATTTGACAACTTTTCAACCAAAACATACTAGCAATCTTATTGCAGCTCAAAACTTAATATTAGCTTCAAGTTCACCTCTTACTTCTTTTAGGTTGTAAGCGAGACCGGCCCTCAGTATGGGCAGACTAGGTGGCTGCCGGGAGCATAGAGCTGGTGGGTGGCAGTAATACAAGTTGGTACGCCGCTTTCCTATGTCAGCAGAAGGGGGCGCCAGAGATGTAGTACCCACCACAGGCGGAATGAATTGAATTATGCATCTGTATGAATTTTACATATTCCCAGACGGTATGGCATATAGCATTGGTAGACATCCATTTACACGCGGTAACTTTGGCAAGCGACGGAGGTACACGAAAGGATCTGCTAGTCCTATACAGCACATGCTCACATAATGAACTGCTTAAAGAGATCCAAGCACAGAAAGAATCCAGACAAGGTGGAAAGAGTGTCTAAAGGACCTGGTTTAACATTATTGTAGATGAAAGAGAAATTACACTGAAATTATCATTGATAATAATCTACGGGTGTTCCAGATTTGTGAATTCGCATCAACCCACAGAGCAGTACCGTATTGCCAATCATTCCCTGATCCCAATCGATACTTTATTTTAAGCAGTTAATATGTTACAGGACTACACACACATGTTACTCATCTCCCGGGCAATGACGGAGACACGTGGCCCCGATGACCCTCACACACTCCCGCCGTTCACAAAATACCCCCCCGCAGTAACTCCAGCGATGCAAGATACAAGCAGATCAATACTGGAGACAGCTGATATGTTTATTCATCAATAACAATTGGCAGGTAGATATCAGGAGGCAGCAGCGGCATTTTAAAGTGTTTGTCCGCAATTAAATAAGAGTTGATGAGCAAGCAAGGTTTGTGAATGAAACCAGTACGGCATAGATTCATCTGAAACCCTTATTTAGAAAGTCTAATTTCTTATATGAATGATCAGTGCCCAGAAAATAATCTTAACTTTAATGACTTTTACCAAATCCATATCCCGAAGTCACCGGCACAACTGACACCAATGGACAGACCTGCAGAGAAGCTGAAAATACTAAAATCGTTATTATATTTGTTAAAAAGCAGTGATGCCCAATGCGTTGTGCAAGTGAAGCTCCTAGACCTGGGCAGTATTTATGATGTCGATTAATGTATTTGGGGAGCCCTTCAGGTGACGTATAGATAGACTGTGAGGATATGGCAGAAATTGTGTGCATAGTTAATCTATGACGGGAATAGAAAATATTGACGTCATAAAAAAAGCACAGTGCGATATATATATATATATATATATATATATATATATATAATGTGTGTGTGTTTCCAATCCAGAAAAGCTGGAGCATAGAAACTTACTTAGAACCACAGAATTTGACGGCAGATAAGAACCAGTCTAACTAGTCTGCCCATTTTTCCTGATGTAAAGATTCAGACCCCCTGTCCTTGATCTTATGTTAGATTCGGGATAGCCATATGTTTATCCCATGCATGTTTAAATGCCCTCACTGTACTGTATTAGCTTCTACCACTTCTAATGGGAGGCTGCTCCATTTATCTACTACGCTCTTACTTTACTTGCTAACATTACATCTTAACCTCTGACCCTCTAGTTTTAGATTATGATCCCTTTTGAAATAAACCTCTTTGCTCTACTTTGTCAAATCCCTTTATGTATTTATACGTTCCTATCACATCTCCCCTCTTTTCTTTCCTCCAAGTCTTATATTTAGTTCTCTTAGTCTTCCCTGATAAACAGCACTCAGTACCCACCAACAGACACCGTGGGAATGATTCATTTTAAAGGACGGACCAGTTCCTGTTTCTGTGGCTCTCCTTGACACAGATGTCTGCCATATCAACTAGATAAACATACCATGAGGCGCCAGCTGACACCAGATCAACACAAGGAGACTCCAGGCTAGAAGCTTGATGCGTTTAGTCCAGAAATGTGTCTGATCCAATCCGGGGAGAGGGTGTGTCCGGAGACTCCGCCCTTTTGCGAAAGTAGGCCTGGTTCATGAAGAAAGAAGACAGAAGAAAGAAGAACAAAAAGAGGCAAGAGAAGTAGCTGAGCTGCAGGAAAGGAGACAGGGACATGGAAGCGGTTTACTGAGAAGATAGGGAGACATATTTGAATACAGAAATTCGGATCTCTTCGCTTTGCTTTTGTTTGTTTTGTTGGGGTCCCTCCTCGTTTTTGGACATTCGTACAAATCGACACATTTTTTTAAAGTTAAAACTCATACAAATCCGAAAGCACGAGTCTAATATATACTGATTAGAAATACCGGTATATAATGTGCCAGACAATCTGGTTTTAGAGTTAAATGGATTGCCAGACACCATCAGAAATATTCGGTGCTCAGTATTAACTTAAGCCTAATTTCAATGTGTCCCAATTTACAAAATACACCAACCCTGTAAGCATCCCCAAATGTAATCCACTTTGACAGAACACAGAATTTGATGGCAGATAAGAAGCACGTGTCCATCTAGTCTGTCCATTTGTTTCAGTTCTTGGTCTTGTCTTAGATTCAGGATAACTTTATGCCTATCCCACGCATGTTTAAATTCCCTCACTGTATTAGCCTCTACCCCTTCTGATGGGAGGCTGTTCCGTGTATATATGTATTTGAAGCTTCTTTCAGATAGCAGTTCACTGCTTGCCACATCACTTAGGCAAAAAAACCATTAAAGCATGTACATAATCATTAAAGTGCTTGGCACATTTTTATTAGGTAAGAGATAATGTAACACAATTTTTGTAACATAGTCTTCTGTTAATGGACTTCCATAAAACGGAATGAACACATCAAACATTTACATACTTTGCATGATGTAAAAAGACATTTTGTGAAAGACGTGAGAAATAGGAGAGGTGCTGCAATATATCACATGATTACCCTGATCCTGGACTTAACTTCTTATGGCATTATTATGGCATTCACAGTTCAGCACATCACATACATATAAGGGGCATACCTGGGTAGGGTATCTGCAGCTCTCCCTCTTCTAAGAGGCAGGGTTATCCATGCACAGAGAGCCATGGACACCAAAGGACAGGTCAGCGGATAATAAACCTTTATTCTAGTTGGTAAAAGCAGTGATGCTAATGCATTGTACAAGCGAAGCTCATCCGCCACCTGTTGTTACAGTTACTGCTTCCTGTGTGTTAGCCGAGATCAGACATTTTTCCGCATGTTGTTTAACTGATTTCATGATAGATCCGCTGGCAGAAAAGAGCCACTTTTACCCACTTTTTTTTTACTTTAGTTACCATAGTAAGCAATTAGCCATATTAGGCTGCCTGCTCCATGGACTGACCATTGCCTAAAGGAAGCCCTTTCCTTATATGCATACCTTGAAAGTCGACATCTTCACTTTATGTTCTCTGGCTCTGCGTGATTATTTCATCCTATTTTCTAATTTCTTTTTTTTTTTTTAAATACTAATTATGTAAGTCTTGCCACCTTCTCACAGATCACAGCTCCCTTAAGAATAATTATTCACTTTTGATTCAAATAACTGCAAAACTGTAAAGGTGGCAGCTCACCTTTAAAATGCTTAATAAAAGACTAGGTAAAACAGAGAGGGTTTATCAAGCGATCTCTACCCATTAACTATGAGGGGTTTTTTTTAATTGTTTTTTATAACTTTGTGCTGATTTATATTTGTAAATATTAATTAACAAGAAAAGGTTGATCGATCATTGTTTGATATTTTTATCATGGTTATATATTAAGGTTAAAAAAATAAATAAATAAATCTGTTTCACTTTTTATAAACTATTTTCTGGTCATTTCTACCACGATATGACTTGTTAATACCGCTATATTGTTTTAATAGTCAAAGTATAACCATAAAATCAAATTTACCATAAAAGAGACAGAAGTAATTGTCTACATTTCAGTGTAAAATAATGTCTACTTAGGAGAAAACATTGCATTCCTAAAAGAACCAGACTCACAGCCATTATGGGCTATTAACAAAAGATTTGCAATAGATAATAATCAATATGAAATAAATGAGCAATTTAAACATTTTCTGCCATAAAACAGAGCAACAAAATATACAATATATACCTTAATAAAAGTTGTCACAACATTTAAATTTTTACTCAGGCAATAAGGTAAGGGAATGGTTTTGGTAATAAGTAGATTATTATTATTAGAATTATTAATCTTTTTACCCAGACAATAAAGTAAAGGACTGGTCTTGGTAATAAATGCAGCATTATTATTATTGTTATTATTATTATTATTAATTGCTTTACCCAAGCAATACTGTAGGGGACTGGTCTTTTTAATAAATACATTATTATTAACATTATTATTATTATTATTAACTGCTTTACCCAAGCAATAATGTAGGAGACTGGTCTTAGTAATACATTATTATTATTAATAATAATAATAATAATAGCTTTACCCAGGAAATAAGGTAGGGGACTGGTATTGGTAATAAATAAAATAATAATAATAATAATAATATTATTAATAATAATTGCTTTATCCAGGAAATAAGGTAGGGGACTGGTCTTGGTAATAAATAGATATTTCTCCATGCTACAGATATCCCAGTTTCACAATATAGGCCTGTTTTATACATACATGGCATCAGACGTTTTGGGCATGTTGCATTTAATGGACAGTTTTAGACGGCCAAACTGATTTCCAAGGTCGCTCTAGATATGTATGTGTAGTTACATACTCTCCTTGACACCCGCACACTAGTTACGATGAGGGTTTGGAGAGTATAGGTATGTTTGAATATTGACAAAGGCGGGAAAGGGGACATGGTGGATGCGGTGGGGACAAGATAATTGATTTAATCCTCCTCTTTCCCACCACCAAAGGGTGAGGAGATAACGTGCGGAGCACAGGTACCCCTTAAGCCTTTCTATAGCTACCCTAAGCATGGTGGAAAAGGGTTGAACTGTAGACGAGGGGCATTCCATACCCCATTGTAGCTTTTCCTTTATAACAATGAATCATGGAGACTTGGCACAGTTATGGCACCACGTTAGAACATGTATGCATACCACCATGCATATGAATTATTCTGGTGATAGGCCGTGACGCTTCATGGTCCATTTCAATGCGTAGCTTAGCATATCTGTATCCGGAAGCCATGTCTCTGAGGAGTTGCCTTGAATGCCTCCAAAAGGAAGATGAAGAAGAAGCACGTGAATGAGGCATAATAACAGCGTTATATTTTATCTAACTTAAAAACATCTTTCTTCCATAAAAGACCTAAGCGCTACACACTAGCCAAGCATAGCAAATCTGCCTGTTTTTGCCTAAAGATCTGGCCAACGTTTTTCATACCTGGTGTAAATAACCATTTTCACTCCACTTCGTTTCAGCCACATTTCCCTGCCCTTTATTCCTAAATTAACATCATCCCTGAAAAAAATGGGACCGACTCCTTAATAGTTGCAATATAAATACAGTATATATAAATAAAAAACAGTCCAGCTGCAAGGATAAGTTGTATCCTTCAATAATATACATATTAAAATACACGCTACCGTTCAAAGGTTTGGGGTCATTTAGCTGTTTTCATGGAAATTTCTAGCTGTAACAAAAGGGTGTTCTGAAGATCAATCAGCCTTTAAAACTTAAACTTGGATTAGCAAACACAACGTGTCATTGGAACCCAGGAGTGATGGGAGTGATAAAGAACCATCGGAACACAGGAGTGATGGGAGTGATAAAGGGCCATTGGAACACAGGAGTGATGGGAGTGATAAAGGGCCATCGGAACACAGGAGTGATGGGAGTGATAAAGGGCCATCGGAACACAGGAGTGATGGGAGTGATAAAAGGCCATCGGAACACAGGAGTGATGGGAGTGATAAAGGGTCATTGGAACACAGGAGTGATAAAGGGCTTCTGTACGCCTATGAAGATATTTCATTAAAAATCAGCCGTTTCCAGCTGCATTAGTCATTTACAACATTAACACCGTCTGCGCTGGATTTCTGATCCATTTCATGTTATTTTAATGGACAAAACATGCTTTTCTTTCACAAACAAGCAAATCTCTAAGTGACCCCAAACTTTTGAACAGTACTACACACACACATATATATATATATATATAAATAAATATATATATATATTAATGATGGTATATATATTAATGATGGTAAATGCGTATTTATTATTTTCGCATTGAATGTACACGGCACAAATTATATCAGTAAAATTTTGGGACACTAAAACGTAACTTCATTGATAAATTTCAGGTCCTTTTGTATTTCGGATGATTTATTCTTCTGGTATAAAATCATTGCCATCGCCTAGGATGTGTTACTGCACTTTGAATTAGGTGAAATATTATTGAGGCTGACTGTGCGGCTTCCTTTCCAAATCATTCCAATAATATTTGTTATTTCAGCACAATGAGACAGGCAAATGAATAGCTGAGTTTATTAGGCAGCCCAATATATATTACACAATGTAATATATAAAATGCATTTCATTTCATGCACAGGAAGTAGCAGTGTTGCTATAACACATCACAGGACACAGGGAAAGGCAGTGTGTAACACACACCGGAAGTGGTGTAAGTTTCTGCTATGACACAGTCTAGTGTGTCACACAATGCGTGTGTAGCACACATTACAGCCCTGTGTGTATGAGCTCACGGTGTCACACACACCGGAAGTGGCCCTGGCTCTGGCTGCTCGGCGGTTTGGCGCCGGTGGAGGGAGTCCTTCGTGCGGCTGCACTTCCGGTCGGCATTTTGTTCTGAGGGAGAAGCGTATCCCGATCCCCGGAGCGCCGTGCACCAACCGGACTCCTCCCCTCCCCCTCCCCAAAACACCGGCGTCCTCCACGACTCCCCCTCCCCGCTCCCGGGGTCCAGGTTGCCCCTCTACACCCCCACCAAGGGCGCGCTGTACCCGGATTAGCAGCCTGCGGGCTCCTCAGCGCACGGATACACGGGGCCCTGTCCTCCTGCGAACCGAGCGGCCGTGTCCGGGCTGAGCAGTGCACGACGACGGTGGTGGAAGCGGCGGGTGTTGTTTGTTGACGAGAGTCTCGTTACAGCGGGCGGGAGGGGGCAGGCCGGGGGGAGGAGGAGAAGGGATCGGCTCCTTCCCCGCTCCCCCTCTCTCTACATGTCCGCCGCAGCCAGGCGGAAGAAGCACCATCCCGGATTATCTTCCCTCAGCTTGTGAGCACCGTCTTCCTACGGGGGGTGGAAAGGCCTCTCTGTCCCCGCTCCCCTTTAGGAGCCGCCCGGAGGCCGCGGGCTCAGGTAACTCAGCGGGGCACTAGTACCGAGCGCGCCCCCTCAGGCCCAGTAACCGAGTGTGGGGGGTGACTCCATTCGGCCTCTCCTAGCAAGCCGTACCTGGTGTAATTGAAGGCTCGGGCTGGAGGCCAACCAACAGGCCCCGCTAGGCCGCTACCTAGACCCGGATTACGGGAAGCCTGCGGGGGCGGCCTGATCTATGACAGGCTACGGCCTGAACATACTCTCCTGAGCCGGCTTCCCAGTAAGCTACCCAAAACCCGGGGTAGAGGTCACCTCCTGGGTAACTTCGGGGGCACGCTCGGTTTATGGGAGTGGGGTCCTTGTATGAGGGGTAGGGAACTGGCCCTGGGGGGCATACTCGCTGCACGGCATTCATTGTGTAGCTGCTTTGTGTGTGTAATTTTCTTCACAGTGAGAGGAGGTAAAGTTGTAAAGCGTGGGAGGCTGGAGACTCATCATGTAGACCTGCTTTTTTCTGCAACTAACCTTGTGGATGGGAAATTTTGGATCCTAAAATATGATGGTCAGCTGAGCCATAAACTCATTTGCCAGATCCACCTGTCTTCTTATCTCGTATAGTGTGTATACATATATATTCCACTTAAATGGTGTGCAGAGAGAGTTTTAGTAAGCAGGAAAGTCTCTTTGGGGTTAAAATTCATTCAGCTCTACTGGTTCAACTCCTTGGTAAGAAATATAGCCATGTTAGGATTAGACAGGATTCTCCAGGACTGGGGAATTTAACGTAGCGGCAATATAAATCCGTACAGTGTGACGGAATCACCCATAAGTGTTACCCATAGGTGCTTTCAAGTAGTATTTGGGTGTATGACAATTTCTAGTTTTGTTCTGTGTGTGTGTGTATATATATATATTGTTCGTCATGTTGTGCATTGGGAGTTGCAGGTGTGAGGAGATCACTCGGCCCACATCCAGTCAATACACATTATTAGTGACATGGACTGTCTTTTTTAGTGGTGAGTTGCCATCGTGTGTTTGCTGAAGTGGGTGTTATGATCTCATCCCCAAAGTGGGTTACTCCCTCTTGTCACTGTAGTGAGTGAAAAATCATAGTTTCATATAAACAAAAGTTTATGAATTTGTATTTGTGTTTTGGGTGATAGAACAAAATATTATTGGCAGTGAACCCAGAGTCCTTGTTAAAGTGTGTGACTTGGGTCAGATCATGTACAGTAACCTTTATGAGAAAATGGTAATCTAAATCTGTGTTGGATTTTTGTCAAACGCTATAAACATCGTTCGGCACAGTTGACTTTAATGTATACAACTGAAAAAGTATTTTACGGTGAATGTTAAGATGTTGGACCATGGGCCTGTGCAGACCTTCGGTGACCTGTCCGCACAGCTTTTTGCTTTTAGAAATGTCCCTGTCATGCAGATCATGTGGGACATAATGCATTATATTCTGGGTGTAGATAGTTACATTTCTGTACTTCCAGCAAAGACAATACCTGGTGATTAAAGTAGGAGACAATTGTTTCTAAGCATCTGAACGTTACAGGACAGATACAGTTCTGTCCTGTAGAATGAAGAACACATTTTTTGGTTCCATTGGGTATTGTTTTCTCCAAGGTCTGTGAGGTTCTAGGTCTGAAAGACTCGTAGCTTCTATTATATACTCATTCTAATCGCCCGAACATGGACAATGTACCCTCGGCGACGAAACTGAATTCTATATGGGTTACTAGCTTCCCTCAATGCCCGCGCTTCTGATAGAATGGTACTGATGCTCACTGAGTGGGAGTCCAGTGCTGGCGTGGGGCTCATGTGTCATGCTTGCCAGTGGCGTGTGTGGCCCGCCGTGGCGGTGCGCTGTATGATGCATTGTATGTGTGGTAGTTTTTGGAGTGACAATGAGCGCAGTTGATGGGTCTCTCTCTGCTATTATTTTTTGTGATCTTGTCTGCATTGGTTACAAACCCCAAGGCAGTGTTTGTGGGGCCAGCGTGTGTTGGCAGATGGTGTTAACCTGTGGGTTGCCAGATCACTCCCCGCCTTCTGATTTAAACCTTTTGAGTGGAAGATAGGTTGGAGCGGCCATCTGGCACTTAAACTGTCTATAAGCCCATTGATTGCCCCTTTAGTATTGATTGCTTTGCAGATCATGCATGTCACGGGTTAACACTTTGGGGTGTTTTTAAATCCCTTTCGTTATCGGGGGTCACTAAAGGGGGTGGGCCTTGGGGTTTGTGTGTTTAGTAGACGGGCTTGCTCTGATCAGTGTGACTGCGCGGGCGTCTTCATTAAAATAGTTCTTTATGTGCTGTGCTGTGTACAGCTGTATTGTGGCACGCGTGGAGTGGGCCGGTGACACTGCCAATCGGAGGGTCTCGTTGGATGCAGTCTCCTCCTCGCTGTTTGTTTTCGCGGCGATGCTGCCCGGTTCGGATGCGCGGCTGCTCTTAGTAACTTGCAGTAATACACACAGCGCGTCCTCATAGCTTTTGTGTTACTTTGTTTCTGGCAGCTTTGCCTGTTCTTTACCTGACCCTCCTCTCCGCCCCTGTAACCCGGCCTCTGCCTGTCCCCTCCTTCCTGCCTTTGTGCTGCCGCCTGCTCCAGCTGGGGCTGCTGAGGCTTTAGGCCTAGACATGCACCTAGCCGCATCCCAAAGAAAGCCGCCGCTGCAGTCCGTCCCCGTTAACAATTAAAACGTAAGAACCTATTGGCAGCCGCTTTGCCCTCCTCTCTTTCCCTGGTAACGAAGGGGTTATATCCCTAATCACTCCCCTGTCTGTTGCCCTGCCTCTGCCCTCCACCCCACCCTCTGCATTCCCAAAGCAGTTCCTGGCCGGGCGCCAAGCTGACGAAAACAGAATTAAAAAAAAAAAAAAGAGGCCCTGGGAAAGCATCGCCCTCCCCTCCGAACATCCGCCCACCGCTTTACTTATAAACTCGCTGCTGGTTTCGTCATCAGGCAGCGACGCGGGGCTGCGCTGTTTGATGGGGCAGGTTGGTTTCTTTTAGCGCTCGCAGTCTCGTTGCGATCGGGACACCGTCGTTAGTTTGATAGCGGCTTTTCTGCTCTGATCCCCTATCCTTTGACACCGTAGAGCGGCGCTGATTAACGCTTATTGCGAATGATGCAGCAGTGTCAATTCTGTAACTTTATCAGCTTGACAAACATTTTCCCACCAGTTGTTTGTCTTGATTGTAGTTCATGTATATCCGGGCTGTTAGCTGTGCAACAAGTGTACACAATGTCATACATTTGGTTAGGTAATGTTGTTTGAGTGCACGATCTGATTAGAGTGTGGGGCACAATGTGATTTCATAATGATTATCCCCTGCAGTGACTTTAAGTGTCGCCCAATGCCGTGTTGTATTCAAGTTCTTTGAGTTACGTTATTTAAGTAATGCAGTGTAGTGAAATAAAATCAGTTACTCTACTGTTGCCTATTTCTAGGCAAATATGTTGCTTTTAGTATTCCAGAAAGGGAATTAGTTGCTGGAGACTAAGCTAATATTACAAAACATGCCAAAGGCTAGTGATAAGATCTTAGGCGGCACGGCTTCCTGGCCCCTGGATATGTTGGTACAAACCGGAACTAGTTCCACAAGTTCTTTTTCTGCTGGAATTCTGAGGGTGTGATTTCTCAGAGATAAGTAGCTATTCCTTTTTTATGCATGGCCCAGTAAAGTTGCAGTTCTCAGTACTAGCTTGGGCAGATGGTAGCCTAGGCAAATATGTGGTGGTTGCTCTTAATTGCGTTACATTTGTTTTGTCACCCTTATTTAACACACTACACAGAGGTGACGGGGCATAAATGCATAAACCATTAATGAGGCCGAGAGAGACTTAACAAAAGTAGAGAAGCGGTTAACTAAGGCAATTTAGAATTGACTCTCATTGAAGAGTAGAATGTGCAGAATGGAGGACGGATGTGCCAAAAGAATGACGAGGCGATTAGGGGCTATGGTGAGAAATGGCTGAATAAAGTCAGGGAATTGTGATGATTTTTGTATTGCACAGTAATGTATTTGGAAGGTGCTTTTAATTAGTCTGTCTTCCTCATTTTGATTACTATGTCCCTTCATTGTACACCGTTAGTGTGTGATAGGGCCAGCATATGCCTGCCCTCTCTCTCTCTCTCTATCTCTCTATCTCCCCTATTGTAGAGCTGTGATGCTACAAACATTTCTCTTATGGTTTTTTGCTATATGGCCGGTGTGTTATTGGAAAGTAGGGACGCCTCTTAACAATACAGAGCAACGTATGTGTTAGGACTCAGAAAGAGCACAGAATTATTTTACTTCTGTTGATTTTGTTTCACCTGCTGCTGAAGTGTTAAGCAAATAAAATCCCAGGCTTGATTTGTCCTGTGCTTAATTTTACTCCAGAAGAGAAGTGTTCAAAGGATCCCTGACTAAATCCACTCCTCCTGAAGGGATACTTGTCGCCGTAATATATGGTGTCTGTAGCATTTCACAGAATATCTCCATCGATTGGCTTGCTTTGCTTTGAGTCCCTGGATTGCTTCTTGTACAAATACATTTTTGCTTTTGTGTTAACTATAAATACGAATACAATGCACATTCACTGCATGCATTCTCTCCCTCTCCTCAATAATTCCAATTATTGACAATAAACAGGGCTCAGTTAATGCACACCTCCTATACTGCTATTGTCATCTAGTTTAACATGCAAATGTGTAGAAGCAGAATGTGTCACTATCCTTGATAAATACAGAACAATTGTAACAAAATGATGCAAGCACATAGTTCTGTCATGTGATCAGATGTTGTCATCCTGCTTCTGTCGCCACCACTTCCTGATTTTTTTCTGCTTAGTTTGAAAGTACATCTTCATGTTGCTGTTGTAACTCCGGAGCGTGTATTAAAACAAGGTATTCGTGCCGCTGTCTAACTGCTATGGCAGCATATTCTCATGGTAGCAAGCAATCTGATAGTGACAGCGCTTATCATATCTGTTCCTTCCCTTCTGATATGCCCTGTTGGGCTGAATCTTCGGAATAGTCCCTTTTTGTTTTGCTGACATTTAGAGATATGATGGAAAATGTGAAACGTATCATCCGTGTCACAAGTCAGAGTTGTATGAGGTCATCCGTTTGATCAGCAGTGCTTTTCCATATTATTTGTGTGAAATTATAACTGGAGTTGAGGTCTGTAGGCTTGGTGGATTTTCATTAGCACGTCTCACTGGGAGGAAACTGTTTTTGGATTCGAGGAGGCTTTATGCCTGTCCCATGTATGTTTAAATTCTCATATAATCTATAGAACTGCCGGCAATACTTTCCAGAAAGCTGATGGTGAGCAAACATCGGTTATCTCGTAGCTCTTCTGTGTAGGGTTTTTTTTTGGGTCATGTTTACATTTGAGGTCAAGGACTGTAGACTGTAACGTTACATGCGGTTTATGGGAACGATACATTTCTTCCTTTGCGTTGGACTTCTTGCTGACAGACAGTAGTTGGAGCGAGTGTTATGAGACGTGGTCATCCAGAAGCCTCACAGACTGCGCAATCTGGCACCTCTGATCATGAATCCAATAAATCTCGTTATCCGTGACACCGTCACACATTACAAAAGTACCAAACCCTTATTACTGAGTCACCTTATTCATGATTAAGAAGAACACCTGATCGCTGGCTTTGAAATACTTGCCGCTTGAAGAGGTTTAGTTAAGTCCCGACTACAAAGTGTCTGTCTGGTGCAGCCCAGCATAAGAGCGGATTATCCGACTCCTGGATGCTGCCTGGCATCGTATAATTGTATACGGCTCCCTTTATGTTTTTAGGCCTCATAAAATCAGCAGATCCATGCATGCGTCTCTTTAATGGGCACTTTTTATATGGCTATTACTCATGTACATTTACTGTATGGTACTAGAAATGTAACTTTCAGGAATTGTGAATTGGGTTAGGTAACCCGTCTGCCGATACCTTTATGTAAAGCATCCTTGATGGACTAACAACGCTCGAGAGAGCAAATGAATGAAAATGGACTTTTATTTGTTATAATAAAGTTTACGTCGCTCGTTGAACGTGTTAAACCTGCCAAGTATGCAAATGTAGCTGTGTTTGAATGTAGCTGTGTTTGGAGGCATCTGTCGTTGGTGGGCTATAACTTCAGGGGATTGTGGGAGTTGTAGTCCAATAATGTGTCTTAGTATGCGGCTATCACCTGCTGCTTTTTTCAGTAAAAGCCTGGCTCGTTTTGCACGAGTAAAATAAATGAAACCAGGTTAATGCTTGAAATGCTTTGATGTTTTTTTACTTTTTAGGATTCCTCGTTCCTGTCGCCGAGTGTCTGCATGATGTCACGGCTCAAATCTAGCTCTGTCGTAGGAGTGAATGTTATTCTTTTGGGTTGTTTTATGTTTCTGGTAAAATGACTTGGGATTGTGTCATGGAGAGGTGTTTAAACATTGAATAGTACATACTAAGGACTCTCTAGCCAGTACTAATTTTATTCTGGCATGTTCTGTAGCCCTAGAAAACTCTCAAGCTTTCTTCTGTCTGCTTGTGTGACCTCATAGTACATCAATGACTGGAGTTTGGTTATGGTTGGGTCTAGTGGCGTGACCCCTGACCTTTTGGTCTGCACATAAATTACCTGCTGACCGATGGGGAGAAAGTGATTGGCTTTATTGGGATATGTCATCTACATGGCCTTTAGCGTTTAGCATGTAAGTCATCCCGGCAGCGTTTGATAACTCGTAGCGAATGCATAGAAAACGTACGCAGGGGGTTTGTATGTTGTTGCTTCGCTGGTACACGCGGACAGCCCGGGGAGTTCTTACACGCCACGCGTTGTGAAGACTAATGCCGTTCCCAGTAACGGATAAAGCCTGCGGCCGGACTGGACGCTTAGCTGTTATCTGTTAATTGTTATCCGTCTTCGGTTCTGCCTCTTATCTGCTGGAACGCATCGGACACCTCTGAGTATTAGAGTTCGCGTGATTGTGATGGATGTTCATGAAGTGTATCTACAGCACTCATTTCAGTGAATGAGAAGTATTATAAGTATAATCCTTTCTGTGATCTGATCAGTGGGAAGCTGACAAGTAAAAAAAAACAACAAACAAACAACAAATATCTCTGTGATAATAAACCTTTTATCTCTGCTCTTTATTTGAAACGGTCCACATAACGTTAGTCTAGTTCTTGTGCTTTGGAAGCGACTCTAAAACGTGCCTGTATTATAAACAAATACTGTAATCATTACTGGGGGGCTTTATGGAAATGACAGATTTTGCATAGGAAGACTAACCGCTTGGATGTATTTAGTTTGGGTGAGTACTGCTCTATACTTTGTCCCTGTAGTGCAACGTCAAAGGACTAATCTAATGTCCCTGACACCCCTTATAAAGAAGAATGCTTGTTAACCCCTTCTTTTAATGGAGGTGTTTTTTGTGCCCAAAAACCTGAGACTTTTTCAGCATTTTTACATTAGGACTCTTTTCTGACTCTGACCGATCAGCAGTGCGCATACCGGATGAATGGAGCGTCGTGTTCATTGTGAGGCGTCCGCTCTTAAATGTTCCCGGGGGCTGCCTTGGTCAGTCCCCTAACGCAAACCAGCGCACGCGGCTACTCGCTTTGACATTTTACAGCATTAACAGGGTGTTGGGCACCTTTCTTAATGATGATATAGAATGTCATGAAGGTTTTAAAGGGTTAAAGTATTATGTACTTTTTATATGTTCTTCCCAAATGAAACAGAAAAACTCTTATCTGAGCTGCACTCCTGCTTCAGCAACTGCCCCCTTCTCTGAGAGCCAACATGGAGAGCGACGAGACGGTAATTCAATCAAACCGGTCGCCCCAAATGCCTTTTCACACAGTACTTTTTCTGTGGTCTCGGGGTTTGAGGGTAACTGCCTCCTCTCTCTCCCACATCGGACGCCGATTGCCTCCAGCGGCTGTCCCTGGCGGTGCAAAAAGAATTACATCCATCTATTCGCTGTACTGACCGTATGATACCGCAAATAGAGTTCCACCCGGCTACTCGCATACAAAGCCGGGGTATAGAATGCAATGGCAGTGCTTGCCGTGCATGCGCACGAGGGTCCGGTGCTGGACCTGACTGCTGCTGAGAAGATATGTTCAGCCAAACGCATGCAATTAGCTGGTGTGTGGGGGATGGGAAGGGGACGAATGTATATGGGGAGATTGTGCAGAATGTAACGGACATCACACAGCTGTCATACATGTTACAATCGTATGAGGACTAGTGTTTCCCTTTTGAGGTGCAATTTGTGCCTTTATTATTATTATTTTATTATTATTTATGTAGCGCCAATAATTAATACAATACATAAGTTCAAGGGCGCTGACAAGACGGGGATTGACAGACTGAGACAAACCGATACATTAGGTGGAGAGACTCGGCTCCCAAGCTTACAATCTTGATGGAATGGGGTGACGAACATAAGGCACCGAGGGTGCGTTTCAAACTGCGTCGTCATGGTTTTCCGGTACTTCTCTTGACGTTGTAGTACATGCTGCGTGGACCATAATTAATACCGCATTCTCTTGCTCTGTTTTACTAGAAATAGGTTTATTTCGTTGAAACGTCTGTACGTTGCGTCCTCCGGCTAATACATTATGTATAGTTTCTAATGACGGAGCGGCTTCTCCGTGGAACTTCTGTTGTAGTTGATGAATGAACAGAAGAATATAATCTCTTAATGTGAGTGAAAACATGCTGCGTTGTGTTAACCGGTACCTAATGGTTGAGCGCTGGATTTCTAGGTATTCTTTGTATGCGGTTCTGTATGTGACGGGGTGTTTTGGCTGCGGGTTGTGTATAGTGTCCATCTGCATAGTGTATATGGGTGTTTTATAGCGGTGATTGAGGAGAGACTGCAATAAAATGCGTGTAATCTCTGTGACTGAATAATAGGTTCAGGCTGCCGCCCGGTGGTGGTGGTGGGGGGGGTGTAGTGAAAATGGCAATTCAGGCTGATCACTGGCTACAGCTTGTGGCTTTTTAACCTCGAGGCCCGGATCCGATATAAAACCCAGGAAAGTGAATGTTGCTTCCCCCGTTTGTTTGTGGGGTGAGATACCCGCGGCGCTCCCTTCCGTCTGCGAGTACCCGAGCCGTCTCTGCGGTTCCTTTGCTGAGCACTATATAGTTTCTCTTTCTAGCGTTCTCGTGTTTGCTTGAAAGGAACAGCCCTGATGTTAAACCTAACCTGCGAGACATTGCTGTCTTCCCTTCAGCCGGGTTAATAAGCTGCGCATTTCGATAAAAAATCTGCCGGCCTTCGGAAGCAGCCTATTTACATAGTAAAGTGTAACGCCGCCCAGCGTTCTTGGAGTGCGGTCATAATTTTCCAGGCCTGCTTGCTTTGTGTGTGTGTGTGTGTGTATCTGTGTGTCTGAGAGTGATGTGGTTTGAGTTTCTATTGGCGTTGTCGATCAGCGTGGCAGTAAGTGGTCGGTGTGAGTGTTACCCCCGTTGGGTGAAGAGTAGCTGTGGTATTTGAGATTGTCGGTGGTCCGCGGGGATCGAGTCAGCGCGTTCTGTGAGTCCGAGTAATCGTAAGCGGGGCGGTTTAATGAAGAGGATTCTCCCCAAGGAGTGTGAGGTTTAATAAATGGGGAGATTTTCCGCCCCATACAAAATATCTTCAGATTCCAGGCCCCGGCCCGTCTAAACGTATGGTTAAGCCCCGTTCACGCTGATTGATTTGTACGCCATGTTTTACAGTTTATTATGTGAGAAAAGGCCGTGCTCTAGAATCACCCCTTATACCTGATAACCTCTCACACGGGGACTTTTACGCAGACCTAGAGGCAGGAGTGACTGCATCCGCCGCCCGGCTGCCGAGTCTTCCTGTAACTACGGCTCCTGCAGGACCCAAAATTGCTTGGTGTGAATAGGTCATAATGTGATCGTTCGTAGTAGAATTGTCGAAAACCTATTTTTTTTTCTCATTTTGTTCCAATAAACTCCCTTTGACAACAATGGTGGCCTCCAGGTCTGTCTTATTTTGGGTGACTTTGCCCCTCAAACATCACACTGAGCTGATTCTTTACGGCAATGCTAATGAAGTCCAACCCTCCACAGACATTTATCGGTTGCCATCTGGCTTGGTGATTAAGATCAAGCCATTCTATTATTTAGCAACGGCAGTGCGATAAGTAGTAGTTTGGGCTGAGATAAGCGTGGAATAGACGGCTTCTCAGTGGAAACCTGTACCTGGACACGGAGCCCGTGCTGCATTGGCCTGAATGTTAACCGGTGAAATCTTTCATGCGTTGCGAGGAATGGAAACATCTCGGTAAAAACACCCAAATATCGCACACAAGGACTCTACAGTCCGGCCCTTCGCTGGAGATTTGGACTTCCAATACAGTACTAGATAGAAACGAAATAGAAGTCATGGATGGCAGTGCCCCCCGCGGGCCGCACACTCCAGTGTTTTGTGATCGCTGTTAAGTTGGTTGACGCAGCGGTGAGAGATGGGAAGGTCGGGGGGGTAGGTTTTTTGGGGGGGTAGGTTTTTTTTTGGGGGGGGGATATCTCTTTACAATGATAAATCATGTTTATGACGTGGCATTCAAACTACATCAAGACCTTTGTAATAGATGCACTGCGTCCATGTCCGGCCGGCACCAATCATGCCAGTTTACGTTTGTTCGTTTGCAATTGGTGTGAAGCTGTAAATCTGATTGGGCGACTGATCGCTCTCTGTCCAATCCATGTAGGAGGATTAGAGGAGATCTTTTTTGTTTGTCCCCCCCCCCCCTTTATTTTGGTGCATTTGAGGGAGGGGGGGGGTCCGGTTCTCATGTATAGCTGAAAGGTTCTTAATATACTGTATACAGACCGTGTTCCATTTGCAACAAAAAAAAGTTTTAAAAAGCAAATTTTAGTTTATTTACTGGATAAGCTTTGATTTTATTTCAAGCCCGATGCTTTTATATACACTGGGTACATGAAATGCAGTGTTAGAAAAAGTTTCATTTTGTGAAACTACTCCACTCTGAATTTTTTGAAAATTATGAAAATTTCCAATTTTTTCCCCCCCATAAACCTGTTTTTTTTCTATGGCTTAAAAAATTCTGGAAAAATCTCTAGCACCGGCGATACGGCCGCTTCTAACGCACCCTAATTGCCGCTTGCTGTTCTGTTGAAGGTGGCGCTCTGTGAATGGGTCGCTCGTAGGGAGTCGTCGAAGCCCGGCAGGGTGCTGTCGCGCATGCTTCGCTCATCAGGCCGGTAGCTCGGCCGTGCGTGGAAGCGCCGGGTCGGACGGGCTCTGCTCCAGACGTCGTGCTTCAGCTTCTGCAGTAGTACAGCTCGTGTATATTAATAGATTGTCTGGGCCCGTATGGCACAGCGGAGCATGCAGGGCATTATTCGCTCTTCGGTGTTTAGTATTTTGCTCGATGTTCCCAGTGATTTTATGTAAATGCCGCCCAACCGCGGCCAGCAGGTTCTAAGAAAATATTTTGAAATAAGTTGAATAAACTTGCTTTGTGTAATAATAATAATTTATTTTGATTTGTTAGATTTGTAATTAACGTGCGTATGGTTAACGGGACAGTCTGCGGGGTGGGAGAGCCCCTAATATGCATTCTTCCAAAATGAGAAAACAAATTGGATGAGGCTGCCCTCTGCCTCCATGCGCCTTCTGTTCTTGCTGCTGATTGGCTGCTTGAACCTGCCGGTTAGGGAAATGAAAAATACATTTCAAAAAGAGACCCTACAATTTAAAGGGACCACTCGGCTCTCATACTCACTTCAGTCCGTATGGTGGCCGGAGTGCCCATTTAAACATCCCTGGACTGCTAACTAAAGCATTGTGGTGGGTATTAAAAAACAAAAACAAAAAACCCCCCAGAAACAAACCCCCGCTTAAATGTTTTCAGTGTTATCCTTATTAATACAGAAAGGGTTAAAATATCTCCTAAAGTGGAGATGCTGCGCATGGAGTAAAATGTCTCACTCGCTCTTAACTCCAAAAGATGCCACCCCTGGCTCAGTTATTTAAGGTGTACCCGGATTATGAAATTAACTGAACCCCCCCCCCCCTTTCCACTATGTGGTGGGATTAATACTTTCCTTGACTGAAGGAAGGTTTGGGGTTTTGAGTTGTTTTCAGTTTCAAACCCATTTGAAACCTGTATTGGGGTCTTATATGCGGTAAGATGACAGGGTGTTATTCACTATGCAGTATGAAGGGCGAGGTGACGGTACAGCTTGTGATGAAGTTCCATTTGTTGCCAGTATATCCCTTTTATTGATGTGAATGTTACGGGCCAAGTAAAATGGTTGTCCTAGAATTCCCGTTGCTGCTGTGTAATGAGACGTTCCGGTGGGCTGTTCCGGTGGGGGCCGCTTCCTGTAGGTTAAGCCCCGGCCCTTCTTGGGTTGCCTGTAAGCGCTGCGTTTAGAATAACTCCATAGGATGGGGGGTGTAGTCCGTGTTTCTGTATGATGTGGGAAATGTGCGCTGGCCTCTGGCCGTGCGAGGCTTTGCCGAATCCTGCTGTCTGTAGCCGTCGGGGCCGAGTGTCTGATTTAGACGCGAGTCATTTGGAGACGTCGTAGATAAATGATATAATGTAACTTTTTATGCCTGTACTGGAAATTAGATTGTAAACCCGTTCTACCCGCTTCCACGGCCGGGTAAAGCTTAAACGTCCCTTGGGTGGTAGGTAGTGTGGGGGCAGTTAATGCAGAGCGGGGGTGCTGCTGTCCAGACGGGGCGCCGGATTCTCGTTTTCTCGCCTTATGATGATGGCCTCTTTCTATTTACTGCGTTTCACCTCCATGTCGTGTTGCATGATCTGCATCTGAGATTTAACAACACAGACCCCCGGGTGTATGTGAGAAGATATATACAGAAGTAGTATATATATATATATATCACACACACACACACACACACACACACACTCTCACTCTGTAATCAGGGTGATTGCTGGTTGCCCGTAGAGGGTGTCGGGGCTTTTGGTGCCTCTTGCCGTGAGATGATAGAAATCAGTGCTTTGTCTCATTTGTATGTCGCGTGTCTGGCGCTGGACTCGCTGGGTTTAGTAAATAGTCCGTTGCTTGCCGCGGTGCGTTTTGGGTCATGTTACATTCATCGTAACGGCTCGGAGCTCGGTGCCTGTATGTGGCGGCAGTCAGAAGCGGTCTCTGTGATCGCACTTCACGTGACGGCCGCGCTCCCTTTCATTCCAGTCTCCCCCTCTCATCCCGGCTCCGTGACGATTCTGTTCCCCCTTTTGTTTTAGGTTAGTGGGGGGCCGTGTCACATTTATCCCTTATGGGATCGGCCCCCGTGTGTCGCTGAGAGCGGTGACTTCGCTGTAGTTTGTGTTCCCCCTTTTGTTTTAGGTTAGTGGGGGCCGTGTCATTTTGTTTAGGGCTTCACTGGGTAGATCATGCACCGGTATAACCATTAAATGCTTGTGACTGCGATCCAAGGGCTGGAGTTTGTCTTCAAATCTCCATTAATTGTCCCGTTTTAATGCCCTTTGTGCAGCTGAATGCCGCTAAGATTACTCTTCGCTTCGTTAACCTTTATTTTTATTTTCTAATGCATTTTTTTTTCATCAAGTAATCTCAAGATAAAGTAAATCTCAAATTGTCCATTTTTGCTTCTTGTTTGTTCCCTGAGAACCGCGACTGAAAAGACGTGAACTAAAAATAAAAGCACGCGTTTCCACGGACTGGTTCCAATTCTTACATCTAGTGGTGTGTGTTAGTGATACCCTCCCCCACCCTACAGTAACACATTGTGGAGAGACCCACGTCTGGCCACAGACAATGCGAGACCCTCCCCGAGACCCCCAGGGGGGCCGCTGCTATCTGCACAGTCTGCGTCCAGCCATAAAGTACGGCAGACTTTTTACGTGAATTTCACTTTAATCCAACAAGATTAGACTAAAAACCCAAACGCTTTGTGCCCACAGTGCCTGCATCGAGCGTGAGGAGTACTGACGGGTTTTACGGGTCTATAAAGCCTTTAGTTATAGTAAACGTGTACTCAGTGTTTAGTGTAAGGAGCCGGGAGTGGGGCGTGAGGAAGCTCCTCATTCATTAACTATTAGGAAGAGTCCGGGAGTGGGGCGTGAGGAAGCTCCTCATTCATTAACTATTAGGAAGAGTCCGGGAGTGGGGCGTGAGGAAGCTCCTCATTCATTAACTATTAGGAAGAGTCCGGGAGTGGGGCGTGAGGAAGCTCCTCATTCATTAACTATTAGGAAGAGTCCTCTCTGATAACCCCCAGTAATCACCCAAGAGCTGCAAACATCTCAAACCTTTAACCCCTTCAGACCCAGGCCAGGGTTTTTTCTAATTGTTCCCATATGTTAAAGCATGACTCCCCCTTTTCCATATTAGAAGAGCCCGCACAAATGGTTCATCGCTTTGTTCAGAAGTAGGGACTTCTTTTAAGATCATAGAAATGCATAAAATATAATTGGTGATAATCAATAAACTAAATTTTGTGCATTTTTAATTGTTTTCTATACCGTAGGTGCCACAGCTGAACGATGACCCAGTTTATGTTCAGCGACATCTGTTTACAGTAATACATTTTTTTATGTTGGGCAAGAGGGCCGCATCCATCCTTTTAAAAATATGTAATATGGGGTAATATGTAGACTATTGACTAAAGGCGTCTGAGGTTATTTATTTTTTTAGAATTTTTTTTGCATGTAGTTGTAGGGCTAAAGAGCACTTTTGTGTAAATAAATAAAATATATATTTTTCACAGTTTCCAGTGCAGTTTGCGTTGAGATCCCTTTAGGGACATCTCATACGTTTTGGGTTTTTTTGAGGGGGGGGGGGGGGGGGGACTTTCCCCTCTCCATCTCTCCAGTACAGATGATCAGCCAGCAGGGGGAGCAATCCGATTCCTGCAGGGCCTGGCGAGGCCCTCCTGAATCTCTCCTGTCCTTAAGTGATCCTCCGGTGGTTTTCGCCCCGACACCCATCAGAACGGAATGGCATTGCGTCATCGGGCATTCCTTGCATAGCTGTGTGTGACGTGTCCCGCCACACGCCCCGGAACCAGCGATGCTGATCCCCGTGTATCGGCAGGTAGATGTCACTGCAACAAAGACAGGGCGTACCGGTGCATCCGAACGGGCGGTGTGTCGCGGCTTTTAAGGATGTGCTCTTATGTTCTAAGGGGAGCGAAGAGTGTATGTATGTATGTATGTATGTATATATATATATATATATATATATATATATATATATATATATATATATATACACGCACTCGGTCCATATTAATAAATACCGCATTATTCTGTATAGATGAGCATGTCTTTTTAGCGTTAAGATAAGGCTGCCATCTCTTCCCTTTTTCTGCTGAAGCACCATCGTAGTCACTGTTGACTCAACGTGCGAGTACAGACTGAACGCACGTACACTACATGCCGACGGTGTACAGAGTGCTGTGCCTGCTTCTCTAGCAGCTGCCGATGTGGAGGAGGAAAACGAGACAAGAACGGGCCTCGAGAACACCGGACAACTCAAGCGAGAAGCTCTTTGGCTTTGTGTCAGAATCTAGAAAACGAGATCCAGACACCAAAAGTCTCGACTTCAAACGCTTTAGTTTAGGTTGAACGGAGACCTCGATAGCCTGCTTTACAAGTGAAGCTCCAACGAATTCATCGAGTTCAAAGAACAGGCGCCCGGCCTGAAGATTTAATGAATGGCTGATTGAGATATACATTGTGCTGGGTCTATGTAGACTGATGGTCAGAGGGGCGAGTATATGAGGTAGGAATCCCCGCAGTCTCTATTGTGTCCGATGGATGTGCACCTTTAACCTGTTAGTGGCTGGGAAGCGTGCAGAGCTTTGTTGAGCAGCGCTGAGTATGTGAATGTTAAGCCCCTTGCGCTGTTTAAATGTTTAGGACCCCCAGCGGATGTCTATCAGCATCTTCTGCACTCAGAAACGGGAGGCACTTTTACAAAGTATCACTTTAAGGTGAAACTGTAGCGTGCTGTGCATCTCATATATTCCTCCCCCACCAATCAGCGCTTTCAATGCCACCTACGTCACTTTGTGGCCAGCAGTAAGAAGCTGCCGAGTCTGACGGATTACTAATTATTATGTCTTATTAATTGTTATGGAATGTGTTGGCCGTTTCCCGTCCCCGTGGTGTTCGATGTGACGCTAAGCATTTCCCCGACCCATCCGCCGATCTCTTTCTGGATCGTAGTTCTTGGGTGAGATGTATAAACCCCCTTTATTCAGACATAAAGAACACGCTGGCCGGCGCAAAACCCGGCAACCTCAGGAAATCCTGCCGCGAAGGGTAAATAAAGTATCCGGCTCCGTCAATTAATATTTGTGATCTGCTCGTCTTGTGATCAGAGTTAAATATCTGCACGCGACCTTTTATCAGCGTATACATGTCTGCGGTTGTAAAGACCCCGTGTCAGGGTCTCCCAGGATGTGCTGTGTCGGCCCCCCGGGATATGCCGTTTGTGGTCTTAACAGCCCGACACGGTGCGTGACTCGCCCCCCGCAGCTGCCGCCACCGGAAGTCTTGTCTGTTATTTTGACCGCGTTGGGCTGCGGACACCTGTCGGGTTTGTCGTTATGGCGGTCACGTGTATTGAATGAAGAGCTCTTTACATTATAATGACCGGCGCTGTCACCCGTAGGGTCACCGCTTCATGGCCGTGTGCATTGTACATGTTTTGGGCTACGGCTGTTAACATGTTCTGTATCTGCCGCTCGATAAGGAATTACACGCTGATGCTAGTACGCGATGTGTGAATGAATGCGGAGCTTGTTGGGTCAGAATGTAACGTTTAGAATGAGAACCCACGCCGGCTGCTCGGCGTTAAAGGAACGCTGGCTTTCTGTGCTCTCCTGACAGATAAAAGTCGGTCCTGTCCCTGGGATTTCCCTGCCAGGAATTGCCACGTCTCTGGTGCGGCTGAGGGTCTGTGTCGAGCGCGTCCGGCTGCCGTGCGGAGTGCGGTAATTTGCTTGGCGTGCGTTCAGTCTCTCGTGTAACGCTGGGTGCTTTTCTAATAAGCCTTACAGATAATCTGGAGCTCTGATTCAGATTCTTACCCCGTTCTCGTTTGTTGTCGTTCTCTCGCAGGCCGCTAACATCTGATGATAAGGTGACTCCCTCGCCGCGTCTGCGTGTGCTCCGTTATTTCTTCCGGTCCCGGCTGGGATAGTCGGGTGTAAATGTCACCCGAAGCTCTGTTTCTTCTGATATTTAGGCGATGTTGTTATTCTGTTATGTGCAGATATTGCCCCCCCCCCCTGATTCAGAGTCATTCTAATATAAGATTGGTTGCCGACCCGTCGCCATCCATACGCGACCATCTGAGAAGGGACGGGATTCCCGCGTGTACACGGAGGAGTAAATGTGTGCGTGTGTTCATACGCTTAATGCCAACGGCAGCTGCTCGATACAACATAGGAATTGAAGTTAAACTTTCCTATTTTATTTGTGTGTAGATTACACTTTCAGATGAGGATGTGGGCAGAAAATCCGCGTATCCTACATCGGGGGGGGGGTATGGCGGGCTGTTCATGGTCTGGTTTCTGGCACTTTTTAAAGGAAAATGTGTATGATCTTTATGCAGTGTGTGTGTGTGTGTGTGTGTGTGTGTGTGTGTGTGTGTGTGTAATGCTGTAAGTTGCCGCACTCACTTGGCATTCCTATTGTCCCTTTTCTTTACTTTTTGTGTAAAAATAATAATAAATTGGTGTCAGGCCTGACAATTGGTCTTTTCACCATAGCAACGAAAGAAATGGTTATGCTGATTGCACGATTCCAATGGTTGCCATGGTAAAAGCACGTGTCACTCTTTATTTGCCTCGCTCGCACTCGTTGCACGTCTTCCTATGTCTGTCTAGAAGAGCGCGCTGCGTCTCTCTGACGTCGGGGTCTCGTTGCCCTCGTTTAGGAACTTGTTTTGAAGCTTGTCGTCTTTGCTGAGGTTCTGGAAGCGTTCGGGTGTCCGACGCGTGTGACGGCTGTTGGTTATTTTGGGGGGGGGTTGTGACAATGTGATGGTGATTGGGTTGCGCATGCTGAAGACTGCAGGATTAGTCTGTTGGTGTACCTTAATGGCCACGTGAGACGTTTGGGTTCCTCTATAACCATCAGATCATTTTTATGAAAATAACAAGACCCCCCCCCCCCCCCAACAATTGCTGAGCGGAGGCCTGGCGTAGCGATACATTTCCACGTGTTCTGCATGCGTGTGCCGGGCCGCGCAGGAACGCCAGGCTTATGTTCTCTCTGTATCCATGGATTTAGTGTCCTCTCGTTGTCTGTAAACGTTCTGTCCCGGCGTCCCGCTTCCGGAAATGCTTTGCGACGTGTTCGCTACCCGCTCCGGATGTGACTTGGCTCCCGTACGCATCATGGCTGTTACTATAGTAACAGACTTCAAACTCTGACACGCGTTCCTGTACAATATGTATTGTATGACTATAATCCTCAATGCAGTAGAAGCTATTTTCCCCGCCAGGTGCTGTTCACGTTGGCGATTATTTCCCTCATTTCTGTGGCGCTTTCTCTCTCTTCCCTTACCTGTGGGGGGGGTCAGTATAGATATGGCCGCCGTACATCTACTGAACACATGTCTCTTTAGGGATCCGTCGGGCGGCTGTCGTACTCGCCTGTGGAGTGGGGCTGTTGAGCGGCTACTGTCGTGATGAGCCTGATGCGATTTAATATTCCGTTCATCCACACGAGTCACTGAAAGCAGTTCTGCATAAGGAAACATACTCGGTTATACATCACACATACTGCAGGGCATTGCTTTACATGTGCCGATCAGTAACATGTGAAACGCGTGTGTCTTCCACACTGGCGTTACTCTCCGTGCTGCGAGATATTTCTGTCATTTTGTGTTCCTGACCCTCTAGACGTCGGGTATCGTCATCATACTCTTGTGTTTAGCACTCTTTCACAGTAGCTCTCGTTAAGAGTTCTTTTGCTTCCTGTTGATTCCTTCACTGTCCGGAGTCCTTTAATGCGTATTACAGGCTGTGGTGTGCGTTAAAGCGCTCGATATGTTTCGATGCACCGCTCGCTTTATTCGCAGGCGTTCATTGGCCGCGTTATAATAACGTTATGATATCGTTGTTTGAAAGACATTTTTTTTTATTTTTGTAGCCTTTTGTTGTCTTGTAAGGAACCCTTTGTACTGCCCCACGGAATATGCTGGTGCTATATATATATAACAATAAACATCTATGTTCAACCAGCTGGAAACGGCTCCTTTCCCCACCCTTACAACGAGAGGGCATCGCTAACTAAACGGCACAGAAACGAATCGCACCCCCGGTATACAAATACGGTGTGTTTTGATCCATAATTGTTGCTTAATCTATAGTTGATATAGCGGAATCTATAGGCGGCGGCGTTCAGATAGCGGAATCTATAGGCGGCGGCGGTCGGATAGCGGAATCTATAGGCGGCGGCGTTCGGATAGCGGAATCTATAGGCGGCGGCGTTCGGATAGCGGAATCTATAGGCGGCGGCGTTCGGATAGCGGAATCTATAGGCGGCGGCGTTCGGATAGCGGAATCTATAGGCGGCGGCCCTCGGATAGCGGAATCTATAGGCGGCGGCGCTCGGATAGCGGAATCTATAGGCGGCGGCGCTCGGATAGCGGAATCTATAGGCGGCGGCGTTCGGATAGCGGAATCTATAGGCGGCGGCGCTCGGATAGCGGAATCTATAGGCGGCGGCGCTCGGATAGCGGAATCTATAGGCGGCGGCGCTCGGATAGCGGAATCTATAGGCGGCGGCGCTCGGATAGCGGAATCTATAGGCGGCGGCGCTCGGATAGCGGAATCTATAGGCGGTTGCGTTCGGATAGCACCAGCTGCTGCCGTCTTCTCCGCAGTTTCGGGGCAGGGCTGGCTGTGTAAATACACAGAGGGTGCGATTCTCCGGGGTGTTCTTTTTCATCAGCACGGCGCCTCTCCCCCCGATGCCGGGCGCGCATGTTCTCTGCTCTCTAATACCTCCCATATGTGAATATCCCGATAGGGCTCCGAAGTGACGAGGCTCGCTGGAACACGTCAGGGCCCCCGTGCTCAGGACGCCCGGTGAATGCCGACAAGCACAGGCTGGTCAGCGCGTGCCGTCGGTGCCCTCGGCTTAATGTGTGACCGGCCATTTAGCTCCACGGCTTTTAATCTGTATTTAACTAATTCTGAACATTCTTTATTTTTATCTATATAGCACCGTGCATTTACACGGGTCTGACAAAACCAGAACGGGCGTACAAAGCATGATTATTCCTCCCCATTAGGTGGAGAGGGCTTTATTACAGTAAAGCACATGAATCATGGTTGTTGGTAATGGGTTGCCATTGCTCCAGAAAAAGGCCGCTGAAGGATTTTGGGGGTAGAAACGTTTTTTTGAGGTTTCCGGTTTGTTGTGCCGGCCGCCGTCGGGGATGGTTTTGGGATTTTCTCTCTCTTTCTGGGATTTTGTTTTTTAGTTATTATAAATCTGTGCTATTGACATCGATAAAATGTTTGCTGTCATCGAAGGCTTTCACACACTAACCCTGCGCCTGTTTTTCCTCCCCAGTGTCTAAGAGATGGGAAGTAATGACATCGGGCGACTCGTTTGAAGTACCTGCGTAGATACGGCCATCCTACAGCTTCAGGATGAATGGGGATATGCCTCATGTTCCCATCACCACTCTAGCGGGCATTGCTAGTCTCACAGACTGTAAGTCTCCGGGTTCTTTCTTTGCTTTTGCGTTGTAACAAATAGAAGCTGTAAATACCCCCCCCCCCTGTATAATACACGCCCCACCCCCCCTGTATAATACACGCCCCAGCCCCCCTGTATAATACACGCCCCACCCCCCCTGTATAATACCCCAGCGGTAGGGGCAGTAATACGCCGTTAAACCAATTATAAACCCGTTTATAGAATAAGCACCTTATATGTATACCCTGCTCTCTAGAGCTGTGTGATTATTCCTCCCCATTAAAACTTGTCCTGTAAAGTTACTGATTTTGTTTACGGCAGTCTTGTTACAGCGCGTTAGGATTTCAATCCAGTGTTAAAGTATTTGTCTTGTTTGTTTGTTTCAGCGTTTGTTTGGAAAGCTGATCCGTTCATTATGTGTAGCTTGAAGGAAAGAAACATTTTAACAACGAAGTACGGGAGGGAAGCTTACTTAGAGGGTGCTAGATAAATAGACCAGCCTCCCATCAGAAGTGGTAGAGGGTAATACAATGAGGGGCTGTAAACATGCATGGGATAGACATATGGCTCCTGAATGTAAGTTCTTTTAGCGTCTTTACAGCAGGAGAAACGCACGGACTAGACGAGGGCCGAATGGGCCTGATCTGTTGTCTCATTCTATGTTTCTTTCACGATCTCTCGTTCTTCTGGCTGCTAATCTTTAAAGCCGTGCTTTCCCAGATTTTACCCGTTAAACTAGTTTATCTCAGGTCGCGTCTTGTCCGGCCGCACACGCGTGTATTCCCCTAGCCTGACACGGAGGTACGGGACCGCTGGCTGGGGACATCCTACGGGATGGATTATCCGCACCGTTTAGTGATGGAGCTCCGTTTAGATGATGAGAAATACCCATCGACCGCTTTCATTTGTCGTTTAGTGTGAAGAATGGGTTTTCCGGTAGAAACATGAGACAAAACTTACATACAGTGAGCTTGTGAAAGGCGGTCGAATTTAACCCCTTGTAATCTGTCAGGGCGTTTTCTGCCAGTGCGCAGATGGAGTGAGCTTTGTGATGAGCACTGTGTCGTCACTGAGATGTATTGCCACCGCCCCCCTTTATTTGTTAGGGGGGATTTGGGTGGTGGGCCAGCGGGTGTTATTTTGGGTGATGGGCCAGCGGGTGTTATTTTGGGTGATGGGCCAGCGGGTGTTATTTTGGGTGATGGGCCAGCGGGTGTTATTTTGGGTGGTGGGCCAGCGGGTGTTATTTTGGGTGATGGGCCAGCGGGTGTTATTTTGGGTGGTGGGCCAGCGGGTGTTATTTTGGGTGGTGGGCCAGCACGGGTGTTACCCCAGAAGTCTTTCTGATATCAGAGATCAGTCCCTGTGATCAGCGTCGTCGTTGCGTTTTCTGCTCTGATCTTTGATTGTTTGTGTGGCGGGAATACTTTTAGGTGAGTGGAGTGCACACTTCATCAGCCACACTCGTCCCTGGAGTTTGCACATGGATTTTTCCTCCCCATTTGTGGCTGGCTTCTTCCTAGTAAATGATGGTTGATATAGCAGATATCTTTCTTTGTGTGCTGAAATGTTATTTAATGTGCGTTGGTAACAATCTGAAATACACGGCCCTGAAATACACGGCCCGTCTAGTCTGGCTGTGTGAAGACTAATCAGTCGCGGGCCTTGGCTTACATTAAAAAGCTAAACGCCGACCCTTTGCGTGTTTTAAATCCCTCTCTGTATTGGCCTCTACCGGTTCAGCTGGGAGGCTGTTCCGCTTATCACCCTTCAGTAATGTAAAATGCCTTTCCTTTAGCTTCTGATGGGCGTTTTTGTTAATGAAAAAAAAAATGCATTTCTTGTTTTTATTTCTTTATATTTGCCAATCTGCCGCCCCCCCCCCCCCCCCCCCATGCTTCTGACTCCCTGGTGTCTAGTGGGGTCAGCCGGTGGAGGTCTGGGTGATGTGCGTACACAACCTCCGCTTCTGCCAGTCACACGCCTGGGCTTCTATGAATGAGCACCGGATGCCTGCGCTCCATTATAAAAGCCCCAGATTAAGTGCTGGCAGCAGCGGTGGTTATCTGCGCGCAGCACACAGACCTCCATCTGCTGCCAGAGAGAAGGATCCGGGTCTCCTGCAGCGCTGCGGGAGATCTGGATCTTAGTCTTGTAGTCAGACCTCTATATGAGATCTGATTATAGGACAACCCCCGAAAAAATATCACCTGCATAGAAGGAGAAAAATAGAGATTCTGATGAGCGAGAGAATGTTTCTTTAAAGGTCTTTTATGACAGACACAGCCGTATGGTTTTGGATGCTCTGTTAGTGCCAGGTGACGTGCTTACAGGAGGCTTTTCAGGTCTTCTGTTAGCATTAATCAATTATTCCCCCCCCCGAATGGCTGCCTCCTGAATTATAAAAGGCTCCTTGGCCGGGTGCCCCACATGCATGCGCGGCCCTGTGTTATATCATCAAAGGGTTCACACGGCATCACGTGCCATAGAACATGTGTGCCTGAGCGATCAGCACGGGATATACGTTGTAGCGTGTGCTAATAGCGGGACGGCCGGTTTGATTCGGGGGTGTTATACGAGCCGGGTCTGCGAAGCCTCCGGAGTCTTAAACCTGAAGAGGCGCGGCAAATAATGTAATCTAAAACTGTACAGAATCCCTCGGAAAGCAGCGCAGTCTTCTGTTTGTTGGTAACTTTCACTGTGTAATTGTTGGCCTTGCGTGTTGTCACTTCCATGCCTGATATCTTCTCTGTACCTTTAGTGTTGAACCAGCTGCCTCTTCCATCTCCTTTACCGGCTACGACGACCAAGAGCCTCCTGTTCAACGGGCGGATAGCGGAAGACGTGAACTGCCTCCTCGCGTGCCGGGATGAGCCGCTGGTGTCTCAGCTGGTCCACAGCCTCAACCAGGTGTCCACGGATCACATGTAAGAACGTTAACCCTTTGTGAATGTCCAGTTACTGTGTAACTGATTGCTCCGCGGCGGGGTTATTTACTTCCGTGTCTTGCCCCTCTACACTGTCTAAGGATTCATCCCAAAGTGCCTAGAATTGGGCTCCGTTTAGTTTCAACGCCATGAGTTTTTTTGTGATTTAGCGCATTCGGGTTACATATTTTCATATATATTTTGCCTTTCATGACCTTTCACAAAACCTACATTTATTAAAGATATATTAAAACACTTTCCCATGTCATCTATTTATCCCCCCCCCTTGCTGTCATATGGGGGGTGGGGGGGGATAACCTGGATTTTTTTGGTCTAGTTCTTTGCTTGTTTCTGATGAAATTACCAGGACTGTCATCTCGGGTCACTTTAAGGCGACGTTGACGGGTTTAGAGTCTCCGTGAGCAGTATTCAATTGGTTTAGCTTGAAGGTTTCTGAGACCGTTTTATGTATGGAATGTAACCCTTTAGTGGTCTTTCCGATTGATACTAGTTGCTGTTTGCTGTTCTCTATGCCACATAGGATGCCGTCCTTGTCGGTTTGTGTGTATTGTGTGATGTACATTATACGTGTGTCACATTGCGTGCTGTAGGTTTAAGGATTGGGATGCGTGCCCCTTTACTGGCGCGTGTCCTTGGCTTAGGGGACGTTTACAGCGGTTTGAATAATCTACATGGAAAATAAAAGCAAAATATAGCACAGGACCCAGACAAAAGCAGCCACTTATAGGCAGTTGCCATAGAGTCTGAATGAAAGCCTCTCTCTCTCTCTCTCTGGGGTAAAATCAGAACAGAATCTGCCGCTCATCTGACTTATTATTTAATGTTCTATTTTTAAAGTTTCTGTTGCACTTATCGTAATCATTTATCGCGCTATCCCGGGTGTTGCAGGTACATCAGTTTATTATTTCCTCTGCAAGTTTAATGACCTAAAAGTAACCTGACTTCAGAAGCGTATTCTGATTCTATGGCAACAACCTATCCGTGGTCACCTTTTGGCTGGTCCCTTCGCTGTATTTTTCTGTGTAGGTTATACTTGCTGCTGTATAACCGCGGCATTATATTCTGTGCAAAGCCTTGTCTCAAATATACCAAATTACCATGGCTGTATATTAAGAGATTTTGGGGCAAGGTATGGTGGGATCACCAAAGCCGCTAATGCAATGCTCTGCCACCAGGATCCATCTTTATTCCGAACCCTTTGTTCTCATTGCGGTGAGAATGGATAATTTATGACCCCTTTTGTATTCTAGCTGTGTAGCGGCCTGGCCGGAGTCTGTACTCGTGTTTTCTGTACGTGGGATATGTATTCCTCTCTGATGCGTAGAGGTTTGTAGTGTAGATGTGAAAGGTCATGTTTTAATGCCCCATCGCTGTAATGCCCCCTCCGCATGCGCTACTCACACCGACAGAGAACGAGCCCGACTCTTTCTCTGCCTCAAGTTTCTCCTAGAAGAAGAAAGGCTTTTCTCACCCCAGTGAACGAATGAGCCGGTGATGGGAATCTGATCTCCGTAACGGCCGAACATGCAGCGTATAGATTGGCAATACCTTGTCAACCAACAAGGGCCAACTGTCCACCCGGGCCCCCGTGATACACTAAATGAATTGCGCTGCCATAGCCCCGAATCAGGATCTGTTACTCCAGCGTATTGCTGGCTCAGTAATGGAGCGGGAGGGGTTAATCGCTCTGCAATGCAAGCTAGACTACATTAACCCTCCGCTCTGCACTCAACGGCTTCGGCTGCTCTTTGTTTCTAGTTTCCTATTTATTTTTGAATGAATTTGTAATCGTTAGATTTTCAGAGCCTGTTATAAGGGGAGCGGTGTCGCTACGTGCTGGGATGTATGGTGGCGTGGGAGCCGTATTCCTTTGCCTGCTAGTTTGGTGAATAAATATATTTAAGTGTAATGAGTCGCCATAAAATGAATCTTCTGTACAGATAACTATTTCTAGCGTTTAATGAATCTGAGGGTTAGGTAGCCGTGGCTCCTAACGTGGTCTCGGACGTTGAGTCCGGCGTCTGACTTTTACATCAGTCATTCCTTGATTATTGCGTAACATAAGGGGATAGTCAGCGGTGCGTTATTTAAGTGCCTCTGTATAACGAGCGATGTGGCTTGCCAGCAGTCGCCGGGCTGGGGATTGTTTCCCGTTGGATCCGCAGTTGTATGGGTAATTTATTAAGTAACGTTGTGTTGCCTCCTGACAGAGAACTAAAGGATAACTTGGGGAGCGATGATCCAGAAGGGGACATACCGGTGCTGCTGCAGGCCACCCTGGCCAGAAATCCCAATGTCTTCAGGGAGAAGAGTATGCAGAACAGATACGGAGTACAAAGTGGTAGGTGGTTTAGTGATTAGTTACTTTTCATTGCACTATAAAGTCTATTAATGTTTGTATCGGGCCAAAGACGTTTCTAAAGCTATTTTCCGATGGCCGCGTTCATAAAGTAATGGATAGAAACTGAAGCTTTCAGAACTCAGACCTCCAAATGCAGCTTTCTTAAACCGAAAGTATACGTAGGGGTGTTTTTTTTTTTTTTACTTACTATGGGGGTTTCAGTTTCGGAAGCGCTTGGCTTTACATTCACGCTGTAGCAGTGTAGCATGGTTCATCCGAAGCTCTGATTCCCGTGGGACCGATTCGATTGTGAAAATATAACACGTTTTGTTTGCATGACAACAGTAGCTGTCTGTAAATAGTACTTGGGCGACTTTTTTTTTTTTTTTACAGTTTTATAAAAAATAGACTATATTTGGCGCTCGCAAGTTATTGGAACCTGAAGTAGCACAACGTTTCTCTATCATAGAACCCAGACTGACCCCCCCTTATATTAGATGTGTTTTCTATTATTTCTGGGAAAGGGCTGTGCTACATTATATAAACCTTTTACAGTCCCATCAAAATGTAATTTTCGTATTGGTTTGTTGCTGTCGTTCAACCAGCAGCAACAAACTGCTCCCCCCCCCCTATATTAGTTTGTTTTTTGGTACAAATGATACATTGTTTTTATCTTCTCAGGGATGATGATGTCTCAGTTCAAGCTTTCCACAAATTCCATGCATGGGAGCCCCGCATCTTCCACTTATCAACAAACAACCACTATCTCACACAGCCCTTCCAGGTAACCCACAGCCGGCTGTCAGGCTTCTGTTATGGAGAGGAGATTTGCCCAAGTTTTGCGTCTGGGTTGACCCCGTCATCGGATCAGTGCGACGCCTCGATGGTTTCTCCTGTGTAATGGCACAACTCATAGAGAAAAGGCATTCGTTGGGCCTTGCCACGGGGCGAGCTTTGAAGTATGCCTGTTGAGCTTATCTCAGAAATGTTTGAGGTTTATGGGTGCAAAGTTGGGCAAATGCAGAAAAAAAAATTTGATTTTGTTATATTCTATCGATTGCTTTAGTTTGCTTGTGATGTCATCCAATCGCCCTCTTAAAAAATCCACATGGTAAATTAATGCTTTGTCAAATATAATATATAAGCTCAATGCGTATAATTTTAGCACCTATGGTTTATAAGAAATTCTATATCGTGACTTATTACTTAAGTCAATGTAAGGGATTAAAATAAGTTTCCATATTAAAAAACATAATGCTCATGCCGGGAAAAAATCTTTATTTTTCAGTCGATTTGTGCCACCCCAGTCCAGTTCTACAAACAGGTTTATTGGCCAGCAGAATAGCCCTGTTCCTAGTCCATATGCTCCGCAAAGCCCAGCAGGATACATGCCATATGCCCACTCTGGAAGTTACCCGCAGCATCAGCAGATGCAACAAGGTAAGTCTATACCCCACGGAAAGGGTAGATATATTGAAAGAGCTAGTGAGAGTTCATACCAGGATAATCCCTTATGTATAAAAGGTGTATGTAGTGCAATGTTTCGGAAGCAGTCCTATCACCATGGCAACAAATGGGATGGTTCCCTTAGTTTGAACCTTCTTTTGGTTGCTATGGTGATAAAATCACTTTCATACCACCTTTCTCTTCATTCTTACTCTAATTGTTTCACAAAGATGTTTTCCTGCCCTGCATTTCCAACAAAATCAGAACACTTAATTTAATTTGCAATATATTGCAACGTAGGCGCGTGGCATCGATATGAAGCTATTGTGCCGTAGATCACCTAAACGAAGCCTGCTACCTTACAAGCAGAATGTCTATACATGTCTCAGGAGACTGCTCATTGATGGCTTTTTCAGGGCAGGTTTCTCGCTACTTAATCTGGCTTTCTGTGCGTTCATTGATGTTCCCAAAATAGTTTTTCAGCTTAAATTTGCTTGGATCATGAGCTTGTTATTCAAATGAGTACAAAGTATTGCTTGTCCTATGGTTCGTGGGGAAGAACTTGCAGGTTTCAAGTAAATCCTAAATCTCTGGTGTTTCTGTTTTTAAGCATACCTTTTATGTTTCTCGTGTCTTATCTGCAGCATCTGTTTCAAGTCCCATAGTCGCCGGTGGACTCAGAAATATGCATGAAAATAAAGTGTCCACTCAGCTGTCGGGCAACTCTGCAAACCACCATGCCGACAACTCCAGGCACGGCACCGGTGACGAATATATCACCATGGTACAAAGACTGGGTAGTGAGGTATGGCTTTGCATCCAAAGTATTTATTATTATTTAAGCCCGGTGATCTTGTGACTTTACAAGCAAAAGCAGTTGTGAAGGAAACTGCGTAGTTAAAACTACCATGCAGATGGTTCAAAGCTCCCTCGCTAACTGGTGATAAATGTTGGTTAAGCGCACCAACAATTGTCATTTATATTCACCGAGATTTATTGCTGATTAATCTTGAAAGTAACACTTTATGTAACTGATCTCCAGTCGTTTAGCCATTATTTAGTCCAATTTTAATAATGATATGGTTGTTACGCGTCCTCTTCATACTTGATATTGTAGGGTGAGGTATAAACGCTGTGGTCACTCAATTCCTTTTGCGTTATAAGGTGAGGTGCCCTTTCAGTGTCGGTATTCCCTAATGTGTGGCAGCGTACTATTGGACCGTAATAAAAAAAACTTGCGATAATACTTTGCTATTCTTTTATTTAGGATAGTGATTCTTCAATTAGAAATGCTGCCTCCTTTTCGCTGAGGTCTCCACAGTCTGTATGCTCGCCAGCTGGCAGCGAAGGAACCCCAAAAGGTACAGTACTGCCAAAAGTAGTAAATGTATCTGCGAATGAATAATGTGTTTTCATGCAGTTAAGTGGGTAGAGTGCTTACCATTCTTTAGTATCTGGATCCACTGTTAAAATGGTCAGTCTGCTAGAACAGAACTAGCAGCTTGTAGGTTATTCACAGCTGGAATTGGGATCTGAACAAATTTGACGTTTGCTTGTTGCCATGGCTTCTAAATTGAAAGGCAAACTCAACCTTACACACTCTATCCTGGTATATATTTTTTGTTAACCAGCAGAGTATATTCCATACTCGGCAAAATCACCATAACATCTTGTCCTTTTTCCTCTTGCACTGGATTTTGGGCTATTCTGCAGTTTGTTTGCGTTAGTAAAATGATTGTACACGTTTATGGTAGAAGCATTCATGTCTGTGTACGGACCTTCAGCAAAGAAACCTCTGGCCGTTGTGCCGCTTCTGCCCGAAAATCCAATTTCTTGAAAGTTGTGGATTATGAGCCCTTCGATCATCGCTGCAGAACAGTCTTGTGGATGTGGCATTTCTTAGAAGCTTGGTCAGGGGATTTGTCACTGGTCCGCCGGTGCTTGATTACAAAGATGGACTTCTCGGTCAAGCTATATGGGAAGGAGGAATACGTCGGGTCTGCGGCAGTGGAGTTAGCGGCATTATTTACTGTGGGGGAACACATTGCCCCTGGAAGTATGGCAAACACAGCAGGAACAGGACTCAAACTGGGAACGAGGACAGTTCGCACGAATCAAATTCTGCTGGGAAGTGTGATGGAGCGCGCTTTGCTTATCTCTGCGTGTTTAGAAATCTCTTCACCCCCGCACACTGACAGCGGATTCCACAAGCAGCCCATGTTTTACTTAACCAAGGATGATCTGCTCTTAACCTGGGAGAACGCTCAGTCTCGCTTCCCCATTCTGCTCCTTTGCAGCTCGGTTTTCGTCTTATGTGTATCTGATGCACCGGATCGCTGTGACCTTCCCTATAAATCTCTTTATCACGGTGGTGACTTCTGGAGGAGGCTTCTTCCAAATACAATAATGTATTATGAGCTCAATGTGTGCGGTCTGTTGTATCTAAAGTCCCCTTTTTACACACACTTCTCCTTATAAAACCCCAAAAGTTTGTGTAAATTGTATACTATCAGTGCTTCTATGCCAGTGATTTACAGATGGATATCTGCATGGAAATCTAGTTTGCAGGACTTGCGCCTACCGTGTCCTGTTTTGTCTTCTACCATGTATCCGAAGCTCTTGTGCTGTTTTACTATTGATCTCTATGGATGTTTTCCGCTTCCTGGTTCCCTGTACTTGGTAGTAGTCTGGAATATAGAATAGATAATATTGCCCTGAGGAAAGTGGCAGCGCAGGTCCATCGCGTGTGTGTCCTACAGGGAAATGGATATTGGTGATTGTCTTCTGTCGTTTCCGGCGTATTTAGTATTTTTCCGAGTAGTCTCCTTCATGTCCTCATTGCTCACTTGGCATTTTTTTTGCGCCCTTAGAGTAAATCCACGGTAAAGCAGGTACTGATGGCAACGTTTGCTTTGTTGCTTTTGGTTTGCCATTGGCCCGCAATCTGTTTTGTTATAGAAGAATCGCGGTCTTGGTGCTTCTGGATGTTGGGCTTCATGTTTGCCTAATGTTTACACCGTTCAGCGGTGTCCGGTACCCCTACTTTATCCATGAATTAATATTTAAAGCTTCCATACATGCTTTTGCTCCTTGCGTGTGGTTAAATCGTGTATTTGGGATTGTGAGAGATTGTTTTGTACATCGGTATGAAGAGAAGATGCTTAATCCAGATCTTAATTCCTGTGCTGAAGTAATTTGTCACCACTTAATGCATTCACTTACTGGATTTCCTTAATCGGATACGAGAGAGCAGAAAAATGAACGTAAACATTAGGCATCCTGCAGTAACCTCGAACTAAAGCTGCTTCCCGGAACGCCTCTTTCTATTACAAGCTGGATGCTTACTTTTAAACGGGAAGATCTTGCGGATATCACTTGGACGTCTTGATCTCCTTCATTCTTTCGCACAGCATGCAAAATTTACATTGGATTCATTAGCAGTTGATTATTTTCCCTTCATTAAAATACTGACCTAATGTAAAGATAGGTCTTTCTTCTACCGCCTTGCTTGCCATATATTATTATTATTATTGTTTTACATAGCGCAATCAAAGCATATAAATAATCAAACTCTGGATTTTTCTCCATTCCTCTTGGGCTGGTGGGAAACTCGGTCTTTACTGGACACATTTTATTGCAAGCCTTTTTCCCCCTCAACTAAATATTGTTTCGGGGTCACAAATTGTCTGTAACCCGACGACCTGCCCTCTTTAAGCGGGGGCAGGGCTAGGATGCCACATTCATTCTGCGCGGGCACTGAGGCTTTTAAGAGGAACTGGATGCATTTGCCTTTGGTTTTGGCACATCTTAACATCCGTTAAATGCTTGACATCTCTTCTGTCTTCTAATCCGTTTTGAACAGAATTGTGTCTTAATGTAACAAGAGCCGTGTGGTCCTAGTTTTAGCTGTGAATAACAAACACTCCAGTTACGTGGAACTGACAGTAAGAATGGTATGAGAAAAAAACGTATCTTATTGTACCCATCCCCATAATTTTGATCACCCCTGGGGCTAGTTTTGTTAAGTACTTCTTGATATGCTAAGTTAATAGTAGTGGAGATAAATAAGATATTTGTACATGTCCTTTTACTGTGTGGTATAGTTGTATAAATGGGTGTCAGACAATGCAGTAGATTCTATAACATTGACTGGAATTTAATAATGGGCTGGGCCATGTAAATCTAAAGATTTTGGTTACAAAGAGCATGATTCCCCTCTTTATTCTTTATGTAGGATCAAGACCATTAATCCTACCGTCTCAGCCTCCTCCTTATGCCTCTCCACGCGATGCTCCTCCTGACATACTGCTGGACTCCCCAGACAGAAAGCTGAAGAAACAAAAAAAGTTAAAATTAACTAAGGATGAGAAGGAGCAGAGTGAAAAGTCTGCAATGTATGACATCATAAGTTCTCCTTCCAAGGACTCCACCAAGCTTACGTTAAGACTTTCTCGTGTGAGATCTTCTGAAATGGATCAGCAAGGAGACCTTCTTCCCAGCATGGAGGATAGTAACTTGTCGGAGGGAGACTCTTTTAACGTGCAGTACCCGGGGCACCTGTCGAAAACACCAATGACTCCGCAGGACATAAGTCGCCCGCTGAATGCTGCCGCTTGTTTTCAGGAGCAAGCAGATTTCCTCCAAGTGCAGCAGCAAGTGCCCGTCCTTCAGCCCAACACATCCGCAGCTGCAAAACCGCCTCAACCTCCTGTGGCTCCGACACAGCACCAACAACCAGGGAGCATAACGCCATACGACGAAGTGGAACTGGATGCCCTGGCAGAGATTGAGAGGATAGAACGGGAATCTGCCATCGAGAGGGAACGTTTTTCTAAAGAAGTCCTGGATAAAGGTAATAATGTTTCAAGGTGAAAGATCGTTTGTAAAGAGCCATGCGACCTACATTGATATGTGCGATATAGGCATGTTCTTCCAGCGCCTGACTATAAAAATAGGCTGTCCTGGAGTCCTTCTCTTACATATT
This sequence comes from Spea hammondii, assembly GCA_029215755.1. Taxonomy (NCBI): domain Eukaryota; kingdom Metazoa; phylum Chordata; class Amphibia; order Anura; family Pelobatidae; genus Spea; species Spea hammondii. Next base: position 175,949,962 of record JARDYJ010000001.1, on the reverse strand, counting down.
CAGAGGAATAATGCGAAAAACAGGTTGGCTTGTGGCCCTTGGTTTCTGGATTTGGACAGAGCTGTCCTAGTGAACGCGTTTTAAATACATTGTTTTTATGCTTATTACATTTTTGCACGGGTTGATGCGCTCAACAAAATTCTCCCAGGATTAATGTTAAAACTCTCATAATCCTATCACGTGCTTTTTATAATGTCGTTTGTAAAGGTATGTGTAATATAGCATAATAAAGCAGCAAGATATGTCATTAAATTCTCTCTTCAAATAAAGAAACTATTTTATCCTGCTATGGCAGCAAAGACTCGCAATCTGTCCGTGTCCCTGCCCTATGTTGCTGGGGTTTTTTTTTTTAAGTAATTGCTCTGGCTATGCTGGCCATCGTAGAAGTATTGATAGTTTTGGGTCTATGTCTGTAGTGCAGGTTTTTGCTTTAAATGTGATCAGCACCCCAAGCACCCGGCAACGCCATTTACTCTGCTTTGGTTTGCATGTGTTTCTCTTTTTATCTCCATTTTTATAGATGGCAACTTATTTTTATTTTCAGCATTTTTTTTTATTTAGCAAACTCTAGCAGTCATTCTGAATTATTTCAGTTGCACTGCGTGCTGAACATGTATTTTTTTGGGGGGCCTGACCTTAGGGCATAAGGATTTTCCTTTAACAGAACACCAGCCCCCTAATAATAGCGCTTGGGTTTTGGGGGAGACGTGTGTTGTTTTATATCTGTTTTAATATCCTCTTTCTCTCTCTTAGATAAACCCTTGAAGAAGCGCAGACAAGATTCCTATCCATTAGAAGCTGGGGGTGCTACCGGAGGAAATAAACCAGCTTCCCTGGAAACAGATGCCGCAGGGAATGGTTCGAGGCCGGCGCTGATGGTCAGCATCGATCTTCTGCATGCCGGCAGGGGGGACACTCAGGCAACTGGTACTCAGGACTCAGACTTCGTCAGGCAGCCTGAAGACGCAAAGCACTGCAATGATGGATTTGTTCCTGGTCCACAAGAATACGCTGTTGGATTCCTTAAATACAACCCAGAGACCAACCCAGCGACACCAAGAAAAGAGTCTGACCTGGAAGCCGAGAATCCGGATAATTCTTTTAAGAGCACAGCTGAAAACCGGCCGGAGGAATTGCAGAATGAAACCAAACCTTTCGACATCAAAGCTGAACCTCCAGAGTGCGGCGAAGAACCTTCGGTTTTTGAGGAAAGCAAAGTGGAGGCCAAACCGGAGGGCTTTGAATTAAGCTGCGAGGACACTAAGGTGGAGAACAAGTGTCTTGATCAGGAGGTAAAGCTTGAGAAACAGCTCAGCGAAGCAGCAAACGAGGACAAGCCATGTAATGTTGACGAGATAAAACAGAACGAGAACAGTAATGAATCTGATACCAAAACTGATCCGAAACCGAGCTCCAATACCCCGAAGCAACGGACTGAAGGGAGGCAAGACGCACCCAAACAAAAAAGCGAGGGCAAGCCGGATACGCTTAGACAGAAGACTGACGGAAAGCCGGAGCAGCTTAAGCAAAAGAGCGAGGGGAAAACTGAGCAGGCTAAGCAAAAGAGCGAGGTAAAACCTGATGCACCCAAGCAAAAGAGTGATGGGAGGGCTGAGGCACCCAAACAGAGGAGTGAGGGCAAAGTCGATACCCCCAAACAAAAGAGCGAGGGCAAGTGTGACACTCCTAAGCAAAAGACTGATGGGCACCCTGAAACACCTAAGCATAAGAGCGATGGTCGGCCAGAAACACCCAGGCAAAAGAATGAGGGCAGACCAGAGACGCCTAGGCAGAAATCGGAGGCGAGACCGGAGTCTCACCGCTCCAAGGGTGATCCAGAGCATCCAGAGGCGACCAAACAAAAGTCTGATGGCCGTGCAGATACGCCGAAACACAAACACGATAGAAGAGATTCCATCAGATTGTCATCAGAGAAGAGACCGGATACGCCGAAACAAAAATCAGATTCCAAATGCGAGTCCTCTAAAGCGAAGTCTGAAAGCCGCTCCGATGGGGGGAAGCAGCAGAAGGTAGACGGGAGACCTGGGCACGATGGTTCAAGGCGCGACCACGAAAGCCCAAAACAGAAATCTGATGAGAGAGATTCCGAAAGGCACAAAGGGGATATGTCAAGGGTCCGGAGGCCCGAGTCCTTGAGGTCGTTCAACAAAAATGAACTGGAGTCAAAACATGGGGGCAATAAACCTGATGCATCAAAAATGGAAAAATCTGAAAAGAAACACAGGCCCGATTCTGACGAGTCAAGGGATAGGCTTTCATCTGGAGAGCAAAAATCCAGGCCGGGTAGTCCTCGGATTAAACCCGACGGTAAACCTGACTCTAATAAACCTAAATCGGATAAACCTTTATTAAAATCGCCTACCGGCAAAGATGACAAAAGGACCGATGGTAACAAAAGTAAGATGGATGGGAATAAAACGCACGGCGACAAGGCAGGGTTCCCAAGTTATTTGTTGGGTGGGAGTCAGGGTGCGCTGAAACACTTTGTCATTCCAAAGCTCAAGCGGGACAAGGATGGCAATGTCACTCAGGAACCTAAACGACCGGAATTAAAAGGAGAGCAGAAAGAAAGAGGGGAAAAAATCGGCCTGGTGGAAGACCTTAATAAAGGTGCGAAGCCTGTTGTGGTTCTCCAAAAGCTCTCTTTGGATGAAGTGCAGAAACTGATTAAGGAACGAGAAGACAAGTCAAGGGGTTCTATGAAATCCAACAAGAACCGACCTTCTAAGCCTAGCAAAGGTAAGATGTTTATACGTTCTCTCCGATCGCCCTCGATTAGAACCTTTTTATTTTGCATATGTGAAAACGGTGGAATTTGGGCAGCTTTTGTCATCGCGCTTGAAATGATGCAGAAAAGCGCTGCTGGTGAATTTGGGTTTAGTTATGATGGCGATTATTGTGGTTTGAAATCTGTAGAGCTTTTATAGAGCTGAGTGCATTCTTATCTACGGCATGTGTTGTCTACGCGAACTGCACGTGTCTTTGATAACGGATCTTGTAAAGACTATCTTGGGTTTTTTGCTTTGACAGCGACAGGTCTGGGTACTGAGTGCTACCAACCGGCTCATTTCCCAAACAAGCAGCTACTGCTTAATGAATTACAACATGAAATTCTTTATGGTATTAAATTATCCTACACTAACCCTGTTAGTACATACAGTATGCCCCTTTATGTACACATTAATAATCAGGGTAAACTGGCTAAGAAAAGGTTGACAAAAGTTGCAAAAACTAGAAAAAAATAGGTTAAATATGGAAGATTTGTGTTGTGCTGTGAAAATGTCACCCAAGCGTAAAATCCCGGCCCGTCCGCTTTTCAGTAATGTGTATTTCTGTTGATGTCGTCGTTTTATTCTTGGATCGCTGTTGGCAGAAGGCGCTCAGAAGACTTAGAAATTAAAATGCGATTGTTGGGATAGAAAATAAGAACTACAGCAGTCTGTGCTGTCTCTCCTGGGGGCATTGGGAAGATCTGACCCTGTATGCTGTATAGTTAAATCACAACTATACACTGAGTCTTAATGTCAGTGGTTTGCAGAGAGGATCGCGGCATAGGGGCTCGCACTGCAAATCTTGTGTTTTCTATATGCAGCGAAGGCATGGCGCAGGCACGCGCTGTCTAGGGAGTACAGTGCTTTGTTGTGTCCTTCATACTTGCCAGATATTTGTGCTGATGGTCTCTGGGCAGTTATTTTTAGGTATGAATTAGTTTTTTACGCCATTTTATATATATTGTAAATGTGTGTTTTTGTACTGGTGAAAGGCGTTTTAACTTTTGTCCCTGGAGAATATATTTGACGCGTTGTTGGTTTTATGCTGGCGAGTGAGTACAGGTATTGGGTTATTTCGGGTTATACGTCCCCAGAAGTCTGCATGGAGGTGGAAAGCACGTGTGGTGACCAGAGAGCTGGTAGTGCTCTGCGCCGGTACGCGTGACTTCGCTGCGGCTCCTTGTTGTACGACGACGGGCATTGCTTCCATCAGCAAACCCTGTAACATGTATTTTATTTAAACACCTAAAGCCATTGTGTAACGAGCCGGAGATCAGCCAGCCTTATGTTTCCTTAAATGTATTCCTTCTGCTGAATCAGGAGCCTGAACTCTACTGAGCAAGTGCTATACGCTTACTGCATGCTATATATGTGTGCAGAGCCGGCCTTAGGCGTTGTGGCACCCTGTGAGGACTACTCATCTGGCGCCCCCCCCTTACTACCCCCCCCCCCCCACTTACCTTGTTGCCGGAGTCCTGCGGTGAGAGAGGGAGGCATCCGTCTTCTCAACACGAGATGCCGGCACCGCAACGGAGTCACGGAGAGTAAGAGGCGCCGAGCGGTTGCTGAGAACTTCACGAGCAACCGGGCAGGCACCCTTGCTACCGTGTGTGTGTGTGTGTGTGTGTGTGTGTCACAGGGGCAGATTTGTCTTTATGGGTCTCTGTGTTTAAGCCGCCACTTCCCCCCCGGTCTTTACCATCCACAAATACAGGTGTAGATCCACTTGATCAGAATTTTAGATCTGTTGATTTAGATTGCTAGCAGGAGCGCGGACCGGGTCACAAGGCGTTCCAAGCCGTTCAGTCGTCGTGTCCTGCGTTTTATGATTGCTTTGGAAGGCGCGGTCTGCACCCCGCTGGTCTCTAAGCCAAAGGATACTCTATTCATTGTGTAGAGTCCGCTAGGAACCCGTGTGTCCCAAACTTCACATGGTCTGTCCGGTAACGGCTTCGTGTCGGATACCGGAATAGGCATGTTCGAAAAAGTGTGACTTGGAGAATGGATTGGAATCGGGCTTTCTTTAGAAGGCTGTAGCGTCCCTTATTGTCTCGGTTTATTAATGTCATAGTATGGTGTTTACATTACCTTCGCTCCTGTGCAACATTGACTTTAACCAGTAACGTTCTGGAGGATTGTGTGCGCTGTCGGTATGCGCCGTGACATCTGTCTGAAGCTCCCGGTGTAATGCGGTTTTACCCCTGGTCGTCCCCGCATGCAGGGTTGGATTGGGCCCTCCGTGCTGTTCGTGTTACAGCCAAGCGATGGCCGTTTGCTTAGTCCGGATGCGCCTGGAACAATTAGCGGTTTTTGTCATAGAATTTACATTTAAAAGCCTGTCGGTCGCATCGAGTCGGTGAGAATCCTGCGGCGGACAGGCCGGCTCGTTTCTCTCGTTCCGCTCGGCAGTCGGACTGAAGGAAGAGAAAGCGAACGCGTAGCTCTGTTTATTGGGAATGTCTATAAATCCGGCCGCCAGGTGGCGCTGCCGGGGAGCACGTGTCGGAATTTTTCTCACGCTTGTCATTGAGGAAAATAAACACTGTTAACCTGTTATGTTCCGGAGCGCGTGCGACCAAGTGTTTTATTTGCAGTGTTTTTCATTTAAATGATGTGTGTTTTGGAATATATTATGGCAAGGGATTACTTTGCGTAAGTAACTTTTTATTATTATTAGAGAAATGCTTGAAGAAATGTAGATCGCTGTCACTTGTCACTGTGTTCTCCGTACGTCTTTGTAAGAGTCGGCACGTACATACAGTACATGATGACGGGCTTTAACCCTTTGTATGTCAGATGATGAACCTAAGCGTCTAGAGTTTCAGTGAATGAGCGCTCACAATCCTGCATTGGCTTTCGGTTTGTTTTATAAACGTGTTTGGTGTCGCGACCCGCTGTGTCTGGTGTATCCGTGTCTTTACGGCTTCTCATGTAAAAAACATGTAGCTGCAATGAGGGCAAAAAGCCTATTGTCGGGGTAAATATTCACTGGCTTTATGCCATTTTTTTTTAAATGTAGATGTTGCAGTGGCATTTTATATCACCAGCAGAGATATTTGGAAGCGTTGGTTTTGCTTGGGGGGGGTAATGTTTAAGGGGTTCGTTCTATAGCAGAGCTTACATTACATTTATTTATAAAGCGCCGGCCGATTCCGCAGCGCTGTTACAGTCAGTAGAACAATTTATAAACACAATAATAAACCGGTGCAAAGGAGAAGAGGGCCCTGCTCTTGCGAGTTTACAATCTTGGAAAATCCCGGGAGCCAACTTGGTGATATTTTCTGAGGCTCTCATTAGGTTGCCTCGTTACGGGTGCTCCAGAAGCACATAGATTTTCATGAGGACGTTTTTCCTTCTGTGCCGCACTTTTTAGTGTTGGTTTTTAGGTTTCTTCTTCGGCGCTGCGTCTGGTGCTTTGATCCGTTTTGGATGCTGAATCTCGTAACAGCAGTTTAAGAAGAGACGGCAGCGCAAAAGTATCACAAACGGCCCACATGGGCCCCACAGGCCTCCGTTATGGCTCCTTTGGGCTAAAGCTAAACATTGATGAGACTTGGGAAGGTTCTGTTAACCAAGTGAAAGAAAACGAATACACCTTTCTACATCGGGGTTTATTAAGCAGATGTGTCGTGTTTTTGTCTTACATGCTCATATGCGCACACACACGTACACGTACGTCTCGGGGCCTAACATGCACTGTGACCCTGTTGTGTGCCTCACAGCACCCGCTTCACCGCATCCCCACAGAAACGCATAGGGAGCCGGATTTACGATGGCAGACGATAGGCAGCGGTGTGTGTGTGTGTGTGTATGTATAGTGCGAGAGTCAGTCTGTAAGTGTGAGTATGTGTATGTATACTGTAGTGTCTGTGTGTGTGTATGTGTAGTGTCACAGTCAGTGTGTGTATGTGTAGTGTCAGTCAGTGTGTGTGTATGTGTAGTGTCACAGTCAGTGTATGTGTAGTGTCACAGTCAGTGTCTGTGTGTGTATATATGTGTAGTGTCACAGTCAGCGTCTGTGTGTGTATATATGTGTAGTGTCACAGTCAGCGTCTGTGTGTGTATATATGTGTAGTGTCACAGTCAGCGTCTGTGTGTGTATATATGTGTAGTGTCAGTCAGTGTATGTGTAGTGTCACAGTCAGTGTGTGTGTAGTGTCACAGTCAGTGTCTGTGTGTGTATATATGTGTAGTGTCACAGTCAGCGTCTGTGTGTGTATATATGTGTAGTGTCACAGTCAGCGTCTGTGTGTGTATATATGTGTAGTGTCACAGTCAGCGTCTGTGTGTGTATATATGTGTAGTGTCAGTCAGTGTATGTGTAGTGTCACAGTCAGTGTGTGTGTAGTGTCACAGTCAGTGTCTGTGTGTGTATATATGTGTAGTGTCACAGTCAGCGTCTGTGTGTGTATATATGTGTAGTGTCACAGTCAGCGTCTGTGTGTGTGTATATGTGTAGTGTCAGTGTGTGTGTGTGTGTGTGTGTAGTGTCAGTCGGTATGTCTATGTATTGTGGTGCTAGATTGTGTGCATAGTGTTAGTGTGTTTTGTTTACATATGCATAGTGTATATTGCATAGTGTGTGCATGAGTGTAGCGTTGGTGTGTATGTTACAGTATGTCATTAGCATGAGTGTGTATGTTAGTGTGTGCGTTACTGTATAGTTAGTGTGTGTAAGAATAATGGCTAAACATACAAGCTTTAAAATACCCCTTGTCGTGAAGGGGTTACCCGCTGTACAAACTGCAGACCGGGAGGTGATAGGAAAATAAAAACCGAACTGGGGAAGAAAAAAAAGCCGTTTCCTAGATCCAAACCCGCACCATATAACCCATAACCACCGTGTAACATTATAGACGGGAAATACCCGTCGGCTCGGCACACCTGCTGCTTTTGTGCCGATGGCTGCCGGCTCGTTAAGTCTTGGCGAATGCACACGGAGTGCGTGCTCCCTATAACTGCGCATGCGCGTACTCACTAGCCTGCGCTTCACTTACTCGCAAACTAGAAGAGAGATTTCTAAGTAGAGGGAAAGTTGTTTGGGGCTGGGAAGTGGGCAGCCTTCTTTTGCTGTAGAATTGGTCATCCTCGAGGTAAATGTATTCCTATGTGTGTATATATGTGTGTGTGTATTCCTATGTGTGTATATATGTGTGTGTATTCCTATGTGTGTATATATGTGTGTGTATTCCTATGTGTGTATATATGTGTGTGTGTATTCCTATGTGTGTATATATGTGTGTGTATTCCTATGTGTGTATATATGTGTGTGTATTCCTATGTGTGTATATATGTGTGTGTATTCCTATGTGTGTATATGTGTGTGTGTATTCCTATGTGTGTATATATGTGTGTGTATTCCTATGTGTGTATATATGTGTGTGTATTCCTATGTGTGTATATATGTGTGTGTATTCCTATGTGTGTATATGTATATGTGTGTGTGTATTCCTATGTGTGTATATGTATATGTGTGTGTGTATTCCTGTGTGTGTGTATTTCTGTGTGTGTATATATGTGTGTGTATTCCTATGTGTGTGTTTATGTCTGTATATGTGTGTATTCCTATGTGTATATATGTATGTGTGTGTGTGTGTGTATTCCTGTGTATATGTGTGTGTGTATGTGTGTATTCCTGTGTGCGTGTGTGTGTATGTATGTATGTGTGTATATATGCATATGTGTGTATGTATATGTGTGTATATATGCATATGTGTGTATGTATATGTGTGTATATATGCATGTGTGTGTGTGTGTGTATATATGCATGTGTGTATGTGTGTGTGTGTGTGTGTATATATATGCGTGTGTATGTATATGCGTGCGTGTGTGTGTATGTATGTATGTGTGTATGCGTGTATATGTGTGTGTGTGTATATGTGTGTATGCGTGTGTGTGTGTGTATGCGTGTATGTGTGTGTGTATGTATGTGTATGCGTGTGTGCGTATGTATGTGTGTGTGTGTATTCCTATGTGTGTATATATGTATATATGTGTGTGTATTCCTATGTGTGTATATATGTATATGTGTGTGTGTATTCCTATGTGTGTATATATGTATATGTGTGTGTATTCCTATGTGTGTGTATATATGTATATGTGTGTGTATTCCTATGTGTGTATATATGTATATGCATGTGTGCGTGTATTCCTATGTGTATATATGCATGTGTGTGTGTATATATATATGCGTGTGTGTGTGTATTCCTATGTGTGTATATATGCATGTGTGTGTGTGTATTCCTGTGTGTATATATGCGTGTGTGTGTGTGTGTATTATGTGCGTATATATGCATGTGTGTGTATTCCTATGTGTGTGTGTGTATTCTTATGTGCGTATATATGTATATATATGTGTGTATATATGTATGTGTGTGTATTCCTGTGTGTATATATGTATGTATGTGTGTGTATTCCTGTGTGTATATATGTATGTGTGTGTATTCCTGTGTGTATATATGTATGTGTGTGTATTCCTATGTGTGTATATATGTATGTATGTGTATTCCTATGTGTGTATATATGTATGTGTGTGTATTCCTGTGTGTATATATGTATGTATGTGTGTATTCCTGTGTGTATATATGTATGTATGTGTGTGTGTATTCCTGTGTGTATATATGTATGTGTGTGTATTCCTATGTGTGTATATATGTATGTGTGTGTATTCCTATGTGTGTATATATGTATGTGTGTATATATGTATGTGTGTATATATGTATGTGTGTGTGTGTATGTATGCGTGTGTGTATTCCTGTGTGTATATGTATTCCTATGTGTGTGTGTATTCCTGTGTGTGTGTATATATGTATATGTGTGTGTGTATTCCTATGTGTGTGTATATGTGTGTATATGCATGTGTGTGTGTATATATGTATATGTGTGTGTATTCCTATGTGTGTGTATTCCTATGTGTGTGTATTCCTATGTGTGTGTATTCCTATGTGTGTGTATTCCTGTGTGTGTGTGTGTGTGTGTGTGTATATATGTATATGTGTGTGTATTCCTGTGTGTGTGTGTGTATTCCTGTGTATATATGTGTGTGTATTCCTGTGTGTGTATATATGCGTGTGTGTATTCCTGTGTGTGTGTGTATTCCTGTGTATATGTGTGTGTATTCCTATGTGTGTGTATATATGCGTGTGTATATTCCTGTGTGTGTGTATATATGTGTGTGTGTATGTATGGATGTGTGTGTATATATGCGTGTGTGTGTGTGTATATATATATATGTGTGCGTGTGTGTGTGTATATATGCGCGTATGTATGCGTGTATATGTGTGTATGTATGCGTGTATATATATATATGTGTGTGTGTGTATGTATGCGTGTATATATGTGTGTGTGTGTGTGTATGTATGCGTGTATATATATGTGTGTGTATGTATGCGTGTATATGTGTGTGTGTGTGCGTGTATATATGTGTGTGTGTATGTATGCGTGTATATATGTGTGTGTGTATGTATGCGTGTATATATATGTGTGTGTGTGCGTGTATGTATGCGTGTGTGTGTGTATGTATGCGTGTGTGTGTGTATGTATGCGTGTGTGTGTATGTATGCGTGTATATATGTGTGTGTATGCGTGTATATATGCGTGTGTGTGTGTGTGTATGCGTGTATGTATGCGTGTATATATATGTGTGTATGTATGCGTGTATATATATGTGTGTATGTATGCGTGTATATATATGTGTGTATGTATGCGTGTATATATATATGTGTGTATGTATGCGTGTATATATATATGTGTGTATGTATGCGTGTATATATATATGTGTGTATGTATGCGTGTATATATATATGTGTGTATGTATGCGTGTATATATATGTGTGTATGTATGCGTGTATATATATATGTGTGTATGTATGCGTGTATATATATATGTGTGTATGTATGCGTGTATATATATATGTGTGTATGTATGCGTGTATATATATATGTGTGTATGTATGCGTGTATATATATATGTGTGTATGTATGCGTGTATATATATATGTGTGTATGTATGCGTGTATATATATATGTGTGTATGTATGCGTGTATATATATATGTGTGTATGTATGCGTGTATATATATATGTGTGTATGTATGCGTGTATATATATATGTGTGTATGTATGCGTGTATATATATATGTGTGTATGTATGCGTGTATATATATATGTGTGTATGTATGCGTGTATATATATATGTGTGTATGTATGCGTGTATATATATATGTGTGTATGTATGCGTGTATATATATATGTGTGTATGTATGCGTGTATATATATATGTGTGTATGTATGCGTGTATATATATATGTGTGTATGTATGCGTGTGTATATATATGTGTGTATGTATGCGTGTGTATATATGCGTGTATATATGTGTGTATGTATGCGTGTATATATGTGTGTATGTATGCGTGTATATATGTGTGTATGTATGCGTGTATATATGTGTGTATGTATGCGTGTATATATGTGTGTATGTATGCGTGTATATATGTGTGTATGTATGCGTGTATATATGTGTGTATGTATGCGTGTATATATATGTGTGTATGTATGCGTGTATATATATGTGTGTATGTATGCGTGTATATATATGTGTGTATGTATGCGTGTATATATATGTGTATGTATGCGTGTATGTATGCGTGTATATGTGTGTATGTATGCGTGTATATATATGTGTGTGTGTGTATGTATGCGTGTATATGTGTGTATGTATGCGTGTATATATATGTATGCGTGTATATGTGTGTATGTATGCGTGTGTATGTATGTGTATGTATGCGTGTATATATATGTGTATATGTGTGTGTGTATGTATGCGTGTATATGTGTGTATGTATGCGTGTATATATATGTGTGTGTATGTATGTGTGTATATATGTGTATGTATGCGTGTATGTATGCGTGTATATATGCGTGTATGTATGCGTGTATGTATGCGTGTATATGTGTGTATGTATGCGTGTATATATATGTGTGTGTGTGTGTATGTATGCGTGTATATGTGTGTATGTATGCGTGTATATATATGAGTGTGTGTATGTATGCGTGTATATATATGTGTGTATGTATGCGTGTATGCGTGTATATGTGTGTATGTATGCGTGTATATATATGTGTGTATGTATGCGTGTATATATATGTGTGTGTGTGTATGTATGCGTGTATATATATGTGTGTATGTATGCGTGTATATGTGTGTATGTATGCGTGTATATATATGTGTGTGTGTATGTATGCGTGTATATGTGTGTATGTATGCGTGTATATATATGTGTGTGTGTGTATGTATGCGTGTATATATATGTGTGTATGTATGCGTGTATATATATGTGTGTGTGTGTATGTATGCGTGTATATGTGTGTATGTATGCGTGTATATATATGTGTGTGTGTGTATGTATGCGTGTATGTATGCGGATTTGTTTTCCAAATATAAGAACAGATGCCGCTGTAGACGGGTCTCTCAGTGGGGGTAGAATCTGTGTAAATGGAATGATTGGCTCTGAGGGCCGTTCCTGATGTTGTCCCGGTGAGTTATTGGCGTGTGAATAGCACGGAATGTATGTGATTGACGTCGTTACTGACCGGGCTCTCGCTCAGAGTTCTGTGAAGTTTTGCTTTTTGTGAAGCCGCGTTAAAGTTTTAGATGCTGCCGTATTTGAGGACTCCTTTCTGTGCTGGTGTGGAATGATTTACTTGGACATTCCGGGGTTCGAAAGAGGACTTTGTGAAATACACAAAAAGATCTAACCCCAGTGAGCTGCTGCAGGAACTGGTTGGGTGGCCCTGTATAATGCATAGTTAAACATTTCTCCAGTCCTCTTACACTGAATTATACATTATACAGGGCCAGTATAGCCCTTGCTGAAGACTGTCCGTGCTGGCCCTTCATAATGAATAATGAAACCACATCGTTCCCTTTAGTGAATAGCTCCCGATGGTGTCGTCTGTACTGCTGTTTTCATAAACCTAATGTAAGCGGTAAATGTCTAATAAAGTCCCTACGGGGCTCTTACAATCCTCTCCTCTCGTTCATTAGGTGGAATAGATCAGTCGGTGTTGAAGGAGCTGCCGCCGGAGCTGGTGGCGGAGATCGAGTCCTCCATGCCGCTCTGCGAGCGCGTCAAAATGAACAAACGCAAGCGCAGTACAGTGAACGAGAAGCCCAAATACGCAGAGATCAGCTCCGAGGATGACAATGAGAGCGAAGAGGCTTTCGAGCGTGAGTACCCGGGGGGTCTACCTGCGCTGCGTGTTAATCTGTTCGCATGTAGCATCACAGCGTTTCAACGTGTACACGCTTTCCGTTTGTGTGATAAAAGCGCAGAACAAACCTAATCGTTGACCTAATATCAGGGGTAATGACACTTTAATATATAATATAATCAAATGTGTATATATATTAATTTTAATTGACCAGATTTATCACAATGTTATGATCAAGGTGGGTGTTATTTTAGGCTGCGGTCGGGATTTCATAGAGTAATATGACGTTATTAGTCCCACGATGCATGTAGTGATTGTGTGGTTTTTTCCCCTCTTTCTCCATCACCATGTATACTTTCAGCATCCAAGAAGAAGCAGAAGAAAGATCAGGACTGGCAGTACGCAGAGCGCGAGAGGCGAAGCTCTGGTGATCACCGGCGGAGCGGGAACGATTCCAGAAGAAGTGGCCGATACAGGGAGCGTAGCCCCGAGGACTCTGAAATGGAAGATTCTCCCCCTCCCTGCCTCAGTGATGGTTAGCGCACGACCCGGTCTCCACATCTAAATACCATGCCGTTCTTTTCAGAAATCTGTTTGTAGGGTTCCTGTTCGGGCTGGCCATTAATGTCTGTGTGTAGTTCAGAGGGGCTTGAGGGGTTAACTATTTTATAGTGGCATGTGGATGTAGTTCTGCTTCTAGATACATTTGTTCTGATTTTTTTTGTATCGTATAAACTTCAGCGTTGTGGTCGCTCTGTGTTTGTAGATATATTTATTGGTCTCATTCACTTGTTTGTGTAACCTGTAAAATGTCCCTTAAAACTTTACTCTGTTTTACCAAATTTTAGTGGCCCGGAGAATGAAGAAAAAAGAGCGCCAGAAGAAAAGGAAGGCCTATGAGCCGAAACTCACACCTGAAGGTAACCGTGGGGAAGAAAGGGCTGGCGCAATGTAACGTACCCACCTTATACATGCACATGCGATCTGTACAGAGCCGTTCGGAGTCTCTGATGATCCCATGGCAGCTGATCACCCACAAAATAGAGATCTGAAGGCCCTCGTGCCATCACGGCACCAGAGATTGCCACTGGTTATCACAGAGATCCTCGAGTCTTTGTAGTCACCATGACGCCTTCCAATCTAAAAGAAAAAAATCGATAACTTCTCTGTTAAAAAAAAAGGTGCCCAAGAACCTGTATTGATGACATAGAACATCATGAAGAAAGCAGTGCTGTGCACACTGCCCACCTACTTGTTGCTGGTGCAGGGGGCTACCTCACCCGAGGCGATTCACCCTCCCAGTCTTGCGCAATCAAGCGAGCCTTCCTTTATGAAAGGTGGACAGTGGTTTATTTTGTTGCTTGGTAGGTAGTGAGATTTTTTTTTTTTGTTTTTTTATTTTAAGCTCCTGTTTTAAAATGGCTGAATTGTACACAGCCGAGCCGGCCTACACTCTACCGAGTCACAATGTGATAACGCGTGGGGGGATTTTGTACTGCAAACAGTCTCAAATGAGACGTAGGCTTCCCAAAATGAAAGTTGGATATGGGGATGATCCATTTTGTGCCCCGTAACTTCGAAAACCCATTAAAACCTATACATGATGGGTATTTTCAAAATCTATACTTATTTTTTCATCAACTTTCTTTATTTTAATGTATTATTCATTCTAGATGTTGGAATATACGTCTGAAATGGTACCAAAAGAGAGCTTTTTTGTTTTTCCTTGGGGAAAATCCAGTATGCAGGCTTACTACGCGGACCTTGAAATCAATCAGCTGTTACATTTGTTTTTGTTCTTGCTGCAGAAATGATGGACTCCTCAACGTTTAAAAGGTTTTCTTCAGCCGTTGAAAATATTTTAGATAATTTAGAAGACATGGATTTCACGGCATTTGGTGAGTTTATTTTTTTTCCCACCGGTTCTGAAATATTACAGAATTCACGCAAATGTTTCGATACGATGAGCCTTAACTTTAATTCCTTGTCTGCATTTCAGGCGATGACGATGAGATTCCTCAAGAGCTCCTTCTGGGCAAACATCAGCTGAACGAGTTGGGCAGCGAATCTGCTAAAATTAAAGCTATGGGCATTATGAATAAGGTAAAGCTGAACGCAGTCCTTTTAAACAAGATGAGATGATTCTTCTGTCTTTTCCCCATACAGCTGCTTGGCAGTATCTCTGACTGTGTAAATGTATATAAAACATTCTGTGAGATGTACTATAGTAAAGTATTTGTGTTTCCCACGCACCAGATATCATCAGAAAAAATGGTGAAGTTACTAGGCATTCTGGAGAAAAACATTCAGGATGGTTCAAAGCTTTCCACGATGCTCAACCACGTAAGTCTTGTCTGCTTTAACGGGCTGCTCTTGGGTGTTTTCACCTACAGCATGTCGCTTTCTTAAATTAAAATTCTGTTTTTTGACTTTCCGAATCTATTTTTTATACAGTCGCGGCCATTTGAATATTAACACATCACTATGTCCTCTTCATGCTATGCAGCATAGTCTCATCCCACATGAATCCATATGCCTTTTCAAATGGATTCGTTCATGGTCTCCGTAAAACTCAAACGCCCAGTTACTAAAATGATTGGACTTTATGTGCCCGATAAAGCTAGATGATTGACAGCGGCAATACCTTAGAATAGCCGTTTACTTTCTGCGATATAAAGTACGGTTTTACTTCAAAAACTTTTGTCTATATTAAAAAGCCTTTATGTGCAAATGAAATTGCATCCAGTTGTGGGAAGACATGGATCTGTTTTCATCTTGGCAAAACACTTGCTTTTATGGCCCAGGTTCTAAGGAGCCATATTGTCGAAAGGCAGACTTTATCCTTCCCAAGAAACTCATTGAATAAACTATTTTCTTCTTTACTGTGTGACAGCATATTGTGTTTTTGTTGTTTGTAAATAAACTTTTTGATTCTTGTGATGTCTCTCGTAGAACAATGATGCCGAAGATGAGGAAAAACTCTGGCGAGATCTTATAATGGAGAGGGTGACGAAGTCTGCCGATGCCTGTCTAACGGCGGTCAACATTATGACTTCTCCGAGCATGCCAAAGGCGGTTTATATCGAAGATGTCATAGAGCATGTCATTCAGTACACTAAATTCCATTTACAAAACACGCTTTATCCGCAGTATGACCCTGTCTACAGAGTGGATCCTCATGGAGGTTAGTGCCTTGTCCAAGCAGACTGCAAATGGTTGCCAGTCTTTTGTACTTTAAACCATTAACGGGCAAGCGATGTACAGTTTACGGCCCCCGTGTGTCCCGTTATCTGATACCCGATCTGTTTTCTCTCAGGAGGACTAATGAGTTCAAAAGCCAAACGCGCCAAGTGTTCAACCCACAAGCAGAGAGTCATAGTGATGCTCTACAACAAGGTGTGCGACATTGTGGCCAGCCTGTCCGAGCTGCTCGAGATACAGCTGCTCACAGACACCACCATCCTGCAGGTAACACCAAGATCCAGTGTCTGTCAGCCCGTGTAATTCTACTTATTTACGCTAACGTGCTGTGACTTTTTTGGAATACAGTTTTTGAAAAGGGGACTAGTCTACGTGTAATATATTGCCTTAAAAACCCTAGTCGTAAATAGTATAAGTGAAATGTTTTCCCTTTTGTGGTTTCGCAACTTTCATTAACTTGACTTTGTCTTCAGGTGTCATCAATGGGAATTACACCATTTTTTGTAGAAAGTGTCAGCGAGTTGCAGCTGTGCGCCATCAAGCTGGTCACCGCGGTAAATGTTTTCTTATTAAACCTTCATTCTTTGCATATGCAGATGTCTTTTATTATTAGTACGAGAATAAACACTGGTTTAGCGCTCTAGGATCAGGTTTTCTGGGTGAAACCTAATAAGCCGTTGGGTTTACTGGGCAAATTGCATTAAAAGGCTTGGATCGTACCGCAGTCCTGGCTATAACAAAGGAAAGGTACCCTGCTTTGTACCACCGGGAACAGGAATTAAATTAAATTCCCAATTCACTGCTTTTTTGTACCTGTAATTAGAATAAGGCTGAGCCGTTAACTTTTGGACTCTAAGCAATGCAGTTGATAGTATCAGAGTCTAGGCATGAAACATATGCATACATTTACATTCAAGTACGTACAAAAACTGTCATTTGTGAACCATAAAGTGTTAAATATCGAATGCTCCTCGCCTAATTTGAATTTACAGGAAACCGTTGCATAGAAGGCCGTAAGACATATAGTGCCTTTCTAACGTTCTACGGTAACTTATATCTTAAATAAGCCTAACTTGTGGGTTTGTTATAATAGTACAAACATCTGGATTTATCCGTTCCTGCAATCGATACCCCTTTCATCTGCCACAGCATGGAAACTCCGTTCTTTGCCTGCTTATTCCAGACTTCCATCCAGGGTACAGGAACCCGATCTGTAAACCAGAGTAGCATACCCGCGTATAGTGAATGTCTCTTGTTCAGGATTCCCTTTGAGTTTCATCTTTTATTTATTTTTAATAACTGTTGCTTTTCGACAAAGAGTTAAATTGGCCGAGGCCTCTTTCTGACTTGTGGCAATGTGTTTGTATCTTCTAGGTGTTTTCCAGGTATGAGAAACACCGGCAGCTTATACTCGAGGAGCTTTTCACGTCTCTCGCGAGGCTGCCGACTAGCAAAAGGAGTCTGAGGAATTTCCGGTACGGTCACGCGTTACGCAGACTAGTGATGGGAGCGTTTCATCTGCTCTTAATGCTAAAAAAAATAATCTATTCTTAGAAAATGTTTACATTATTGCCTGAATAGATACGATATAAAAAAACCACTTATAACCTTGCTTTTAATGTTTTCCTTGTATCAGGTTAAACAGCAGCGACGACGACGGCGAAGCGATGTACATCCAGATGGTGACGGCGTTGGTGTTACAGTTAATCCAGTGTGTGGTACATTTACCGTCTGATAGGGACGCGGAGGAGGAGTCCAACAAAAAAGTAAAATAAAACATTTCTTCAGACTTAAGACATCTGTGTAAAATGACAGATTATTGCCAGTGTTGTATAATGTGTTCTGTCTCTCCAGGTCGACCAAGATGTTTTCATCACAAACTCCTACGAGACAGCCATGAGGACAGCACAGAATTTTCTATCGATTTTTCTCAAAAAGTGAGTGATGACGTTTGTTTAACCGTTAAAACCTTATCCAGGCCTTCTTGAAAAAAGTGGGGCAAAAACCATGGAACCTAATGAAGAAGGTAGCGGTGTGCCAATCGGGGACTGCCTTTCATACCAATCACCAACCCACACACACACACACACACACACGTCTATTGTGATCGTGCGCGACTACCATTATAAACACAGCATCAAGCGCTCAACACAACGCTCCGTTCATGTGTAGTCGGAGACCGTTAAGGAGCCTCAGAAAAGTTTAAAAACAAAAACTATATATATGTATCTATGGTTAGATCAGCGTGCCGGTACACTAAATCCATATGGCATATAACAAATGACATCATAAGCACAGATCGGTAATTTTGAACATGTGTGCTTGCGTTTGGTTATTTTCACAGTAGATTCCGTGGAAGGTTTAAAATGTATTATTTTTTTCCTCCCAATTTAGATGCGGAAGCAAACAGGGAGAGGAGGACTACAGGCCTCTCTTTGAGAACTTTGTGCAGGACCTTCTGTCGACCGTTAATAAGCCAGAGTGGCCTGCGGCGGAGCTGCTTCTCAGCTTATTGGGGAGGCTTTTGGTAAGTCCGCGAATGAAACAATTTTAAATATATTTTACACTTAATTCAAACTTTTCTTTTTGGCTCAAACCGTAATATTTAGTGACTTTCTACTTGAGGTTTTACAATGTGTAACCGTCACTCCACAAGTCCCATATGTGGTTGACTAAAAAATAGAAACAAGAAATCATACAAAGGAAGTGCGATGTTAATAAAAATCACACAGCGCTTTCTGCCGTGACGGACTACTCTTTACATGCACCAGCAAAACAATTGTTTTGTAAATGTTGATGACCCATGAGCTTTTTGCATGAAGTTGAGTAATCTTGACCCCAGTTTTATTGTCTGCGTTCTAGGTGCATCAGTTTAGTAATAAATCTACTGAAATGGCTCTTCGAGTGGCTTCTCTGGATTATCTGGGAACGGTGGCTGCGCGACTCAGGAAGGATGCCGTTACCAGCAAAATGGATCAGGGATCAATCAACCGGATCCTCAAGCAGGTAATCTGAGCAATACTCGATTGCTGGATAAAAAAGTATTTTGTGCTAATTGTGATGTATTGTCTTTAGTTGCTGAGGTTAGTAACGTTGGTTTTGTGTTGCTAGATTACAGCTGTTTTCCCTTTAATCGCAGGCCCCTGAAGGTGACGAAATCCAGCAGCTCCAGAAGGCCCTTCTAGATTATTTGGAAGAGAATACTGAAACGGATCCATCATTGGTGGTATGTTTCAGACACCCTGATATAATATGTAATGGCATCCAAGAGATATATTATCCTCTCTAACGTCCACACCCTCCACTTTAGTTTTCTAGGAAGTTCTACATAGCTCAGTGGTTTCGTGACACTACAATGGAGACTGAGAAAGCCATGAAATCCCAGAAGGATGACGACTCTGATGGCGCTCACCATGCGAAAGAGGTGGAATCCACGGGAGAAATAATGCAGAGAGCCGAGAAACGGAAAAAGTTCCTCCGGACCATCATTAAGACTGCGCCATCTCAGTTTAGCACTTTGAAGTACGGCTCACACGTTTCTCAGACTTATTTGTTTCTGTCTGTTGCATTCCATACACTTTTTAATGCATGTTTTCTCCTCTAGGTCAAGCTCAGACACGGTGGACTATGAGGATGCTTGTTTAATTGTACGATACTTGGCCTCTATGAGGCCGTTTGCTCAAAGCTTTGATATTTATTTGACTCAGGTAAAGTTGGCTACCAGGTGTAAAATTGTTTGGACTACACCTTAATGCACAAGTCTCGCTTCAAAATTTGATACATAACAGAAATCCTAGATATGCTGTCACTTTTATTTTTAAAATTTTTGTTTGGAAGATGCACCCCGGTGCATTAACGTGTACACACACATACACACACACCCTTGCAGTAGTCGGATATGGCATTTGCCTGCCTTCATACACACACACACACACACACACACACACACACACACACACCCCTTTGAAATGCAGTAGTGGCGTATAGCATGTGTCTGCCTTAATTCAGACACACATCCCCTTTGAAATGCAGTAGTGGGATATGGCATGTTGCCTGCCTTCATTCATACACACACACACACCCTTTGGAATGCAGTAGTGGGATATGGCATGTACCTGCTTTCATTCATGCAAACGCTCTTCATTCTCGTGTGGGTTCTAGTTCTAAGTGTGCTGTTTTTCAGATTCTGCGGGTACTTGGGGAGAATGCTATTGCAGTCAGAACGAAAGCCATGAAGTGTCTGTCTGAGGTAGTTGCTGTGGATCCCAGCATCCTTGCAAGGGTATGAACCAATTTTTTATAATGCAGACTCTTCCTTTGCACCGTTATACTGTTGAAGTTATACCGTTATAAGTGAATTCATTATCGGTCGTCCTGCTTTCGCAGCTGGATATGCAGAGAGGTGTTCATGGAAGGCTGATGGATAACTCCACCAGCGTCCGAGAGGCAGCAGTTGAGTTACTCGGTCGCTTTGTGCTCTGTCGACCTCAGCTTGCGGAGCAGTATTACGACATGCTGATCGAGAGGATACTGGTGAGTTTTTGGTTATTTTTTAACGTTTATTTCTTTGCAATAAGTCAAGAGTCCGTGTTCTCATTAATTCATATCAAAACAAACCCGTCACAGCGCTGGCGTAAAGAGGTTACTGTTTTGTGGCATATATCTTTTTTTTGCAAATGATTTAGTTTGTAGCGCTGAATTCCCGTTGCCGTTTGATTATGAATGTTATTTTCCACAGCTGTCATATAACTTTTTCTTGTTCGCTCTGCAGGACACTGGAATCAGTGTAAGGAAAAGAGTCATTAAGATCTTAAGAGACATCTGCTTGGAGCAGCCAACTTTTCCCAAAATCACTGAAATGTGTGTCAAAATGATTCGCAGAGTAAATGATGAAGAGGGCATTAAGGTAAGAGATCATTTCTTTGGGGAAATTCGTCATTTTGTGTATAAAGAGCGATTCTGGTGGTCTATATGAAGCAGTTAGGTTAGCCCCGTTGTCCTTTTCTCCCGGCTGTATTCGGTGCTGTGGGTTATAGGCGTGTGAAATAACACTTCTCTATCCTCTAGAAACTAGTGAATGAGACGTTCCAGAAGCTCTGGTTCACTCCAACTCCACAGAATGATAAGGAAGCGATGACCAGAAAAATCCTGAATATAACTGACGTGGTGAGGACTAAAACATTGTTTTTTGGTAAATGGTTAGCAATTGGCTTTTAGTGTCCCGCTTTCTTGACTTACTGCCTTTATCTTAGGTGGCGGCTTGCAAGGATACAGGATACGACTGGTTTGAGCAGCTTCTTCAGAATGTAAGTAAATATACGTATGTTTAAGCATAAGGTGTGCTTGATGGCAAATTTTTTTGGGAGGCCCTCCCTTTTCATTTTTCAGTAATATCACAAAAACAATTGTTTTGCGTTTGTTAGCTGTTGAAGACGGAAGAGGACGCATCCTATAAACCTGTGAAGAAAGCGTGCACGCAGCTGGTGGATAATCTTGTCGAGCACATACTGAAATATGAGGAGTCTATGGCAGGTTCGTTAAAATGCCCCTTTTTCCCCCAAGTGAATTATCAGATATTTTTTGCCATTGATGCTCTTAAGCCGTTCTGTTATTGAAATGCTCTCTGAGCTCTTTGCGTTGCTGCTTCAGAAGGCTGATTTCAGGTTTATATTTCTTGCAGAGACTGACAGCAAAGGTGTGAACTCCGGCCGGCTCGTAGCCTGTATAACCACTCTGTTCCTGTTCAGCAAAATCAGGCCTCAGCTTATGGTGAAGCACGCCATGACCATGCAGCCTTACCTTACCACTAAATGTAGCGTGAGTACACGTTCCCGGCACACGTTCCCTGCACACCTTCCGCTCGGTTAGCCCCTGGCATCATCATTTTAGGTTTATCCGTTCTGCCGCTATACCTTTTTGTAAAAACACAATGCTTTCCGCTTTACTTAAACCCAGACAGAACTTCTGTGTCTACCACTTATGTTAGATCTTCTGAGATCCCTGTGGGTCAGTGATCTTTAGGTTAGGGACACAGGGATTTTGAGCCTCACCCATATGTTAGACCTTTGTTACCGGAATATATGGCGTTAGCAGAGTAAAAACAGAGACCAAGTAATCATGGAAATGAGGTGCTTTTTAAATAAGAGGATCGGATCTTCCCAGTGATCACAGCGCATGACAGAGAGCGGAGAGTCCCCTTGGTGCTCGTCATGCTTGGCAGCCTCCGGGGTAGCGCCTGTTATCAGTTAATATTGCTGGAGGGCATCCGGTGTTATACCCCGCGTCCCTCGCATTTCATAAAAGATTTGTTTTTGTTATGGGAAATGCTTCTTGAACAAGCGAAAAAATATTTGATTTTGTTCCCTCCGTGGTAGCTAAATCCGTAACTGAAGATGTTGGTAAACAGGATCGCTGGCCTCATTGAACAATTGTGTAATTTGTCGGCCCTTTTTAGTTTCTCCGTTAATCAGGTCCCATGATAATGCATGATTCTGTGTTCCCTTCTCAGACACAAAATGATTTCATGGTGATATGCAACGTCGCAAAGATTTTGGAGCTGGTCGTACCGCTGATGGAACATCCCAGCGAAACGTTCCTGGCGACGATTGAGGAGGACCTCATGAAGCTGATTATCAAATATGGCATGACGGTAAGACCGAGCGCTTCGCTGCTGTGTATTCCACGCACTTTATAAGCAAAACGCTTGTTTCTGAACTGTGCGCGTAAATCTGCCCTTCAGCTTTTAATGTTTCTTTCCCCTTTCTCTTTAGGTGGTGCAGCACTGCGTCAGCTGCCTGGGGTCTGTCGTAAACAAAGTCACTCAGAATTATAAGTTTGTGTGGGCATGTTTCAATAGATATTATGGTAAGAAACCACGTGTTTTACCTGAAGTAAAAGTGTCTGATCCGTAAGTGGCCCTTCTGCCGTGTTTTGGGTTGTGTACATATTAACAAATGCTAAATATAGTATTGGGGACGTCAAGACCGCCAAGTGCGAAAGTAAGTTCTGTGTAACGTTTTACGAAGGGCTGATCGCCCGCAGTCGGGTGGCGTGAGATATGAAGAGGGCAGACTTTGCTGCTCTAGCTTTGGAAAAGAAGCTTTATAGTTTGATGTTTTTGTTACAAATTTGCTGGTGCGCACAATGGTTAGTATAGGGGTGGAAATTCTTTTTCTCAATCTATTTAATTGAGGTATTTGGCTTAAAATAAAGGACTGTTTTCTGTTTGCACTGAAGTCTGTTAAAAAGCCGTCGTTATGAAGGCCGTTAATCACTTTTTTCTCCCTCTAAATTTTTCAGGAGCACTTCTAAAGTTAAAAAGTCAGCACCAAGAGGACCCAAACAGCACGGTCCTCACCACAAACAAACCGGCTCTCCTGCGATCTCTCTTCACCGTTGGAGCTCTGTGTCGCCACTTTGATTTTGATCAGGAGGATTTTAAGGGAAGCAGTAAGGTAAATACCCATTGTACAGCGCTATGGAATTTGGTGGCGCTATATAAAACAATAAATAAAATACACCCCCTGAACGAAGTGGTGGCACTTTGTGTTTCTCATATAATGTTCTTCCAACTTGGTTGTTAGAGAAGCCTCTTTAATTGCATTTATTTTTATTTTTAGGTCAACATAAAAGATAAAGTTTTGGAGCTACTTTTGTACTTTACGAGGCATTCAGATGAGGAGGTGCAGACAAAAGCCATTATCGGTCTTGGTAAGAGATCGCTTTTAAGGGATTTTTGTCTGTTTTTTTTACCTGGACAAAGTTCATCTTCATGTAAACAGCACCGGTATTTCTTAAAGATTTCAAAGTCCAGAACATCTAGAAGACGTTGGCGGATAACACGTTCCCGTCTTATACGACCTCCTGTTATGTAGATTACAAGCAACTGGCACGTGATCGTTCAATGCTCTCCCTTTTTATTTTAAGGGTTTACATTCATCCAGCACCCAATCCTAATGTTTGAAGCAGATGTGAAGAACCTGTACAATAACATTCTTTCGGATAAGAACTCCTCTGTGAACTTAAAGATCCAAGTTCTGAAGAACCTCCAGACCTACCTGCAAGAGGAAGACACCCGCATGCAGCAGGCTGACCGAGACTGTAAGTGGGAGATGGCACAATGTAGTGATTGTTGGATCTATTGTTTTTGTAACATTATTCTTCACAACTAAGTCCTTGGTAACATCAAATAAGAGAAACCTTGTCGCGTCGGCTCAATCACTAAACACAATTTTAGTTTTCCGAATGCATGCCACCTGTGAAGGACCCTGAATATGTGTCATAACGCAGTGACGTAATAAGTAAAGGTCTATTTACTGCATGGTGTGTTTCTCAGATCATTGACAAAACCATGTGCTCTGATTTCCAGGGAAGAAGGTGTCCAAGCAGGAGGATCTTAAAGAGATGGGTGATATTTCCTCAGGGATGAGTAGTTCCATTATGCAGCTTTACCTCAAACAGGTCTTGGAGTCCTTCTTTCACACCCAGTCCAGCGTGCGTCACTTCGCCCTGAATGTCATAGCATTGACTTTGAACCAAGGCCTCATCCATCCTGTTCAGGTATGACGTGATCACCAACACACATGAAACTGTGGCCCACGTAACCATTGTAAAAGCTGGCGTTTGTATCTGTAACACTCTGGTACCTGTTTGCAGTGTGTGCCGTATCTGATTGCGATGGGAACTGACCCTGAGCCGTCCATGCGCAACAAATCGGATCAGCAGCTCATAGAAATAGACAAGAAATACACTGGATTCATTCATGTAAGTACTTGCCACGTTTAGATCTATTGGCTTCCGCTGTGAAAGCCTAGGAGAAGCAGTGCTGTCTGATGATGGGTTTTGTGTTTAGAGAGTACTTATTTTTTAGATCGCTATAGAAATGCGTTTGCCTCAAGGTTATAAATTATCAGCTGACCTAATTTATTATTCAGAGTCTCTATTGTGATATTTCCTCAGTGAGAATTCTTCCTAATGCAAATTCACTAGTTCCTAAAAATATATAGAGAGCTTAATGGCTTTTTATTGTGTACTTAAACTGTACTTATTTCTGACTAAGGGGATTCTCACTGCCTCAGTCATTTCTCCCTCATTCACTCCTCGGAGGCAATCACATTTTGTTGATCTTTAAGGTCTTTCCGTTTTCGCAGCTCCGGGTTTCTGTATCTCGGGGCAGGATCCCCGTGCTCTCTGTGTACTAAACTACAAAACTTTCACAGAGAAGACTTCCCATGACATTTATTAAAAAAAAGTTATTCCAGCGCAAAGTTCAAAGTGGCTGGATAACTATTGCTCTGTGTAGATAAGCCCAGTCTATTCCAGACAGAAAACAAAATCTAGTAAATACGTTTTTCTGTTACTAAGGTATAACTAGGTATGTCGTGAGCGTTTTGTTCTCCGTTGTATGTATCTTATGTGATTATAATGGCGTTTTCCCTTTGTTACAGATGAAAGCTGTGGCCGGCATAAAGATGTCTTACCAAGTGCAGCAAGCTATCAATTCCGATGCGAAGCGTATAGTGCGTGGCTTCCGGCAGGACGAATCGAGCAGCGCCCTCTGCTCCCACCTGTACTCCATGATCCGGGGGAACCGGCAGCACCGACGCGCCTTCCTCATCTCCCTGCTCAACCTGTTCGACGACGCGGCGGTACGGATCATTGTTACTCACCTGCTTACTGTGATAGCGTTGCCTACAGAGACCTGACTTCCACCGATCGTTCCCAAGAAGGGTCCATGTTTCCAGCGCCAGGCTTTACTTTTACGCCTTGTCCGTTCAATATTTTGGTTTGTTTTAAAACGGTTTTCTCTTTCTCCAGAAAACGGAAGTGAATATGCTCCTGTATATCGCGGACAATCTGGCGTGCTTTCCGTATCAGTCCCAGGAAGAGCCCCTGTTCATCATGCATCACATAGACATCACTTTATCGGTTTCCGGCAGCAACCTGCTGCAGTCCTTCAAAGAGGTGAGTGCTGCCGAGCCGCCAACCTCATCGGATGCTGATCCATGTCAGTCGTATGTATACATCAGTGTTTATCACCAGCTAGACTCGTGTTACACGGGTTTCTAAATGTATAGCGTGACTGATCCACACGCAGAGGATGCATTCTAATTAAACCGCTGGATAAAATGTATTTTGGAGAGCTGTAACAGAAGTGCGTTCAAGTCCTTTGTGTAAAAAACATAATCGTCTTGCTGTTTTCAGTCTATGGTTACAGGAAAGCGGAAAGTAAAGAGGAGGCCTTCTGAGGCAGGGAGCGGGAGCGACAGCGAGGAAGAAGTAATCCGGCCCCGGAAGGCGAGACGGCGCGTCAATTCCGAGTCGGACTCTGACAACGAGGATGATGTGGAATACGTCCTGAGCTGCTTGCCGGACAGCGCTGCGCCTCTAATTGACTTTGCGAACGCTTCCCAAGGAATCCTTTTGCTCCTAATGTTGAAGCAGCACTTGAAGAACTTGTGTGGTTTTTCAGATAGGTAAATTACAC
Organism: Spea hammondii; assembly: GCA_029215755.1. Lineage (NCBI taxonomy): Eukaryota > Metazoa > Chordata > Amphibia > Anura > Pelobatidae > Spea > Spea hammondii. The sequence goes on along the minus strand of JARDYJ010000001.1, from coordinate 175,923,272 downwards.
GGCAGTCTGGTTAGTTTCTAACATAATTAGTCATAAATATCCCCTTTCCACACGAGGTAATGCATGCTGCTCGCTCTGTTTGGGTAATATCCATTTCCCCCATGCCATCTATAATGTAACCCTTGTTTGTGTGTTGCTGTATTACACTGAACCGGGCATCACCGCGCAATATGTATCCCCTCGCGCACCATGTATCCTTACATAATGTCCTTTTGTATAAATCCTCCTCCTTGTTGGTAACCGCTCTGTTTTATTTGCTTTCTCGTTACAGTAAGATTCAGAAATACTCTCCCTCGGAATCGGCTAAAGTGTACGATAAGGCTATAAACCGGAAAACCGCGGTCCATTTTCACCCCAAGCAGACCCTGGAGTTTCTGAAGAGGGACATGGCCCGCACCAAAATTAACGACGACGTCAAGAGAACGATTGCAAAGCAATATCTGGATGTAAGTAGAGGGCGCCCGAGTCACGATCCGGAACGGGCCGGTTATCTTAAAGTACGCACTCGTTGCAGACATTTTGAGGCCTTTTTTTTTTTTTTTTGCTCTTTCCTAGTTCAAGTTATTAATGGAGCATTTAGACCCCGATGAGGAGGAGGAGGAAGGGGAGGTATCGGCTAGCACAGATGCCCGAAATAAAGCCATTACCTCACTCCTTGGGGGCCACAGCCCTAAGAACAATGTGGCCGAGACCGAAGAAGAAGAAAGTGATGGGGAGGAGAAAGCGGGGGGCACGTCGGGGGTAAGTAGTCTTGTGCAAGTATTTCCCCGATGCAGTTTATTACGACTCGCTGCTCTGTGCTGTTGGCCCCGGGGCTGCACCGTTCAGTGTGTGCAAGTCACACGCTCCCCGGGGTAAGAGCCGGCCAGTCTTAATCTTCCATAGTGCATGCGCCGTAGCAGACTAACTACTTTCCAGCTTTAAATATCGTGTACACGTTTGATACTAATTGGGGTAGATAATTGCATGCGGGGATGCGGTTTGATTTCGGGGTGTTCTGCTGCTCTGTTTCCTGAGTGTATGAGTCTTGGTCTTTAAAATGAACCCCTGCCGTTTCTGCCTCGTCTTTGCCACCTTTTTGTCTGTTACCAGCTTCTTACCTCCTAAGCTAATAGAATGGAAGCTCCTCTGTGTCTTTCCCACTAATTCCTGTCGTGTGCATGGCGGCTTCTCCTTTATTCCTCCCGTGATTCCGGTGCGAGCATCGCGGTTAGAGGGGCCGGTAACATCGATGGCCGTGTTACCAGCTGCTCTGACTGGTTACCGTATGCTTAGTTTCGCTTAGGATCTGTCTTTGAATCTGATGTTTGTAGTCTGTAAGAGGCTCCTCTCTTTGTATTGTCAGCCGTGTAAAGCGGTTTATTAGAAAGCAAAACTCGTTTGAAATGACAACACAAAGAGCCATTTACTTGTCTTCTAAGATTATTGTTCGTTAGAGAATTGTCTATTGATGGGGTGACTTGTCAAGTTGGGGTGGGGGCGCGATTGGCTTTGTATCTCATCATACCTTCACGTCCCGGCTGACGCGGGGCAGGCGATTCCGCGTGGAGCTCTCGTTAGCTTTCTTACTTTCCGTTCTGGAGAGGTCTGGTGGCGCCGACTGCGTGCCGAACGTCCCTCCAACACGGGAAGCATGGCGAGCTAAGACGAGCCCTCCGAAGCCGTCTGTAACTCTGTAACGCTATTACTGTACCGGGAATTGTTACGGGCCGCGGGATAATGTTCGCTGCAAGGCTTCATCACCTTGAGTATACCTTGTGTCTGTCGTTTATGGGGTGACGTGGTTATGACTGTTTGATCCCTATGTCGGTGTCGTCTCAAGTCAGGGCTTTTGAATAAGTTTTATTTGCTGTGGGGGTAAGAAGCCGTTTTTTTGTAGCTAGACTTAACCTTTTATACATCTTTTTTTGTAGAAAGGGTTTAGCGGAAAAGGCAAAAAAAAACGTAGAAATTGAGATTTATCCAAAGTAAAAGGTAATTTTAATTTAGATTTCCTCTTCTACTCTGTCCCTATTTCCTTGCTATATTTTTGTAACTTTTTTTTTTTTTAATAGATTTTAATTTTGAATTTAGTAGCAGTAAAGTCAGTGGTACACGTTAAAGACCTGACGCCCCCCGGCACCGCTGGCTCTAATGAATCCCCCGGACGGCGTGTGGCGGGAAGACCGGACCGCGGTGCCGGGGCTGTAAATCTCTGATGTTTGATGGATGTCACGATGACTGCGAATTAAACGTGTATTCTGTTTCTTTTTCCTCCTCCCGTGTCCCCTTCAACCTCCCAGCCGAGGAAATCGAAACGCTTGTCAGACTCTTCAGACGTGGCAGCGCAGATGAATGAAACTGTAGATGTCCAGGACGTTATTGCAATATGTTGTCCAAAGTACAAGGACCGACCTCAGATTGCAAAAGTAGTGCAGAAAACCAGCCACGGCTTCAGTGTTCAATGGATGGCTGGCTCCTACAGTGGCCCCTGGGCTGAGGCAAAACGCCGCGACGGCAGAAAACTGGTGCCTTGGGTAGACACTATCAAAGAGTCAGACATTATTTACAAAAAAATAGCTCTAACGAGCGCTAATAAGCTGACTAATAAAGTGGTTCAGACTTTACGATCGCTGTATGCAGCCAAGGACGGGACTTCCAGCTAATACATTTGTATATTTGCAGCCAAATTTACAGGAAAAAAAAAAATACACACAACTTGAAATCTCAGCATTCTGGCAAAAAAAAATAGTTTAAAAAAACACAAACCGCAAAAGATCAGTTTTATGAAGAGTAAGAACGGAACTTGGGCCGCCTGAAGGAAATGTTTGGTAAACATTTTGTGGGAGCTTCCTTCGCTGTTGTACAGCAGAAACTTCTCAGTTCATTTTTACTCCCACTGTATTATAGTTTAACAAAAATTGTTTATATCTTGAAGAATACTTTTCTGTTTAAAAAAAGTCAAAAAAATTACAAAAAATAAACAAGTGAATGTTGAAAATTAGTCTGTTAATGTTCTTAATAAAGTGTTCTTGGAGTTAACCTAGCAGCGGATGGCTTTCTTTAGCTTAGCCCGGTTTCCAGGGAAAGCATTGGTTTTATTTTTTATTTTATTTTTTTTACCCTTTTTTGTTTTTTTTTCTCCAGGCTGTAAAGTGGTGAATGCTCTGGATATATATAATTTATTCTGTTGAAACAAAGCATGCAGTATCTATGACCTATCTGCAGGAGGAGGAATTTTTTTTTTTTTGTAAATGTAGATTTTTGATGTATTAGGTCGCCCTGAAATTATACGCGGAAAGGGGTCCCACGGAGTACCTGCTGGAGATAATACTGCAATAAATTTTTTTACTACTTTGTTACTTGTCTGTTTCCATTTGAATTTCTTAATGTAAAGCTGTTTTAAATCCGATTATATTATTTTGCAGTATTTTATGTAAAATTTATTATCAGTCGTTTTCAACTCAAGGCATAAGATATTGTTTATACAGTTTGTAAAGTGACTTCGAAATAACCGGTATCTTTATTTTCATCCCTATAAAAAGGGTATAGACACGATTTAACTCCCGATTTTATTGTATTCTGAAATATCTAGTGTTAACTATATGATTTAGCACTGTGCCAAACACCTTTTGAAGAATGTTTGATATAAAAAGAAACTATAGTTTATTCTTTGTATGTTTCCGTTTCTTTCCTGATGTTCTGACGCAGAATGGTTTCCACGCGGTCTCTGGGCTGCCACGTTCCCCGCTTTCATCGATTAAAAAAAAAAAAAAAAAAAAAAAAAAAAAAGCTTGTTTGCTGATCCTGTGAATTGGTGAAAATCTTCAGCGAATTGGAAGCTTAAATTTTACGCTAAACTTAGTTTGAGCAAAAAAGCACATGGATCGCGGGTAACGTCATTGTCCATTCCGTGATCCGTTGTGACGACACGTTCTCACGCCAACGTTTCCGTCATTTCATGAAGATGACACGCCAAACACCCGTCTAACCTTTACACCCGCCGCGCGTTTCTAAAGCAGGTATTGTGATACTGCCACTTTTCTGCGCTTCTGTGATTAACCCCGTGTAACGGTCCGCTGCGAGTGGAAACGGAGCATTGTTCCCTGCATTAGTGAAAATACCCCGATGAGGTGGTGTTGGTGCAAATACAGACCGCATCTCCAGCCGGCCGAACCGATATCATGACGACATTAGGCAGGAGGTTTGTTTTGTCTGCGATGTAATAATCTGCGTTGGTATCGCTGCGTTACTGGACTCTACTGGAGCTCTTCACTGGTGTGTGAGGCAGCGTCTCCATTATAATAAATATGCAATGCGTGAATGTTTTCTCAGCGTCAGGCCCTCGTTGAATATTCTGTTGGAATCGTCCCGCCTGCCCTCGGCTCTACCTGCGTTCTTTTAGGACGAGAGAATGTTTCCAAATATGATTTTACCATGAAAGGTGAAGCAGCGATGTCAGAAATATGACGAGGGGATCTCTTATCCAGCACCGCAGATGGACGATGTTACTGTGCGCTTGGAATGATTGCTACTTTTATATTGTGCTTGTGTTTGGGAGAACTAGCAGTGTACGCAGCCTGGGAATGTACGCTCACTGGCCACTTTATTAGGTACACCTGTTCAATTAATTCAAATAGCTAATCAGCCAATCACATGGCAGGAACTCAATGCATTTAGTCATGTAGACGTAGTCAGGACAACAAACCGAGCATCAGAACGGGGAAGAGGCTACAATTCGCACAGTATCACTAAAATTGGACAATGGAAGACTGGAAGAACGTTGCCTGGTCTGATGAGTCTCCATTCCAGCTGCGACATTCAGATGGCAGGGTCAGACTTTGAGTAAACAACTTGAAAGCATTGATTTATCCTGCCTTGTATCAACGGTTCAGGCTGCTGCTGGTGTAATGGTGTGGGGGATATTTTCTTGGCACATTTTGGGCCCCTTCTTACCAATTGAGCGTTGTTTAAACACGACAGCATACCTAAGTATTGTTGCTGACCATGTCCATCCCTTTATGACCACAGTGTATCCATCTTCTGATGGCTGCTTCCAGCAGGATAATGCACCATGTCACAAAGCTCACATCATCTCACACTGGTTTCTTGAACATGACAATTAATTTACTGAACTCCAATGGCCTCCACAGCCACCAGATCTCAATCCAATAGAACACCTTTGGGATTTGGTGGGAGATCCGCATCATGGATGTGCTGCTGACAAATCTGCAGCAACTGCGTGACGCCATCATGTCCATATGGACCAAAATCTCTGAGAAATGTTTCCAGCACCTTGTAGAAAGTATGCCACGAAGAATGAAGGCAAAAGGGGGTCCAACCCGGTACTAGCAAGGTGTACCTAATAAAGTGGCCAGTAAGTGTATGTCCTAATACCAGGTGACATTAGCTCAAGTAAAACCAATTCAACACAATTGCAGAACGCCCCCCCCCAATGTATTTGCAATGGGTAACTCACAAGAACCAAATGGGCCGCTCCGCTATAATATGCACTAAAGTACAAATGATGGTGCAGCGGGGGCTGTGGGAGATGCAGATACAGAGTAGGTTGGGGCAAGCAGTTAGCCATCAATGACTTTGTGTGAGAGAGACTGCAATACATCTCTAATCAGGTACACGGCGCATACGAAACACAGATAAGCGGAATAAAGGGTGCTGCGGGCTCGGGCTGCTTAGTGGGTGCCACGCATGACGAGCAGGGAGCCTGTAGGGTCACCAACTGCGCTCAGGCTGCTTTACTGATTAGAAACGGCCATTTAAACCAATGCTTTCAGAACCTTGAGAAACATCCATCATTGTCCTGATTCTCGTTACATTCTGCTAATTTGCATCATCCTTGGCTAAGCAGGCTTCAGTTTTGGAAGCTGAACTGGGTTGGCTCGCTTCATAGCAGACAGGATAGCAGGCAGGTTTTTCCTTTGCTGTATAACTTATATCATTAGATCAGACGGAAGTGCTTATGATATAAATAATAGTCTACGCTGGGTACAGGGAGCTCTTCAGATTGGCTTTAAATGTGTGAATTCACTTTCTCAATCTGTAATACGGGCCAAAGGAGAACACTTGTCTTTTTAATCAAAAGCTCAGGGCATCCGTATGCTCTATACCATCCTATAATCGCCGGTTTAAAAGGATGACAGAATGTGAAAGCCAATAGGAATAGTGAACGTCGTGTGATCGTTTAGACGCTTTGTAAGTGCTAGAGTGTTGCGCAGGTACATACAGTCCGGCCTGTCCCCAAAGCCCCTGCATATGGAATGTCGCAGGACTCGGGGCATGTACCCCAACCAAGGATTGACAGTAACGTTACAAGGTGTGAGTGCTTCGCTTTTGCCTTGAATATTGGAAGGCATAGTGACAACCACCCAAGTGAAACACCCTCAGGTGTCTGTTTACCTTTATAGCCGGTACATATGAATTAGTTGCCATAATGATATATATATATATATAGAGATATAGAGAATTTTGTGTACATTGCACACAATATTAGTTTTGCAGTTTGTTCCGATTTCCCTGTATTTCATAGGATTTTAGACTTTCCAGCAGTTTTAGGTTCTTGTTATGGTGTTATAGCGCCATCTGCTGGCAATTACTGGCTGGTGCTTTCAGTCCCTGTGACACCACAGCGAGACACCACAGCGTCCCATTTACCTTCTCGCTGCGTTTGGGTAATGTCTGCAAGGATCACGATTCTTCAAGCACAGGAGAAACTAACCTGAAACGTTACACGGGTTATTATACTTCACAATAGAAAACATTCATAGTAATTTACTACCAACAGGGACTGTTTAAAGTTTTCTAATGCATGTGTCGTGTAAATCTGCATTCTTTTAGACTATTTTGCTGCTCAATGTTACTGGAAATGTAAGCCATCTCATTATTATTATCTTTTATTTATATAGCGCCAAGAATTTACGCAGCGTTATTACGCTACATTATTATTCATGCAGGATGCTCTGACGTTTTTTTGGATGAACAGCAAGACCTTCAGCTTTCCATCAAACCCCAAATGTACATTTATTTCCTATTTAAATATAACGTGTACTATATATATATATATATATATATATATATATATATATATAACGTGTACCATAAATAACCAGCTACATTAATCTATACAGAGGCAGTGTTTTGCTGGGGAAGTGCTGGGGGTTCAGCGATAATAGTTTCTGTACAGAAATCTTTTCTGGTTGGCTTTTACTAAGTACAGGAGCGCAGCCGCTTCATTATTGCTGTTCTACGATAAATAAACCCTGTTCAAGAAACAATGGAGAGTGCATTCTGGGTTCAAACGACTTTATTTGAGGCAATATTTTTTCCTGAAAGCCACGGAAGGAAAGTTACAGACTTGTATCAAAATTCTTCAAGAACCACAGGTTATTATTCCTCTCGGACACCAACGGCATCTGCTTGACCAATGTGTGGCTTTGTATATACTTTGTAATCGCTTCGGGCCCAATTTGGAGCTACAAGTAATATATAATTCTCTCCCCAGCCTCTGAATTTATTCATGGATTTTACTAAGAGGACAAAAATGTTTTTTGTGCAAAAATGCCTGGTAGGTATTTTGAGTAATTTTCCTAATTTTCTATTCAAGAGTTGCATACAAAGTGATAGAAAGGACATTTAGAAACAGCGTGCAAGATACACCAACATAAAGTGCCAGCGTGCAACAGGAGTTCTATTTTATACTAAAACCAAATTCCCTTTCAGTAAAAATGTCAATTTATTTAATGAAATATAAATATAGAAAAAAAAGCACACCTATAGAATCCAAATCTATAGGGTAATCTGGCCCAAACGGTGCAACAATAAGTGTAAATGTATATTAATACAATAAGCCAGATGTGCAATCAAAGCAAAAAAAAAAAAAAAAAAAAGAGAAATATCCAAAAATATTCATGCAAAAATAGGTGATTGTGGAAAATGCAGTAGATCAGATCAGATCACCCCTGATAAAAGTCCTCAGGTCGAAACGTTGGGGATCTCCACCGCGTTTTCTGCTCTTCTGCCACTTATGCAATTTAGTTTAAGATTGTAAGCGTATCTTAGCTTGTGCTTAATACATTTTCTATTTTTTGCATGAATATTTTTGGACATTTCTCTATTTTTTCTTTCCTTTGAGCGCACATCTGGCTTATTGTATTAATATTGACTTATTTAATGTCCTCATTGCCACCGGGCATTTTCTTGTTGGATTTCTCATTGTTTAGTGCTTTTGCAGTAAATTCATAGAAATAAATTCACCAACATTAAACAGCCAGGCGTTGTATTTACAGTAATCTGAATATCAGCTGTAATTAAATATATAAAGTGATCTAAAAATATCTTTGCAACTAAATGTATGTTCTTAAATAAGATAAAAAAATAAATAAAAATAATGACAGCGTCCCTTTAAATGTTCTCATCGTATCAAACACAAAGCCCTTATGGGCCAGAGATTAGTGGTCCAGTTTGACGTCTATTCGATACTGGCCACCATATCCTCTATTGCCTTCCAGTCCAGCTTGCTAAGGAGGCTACTCGTACTCTCTGATGAATTATCCAATTTGGGATTGTGAGAAAGATCATTGGCATTAAACAGCGAACCCTGCAAGGAAAAATAAATAAATACATTGAATAGAAGTTAAAATCGCTGTCCTGCTTCCCAAAGTCTTGTAGGGATGAGTTCCATGAAGCAATAATGTGTAGTTATGTCCACAAGATTTGGAGGCACATGAGGTCTTGGACAATCCATAAGAACCCCTGTCCTCCAAGTGTCAGGGAGTGCAAGGAAAGCTGGGACCCCCCATACATCCCATGCCACAGACACCCCACATACATCCCGTGCCACAGACACCCCACATACATCCCGTGCCACAGACACCCCCCCCATACATTCCATGCCACAGACACCCCCCCATACATTCCATGCCACAGACACCCCCCCATACATTCCATGCCACAGACACCCCCAAGCTTTGTACCTGAGAAAGTATCGAGTCCCGGTGGCTGTTCAGTATTTTGTGGATCTCGTCGGGCACTTCCCAGGGGCTCACCACGTCCCGCTCCATCCGGTCATTGTCTCCGGTCTGGATAATTGAACGCGTAAAGCTGGATCCTGTGTCTCTCATTCCTGCGCGAGACAGACATCCACGTTAGAATTCTGAACCCAAACATTACCCTGAGCAGTGTGGGCATGTTGGAGGTAGTCTTTACAGGGAAGTGATACAAACGCCTTCTTACAGAAAGAGGTGGATAGGTACACCGGCGAGTAACTATTTACATAAACAGTTCCTACCATGGTGGGCTGGCGCAGAATGCCTGGCGGGGGTCCTCGTGCCGGTCTGATAGTTGACATTTGCCCTCTTCCTTCCAGCCAGCATTCCCCGGCGGGTGATCTGGGACGTGGGGTCTCCAGGTAAAGATGCATCTAGAAAACACATTCTATTTAGAACACAGAAACATTCATTAACAGCAAGACTGCTACCAGTAATGTATGTAGACAAGTCCATGGTATTCTCTCTGGATAAAGAGTCTGCAGCAGATTTAGTGTAAGGAACTGTGAACTACACAAAGGAAGCAACACCGGACATGCGCAGGGAGCCTCACCGTATTTCACATGAACAGGATAGCTGGGCGCGCTTCTGTTTTTCGTTTTATGATCTGGTGGGCCCTTTGGGCGCACAAATGTTGTGGTACCTGTGTGATTAATAGTATAACCAGAACAAAGCATGAAAAGTACAACAAGGATAGTGTGTGCGCTAGTCTACAGAAGAAATCCTAGATCCAAATTCACCCCATGGATGATGGCGCTGAAAACCCATTAAACAAACCCATTAAACTAAGCAGGTTTCCCCACTGAGTTGGCTTGAAGACAGCTGAGTCCGCTAGTCGCTGTGGTGTCCGCTAGTACCGGTGGCGCCCGCTAGTCCCGGTGGCGCCCGCTAGTCCCCGTGGTGCAGACAGTGCCGGGAGCCAGCTTGCTGGCCGGTGAAGGATGTGAGCAGAGTGGCTTCCAGACACCACATGGTTAGACCATCGGCAACGAACATAACAAAGCCCCCAAATACTAACTTCTTACCTGTTGCTCTTGGCCGTAGGGGGGTGCTCATAGTCCTGGACTGCGAAAAACCACCTTTGAGAACCGGACTCCGTTTTCCAGCTAATGACCTTAAACAGAATAATCAGATCAAATGAATACACGGAACGACCGGATCAAATGAATACACGGAACGACCGGATCAAATGAATACACGGAACGACCGGATCAAATGAATACACGGAACGACCGGATCAAATGAATACACGGAACGACCGGATCAAATGAATACACGGAACGACCGGATCAAATGAATACACGGAACGACCGGATCAAATGAATACACGGAACGACCGGATCAAATGAATACACGGAACGACCAGATCAAATGAATACACGGAACGACCGGATCAAATGAATACACGGAACGACCGGATCAAATGAATACACGGAACGACCGGATCAAATGAATACACGGAACGACCGGATCAAATGAATACACGGAACGACCGGACCAAATGTCACCTAGAACGCCAAGAACACCAGAGTGATTTTTCAGGCACAGTTCATCTTATGCTGAAACCCCAAAATGAAGCCGGTACTTTAAACGTATTTACTGTCGATCTTCTTCTAATTTTAACAGATGGAATATTAGTAATTAGTAATAATTACTTGATGTTACATTTCCCTGGATACACCTGGCTAGATACCGATCATCTGCAGCCTGTCTCCCGGCTGGGAGATATCTGCGGGGTCAAACGGCACCGAATCGCAAAAAATAACTTCTTACCCCTCTACGTAGAAACAAAGATAACGCACACGTCACGCGGTCTGCCGTGTTATAAATAACCAGATAATGGCCGGTGCAAATAAAACACAGAAAAAACAGGCAAAAATAATGAAATATCTGCATAAACACGATGCATTTACCCTTTAGGAGAAGCGCGCGTTCCCAAAGCGACGGAGGCCGGTTTTCTCGACACGGTGGACCTGGTTTTGGGACTTATCACCGGAATCTGTTTGGCTTCCGACAACATCTCATGCATGAGGTTTAACGCATCGGAGACGCGATTACCGTGATGCTCAGACAGGAGGCTTCTGGAAATAAATGCAGGATTTTAGATTTCTAACAAAGCCAAAAACCAGAACAAATCCATGTTGGGTATCAAGTCTTGGCACTAATGGGCAGTCGTGTCCCGCGAGCCGTTACAGAGATCACATGGAACTCATGACAATTTAGCCAAACAGGCTGGTAATAACCATCGATTGCAGACGTTCTAGACTCACTTTCCCACCTGAAACTTGGCTGAATGGTATTAGTTGCCAAGAACTTTCTTAAGTCAGCAGCAGACCAACAATCAACTAAGAAACAAACATTCTGATCCGTGCAGCATATTTACTATAAAACGCAAAGCGAGGCTTACTTATCTTTCTCGTCTCTCTCTCTCTGGTTCTGTCGGATTACTTTTGTGGAGACGAAAGAGCTCTGGGGAGGAAAAGAAAACACACAATATGATAACTGTGCTCTTACCTTTAAAGCTTTCCCCCTGACAGACTTGCTTGTCCTCCATTCACCTCTCTCTATACCCGCTACTGCCCCTCCAGAGAAGCTTATGACCCACAGATCAAACTATACATGTTCTTTAATTGCACTACCCGCTGGTGACTGCTTATCTTTGCTCAGCTGCAAGCCCAGGGCTTATAGGTGTAAAACAGAGGTAGTGATTAGTTCTTTATCTGCCACCACGATCCGACAGATCCAGCATAAAAAGACGCCGTTAGTCATACTGCATTATTTATTCACACGATTCCTGCACCGGTTGCCGGGCACCTCAAATAAGAAGGAAAACGCACGGCAACCGGTGCAGGAATCGTGTGAATGAATAAATAACAATCATCACAAGTGTATCAGTTCTCAGTCCTTGAAACAAGAGTCTGAGGTGTGGTGCAAGAACCGAAACAATCCGTACGGCACTCGGTTGGGGCTGGTAGGGGTTGTGTTCCATCTCTCGAAGCTGCTCCAGTTTTCTCTTGTGCTCAGCCAGACGCTCCCTCTGCTTTCTCTTCATCCACTTCTGGATCTCGCTCCTCTCTTCTGGAGTCCTCTTTGAGACGCGGTGCGAAGCAGCTTTCTTCTCTCTCGCCCTTTGAATATACATAAAACACAGCGGGGTTAATCATACAGCACCTGCGTCTCTGGTTCAGTCCGGCCCTCGGCGTACACGCCGCGCTCTGTGACAAAGTTATTAGCTTGTGATGAGGAGACCCCAAACCCTTACAGGTTTACAGCGCTCTTCGTACCTGGATAGCGCTCCAGCCTGCATCTCCGTCAAGCCGAGTTCTGCGGCAGATACTCCTCCTTCCAGAAGATCTTTCAGGATATCTGTGATATCGCGCAGACCGCTCATGTCTAGAATGCTGATTGGAGACGGTTTTATTCATTAGTGGGTGATCTGCGTGACACGGACCAGATCTGTTCTCAGACACGGAGGAAAAGACTCCGGATAATACACAGCGGCTGGACACGCGCCTAGCGAGCACGATTTACAAACACAGACGTTTCGGAGGAAGGAACCCCCTTTCTCAATGTGTGCAGCCCCTCTCGGTGGGGGTCCGTTCCCTCGGTCTGGCTCACTATGCAATAAATAGGGTCTGACCGTTGCATATTGTCCAGTTTGGAATCTTTTGTGTTCTCCTTGTTGGATTTTTGGAGCTACAGCGGTGTTTATCCTATAGCTGCACAGCTCATTATATCTTTCTCACTTCATTTATTACACTATGTACCCCCATCTTATCATTTGGACACAAAAATAAGACAGGCAACAGCGAAAGGAAACACTGAATATCGAATAAATGAATGTAAATTATATAATATATATATATATAGATATTACATAAAATCAAAAGCCATAGGAGACAAGCCAAGTTCAGATTAGCACAGAATTAACCGTATCAGCTATGGGTGCTGGAGGGGTTGAAATCGATAAGATTTTGTGACTTACCTTTTATCCACATTGTCTTGCTGTGCAGGAGCTGAAACAAAGTTAGGTGTCATCAATGTCGGTTCCATCTGCGTTACTTAGAATCCCTATCAATGCCAGCAAAACCAGAGCGCTACGAGCCGGTACCCAAGGAGACAGCCGCCAACACGACGACTCCCCGCGGACGCCTGGCTGGAGGTTATTTAAGTTACGGCCGACACAATAATGACATCAGGATGAGGTAACCTGATGCGAGACATCTCCTCTGTCTGCTCCTGCCGGTCTTTCCCGGACTGACCCCACAAACACGTGCCGGTAAGGCTGTACCTGCAGGACGACGAGCGTCACCGGAATCTCTTGGTGAAAAGGCAACGACTGCCGGACGTGCGCGTGAGAGGGTGACGGCAGCGCTCAAAGGATCTTCATCGTCCTCAGAGGCGGCCTCCAGCTCCACGTCATTCGCAGCAAATGCTAAAAATGTATGAATAACCCAGATTTTTGTAAAAAGCAGCTGCAGCACAAACCGCGGCATACGAACGCACCAATGTATCTATATATATACACACACGCACACACACATACTTGCACGCATACACACACGCATACTTTCTGCTTTGAAGCTACTCTTTATTATAATAAAATTTGGCCTTATTTAATAACATCATTCCTAGGACTGCGGACCGAACCCATAGACATAATTCTTCAACAGCAAATTGCGACTCATTTATATATTCCCAGGAATGCTTCAGCGTTAGAAATAATTGCTTAAAATAACGGCATAAATAAAACATGAAGGTTACTGTTTTACATTAATGTTCCGAGAGCAATTCAATGAACGTCTTCTCTACGCAAACAAGCGACACTAACCTTTATCTGTAACCCCGTAGGAAGAACCAACATCTTTAGGATGAAGATCAACAGCCGAGGACAGGTTTTCTATCGTATTCACCAACTGTAATAAACGTAATAATAATAATCTTCGTATTTGTAATAGTGATTTGGAATCCGATCTGCCGGCGGATACAGCAGCTGGATATCCGCAGCCACATGCCAACGAAACCCTGCTCTTACATCATCAGCCGGCTGCTGGCCTTAAAGTACCAGTCCGGCCCCGGTGAGGAATACACACCTTGATCATGTGACTGTATGGTGGCCTCATGATCAATGCAACACCCGATGCCCCAAAGTGCCGGGGACTTACCAGCTCTGTATTGGCAAAGTCTCTCTCCATGCCGTCAGCCATGTCTTGCAGGGCTGCTAACTGGGCATCCATCTCCTGCAGCCTGGAGAGGGCATGGTCCGTCCCCGCGGTTCCGGCTGCCCGAGGTCGTGCGACCAGCTTATCGGACGGAGGGCCGGTGGCCTTACCAGCCAGCATGCTGTATGTAACCGAGTCCGCTGAGCTGGGTGTCCTCTCAAAGCTCTGCCGCTCTTGGGCCTCAGACACGTGTTCTAAGAGTGTACAAAACACACACGTGCCTTACATGTAAAGGTTTATCTTATTATAGTCTTATGATGAATGTATAATACACCGCACGTGGACAATAAACATTTCAATAAGCGTTTATTGTAAGCTAGCAATCCTGACAAATATTTGGTTAAAATGTATTATTTCCGTGTCTTCTCAAAGCAAATATTTTTATAATATTAATAAAGTTCTCAGTCTAAAATAAATGTAGGAGGTCACACACAGGCAAATAAATACGCTGAATATGTCTCAAGCGATAAGATTCCCCTAATCAATGTCTAGCTTTCCTTCTGAGTCCGGCAAAACAAGGTACCTCTTTTATAACGGGTTAAGTGACAGCATTATTTCTTCCATGGCCCAAGATGCAATCGCATGTAACACGCCGTACCTGTAGCGTGGTAGAGGCTGTCATGTGCTGCTCTTGACACAGAAGCAGTAATGCGATCTAGTTCCTCGGGGGTTGGATCTCTATGTTTTTCTGTCTCCTCAAAAACCAGAGGGTGCAGCCGGTCACCTTCCTTCTCGGATGGAGCTACGTGCGCGGACGGGCCTGGGAAACCCTCCGGGAAATCTCCTGCGTCGATGTCTATCACGCTGATATAACGATGCCCGACCTGCATCACAATAACGATCATTCATAAAGTCTGCGACCAACAGGCACACGATTGAAGTGAATGATTTATTTAATTCACATGTCTGTATCAGAGTAGCCCTCGCACACTTTCTCTCTATTATAATCATTTTGGCATTTGTACGTTAACATAATAGTTTATAAATTGGTGAAGCTCTGTTTACGACGCACGCTGAACGTCTTACGTGGATTTGGGGAAGGTCCGGTTTTGGGGGCGACGTTCTCTCCTCCTCATCCTGGAAGCGAAGGTTGAGAAGCAGCTCTGGAGGCAGCCTCAGAGGAATATCACGCGGAGCATCGGCTAACAGACAAAAAAACACTAGTCAATGGCTCGCCAGATTCCAGATTCCATGTGTTTTGTTCTATTAGTATGCATTTTTATTAATTACTTTGAAATCAGAAATCAATAAATGAACAATTCATGGTTATGATAGCTGGATTGGCAAACGTACGGCGTGGAGATGTTTGGGATGGATCTGATTTGTGTGATGCTGTCCATGGGGCGGCACAGGCAGCATTTTCTACCAATATGATAAAAACTACAAAGACAGGTACCCCGGTAACGGTTTAAAAACTGCACTTATCTGTGTACAGTGGAATAGGTAAGACTTGAGATCTGGTTTTATTATTCATATTTTAGGAAACAGATTTTGAGTGTTTAATGTTGTTAAGGCACAAGAGGGGTTAATTTATTCACCCCCCCCCCCCCCCCAGAAATAACGGCCCAGGTTAAACGCAGAATCCTCACAATAAGTGCACTGCTGGCAGATGATGCTTGGTGACAAGTAGCATGCCAAGAATCACGTGGAAAGTACATTTTATTCGAATATATCTGGGGTATAGCAATGATTCACAGAATACGGCGGGAGATATCCAGCCGCCGAGACGTATCACAGTAAGAATGCAACACCAAACCACTAAATATTCACAGATAAAAGGAAAAACACGCGCAGGTTCTAAGTGGGGCTCGCGTGATATTTATACGAGACGGAGGCAGACCTGGGGCAGGACGAGAAGCAGGCGATGGAGCGTTGGGTAAATCATCGCACCCAGTCCCTTTATTCTCATAGGATTTTGTGCATTCATTGGGAAACACAGCAAGAGGCGAGAGCTGGACAGGCCCTTGGAATCACAAAGCAAGAGAAGTTATCAGACACGTCGGAAGGCAGACAGATATTAATCAGGTAAAGCAGAGCGGAGATCCAGCGGCTGAACGCAGCCTGCGCAGACACCAAACTGATCCATTAACACAGTAAACACAATCACAAGAGCGTTACAGAGGATCACAAGTGGTTACGGGGCTCCACGGCTCTCAGCGCAGAGAGGGCTAAGCTGCCAAAGTTACCAGAATCCGTGTTAGTCCCGGCATCCTTGATCTCGGGGGCCGTCTTCGTGGTTGATGCCATGTAATGTAACTCGGCCACGGATGGGACCGGATCCTCCGGGATGTCCTTTGACAACAGAGACTCAAAAGTACCTGAAATAACACAATGTCAGAAGGACAGCAGGCAAGATCCATGTACAGTGTACTGTCCGCTAAAGAGTTAAAGTCTTGTCACATGGTAATTAACCCCTGGCTGGATGCTAATGAGGTCTATTTGATAGTAATTTATTTTGTAATTTGTTCATAAAAAACTGCAATACAATTCCTAACGGGATCTGTGTACATGGTTAACTCTTTATGTTCTGGATGATCTGGAGGCGTGTCCCGTTCACACATTAGACACCGGGGCCTGTGTAATAAAATGCACATACCCAACGGAATAACAAACTCGCTGCTCTCCTGACATACAGATGTCTCCTGGAGCAGATCCTAGGAACAAAAACACACACAGACACGCTAACATGAATACAGAGGAACATGCGCGGGTATTCTGCAAAGCAGACAGGGAAACGATTGCTGTGTTTAGAACTGTTCTATGGAGGACCAAAACTACCTGAATGCTACTTATTTCTTAACAACATCCCAAAAAGGCCAAAATCTAATCTGATAAATTAATTTAATAAAGTCTTAAAAAGATTTCTCTTATAACTTTAATTTAGTCCAATTTATGAAATGGAGCCGGCTGTGTGAATAGCATCAGATGATGTGTGTGTGGCTCTCATACCTGAACGCGTGCAACCTCATCAAGATTGTTTGGGTTAATAATTGAAGCTTCTGGGCGAAATGTAACAGACCCTTTCTTTTCCCTTTTATCCTCTTTTTGCTGCCGGGAGCGCCTCCTCTCCCTGTTAATACGGAAATGCGTTATGCATCTAAACCAGCAGTGTTTTCCTTAAAAAAGGAGCGTTGAAGGAATAATACGACTTAAATTATTACCCCCTACATAAAGAAGTATCACACAAGTAGTTATTCTGAGCATGGACCTGGTTTATAACACCCGGGGAAGGCATTAACCATACATATCATTAACCAATAGCAGGGTTTAAACGCCATACTGGCTGTATGAGGTCACTAGCCACCGACACTTTACCCACACAGTTTAGTGAATAATCCCCGTTTGACATCTCACGCTGTTAATACGATATTTCCTTTATAACGTACCTTTTCAGGCTATCACCCTTCTTCACCACTTCTTCATATTGCTGAAGGTTTGCCTTGAGTAGTGGCAACGAACCCTCCGAAGTGCCTCTGCTGGTGTGATCTCTTTGAAACTCAAGAAGGGTCTGGAGGGGGAGCAGCCTGGGAGCGGGACCACTGAGTAAAGTCTGTTGGGGAAAAATGTAAACTTCTATGAATGGATCGTAAATTCCGCTTTAAGATTTTACTAAATAAAATCAACACAACGTTCGCTGCTACTGAGACATATAATCCATATGCTTTTCCATAAGCGTCTATACATCCTCTACTTAACACTCACATTATGGGTTTAAACCAGGGGTTCTCAAACTGTGGCCCTCCAGCTGCTGCAGGACTACATCTCCCATAATGCTCCTTCAGCTAAGGGGCTGGCTGAGGAGTATGGGAGATGTAGTCCTGCAGCAGCTGGAGGGCCGCAGTTTGAGAACCCCTGGTTTAAACTGTCGTCTGCCTTTGTACATTGACAGTGTGTGGAATAATGACATGCATATCTTAAGCATAATTTAAAAGACTTTCCAACATCCAGGGCCTGATTAACTAAACCACGAAACATTTCACCTCCGAGTGCGGACTATGCATTATTCGGGGCAACTCAGCCCGTCTCATAGCACAAACTCATTAAGGTGAGGTCATGAGATGTTTCATCCTGCTTCAATGCAACTTTAATGAATAAACCTCAGTATATCACCAAGAAATGAAAACCTACAATGTTACGTCTCCAATAACCCAGCACCAAAAACTCCGACCATTCGCCAAACGTGAAAGACGATTCACCTGCAGCGTCATGGCGCGCATGGCCGGTATTTACCTGCATCTGCCGGGGGACGCTGGTCTGCAGTAGTTTTAACGATGTTGGAGGTAACATTGTCACGGCGTCTCGTTCTGTTGTTGGCTGCACCGGAGGAACTCTGAAATCAGGGGCTGCTATTGGTGGGAAAAGAATCACATGGTCTGTACGCAGATGCAGTAAGGGAATCCCTGCTGGCGGGGTGGAAGCGGGACCGGCGGAAACGTTCTGAGGACCTTTGAACATTCTTTCGGCGAATGCGTTCTGACTGTACATGGAAACACCTGACCATGAATGGTGCTCCTCTGCAGGCCCCATATGCCCCATGTCTGCCCACCGCGTATTCTCTTCTGGTTTTCCTAATGGTTTGAGATGGCCTTTACTGTGATCTGGATTCGGTGGCTCCTTAGGGGTTACGTTGCTTTTGCGAGAACTATGGATGATCTGTCCAGCATCAGCTGGAGCCCATGCTTCCCGAGGAGCCGTGGGGCCTTTAGACCAAGCAAACTCTTGGCTCCTGCTTCCCGGAATCACATTTAAGGGTTTGAAACTGGGTTGGGGATAAAGTTTAAGCAGTGGGAAGCCATTAAAGTCAGCCGATACTTTGGCCGATGGAATCAGCATGGGAACTTTGTCTAGAACAGGAGGAGGTGCCATTAGCGGCAAACCCGCAGCGAGTAGTTCCGGCTTCTCTGAAGTCCTTTCTTTCTCTTTTTCATGATTCAAAGAAATATTCAAGTTGGGAAGATCCTATGGAGGATTAAAGAAAACAACAATCAGTAACAGTTTAAACGTTAAGCCGTACAAAACGCGTATGTAAGGGATGATCAGTCGAGAAGAGCCGTGAAATGAGCCTCTAGATGGTACAAGTTCTTGGTCAAAGGGTAGTTTATCATAAAGTAATCATAAAGTAATGCATCTAAGAGGACAGATGCACCTTTAATACAAAAATCAATCTAAAATGGATTTTAAGGACCCGCACCATGTTTTCCTTGTTGCTCTGGTCACGTGTTGCACAGGGCTCACCGCTGGCAGCCATGATTGTTGTGGCAGGTTGCAGTTTCCCAGGTCTGTCGTTGGTTTGTGTTCGACGATTTGTGGCAAAGTCGTTTTGTTTGTTTTCCGAGGATGCTGGGGTCTGGGACTGAAAAGCAGCTTGCAGCCCCGCAGGATTCACCATCTGGTTTGCCCCGGTATGAGAAGTCTGCGGCAGCATGTGTTGTAGGTGGGGGAGGGCAGCAAAGGAAGACCCCACCACCTGCATCAGGCTCATGAAGTTGATCTGCTGAAGCTTGAGAGAGGCAAAAAAATCCATAAATTAGTACAGGTTTAGCAAAACTGTGTCCAAAGAGGACTAAAACTGAAACATACCAGCGACACTTCTCAATTCTAAGCTTACATGTGGCATTGTGGCTATTAAAGGGACAGCGCAGAGTCCCGGGCAGTATAATCTACACACAACGCATATTAAACTACTTTCTAAGGACTTTAGTATGCATCCTAGAAACCTCCAAACGGGAGTGCTTTCCACAAATTTCACATTGGTCCCATTACGACCCCAAACCTGGAGTCGGCCGATCCAGTGCTGGAGCTGGTAATACGTTTATCACCCACCGGGAGGCACAGCCCCCGCATGGCAAATAGTTGGGGTGGGATAGATGGCAAGAGCAGGGATCCTGCAGAATCCCCGAATACTTTACAACGGGGACACCGGAACAACTTACAACGACGACACGACTATCATCCGCATTGAGTGTCGCTTTAATACAAATTACACATAAATGTTGTTGACGCTGCGCACAGCCAGCGCATGTTACCTGTAGGAGCCTAAACATTTCATCCTGAAACAACTGTCTGACGGCCTCTGACGTGTTCGCCGGCCGGCTGCTGTGCTCTGGGGGGGCAGCCTGCTGGTTTATTATGGTTTCCGTATCAGGCACGACATTTGGTGTATCCAAGACAGGCTGGAGGAGATGAGGCTGTGCCTGCGCTGTGGGGCTCCGTTCACCGGTCCTAAAAGGACACCAAGATACCAGACGTAGTATGTTAGCAAACAAGTGATCTCGTCGAGTCCATCCCTATACAAACCATAACATAGAACGGCAACGGCAGTCATGTCCGAGTCCGATTGGGTAAAATGAATCTCTTTACAAACAGAGAAGACATGTCTTAAAATCTCAAACATTCACTCGTCTCTCCAAGCGATTCTATGAAACTAACCCATAACGGTTGCTGTACTTTAACCTGCTCCATGTATGTAAACAGAAGGTCACATATGTAAGAAGGTCTCGGCGTTTTGGGTCATACGTCTCCTTTACATGACAGATTACCTTGAGATTTCGTCTGCGTTCATTTGTAGATGAAGCCTGCGGCAATGTTTGACGTCCGCCTAACACAGATCCATAGCGTGGGTCTGGGAATTGTATCTTTACAGATTAAGCCAACGGATGAAACGCTTGCTGTTGACGTTTTGTCTCCATGGCAGTAATTGCCGGCCCGCGTTAAGGCGTGTGCACACAGGTCATTGGGATAACGGGCAATTGTTAAAGGGGTTTATCTCGATCGTTTAACCATTACTGCGTCATCCAGGAATAGTAGGTAAGGAGCGTATTGTTCCCCCGCTAGAATGCAAACTAAAAATGTTCCCATTTGGAGACCAAATAGCTGTTTATTAACAGAATTGTCACCAAAAAAAGTCACGACTCGGCTGCCAATATCAGGATTTGAAACTGATTAAACCGTTTATAATGTTGCGAGGAATAAACCGACCCAGCCAATCAGAAAGCTCATACGACGGGCTTAGTAACATATGAAAACATAAAACGCTTAAGGATTGTCTATAAGGGTCCGGAAACCACTTTTGGCGAGCGGCGGTTCTGTTTGAAGATGCCGGATCAAAGGCAAATTTTACTAGCTTAACGCTTAGGGGTTTATTTGCTAAACAGTGAGTTTAGCAAAACATTTTCACAGATGTCAATATGTATCATGCTGGACCAAGCCCATAGAGTTTCTGCGGGACCGTCCTGTATAAAGCATGGTTAAACGTTGGGTGGGCAGACAGGGCACTCGGGCAACCACTAGTCCAATTCACAGGAGTGGAGCCACGCGCTCCTTCATGGAGCTCCGGAGCTGCTCCTTTTGTAATACAGTTTTGGTTGGCATTGGTTAATATTTGGGAAAAGGCGACGAGAAAATGGATGTTGCCGTGTTAGCCCAAGAGAAAATTGGAGTGTTTGGTGAAAGCTGATATCTTTTTATTGGGCAAACACAGAAAAAAGATGTAACGTTACATAGTCAGAGGGGAGACCTCTGTGATCCCGAAAGCTTACAGTATGTAACATTATATATTTTTCTCTACTGGCCTAAAAACAGATACCAACTTCCAGCCAAGGACTCAATCGTCACGTCCAGACACGGCCATAAATAGCGCGGTTCCCGTCTTGTCCGCCGTTTTCCTATTATAGATGCATGAGCTTACAGTAATGTTCTGTTTTCTCCTTTCTATATGGATTTAAGGCGGTATGGATACTTGATTAAATGTATTACTTTTGTATCATGCTGTTGGACTATATCTTGATACATTAGATATGTGTAATTAAACATTAGGCACTCACCGCTCTGGCTCATCGGCCCCCGGAGTTGCGGGCTGCTCCTGTTCTGGGGCTTTCTGCACATGAAAGAAACAAGAATAAGTAAGCTCACCGTCCGGTATGGGTTACATACAAAACTTCTCCTAACTTAGCTCCATAATCATGAAAGAACATGCAGGACTTCAGTACAGACTATGTATCGGCGTACGTCTTTTCTGCATTAGCATGGAGTATACGTTACGATCAGCATTTTAAACGTGAAATTAAAGTTCATTCAGCTTGTTTATAATTAAAGTTACCGGATATCGCCTTACCTAGTGCTGTCGGAGTTCCAGACGCCTGAGGTGACGGCAGACCCCAGTAAATTAATGATAAGCACCAGGAGGCTAACGTGACCAGGTCAAGAGTAAACTAACCCAGTGGACCGGTTCCAAGCCGACATTTTCCTCGTTCTCGATAAAACTCAATCTGCCAATGCGCTTTTTAATGATAACTGGTAATAGCAGACTGTAACAGAACATCTACTACACTAAAGGAGGGTATGGAACCTTCTAGATCGCCTCCAGTCAATGCTATCCCCACTTTATTCAATAAAAGGTTATTTCAGACAAACTTACTTAAAACACATTCGTGCTCATAACACAAAAATATCACCACCGTTTGTGGATGTTAAAAGATGATTTCATGTTAAAATAAACATCTTGTATCCTTTAGCAGGAATATTCTAATGCTTCCATTCCCTGGTGGCTGGAGACCCTTAAGGTCTGGGATAAAGAGTCCATGAAGGAATGATATGACAAGTCTTCATAGATTTAAATAAGTAAAAGGGATTTCCAAATGCAGGTTGTTATTTAGGAGGTGTAGAAGCACAGCATGCACCGTGTAAAGAATCTATCATGAAAGAATATACTCCATGCGTAATGTAAACCTGACCCACAACGCTACAATACCCAACTCTTCAAACCCCTGGACTTGCTCTTCACCCTGCTCAGTTACAACCAAACCGAGTGATCTCTCCTCACTCCACTTGCAAACACTCATGCATTCATTACACATCACACCCCGAATGGGCCGTAACATCCGTGCAACCAGCGGCGCTCACCTCCATCTGCTGGGATACGGACTGAATGCTAACAGAGATGTTGGGGCTTCTTGCTGCGTCGTCAGTATCATCTTCTTGGTCATCCGAGGAAACATTTGCAAATCTACACGTTTCTTTTTCTAGTGGGAAAAAAAGAAGATGAAATCCGTCGTGTATGCGCCGCTGCGTGCGTCCCTTTCATTTAATTATGCAGCAGCAGCAGCATGTTATCCAGGCCGACCTCATCACCGACTTCAAACTGCGATCACATCACAGGATCAGCAACATAAGAGGAGGCATGTTTTTCCTGATTCATAATTATCCAGGGACTGCTTGGCATGTGACACAAAGCCAGGGACTGATAGGTTGTTGCCATAAGAATATAAAAGGGAAAATAATAGAACGGCTGATCTGGTAGGGTTTACTGTTATGCAGCACCTGTCACTTTTTCCCAAACTTATTATCTGCAGCTCCACAACAAACGTACTGGCATTTAAAGAGTGCAATAAGAAATATACATGTATTTAGAAGCTAACCTTACTTGAGACCATGAGATCAGCTGCTTTAATGCCACCCTGGATAAGCACACACTAACCTTCTGTTTCTGGCGGAGTATCATCGTCATTTTCTGTGGCCACGTGGAAATCAGCAGAGCTTTCCTCATTCGGGACAAAGGGACGTCCGTCTTGAGTCACTTGCATTGCGGGACTCGCTCTGGAATGAATCCTGTAAATAAGATAAAAATGATTATCTCCATTCCTGCAGAGGTGAGGCTAAGTTGGGCTCTGGCCATTTAAATTATTTATTGTGATACCGCATGGGTTGATCATATACAGCAACACGGCTAAAAGTAAAGATGAAACACGTTTGTGAACCGTAGTGCTGTATAAAGATCGGCATCAGGGCATTAATTGCTGTAATAAATATATTTGCCACTTAATCTTAAGGCCATTAGAATTATTCAAATGATCCTCTGGGGACATATTGGTTGCTATAATAAGTAAAAGGGTTTGTAAATCGGCCAAATGCATCTGACTGCATGTTAGGTATTCAGTCAGATCCAGCGCTGAACACCTATTTTGTTTTGGAAGAATGCATATTAAAGTGGATATAGAGGTGATTATTGTTGATCTTATTTGCATGCGCCTACCCAGAATCCCTTGTGGTCGTGGCAGCACCATGAGATTTCTGAGGAAAAACAAGCCTTCTGACCTGTCTGGTGTCTGTAGATGAGTGTTTAATAATACCTCTACTACCTCATTAATTTTAAGTGGAAGGGTTTTCCATCCCCTTTACCCACCATAACTTTTGTTATTGGTATTAACATACGCACAGAGGGTTAGCATTACTGGGTGCTTTAATAAGTGTTCTTTTATAGTACGGGGTGTCAGGGACAAACAACACAATAACACAACACTCACTCAGACCAGCTGTGGCTTTCTGAGCGTTCCTCAGATATGGTGAGTAGTCCTTCTTCTGACTCCGCGTGACCGGCTTCCATCTCTGGCATCTCGCTCTGTACAACCGACTGGCTGGGAAGCAGCTGGGAAGCAGGGGCGACTATGTAGTCACCCGACGGAATCTGCCAAAAGTAACAGATGCATGTTACAAGAGTAACGAGGACAATGACCACGATGGTAGAAAAGGACAAATGAAAATGCATATCCCCCAACAGCTATTAAATATTATTACATATATATTAAATATGGCAAATGTCCACCTATTGGATATGCAAATAATAAACAGTGCACTAAGTGCATGATCGATTATAGTTCCACTTTTCAAACTCTTCTACAGAAAATCTAGATTGGGAAATACATTTTTGTGATTTGTCAGGCTCAAGAAAAATATTTTATATAAAGAGCGAGTGCCGCCAATTATATTGATTACAGATCCCATTTAGCAATTGGGACACAGTCTGTACCTGATATCTGTATCCACACCCCATGTAGGGCTTTTCTAAAAGCCAGATGGAAGTAAGGATGGCAGCAGAGGAGGTTTTCACCCGGATAGCTGCGCCCTGTGACAGACACGGTTCTGCTTTGCCTGCGCTCCAGAACAGCCTCCTGTCTGACCATCTAACCAACCATTCCACCAACTTGGCCTCGTTGCCGAACTTCGTCTGGAGTTCCAACCCGAGCTCTTCACTGGGCTGGAAGTTCCTGGTAGGATTTACCCTGTAGCCGCATCGATTAAAACCACTTAAGTCACAAGGAAGATCTTTAGAAGACACGCTGTCTCTGTCGCAGACTGGTGTTTTTCGGTCTTTTAGACCAAACAGTCCACTCCTGGCTGGGTTTTTTGATTTCACCTTAAGGAAGGATTTATAGGATGCCGCTTTCGCCTTTTCAATCAGGATAGTTGAAGCAGCATTGGTGGTCCCAATGCTCAGGATAGTTGAAGCAGCATTGGTGGTCCCAATGCTCAGGATAGTTGAAGCAGCATTGGTGGTCCCATCAGCCGTGCCCTGATTCTGACGCAGCGTACCCTCCAAACCAACAGAATCATTGCACGGATCGGAATTAACGTCATAACAGGAACCCGCTCTGAATACACTTTGGATGCCGGATTTCCCCAGCTTGCGCTTCAGTGTGGTGTGAACGTCAAACACCAGAGAGTTTAGTTCATGTTCGCGGAGATGATGAGCAAATGTTGTAAGGAAAGGGATGCCGGGCTCGCTGTAACGTAGAAGATCCTTTTCCAAGATGTAACTGAGAAACAGGTCTAGAAAGTTTGTATATTCTTCATCGTCTCTCTCAAATTCCCAAACGCCGACTTTAGGCCAGGCGTGCTCTGGTTCGGTGAGAACTCTACTCTTCGGTCCGATGGCTTCATTTGTTGGGTTTTTCTCACTAAGATCCTGGACAAATTCGCCATCTGTTCTGTAATGCAGGTAACACAAACACATTATACAAAATACAAAATATCCATTATGAATGGGTTAGAGCTTTGAGATTTACATGTATTCTCTTAACGATCAGTTACCTCTCCCATTTCCCCCGGTCAGAAGTCACGGCAGGCGGTCACGGATGGCTGTACGTGATCACTATTAGTCCCGGTATTAGCAGAAAGTCTATTACCGGAATCATATCTGGTCTCTACACTACCTATCAGTTTAGTACAATTAAGACAGACCTTACAAACCCCCAATCTATTGTGTTTAGAGATATTATTATTATTATTCGGTAGCTTTGTGGACAAGTTATTTTTTGTCATTACTCATATTATTTAAGTTTCCCCGCTTTATATAGCAGTTTTAGAACTGTACATTTTTTGCGGTAAATAAAAGGTAAGTTTTATCTGTCATTAAAATATTTCTTTTAGGGCTACATCAGCATTAGCCGAGTTTTTTCAATCTGAGCGGCACCTTCTGCTGGCCATCATAGGCATTTTTAGCAAAAAACAAAATAGTGGGTAATTGCCACATATTTTAACATATTTAGCCCACTGCATGTGTAATCCATATGGATACATGGCCTTTTTGGGGATGTTTAATGTATGCTATGAAGTCAGATTAGCCCTCGGTGGTACCTTTCACTTGTATCTTTAGTCATTTGAGCTTCGGATAAGGTGTCTGCTTCACTGTACGTCTGAGACCTTCCAAAGTCGGTCAAGGTGCTCCTGCTCAGAGTGGTGCCCAAAGAGAACCTGTCGTAGGAGTAAGACTCTTCATCAGATGCCTCTCCGAGCGCAGACTCCCACAAGTGCGATTCAACCGGCCCAATGTTTCTTTGAACTCGGCGGAGGGCTTTCACCCGCACCCTCTGCACGTTGTGAATGATGACGGACATCATCTCTTCTCCTTGAGGTCCTATGGCAAACAGCCGCATACTCATTATACAGAACGACACACATTTCCGCCGTAACATTACAACAGCTTGTGTGTTTGATTAAAAAAAAACGTAAAAAAAGACGTAAAAAAATAAAAGCTATGTATGAGCGCAATACAAGGGTCACGCTTTTGTCACTTCCAGATTTCTTCACCCATATGGTGGAAAATGGCAGTGATAGGAAAGAAATTAATACTTTAACCATAAAGTTAGAGAAAAGGAAGTAAACCAATATCTAGCTAAAAAAAAAATCCAGGACATTTTGGCAACAATTATGGATAATTAGAAAACGATGGAGAGAGCGAAGCTGTTAAACGCGTTACCCTTGACCATGGAATGGCGGAGACGCTGCTGAACAGAATGGTATTTCTCCCTTAGAGGAACCCGGACAACATCGGGGTGCGGGAAAGCCTTTACCAGGATCTCTGCAACCTAAACCAACACAGATTACATTTATACATTAACACCATAGCTAACCAGACACTGCGCACATTAACCGATAACTAGATTTAGGGCAAAAACTAAGGCTTAGGAAAACACGCAAGATCCATTTGCCTCGGATTCGAACAATCGCCTGACTTTACCCGTCTGGTTGGCGTCTCATTTTGTCTCTTATATAATTAGGTTACATTCCCAGAACAGTCAAGAAACATTAATATTTATTTATCCAAAATTAAAAAGGGAGAAAAAAAAAACAGAACAGGCCAAACTCCAGCATTCACATATGGCACATATGTTTTGCCACACCAGACCTGGCCCCGTAGCACACAGTTCACAGGTAATTAATCTGCTGATGATTACTTTATTCATCCTTCAATCGGTATAGCCTGCGCGAAGCAGACTTCCACCAAGAGAGGAGAGAACCCCTGACGCGTTTCGTGGTTAGCAGCGCTTAATCATTTTTGTTTATTGGGACTGCCTCCAATCTGGGCAGGAACATGGAACATTTATTTTATTTATAGTATTTGCGAGCTCTGTGCCCTGTGGGCTGTATCGTTGTACGTTCGAGTCGGTAGCTAGTGGGGTCAGTAGCTGTTGATATGTTTTAGCCGAACGGATTTACAGTTGTAGGGTCGTGAAGTTTAGAGGAACGTTTTACCTTCTTCACCGGCGGCAGCTCGCTGACCAGACTCAGCATCAGATCCTGAACCAACTCCTCGCAGTTATTGATGCGGGAGAAAGGCAGCATTCGGCAGGCCCAGTCCAGCACCTCGAAGCAGTGGGCCGTCACGCAGGGGTCATGCTCATTCACAGCCTAGATAGATAATAGAATCAGAGGCTCAGCTGAGTGGAGGTGAGCCATGGCGTGCAGGACATTCTGCATTTAGCCAAGGGCATTTAGTGGTGGGGGGGCAGATGTATTTGGGGGGGGGATTCTGCATTTGCAAAATGGACCACCCAGACCCTATCATACGCATGAAAGTGCATATGACGGCTGGAGTTTTAATTAAGGCAAACCTGTGAAGCAGGGAAATTGATACTCTGTCAACGTATACATGTCACCGTTTACGTACGCCGTGTAATATAATATCTTATGGATCAGCACCTTACCTTAACCAGCTTGCTGCCGTCCCTGGCCTTCTGATACCGTCTGCAGCAGTAAGAGAGTCTCTCGCGTACGTGAAGCATCCAGCACAACGCACAGAGCTCTCTGAAGCAACCTGCAGGAGAGGGGGCAGCCATGTAACGTGTGTCTGTGGCAATCAGTCCCTATTTTGCCGGAAGATCCTGCGATCTCCCCCACACGGACCCAGGGAGCTGAAATACCACTCGCGCTTCGTGTTGTCGAAGCTCCTTAAAAAAGCTGTGAAGCGGAGCACTGAAAGGCGGCTCCTTGGGAGAGTAGCCATGATACAATTTATATATATATATATATATATATATATATATATATATATATATATAATATTTCATATATATTCCATAATACTGCCCTGCCCACTTATGTAGTCAGCCCCTCCTCTTGCCACCCCCCCGTGGCAAGACCTGAAAAGCTGGGGGCATAATATATATATTTTCATATGTATTCCATAACACTGCCTGTGATTATGTAGGAAATGTTGAGCCAAATATATAAAATACATATATTTCTAAATGTTTCTAAAACTAACCTATTACAGTTGAAGTAACCGGATCGCTTGGCTGAGGTTTAAAACACGACGTGGCGTTGTTGGCGTAGTTCAGCAGAGTCTCCGGTAACGCGTTCAGAGCGGGAAGGGAGCCTTTAGCTCGAATCTGGGGAGATGATAAAGTTATTTCACGAGTAAATGTAACAGCCTGCTGGGTTCCAGTTGACAAGGAAGGTTAAATCCATAAAATCCAACAGATGGCAGCAAATAAAATAAGGTGCCAGAGGTAAAACCTAAGAGCCATCTCCACCTGTCTGCTGGGATTTGTCCAGCCGTGTGTATACAGTATACAAGGCAGATTTCAGACACAACAGGGGAAAATATATATATTCTTTTATTATTTTACAAATTGACCGATAATCGAGACTCTCTTGTGCCTAGAGGGATCGTGCCCCACCGATGAGACAAACGAAGGCCGACATGTATGTCTGGGATTTGTTAGTTTCCCTCACGTAGGGGAAATTTGCCTTACAGTAGTCTTAGTAATAGTAATTTAGATCCTAATATACGCATAGAACTTAAGTTATACATGTTTCTGTATTGGTGCATTACTATGTACTGCAGCCAGATCCGAAGCCACTCCAACCAACCCCTGACAAATAGTTGGTTTAATGCCCCCCATGATGTTTGCACCGTATGCTCACAAACTTAACGGCAATGACCTCCATCGAAGCACTTTGCCACGCGGTACCTTGTGCATGATTTTTCTTGCTCTTTTTATCTGTTTGATGTACCACTGGGCTGCCGGGAGAGAACAACGAGCCGCACGTAACAGCAGAAGAACCCGCTGGAGAACCCCCGACAGCTTCTCGCGGCTGCTCTTCTCCGCTTCAAAGGGCAAATCGCTGGAATCCTCCTAAAACGGACACACGACAGCAGGCCATGGGGACATTACACGGTAGCGAGTGTCTATAGCCCAAAATAAGGCAAAGGAGTAATAATCTACATGGAGAACTCCGGGAACGCAATAACACAATTCATATATGTGAACACAAGCATTATCTATAGGATGTTATAACAAATTAGAAACCATCCCAGCTTCATATACATTGCATGGTTCTAGTAGTTAACACGAGGCTCTCTAGTTGTTCCAGAGACTGTATAGCGGTTGGACACAATGACCGTGGTTAGGAACGTCATCGAGGGCTCGTGTCCTTGGTTTTCTTTAGATAGTGTGAATGTTTAACTCTTACCTTGCTGATGGACGCTGGCTGAGGACAGTACAGAGGCGGTGCTGGGAGATATAGCTGCTCTGGCACTAAACCGGACAACTTTCTGATCAACGTCTTGGCAGAAACCATCAACTGAAGAAACGCGTCTGTGAGGATTTCGGCGTTCGCCATTACGGCTGCTTTCAACATCTCTTGCACGGAGCTAAACAGTAAGTCAGCATCTTCTTCCTCGATCGGATCTACAGGGTATCAGTGCCAAAATATATAGCAGTGACATTTAATGAAAGAATAAGAACCAAAAAAAAAAAATGCATGTACATTTCGGCTCAGACGTTTCAATAGAAATTGAGAAAACTTCTTGGACTTTAAAATCGTGCAGTTCCACTTCAGTAAAACCTTAACTAATCTCTTTGGCACATGAAGCAAATCAGTTTTATTTCATCGCCTGATGACGACACGTCGGCAAAAACGTAAAAAAAAAATTATTTCCAGGGTTTCTGCATTCAAACGGTGCTAAAGATGCCGTTTCTAAAGCGGTATTTATTAACGTAGGTAGAACATCAAACCCTTGCTTCCCTGTATGAAACGTGCACCTCCTTTTCACCTTTTCTGATACCGTAATTTGAAATTAAATCGCTGTAATTAAATTACCTGTAAAAAGCTTCTGTCTGTCGGAATCCTTAGCGGACGTTTCGGAACCTGGAGGGCGGCCTAGAAAAAATTGGAGCTTTTCGCGGAACGTGTGAGCTGGATTCAGAGTCGGGGGCAAAGGGGGAGCTTTGCTTTTAAATCTAAAAACCAAGTAAGTGTTATAAAACCAATTTTTAAAATAGCCATGCGACGAGATATCACAAAAACCTGAACTAAATCCGTAGCTACTTGCAATCCCGTAATTAAATTAAAAATAAAACACCCTTAAACCTCTTTGCTTCTGTTAATATAACACTATAGGCAGCCGCTTAGTAGCAGTACATGGCTTGGTGTAGGATTACAACTCCCATGATACTCAAATGGTTTGTGGCTGGTTAAAGATAATGGGAGTTGTAGTGCTGAAAAAACAGACACCAATTAACTACATCTGGTAAAACAGCTTTCGCTCGTATCAACTTACTCATCGCAGAGGCTCTCCTGGTACATGTTATAAGCGACCCCCATGGAAACAGACATCTTCCAGTCTCCGAGTTTATTTGCCAGCCACGCGGCCTCTGCTATCAATCCACCGACGAGAAGCAGGTCGAGCACGTACTCCACGGTCCACACGCTGGAAAGACTCTGGTCTCTTACTGCACCGGCAACCAAACCATGCTGGAGTCTGACGACGCGGGGAATCCTGTCTGTAATGACGACGTGTAACCTTTATATAATGCTGTTACAATACAGGACACTGAACACATTTAACACGGATAGAATCTAATAGACACAAAGCCGCTGTCGACAAAGCCAGGATTATATGAAAAATACTCAGAATTATAAACAGTTATGGTGTAGCACAAACTGCAATCCTATGGTATAGACTGTAACGACTGCAGAGTCTGGCAATGGAAAACATATATACAGTTTGAACTAGATTCACTAAGGCAAAAAAAAAAAAAAGCAAGTTTAATGTAATGGGGGGGTTGCCATATATAAACTACATTTAGCAAGGTTTCTTTGGCTTGTCAGACAGCGTCATTGTTTTGGAGAGCAGAGTCATCATACCGCGAGACACAGATCCCCCGCTGAGCAGAGTCATCATACCATGAGACATAGATCCCCCGCTGAGCGGAGTTATCACACCGCTAGACACAGATCCCCCTGATGATTATACCTGAGACAATGTGAAGAGGCAGCAAAACGCTGACATTGTGCGGGGGAAACACGTAAAGGGGCTGGTTAGTGAAATAGGCAGCCATGAATCGGCCCATGGACTGGATCACCGCCAACGCCGCCTCGTGATGAACATCTCCCAACAGCCGTTTATCATCCTCACAACTTCCTGAAAGAGACACAAGGACCGGACATGAGACTTACCTTTTAATTTGCATCTATCACTTATCAAATAAACAAAACTCTTAATCAGCTCTATGCAGGTCACATTCTACACTTCCAAAAAATTGAGTGAGATGGCTTATAGTCTCCATCCTAAGGGTCAGTGCACTGTTTGGCCTCACGGTCTATCCTTCTGGAAAGGAGTCAAAACTATAAAACGCACCCAGCGTTTACAATGAGCATCCTGTTGAAAACGTTTAACTGAATTGGCAGGCTATCCGAATGCTGCGCTGGGTACACCCAGCAGTGTATATTAGCGGCAGCAGAATATTTTTATATTTTAGACAATGCTATGCTTCTAACTTTGCAGCTATAACAGCTTCCACTCTTCTGTTAAGGCTGGTGCCTTAAGGGGCTGACATGGTTTTGGTCATATAGTGTATGATGTTATTAGTAAGTTTCCAAAGGCTATTACAATAAGGCAAATAGGCATAATAATTAATTTCCAAATTCCAAACAGCTGAATCTGCTAACGCGGAAACATTCAGACGGCACGCACTTACGGGGGGCATCCTGCTCTGTGTCCTGAAGAAGACTGGACCTCCGCAGCAACTCTCTCACAAGCTGGTCGCATACCCCCTGAGCATCATTTAGGTTGTAATTATACAAGTGACAATAAAGTACTGCCAAGTAATACCGTGTCTGAAGAAAGCTTGCTCTCTTCCCTCCTAAGTAGGAACACAAGCAGATGGTTTTGTTCCAATTGTTTTCAGTAATAACATCACAGAGCTCAATAGAGAGGTCAAAATTATAAAATAAAAATGAAATGTTTTTTTTTTTTCCTGGCCATCTTTAATGTTTATTTATACCTTGAACGGTGGTTTCGAGCAACGCACGTTTCCAGAATTCCACAGACTCCTGGTACGATCCAAGCAAGAAAAGTTCTTCACCTACAGGAGTAAAAAAGGAACATTCAATAGTTTAATAATCACAAGTCTTGGCAATCTTTTCAGCTCCTTTAGCTTAAAATTCATCCCGAGTCCCAATCACCTATAGAAGCCATCTCACTAATGTCTACCTGACCCCTGAGATAAACATTACAACTTGTTGAACTCTTTTCCAAAATCCCAAAACCCAAAACTTTATGCTCTTAACCTTTATGAAATCTCACCTTCGATGCGCATAAGGCGCAAGCCCGGGTCCAAACACTCTCCAGCAGACTGGAGCTCAGCCTGAACGTGACACATTATTGATCGGGTCATTTTCATTTCACTCTGAACCTGCTTTGAAGGATTAATTGCTCCACGCTGGGTCAACCGAGTCCGATACCAAAGAGTCTGATTATACAAAAGCCTCCATAGGGCTGCCAGCCTGCAACAGAGTAAGAGCAAAGTCAAGAAGTCAAACACTGAATGAGAAAAGCATGCCTTACACTAAGAGCATTCTAGGTGCTGAACCTCTCCCCCTTTTCCTGTTTTCTGGACTTCTTAATAAGAAAGTTATCAAAAAGCCTGGAAAATGTGTAGAACAGGAAATATTATTGCAATTATTACACATTTGGGAAGCTGCTGAATAACTCTAATCCATTTAGAGGAGCCTAATGTATAGCAGATCGTGCCTACTTGTTCAACAGAAGGGGGTTAATATACTCAAAGCACTATGTTAAATGAATATTGGAGTCTGTTTTACACGGCCCCCAGTGTATTCTACTACATGCAAATTGGAGCATGTTATTTGAGTTAGAAAATAAGACTTGGGTGTCATGTAACTGCTCCCCAGCCGCCTTCACTGAAAGCAGGGATCATTCTTGGGGCAACGCATAACAGACTCCAACTCTCATTAATACATGCATGCCGACTAGACTGCTCCTTTAATGTTATACCATACCTCTTTTCTTTCTTGGCACCGATGCTGACAGGCTGTGGGGGCTCCTTAAAATCAAACCTCACCGACCAATCTTTCTCAGGGGTATTCAGTGCTTCAAACACAGGAATCTTCATGCGGTCCAGACATGCCCCATGCCTCCCATCGGCTGACACGGAGACGCTTTCACAATGTAAGTTATAAATAATGTTTAAGTGCCGGCAAACCATCTTTAACAGACAAAAGCATCCAATCAACCTCTTAGAGTAGATTTCTCGGCCGTGTGCCAGTATCATTTTAGCCGTGTCTGAGGTCAGTTTTATGATGTGCTTGACCGCTTGCTTTGGAGCTACATCCCAGTATAAAACAGTCAGGCACTGCTGTATAATGGTGAGGTAGACCACGCAGGGATTGGGTTTCCCCATTTTCTTCTGACTTTTTAAAGCTGACCACGTGGAACTCTGAAGGGCAGACAGTAAATGTGTCAGGCATCCCACAGTGTATCGTAACAAAGTATCTTTCTCCTCCAGACCTCTCATCTTTACTCCGACCATCCATGCTGTAATGAGACTCTTCTGGATACGATGCAAGTCACCGAACCCATCGTTCTTCCCCACGCGCCGGTCGCTGGCATGCATCGTGTCAAACATGGAAGCAAACTCCAGTCTGCCCTGATCCGCACCCCCGAAAGACCTATCGGACTGCACAGAGAACTTGCGAAAGCCTTCGTCATCGGACGCATTGTCTTCGAGCTGAGGACAGAAACCCGTATATAATAATCACATCTGAAAATTTTACTTTTTGAACAACCTGCAGGCCAGAATTCCCTAAAAATGGGAATCAGGGCACTGAAACACTAGGTTGATATAAATATATAAAAAAAACACACACACACTTAATTTAATAATTTAATAATTACTCCACAAAGAGCAGACTACGTGGTTTTATTAAATCTATAGCTCATGTACACATGTAGTGTCCCCCCTTCTGCTGACGGAGTGGCATGCATTCTAGAGTACCCACAATGCATCTGTCTTGCACCGCAGTGGGGCAAACACCGGGCTTCAATACCTGTACTGCTGACTGATCACCAGGTCTGTAGGATTCCTCCTCTCCTTGTAGAAAGTTTGGGATTGTCCAAGTTTCTAGGGAAGCATCGCCATCATCTTTTAACAAATTTGCTTTTAAACCCGACAGTGACTTCAGTGTATTCAATTTATTCTTTGGCTACGAAACACAAAATAACAAACCAAAAAAAAAACAAAACACAAACTATGTTTAAATGTGAACTAAAGCTGGCTGCAGAGCTGTGCATTCTGGTTCTAGCTAGCAGCATATCTAGGTACATTTTACTGGTGATATATATATATATATATATTAGTGTATCTCCATTTGTGGCTATCCCTACCTTTGCTAGCGGCAACCTCTGTCGAACATCCTCCAGTCTCTGAGCGGCATCAAGAAGCAAAGACTTCAGGAAACTATACGATGATGCGTTCTTGGCGAAGCGGAGAACGGTGACCATGTAGCCATCAGAGATAATAAGGTAAGGTAATCGCGGGTGACATGTTACAGAATACCTCTGCCTCATAGTGTCTGTAGCTGAGGCCGTGGATCCGAGTGAGTTGTCAGGATCATGCTGTTCCAGAGTTGGAAAAGGAGGTCTGAAAGGAGGAAAGAACACTGATCAGGGGCACAAACTATAACAATATAACAAAGCTATTTTCCAAAGAATACAATACTTCTACTTATTCTTTTTCACAGTATAAAATATACAATAACTGATATACAATATCTGACGGGTGGGTAGGTATTCCCCTCCCCCGTGATGCACAGTTTCTGTACATTTTACTAGTTCTTTATGGTGATTGGAGCCACAAACAGAAAAGGTTCCTCATTTCATGGTCATCTTATCAAACGGACAATAATGGATAGCGTTCGGTCTCATAAATAATAGAGCAGCCTTATTTAACAGCCTTGGGAAGGACGTGCCAGTAGATTTGGGGTGTTTTCTTTGAAATTATGGATTTTTTTGGTCCTCTGTAGTTACAAAAAGAAGAAATCAGCTGAAGTTCTGATCTGCTGATACAAGTGGTCCCATTTCCAGTCGGCTCCTTGCTGTGTATGCAGGACCCCAGAGGAGGACAGATTCACACGGAACAATCAAATCCTTTTTACTAATAGGAAAGTAAACGCGACAATCCAAGGGATGCTTTACATTCTCTTTTTTAACAGTTTGCAAACAAGCACAATCCTTCATCGCCCCTAAATAAAGCCTAGTTTAAATAATATATACATACAATCCCATTATAGGAGACCTATGATGACCAATTCTGAGTTGGTTGGAAAATTATGTTAGGGCCTGGTCAGCTTCATAAGTCCATGAATAACAATGTTACCACTGCCAGTGCCCTGGTGACCCAGGACCAGGATCGCTAAAACAATATTAAATGAGTCCACGTACGCACACGATTTGACCCACAAGCCACTTGTACTTACATGTTCACACTGTGACAATCATCTGGACAAAATAAATGAGAGAAGAGTGCTAGAATGAGAAATGAAGAATGAAAAACATAATGGAAAGGGAAGCCCGCAAACCATTAGATAAATAGGAAAAGAAGAGCCAGTTACCTTCAAGGGGGGTTTTCTTACAATGAAAAATACTGTTCTGTTAGTTTGCCGTTTTCTTCATTAATGAACTGAAAACGTACCCATTTGCTTGATGTTCTGCTCATTAGCCCCTAATTCTGTTCTCATTGTTGCCCCCCTAATTGTCATTAGGCATGCTTACCAACTCCACGCCACGCGAAGGGGCAACATAAGCAAAGAGTAGGAATCCACATTTTTCTAAAATCTAAAACTTATAAGAATATCCCCCTTTAAGATGAATAGCGCGGGGCTGAGTACATAGAGAGAGAATGGACAGATGAAAGAGAGGAAAACATTTCTGACAATCCATTCTCGTAGGATTACCATGACGACATAAGAAAACGCGAATTCATTCTACAACTTATTCTTATTCTGGACATATTAGTAACATTTTGGGCAATAAACGATAGGGGCAGATAGATTTATTTGCTCTAATAATTAAGTTTTACGACCCAGCTCTACGTAAGAGTGTAGTTTTATATATTTCCATAGCAACAAAAATACAGATATTCTTATATAGCTCTCTAAAATGACACAAACAAGCAAAAATAGTGGCAATCTCTTATAGCCTTCCATCTGAAGAAGAGACCTCGAAGGTCACAGGACATAATTTTCCAGTGTTTGACCAATACAAGGTGTCATCTTCAACTAAAGACTATTTTCTCTTGGGTCAATATGTCTATATCCATTTCTTATATTAATCTTTATCCAGAAACCAACCTGCATTGCCATAATTGTGACATAAATACACATAAATACACAGTACAAAGAGAGAGAGGGAGAGATCTGGTCAACCAAGCTATTAGGATGTATACGTTTATAACGGTAGACGCAGAAATTCAACATAGACCAGAGAATAATTTTGGGGAGCAAAAGAAAAGGAACAGGGTTACAAATGGATGTTGAAATGTAATAAGCGGGGACACTAACCGGTATGTTATTAACGGATGAAGCGGGATGAACTCTGCCGGTCCAAACTCAACACTGC
Organism: Spea hammondii; assembly: GCA_029215755.1. Lineage (NCBI taxonomy): Eukaryota > Metazoa > Chordata > Amphibia > Anura > Pelobatidae > Spea > Spea hammondii. The sequence goes on along the minus strand of JARDYJ010000001.1, from coordinate 175,885,527 downwards.
AGCCAAACGTCTTGAGGGTCAGAAGCTCCCCTAAGCGGGTCATCAGGAGAAGCGAGCCCCGCTTCAACACACAGGCCAGGAAGAGGCTGTCCGCTGTCCACGACATGTCCCCCACCCAGTAGGAGCTGACAGGAGAAGACATCCTGATCATTATTGATACATTACTCTGAAAGGAACCTCCGTTACCCGCGGCAGCGTGACTAACCGTATGAATCTTGATGGGATATGCTGGTCTTTGCTGCTGCAGCCCCTTAGATGCCCAGAAACTGTAACAAAGTTCATGGTGTTTATGAAAAGGACTTGAGTTGCCTGCAAGAGGTAAAAGAACGAAACACTTTATCCCCATCGGTTACTAGCAGGGTTTGAGATAATATTATCCACATTTTAGTTTGCGTCATTTTTCTATCTAGAAATATCATCACCTTGGGGTCTTTTTGGTTAATGGTTATGGCCAAAACTAAGCCATCTCCTGAGAAGACAGCAAGCAGAGCTCCTCTGGACTTCACTGGCTGACACGGCGGGTGAAAGATTTCCGGAGAGCAGTCCTGCTGTGCCCAGCGGACATCAAATGGCGGCGACCTAAATGATTAAAAAAACCAGCATCAAACCATTTTATATCCTCACAAAAACTCCTCAAGCCTATAAGGTGACCCAACTCCTCCGACAGATCCAAAACCCCAGTGACTTTTATTGGCAGTTGGAAGGACATTTCTAAGGGAGTTATTTTGTTTTTTTTTTGCTTTTTGTTGAAACGCTACATGTGGAACGCTGTATCATGCGAGTCTAACGAGATCACGCCACGGAGCAGCTCACCTGCTGAATTTCTGGTCATTCTCATACCAGCGTAAAGCCAGCCACGTTGTCACCAGCCGGTCGCCAGAATAGAAGACAAAAGCGCACAGGCAGCAGTCACCGAGGACCTGGAAGAGAGACGCTATCACAAAAAAAACCCAAAAAGCCTGTAATGGGCAGAAATTTAAGGCGGAATTCTGCGCTGTGACGCGTTCAGACAATGACAGCATGTACCGCCATACAGACATCAATATCACCAAAACCACAAAGAACGTGGGTCAGGCCAACTCGCCGGGAGCGCATGCTCAGGACTGCTACGCAAGACTATGATTTTAGTGAATCCAGAGGGTTAGATCTTCATTTCACAAACAAACAGCAGAGACGCTCACCTCGCTCTCTACAAACACGGCGTGGAGGGCGGCTTCTTTATCTGCCACGCTGGGGAACGCAGTAGATTCCTGCGGTTCGATTTTTTTCCACCTCCCGGCTCCAGACGGGTTCTTCGAGGGAACCGACCCCGTCCTATTCTCAGCGCTGTCCCACAAGAAGACGGAGCCTGTGTGCGTGGCCAGGAGCGCTCTGCTTCCATCGCCCGACACGCACAGGTACAGCTTCACGGAGTGCGCTGGAACGACAACCGAACGCAAACTCAGCAAACCGCACAATAATATGCATTTCCATGAGACTGGATGTACGGCTCGCAAACGGCCCGAGAGCTTACATGCAGCCAAACCGACGGGGGCGCCCCGGCCGTCGTATTCATATGACGGTTCGTTAAACCATTCGAGGAGTTGCTTTTGCAAATGCTTAGGTGGATTCTGCCAAATGCCCATATGCAGCTATCCTCGTCCCCCAGATGTTTTGTGAGCGCATCTCCATGCACGTGATGTAGTTCCAGTGCTGTGGGCAGGGGTCCGCTCTATGCCCCGTGTGTATGCGCGACAAGAGCTCCCACAGATTTCAATGGGAATTCTTTACTGGTACTGACTGGCTGCGATATATCGGGTCATGGAGGAGAAGTTGCAGCTGCAGAAACAGGGCTGCAGCTTCTATGTCCATTATAAAGAATGCATATTACTCACACAGCACTCTAATATGCATTCTCTTAATGTCAGGGCAGTAAGCGTGATATACAGCGTGATATACAGCGTGATATACAGCGTGATATACAGCGTGATATACAGCGTGATATACAGCGTGATATACAGCGTGATATACAGCGACCAGCCTTACCTTGGGCTTCGGAGACTATTTGTGAAACTTCTGCGTTGGCTGCTGCTGTCTGCAAACTGTCCTGATCTCTATTCCAGATAAACAATTCTCCGGATACATGCAGCCCTGCCAGCCAGACTCCTGCGAACGAGACCCGGGACACGTTCACATCGCCCCGAAACCCGGGACACGTTCACACCGGTCCGAAACCCGGGACACGTTCACACCGGCCCGAAACCCGGGACACGTTCACACCGGCCCGAAACCCGGGACACGTTCACACCGGCCCGAAACCCGGGACACGTTCACATCGCCCCGAAACCCGGGACACGTTCACATCGCCCCGAAACCCGGGACACGTTCACATCGCCCCGAAACCGGTTCACAATAACAATGTTACCGGAGCTCCGAAACAGAGAAACAAGGGAATTCCCAACCCATTCATCTATACCAAGGGCGTCCAACCTGTGGCCCTCCAGCTGCTGCAGGACTACATCTTCCATACTCCTCTGCCAGCACCTTGGCTGAAAGAGCATTATGGGGATGTAGTCCCGCAGCAGCTGGACGGCCGCAGGTTGGACGCCCTTGATCTATACAATCTATACGGGACACTGACACAGGATGTTATATTAACCGCACAGAGAAAACATACATCCCGCACATCCACACAAGTGCTCCAAACCATAACGAGTTCTAAATAGTCGCACAGAGCGGGAGAATATGATCATTCCAGAAGTATTGATAAAAAAATAAAATAACATATTATGATATAATAAATATAAGATAGATAAAGCCTTTAGCTCACAGAGTTTTGGGAATTGTGTGAATAATAAAGAAAGGGTTAAAGCGCTTCGGCATTAACTGCTCGCAGAACATTCGAGGAAGTAGCGTGACGGAATCACAGTCTCCTAGGTGTGCTCTGTGCTGTGCTCACAGCTTGCATCTCACATCACCTGTTCCAGGATTTCACCCGTTTTTCTTCTATTCATTCTAACGTCAAACCCATCCGTTCATTCACTCGATCCTTTATCCCATACAGCGTCGCGGAGATCCGACCGCCGAGGTGACCGTGGGGGCTGCCCTAGGTCGGCCCCAAAGGTAAGTATACCACCGCCTGTCCCACCATGTGTGCGTTTTTTTTGTCACATTGTACATTGTCACACGGGGTATTATTTTTCTCATTCACTCACTTCGCTACGATTAAAAACGTTATGTCCTGATATATAAAGAATCGGTAAAAATATTTGAGATACTCCACCATTCGCAGACGTAGCGAGGGCCGCGACGCTCTGCTTATTCAGCACCCCCTGCAGCCGCGGGGCCACCTTCTTCACGGAGCCAGAGCGCAGCCTGACCTCCCCGAACTGCTTCTCGTCCACGATGAACACGGACTCTGTCTCCTAAACAGAGGACGCACAATGTAACGTTATCTACCGACATCTGGGGAAAAGGAACTTTTAAAGGGACATGTTACTGACCCCCGTAAGGAGAATGTATAGAAATGTACGCGGTGAGCACTTTAATGCCCCGGGGCGGACCAATGGGAAGTAAATCACCTACATGGAGGTGTGTGTATATAGCTTGTGGGGGATAAATGTATATGTGTGGGGGGGGGGGTTGTGGAGAATTCATTTATTCATTTACCCCCAAAAATATAAAGAGCTATTCTATGTATTAATGTTAATATGGCGCTTTCCCTTTAAGAACGGCTGTCGGATGGTTGTGGATTTAGTGATGGGAGTTACTGCAGCCCCTGACGCCGGCCCTGTCCCATGTATACGTAATGCGGGAGATCCCACAGACCTGTCCCAGCCAACGGAGCTTCGGACACGGCTTCTTCCTCCCCACCACTGCAGACACCAGAACCTCCAGGGAGATCTCCATGACGACAGACGCTTCTCACCGGCCCCTGAAATACGCGGGGGATCAGCCTGCCAAACCAAAGCAATGTATTGCTGACAGCATACTCCACACAATCACACTGTACTCTCGTCACTATATCCCTCCCGATAGCGGACTCCACACAATCACACTGTACTCTCGTCACTACATCCCTCCCGACAGTGAACTCCACACAATCACACTGTACTCTCATCACTACATCCCTCCCGACAGCGTACTCCACACAATCACACTATACTCTCATCACTATATCCCTCCCGACAGCGTACTCCACACAATCACACTGTACTCTCATCACTACATCCCTCCCGACAGCGTACTCCACACAATCACACTATACTCTCATCACTATATCCCTCCCGACAGCGTACTCCACACAATCACACTGTACTCTCATCACTACATCCCTCCCGACAGCGTACTCCACACAATCACACTGTACTCTCATCACTACATCCCTCCCGACAGCGTACTCCACACAATCACACTATACTCTCATCACTATATCCCTCCCGACAGCGTACTCCACACAATCACACTATACTCTCATCACTATGTCCCTCCCGACAGCGTACTCCACAAAATCACACTGTACTCTCATCACTACATCCCTCCCAACAGTGTACTCCACACAATCACACTGTACTCTCATCACTATATCCCTCCCGACAGGGTACTCCACACAATCACACTGTACTCTCATCACTATATCCCTCCTGACAGTGAACTCCACACAATCACACTGTACTCTCATCACTATATCCCTCCCGACAGTGAACTCCACACAATCACACTGTACTCTCATCACTATATCCCTCCCGACAGTGTACTCCACACAATCACACTGTACTCTCATCACTACATCCCTCCCGATAGCGTACTCCACACAATCACAATGTATCAAACACAGTCCACAGGCTGGGTTACCACAGCTCAGTATAGTGCCGGTTATGATGGATTTTTCGGGTTAAATATTCCAGATAAAGACATATTATATATATGATACATATTCTATATATATTATATACATTATATACACACATGTATATTAGATAATTACAGTGTAAGCATGAAGCAACACCCCGTATGTGGAGACCGCCACAGCCCGCCGCTTCCCAGGTTACCGTTTTGCTGCGCCCTCCTTCGCACTCTTCTCTCTGCCTCCTTTCCTTTTCTCCCCGCCTCCCTTCCTTTTCGCCCCGCCTCCTCCGGACTCATGCTGTACCGGAGTGGGCGGAGCCTCTGACTCTGAAAACGCCATTATGTTGAAGGTATCTGCGTGCGTAGTTTGAACGCATGCGCACAGAAAAGGTTCCATGAGATGGTAATTGAAGCAAAAACAAGAGAAAAAAAACAGGCGGCGGAAAGTCGGAGAGAAGTGAAAATAAAAGAAGAGAAAAAAGGAACTGAAGAGGATTGTAATAGAAAGAAATAGAGTGAGGAGAAAGAGGATAGAGAAGAGAGAATGAAAGGAGTACAGGGAAAAAGGAAATATTCTTAAAGCAGGGAATTCACTTATTTAAGTGCCAAAAAAGTATGTGAGGGAGAGGGGAAGTATAAAGAAGTAAGAGTAGAGCTAAAAGGAAAGAAAGAGGGATAAAGATGGGGAGAAAGAGAAGAAAGAATGAAAAAATAGAAAAGACAATAATATAAATGAAATAATATTTTATCTAAATATTTTTCATTTATCTAGATGTGTGTCTATATAGTCCTAGGCTAGTTCCTGCAGGGCAACAGGGGTGCCTGCCAGGGACTTAAATTAAAACATCGTTTTTTAACTTTATTTAACATCCTCCATGTTAAATAAAGTTTTTTTGTTTACTTTATTTAAATGGAGGATTTTAAATAAAGTTAAAACAAAAAACCCCCGATGTTTTAATTTAAGACGATTTACGATAGGCGCACGCTGATCGCGGTACCTCTGCACACAGTGTGACGGTTTAACAAAATCCGTTATGTCTCTAGTTTTCAGAACTCGTTAAAAAAAAATTTTACCGGTGAGCATCGTCCTCTCTCCGCTTATACACTTAACACAAACCCGGTAATAAACACACAACAGCCGGGAATTCATAAAACTATTTATTACACAAAAGTACACATTACAAGCTTTAATAAAGTTTTAACTCTTTATCTGCCTCGTGGGAGATTGTTTTTTTGCTTTCCAGCAGGCTGATCTCCAGCAACTCTCATGTCTTATGATGTCATAGTTCTGACACACAGACGCTCCTGCACACAGACACAGTGACAGCTCTCTGTAACACACACACACTATTCATCTTCCAGAGAAAACATTTATGTAGCTCTCTCTAACACATGTATTACTGATCTTTGGGCAAAACACAAATATTAACAATCACACCAATAACACGCAGCTCCTCAAACACGGAGACATGCAGAGGAAGAGCGTAGCGGATGCCGAAAAATCTGAACAACTGAAAACATCCTGGTTTGGGCAACAAATGGGTAAAAGCCTAATAATAACTAGCCTTTTCTCAGGTTCAGGGAGTGTTAGGTAAGAATACCTTTTGCTTGTTTCCGGGGGGGCCAATTTAAATTCAGAAATGAAATTCGTTGTCAGAAGCCCACATTTCCTCTCACGCACCCTCTCTCATTGTAATATTAAAATCAGTTATATTTTTATCCAGTATCCCGATTAGTTGAGATGAAATCACCCTATTTTCCAAATTGGAACACATTCCTGAACCAGAATTTGAATATATTGCCTAAGACTAAAGAGTTGAAACCGTATCTAGCATCGAGGCATTAGTTTTATCAGGACGCCATACAAAGTGAGTACATTTTTAATACTAGCGATATCCAGCTATATATGGGGCCATCTGTCACATCTCTAGTTTGTATTTTTGGGTAATGAGAACATGGACCATCCTGCTAGCATTCTAATATATCTTATATCACGCTTTTCTACCTAATAAAATACATTTAGAGAATGCTGTTTGTAATAGTTTTAATCAGGGTTTAGGAACGTGGGATCATCTGAATAAGATATCTCAATTTTGGGAGAATATTAGCTTTAATAGAATTTATTTTTCCTCACCGTTAATCTCCAGCGTTTTCCACTCTTTCAGATTTTTATTAGTTTGTTGTAGTTGTGGTAGGAGGTTATCCTCCACCACTTATTTAACATATTTATTCCTAGGTGTTTAATTTCATCTTTAGCCCGGGTGAAAGTTTGTTTATCAATTTGCATTTCACATGGTTTGGGATGTTTTTCTAAATGGAGCTTGTAGTCTGAATAAATGGCGTATTCGTTTATAGCTTTCACTATTTCTTATACCGAGATCTCCAGATTTTCCTTGGCGATTAGTATATCATCGGCATAAAGGCTCCCCGTGTGCAGTAGTGAAGCATTTAATGCTTCGGTTTTCTCTATTCGAGATGGCCAAGGGTCCCAATGAGACAATATATAAGAGTGGTGATGAGGAGAAACCTGATCCCGTTACTCTAGCAGTAGGGATAGTATATAAAGACTATAGCGTCTATCATTCTAGCATTAAATCCAAAGGTTTCTAGAGATTTTAAGAAGAGATTCCATCTGAATCTGTCAAAGGCTGAAGTCTAATGTGTCTAATACTCTTCTATTATTCACCGACACCTACTTGGTTTGCAGGAATCAACGACTGAATTATAATTTTCATCCCATTTTTATCTTTAAAATATTCCTCGGTGAAGTATTGATAGGAGATTGTACAGAGTTTGCTAAAATTTTCAAAAACGTAACACAATTTTATCAGGGTTCATAACTTTTTTATCAGTATCTATAATTTTAGTGATTAACCTCTTTGCTGTTTTCTTTTTGAAGTTTATTTGTGATTAATTTATTGACCTTATTCCCTTTATAGCAACACTTGCTTTTAGAAAATGTCAGTATGATGGTGCTATATAAATCAAAAATAATAATACACATTATACAGTGCCGAAGAATATGATGATGAAATATAAATCAATAATAACACATTGTACAATGCAGCGGTATATGATGGCGCTATATAAATCAATACTAATAATAACACATTGTACAGAGCTGTGGAATATGTTGGCGCTATATTAATCAATAATAATAACACATTTTACAGTGCTGCAGAATAGGATGGCACTACATGAATAATAATAACACACATTGTACAGTGTTGTGGAATATGATGGTGATATATAACTAATAATAATAACACATTCTACAGCGCTGCAGAGTAGGATGAAGATATATAAGAAATAATAATAACAGGCATTGTACAGCGCTAAGGAATGTGGTGGCTCTATATAAATCAATAATAATAACACATTGTACAGTGCTACGGAATTTGATGGCGATATATCAATAATAATAACGCGCATTATACAGCACTGCGGAATATGATGGCGCTATATAAATCAATAATAATAACACACATTATACAGCACTGCAGAATATGGTGACTTTTTATAAATAATAATAATAATAGTAACAGATATTGTACAAGGTAAGGTAGGTGACAGAATCCAAGGAGTCGCCGGGTCTGGGGCACAGGAATCAAGGTAGGTGAGCAGTGTCCAAGGAGTCTGCGGGTCTGCGCAGAGGAATCAAGGTAGGTGAGCAGAGTCCAAGGAGTCAGCGCACAGGAATCAAGGTAGGTGAGCAGAGTCCAAGGAGTCGATGCATAGGAATCAAGGTAGGTAAGCAGAGTCCAAGGAGTCAGCGCGCAGGAATCAAGGTAGGTGAGCAGAGTCCAAGGAGTCGATGCATAGGAATCAAGGTAGGTGAGCAGAGTCCAAGGAGTCAGCGCACAGGAATGAAGGTAGGTGAGCAGAGTCCAAGGAGTCGGCGGGTCTAGCGCACAGGAATCAAGGTAGTCGAGCAGAGTCCAAGGGTCTGGCGCACAGGAATCAAGGTAAGTGACAGAATCCAAGGAGTCGGCGGGTCTGGCGCACAGGAATCAAGGTAGATGAGCAGAGTCCAAGGAGTCGACGGGCCTGGTGCACAGGAAGCAAGGTAGGTGAGCAGAATCCAGGGTCTGGAGGACAGAAACCAAGGTAGTGAGCAGAATCCAAGGAGTCGACGCACATGAATTAAGGTAGGTGAGCAGAGTCCAAGGAGTCGGTGGGTCTGGAGCACAGGAATCAAGGTAGATGAGCAGAGTACAAGGAGTCGACGCACAGGAATCAAGGTACGTCACAGAATCCAAGGAGTCGGCGGGTCTGGCGCACAGGAATCAAGGTAGATGAGCAGAGTCCAAGGAGTCGACGGGCTTGGTGCACAGGAATCAAGGTAGGTGAGTAGGGTCCAAGGAGTCGGCGGGTCTGGCGCACAGGAATCAAGGTAGGTGAGCAGAGTCCAAGGAGCCGGCACACAGGAATCAAGGTAGGTGGGCAGAGTCCAAGGAGTCGGCGGGTCTGCCGCATAGGAAACAAGGTAGTCGAGCAGAGTCCAAGGAGTCAGCTGGTCAGGCGCACAGGAATCAAGGTAGGTGAGCAGAGTCCAAGGAGTCGACGGACTCTGGTGCACAGGAAGCAAGGTAGGTGAGCAGAATCCAGGGTCTGGAGGACAGAAACCAAGGTAGTGAGCAGAATCCAAGGAGTCGACGCACATGAATTAAGGTAGGTGAGCAGAGTCCAAGGAGTCGGTGGGTCTGGAGCACAGGAATCAAGGTAGGTGAGCAGAGTCGAAGGAGTCGACACATAGGAATCAAGGTAGGTAAGCAGAGTCCAAGGAGTCAGCGCACAGGAATCAAGGTAGGTGAGCAGAGTCCAAGGAGTCGATGCATAGGAATCAAGGTAGGTAAGCAGAGTCCAAGGAGTCAGCGCGCAGGAATCAAGGTAGGTGAGCAGAGTCCAAGGAGTCAGCGCACAGGAATGAAGGTAGGTGAGCAGAGTCCAAGGAGTCGGCGGGTCTGGCGCACAGGAATCAAGGTAGATGAGCAGAGTCCAAGGAGTCGACGGGCTTGGTGCACAGGAATCAAGGTAGGTGAGTAGGGTCCAAGGAGTCGGCGGGTCTGGCGCACAGGAATCAAGGTAGGTGAGCAGAGTCCAAGGAGCCGGCACACAGGAATCAAGGTAGGTGGGCAGAGTCCAAGGAGTCGGCGGGTCTGCCGCATAGGAAACAAGGTAGTCGAGCAGAGTCCAAGGAGTCAGCTGGTCTGGCGCACAGGAATCAAGGTAGGTGAGCAGAGTCCAAGGAGTCGACGGACTCTGGTGCACAGGAAGCAAGGTAGGTGAGCAGAATCCAGGGTCTGGAGGACAGAAACCAAGGTAGTGAGCAGAATCCAAGGAGTCGACGCACATGAATTAAGGTAGGTGAGCAGAGTCCAAGGAGTCGGTGGGTCTGGAGCACAGGAATCAAGGTAGGTGAGCAGAGTCGAAGGAGTCGACACATAGGAATCAAGGTAGGTAAGCAGAGTCCAAGGAGTCAGCGCACAGGAATCAAGGTAGGTGAGCAGAGTCCAAGGAGTCGATGCATAGGAATCAAGGTAGGTAAGCAGAGTCCAAGGAGTCAGCGCGCAGGAATCAAGGTAGGTGAGCAGAGTCCAAGGAGTCAGCGCACAGGAATGAAGGTAGGTGAGCAGAGTCCAAGGAGTCGGCGGGTCTAGCGCACAGGAATCAAGGTAGTCGAGCAGAGTCCAAGGGTCTGGCGCACAGGAATCAAGGTAAGTGAGCAGAGTCCAAGGAGTCGGCTTGTCTGGCGCACAGGAATCAAGGTAGGTGAGCGGAGTCCAAGGAGTCGACGCACAGGAATCAAGGTAGATGAGCAGAGTCCAAAGAGTCGGCGCACAGGAATCAAGGTAGGTGAGCAGAGTCCAAGGAGTCGGCGGGTGTGGTGCACAGGAATCAAGGTAGGTGAGCAGAGTCCAAGGAGTCGGCGCACAGGAATCAAGGTAGGTGACAGAATTCAAGGAGTCAGAGGGTCTGACGCCCAGGAAACACTGTAGGTGAGCAGAGTCAAAGGAGTCGATGCATAGGAATCAAGGTAGGTAAGCAGAGTCCAAGGAGTCAGCGCACAGGAATCAAGGTAGGTGAGCAGAGTCCAAGGAGTCGGCGCACAGGAATGAAGGTAGGTGAGCAGAGTCCAAGGAGTCGGCGGGTCTAGCGCACAGGAATCAAGGTAGTCGAGCAGAGTCCAAGGGTCTGGCGCACAGGAATCAAGGTAAGTGAGCAGAGTCCAAGGAGTCGGCTGGTCTGGCGCACAGGAATCAAGGTAGGTGAGCAGAGTCCAAGGAGTCGACGGACTCTGGCGCACAGGAAGCAAGGTAGGTGAGCAGAATCCAGGGTCTGGAGGACAGAAACCAAGGTAGTGAGCAGAGTCCAAGGAGTCGGCCCACAGGAATCAAGGTAGGTGAGCAGAGTTCAAGGAGTCGGCATGTCTGGAACACAAGAATCAAGGTAAGTGAGCAGAGTCCAAGGAGTCGGCTGGTCTGGCGCACAGGAATCAAGGTAGGTGAGCAGAGTCCAAGGAGTCGACGGACTCTGGCGCACAGGAAGCAAGGTAGGTGAGCAGAATCCAGGGTCTGGAGGACAGAAACCAAGGTAGTGAGCAGAGTCCAAGGAGTCGGCCCACAGGAATCAAGGTAGGTGAGCAGAGTTCAAGGAGTCGACATGTCTGGCGCACAGGAATCAAGGTAGGTGAGCAGAGTCCAAGGAGTCGGCGCAGAGGAATCCAGGTAGGTGACAGAATCCAAGGAATCGGCAAGGTCTGGCGGCCAGGAATTAAGGTAGGTGAGCAGAGTCCAAGGAGTCGGCGGGTCTGGCGCACAGGAATCAAGGTAGGTGAGCAGAGTCCAAGGAGTCAGCGCACAGGAATCAAGGTAGGTGACAGAATCCAAGGAGTCGGCAGGTCTGGCGCACAGGAATCAAGGTAGGTGAGCAGAGTCCAAGGAGTCGATGCATAGGAATCAAGGTAGGTAAGCAGAGTCCAAGGAGTCAGCGCACAGGAATCAAGGTAGGTGAGCAAAGTCCAAGGAGTCGGCACACAGGAATCAAGGTAGGTGAGCAGAGTCCAAGGAGTCGGGGGGTCTAGTGCACAGGAATCAAGGTAGGTGAGCAGAGTACAAGGACCTGGCACACAGGAATCAAGGTAGGTGAGCAGAGTCCAAGGAGTCGGGGGGTCTAGCGCACAGGAATCAAGGTAGGTGAGCAGAGTCCAAGGACCCGGCACACAGGAATCAAGGTAGGTGAGCAGAAGCCAAGGAGTCGGTGCACAGGAATCAAGGTAGGTGAGCAGAGTCCAAGGAGTCGACGCATAGGAATCAAGGTAGGTGAGCAGAGTCCAAGGAGTCGGCATCTCTGGCGCACAGGAAACAAGGTAGTCGAGCAGAGTCCAAGGAGTCGGCGCACAGGAATCAAGGGAGGTGAGCAGAGTCCAAAGAGTCGGCGCACAGGAATCAAGGTAGGTGAGCAGAGTCCAAGGAGTCGGCACACAGGAATCAAGGTAGGTGAGCAGAGTCCAAGGAGTCGGCGGGTCTGGCGCACAGGAATCAAGGTAGGTGAGCAGAGTCCAAGGAGTCGATGCATAGGAATCAAGGTAGGTAAGCAGAGTCCAAGGAGTCAGCGCACAGGAATCAAGGTAGGTGAGCAAAGTCCAAGGAGTCGGCACACAGGAATCAAGGTAGGTGAGCAGAGTCCAAGGAGTCGGCACACAGGAATCAAGGTAGGTGAGCAGAGTCCAAGGAGTCGGCGGGTCTGGCGCACAGGAATCAAGGTAGGTGAGCAGAGTCCAAGGAGTCAGCGCACAGGAATCAAGGTAGGTGACAGAATCCAAGGAGTCGGCAGGTCTGGCGCACAGGAATCAAGGTAGGTGAGCAGAGTCGACACCTACCTTGATTCCTGTGTGCCGACTCCTTGGACTCTGCTCACCTACCTTGATTCCTGTGTGCCGGGTCCTTGGACTCTACTCACCTACCTTGATTCCTGTGCGCCGACTCCTTGGCTTCTGCTCACCTACCTTGATTCCTGTGTGCCGGGTCCTTGGACTCTGCTCACCTACCTTGATTCCTGTGCGCTAGACCCCCCGACTCCTTGGACTCTGCTCACCTACCTTGATTCCTGTGTGCCAGGTCCTTGTACTCTGCTCACCTACCTTGATTCCTGTGCGCTAGACCCGCCGACTCCTTGGACTCTGCTCACCTACCTTGATTCCTGTGTGCCGACTCCTTGGACTTTGCTCACCTACCTTGATTCCTGTGCGCTGACTCCTTGGACTCTGCTTACCTACCTTGATTCCTATGCATCGACTCCTTGGACTCTGCTCACCTACCTTGATTCCTGTGCGCCAGACCTGCCGACTCCTTGGATTCTGTCACCTACCTTGATTCCTGTGCGCCGACTCCTTGGACTCTGCTCACCTACCTTGATTCCTGTGCACCAGAACCAGGACTCTGCTCACCTACCTTGATTCTTGTGCGCCAGACGCACAGACTCCTTAGACTCTGCTCACCTACATTGATTCCTGTGCGCCAGACATGCCGACTCCTTGGATTCTGCTCACCTACCTTGATTCCTGTGCGCTGACTCCTTAAACATTGTTTACCTACCCTTGATTCCTATGCGTCGACTCCTTGCACTCTGCTCACCTACATTGTTTCCTGTGCGCCAGACCCACTGACTCCTTGGACTCTGCTCACCTACCTTGATTCCTGTGCGCCAAACACCCCGACTCCTTGGACTCTGCTCACCTACCTTGATTCCTGTGCGCTAGACCCGCCGACTCCTTGGACTCTGCTCACCTACCTTGATTCCTGTGCGCCGACTCCTTTGGAGTCTGCTTACCTACCTTGATTCCTGTGCGCCAAACACCCCGACTCCTTGGACTCTGCTCACCTACCTTGATTCCTATGCGCCGACTCCTTGGACTCTGCACACCTACCTTGATTCCTGTGCGCCAAACACCCAGACTCCTTGGACTCTGCTCACCTACCTTGATTCCTGTGCGCTAGACCCGCCGACTCCTTGGACTCTGCTCACCTACCTTGATTCCTGTGTGCCGACTCCTTGGACTTTGCTCACCTACCTTGATTCCTTGAGCAGAGTCCAAGGAGTCGGCGGGTCAAGCGCACAGGAATCAAGGTAGGTGAGCAGAGTCCAAGGAGTCGGCGCAGAGGAATCCAGGTAGGTGACAGAATCCAAGGAATCGGCAAGGTCTGGCGGCCAGGAATTAAGGTAGGTGAGCAGAGTCCAAGGAGTCGGCGGGTCTGGCGCACAGGAATCAAGGTAGGTGAGCAGAGTCCAAGGAGTCAGCGCACAGGAATCAAGGTAGGTGACAGAATCCAAGGAGTCGGCAGGTCTGGCGCACAGGAATCAAGGTAGGTGAGCAGAGTCCAAGGAGTCGATGCATAGGAATCAAGGTAGGTAAGCAGAGTCCAAGGAGTCAGCGCACAGGAATCAAGGTAGGTGAGCAAAGTCCAAGGAGTCGGCACACAGGAATCAAGGTAGGTGAGCAGAGTCCAAGGAGTCGGCGGGTCTAGCGCACAGGAATCAAGGTAGGTGAGCAGAGTACAAGGACCTGGCACACAGGAATCAAGGTAGGTGAGCAGAGTCCAAGGAGTCTGCGCACAGGAATCAAGGTAGGTGAGCAGTGTCTAAGGAGTCAGCGGGTCTGGTGCACATGAATCAAGGTAGGCGAGCAGAGTGCAAGGAGTCCACGCACATGAATCAAGGTAGGTGATCTGAGTCCAAGGAGTCGACGCACGGGAATTAAAATAGGTGAGCAGAGTCCAAGGAGTTGGTGGGTCTGGTGCATAGGAATCAAGGTAGGTGAGCAGAGTTCAAGGAGTCGGCGGGTCTTGCTCACAGGAATCAAGGAATCAAGGTAGGTGAGCAGAGTCCAAGGAGTCGGCGTACAGGAATCAAGGTAGATGAGCAGAGTCCAAGGAGTCGGCGGGTCTGGCGCAAAGGAATCAAGGTTGGTGAGCAGGGTCCAAGTAGTCGGCGCACAGGAATCAAGGTAGGTGACAGAGTCCAAGGAGTCTGCGGGTCTGGCGCACAGGAATCAAGGTAGGTGAGCAGAGTCCAAGGAGTCGGCGTACAGGAATCAAGGTAGGTGAGCAGAGTCCAAGGAGTCTGCGGGTCTGGCGCACAGGAATCAAGGTAGGTGAGCAGAGTCCAAGGAGTCGGCGGGTCTTGCTCACAGGAATCAAGGTAGGTGAGCAGAGTCCAAGGAGTCGGCATACAGGAATCAAGGTAGATGAGCAGAGTCCAAGGAGTCGGCGGGTCTGGCGCAAAGGAATCAAGGTTGGTGAGCAGAGTCCAAGTAGTCGGCGCACAGGAATCAAGGTAGGTGACAGAGTCCAAGGAGTCTGCGGGTCTGGCGCACAGGAATCAAGGTAGGTGAGCAGAGTCCAAGGAGTCGGCGGGTCTTGCTCACAGGAATCAAGGTAGGTGAGCAGAGTCCAAGGAGTCGGCGTACAGGAATCAAGGTAGATGAGCATAGTCCAAGGAGTCGGCGGGTCTGGCGCAAAGGAATCAAGGTTGGTGAGCAGAGTCCAAGTAGTCGGCGCACAGGAATCAAGGTAGGTGACAGAGTCCAAGGAGTCTGCGGGTCTGGCGCACAGGAATCAAGGTAGGTGAGCAGAGTCCAAGGAGTCGGCGTACAGGAATCAAGGTAGGTGAGCAGAGTCCAAGGAGTCTGCGGGTCTGGCGCACAGGAATCAAGGTAGGTGAGCAGAGTCCAAGGAGTCGGCGGGTCTTGCTCACAGGAATCAAGGTAGGTGAGCAGAGTCCAAGGAGTCGGCATACAGGAATCAAGGTAGATGAGCAGAGTCCAAGGAGTCGGCGGGTCTGGCGCAAAGGAATCAAGGTTGGTGAGCAGAGTCCAAGTAGTCGGCGCACAGGAATCAAGGTAGGTGACAGAGTCCAAGGAGTCTGCGGGTCTGGCGCACAGGAATCAAGGTAGGTGAGCAGAGTCCAAGGAGTCGGCGGGTCTTGCTCACAGGAATCAAGGTAGGTGAGCAGAGTCCAAGGAGTCGGCGTACAGGAATCAAGGTAGATGAGCATAGTCCAAGGAGTCGGCGGGTCTGGCGCAAAGGAATCAAGGTTGGTGAGCAGAGTCCAAGTAGTCGGCGCACAGGAATCAAGGTAGGTGAGCAGATTCCAAGGAGTCGGCGCACAGGAATTAAGGTAGGTGAGCAGAGTCCAAGGAGTCGGCGCACAGGAATCAAGGTAGGTGAGCAGAGTCCAAAGAGTCGGCGCACAGGAATCAAGGTAGGTGAGCAGAGTCCAAAGAGTCGGCTTGTCTGGCGCACAGGAGTCAAGGTAGGTGAGCAGAGTCCAAGGAGTCGGCGGGTCTGGCGCACAGGAATCAAGGTAGGTGAGCGGAGTCCTGGTTCTGGTGCACAGGAATCAAGGTAGGTGAGCAGAGTCCAAGGAGTCGGCAGTCCTGGTGCACAGGAATCAAGGTAGGTGAGCAGAGTCCAGGGTCTGGGTCAAGGTCGGCCCACAGGAATCAAGGACAGAATGCAAGGAGGCGGCGCGTCTGGTGCACAGGAAGCAAGGTAGGTGAGCAGAGTCCAGGGTCTGGGTCAAGGTCGGCCCACAGGAATCAAGGTAGGTGACAGAGTCCAAGGAGTCTGCGGGTCTGGCGCACAGGAATCAAGGTAGGTGAGCAGAGTCCAAGGAGTCGGCGGGTCTTGCTCACAGGAATCAAGGTAGGTGAGCAGAGTCCAAGGAGTCGGCGTACAGGAATCAAGGTAGATGAGCAGAGTCCAAGGAGTCGGCGGGTCTGGCGCAAAGGAATCAAGGTTGGTGAGCAGAGTCCAAGTAGTCGGCGCACAGGAATCAAGGTAGGTGACAGAGTCCAAGGAGTCTGCGGGTCTGGCGCACAGGAATCAAGGTAGGTGAGCAGAGTCCAAGGAGTCGGCGGGTCTTGCTCACAGGAATCAAGGTAGGTGAGCAGAGTCCAAGGAGTCGGCGTACAGGAATCAAGGTAGATGAGCAGAGTCCAAGGAGTCGGCGGGTCTGGCGCAAAGGAATCAAGGTTGGTGAGCAGAGTCCAAGTAGTCGGCGCACAGGAATCAAGGTAGGTGACAGAGTCCAAGGAGTCTGCGGGTCTGGCGCACAGGAATCAAGGTAGGTGAGCAGAGTCCAAGGAGTCGGCGCACAGGAATCAAGGTAGGTGACAGAGTCCAAGGAGTCTGCGGGTCTGGCGCACAGGAATCAAGGTAGGTGAGCAGAGTCCAAGGAGTCGGCGGGTCTTGCTCACAGGAATCAAGGTAGGTAAGCAGAGTCCAAGGAGTCGGCGTACAGGAATCAAGGTAGATGAGCAGAGTCCAAGGAGTCGGCGGGTCTGGCGCAAGGGAATCAAGGTTGGTGAGCAGAGTCCAAGTAGTCGGCACACAGGAATCAAGGTAGGTGAGCAGAGTCCAAGGAGTCGGTGGGTCTGACGCACAGGAATCAAGGTAGGTGAGTAGAGTCCAAGGAGTCAGCGGTCTGGCGCACAGGAATCAATGTAGGTGAGCAGAGTCTAAGGAGTCTGCGCGTCTGGCGCACAAGAATCAAGGTAGGTGAGCAGAGTCCTGGTTCTGGTGCACAGGAATCAAGGTAGGTGAGCAGAGTGCAAGGAGTCCACGCAC
The DNA here is from genome assembly GCA_029215755.1 of Spea hammondii. Classification (NCBI taxonomy): domain Eukaryota; kingdom Metazoa; phylum Chordata; class Amphibia; order Anura; family Pelobatidae; genus Spea; species Spea hammondii. The sequence goes on along the minus strand of JARDYJ010000001.1, from coordinate 175,868,071 downwards.
AGGAATCAAGGTAGGTGATCTGAGTCCAAGGAGTCGACGCACGGAAATTAAAATAGGTGAGCAGAGTCCAAGGAGTCGGTGGGTCTGGTGCATAGGAATCAAGGTAGGTGAGCAGAGTTCAAGGAGTCGGCGGGTCTTGCTCACAGGAATCAAGGTAGGTGAGCAGAGTCCAAGGAGTCGGCGTACAGGAATCAAGGTAGATGAGCAGAGTCCAAGGAGTCGGCGGGTCTGGCGCAAAGGAATCAAGGTTGGTGAGCAGAGTCCAAGTAGTCGGCGCACAGGAATCAAGGTAGGTGAGCAGATTCCAATGAGTCGGCGCACAGGAATTAAGGTAGGTGAGCAGAGTCCAAGGAGTCGATGCACAGGAATCAAGGTATGTGAGCAGAGTCCAAGGAGTCAACGCACAGGAGTCAAGGTAGGTGAGCAGAGTCCAAGGAGTCGGCGCACAGGAATCAAGGTAGGTGAGCAGAGTCCAAGGAGTCGGCGGGTCTTGCTCACAGGAATCAAGGTAGGTGAGCAGAGTCCAAGGAGTCGGCGTACAGGAATCAAGGTAGATGAGCAGAGTCCAAGGAGTCGGCGGGTCTGGCGCAAAGGAATCAAGGTTGGTGAGCAGAGTCCAAGTAGTCGGCGCACAGGAATCAAGGTAGGTGAGCAGATTCCAAGGAGTCGGCGCACAGGAATTAAGGTAGGTGAGCAGAGTCCAAGGAGTCGGTGCACAGGAATCAAGGTATGTGAGCAGAGTCCAAGGAGTCAACGCACAGGAATCAAGGTAGGTGAGCAGAGTCCAAGGAGTCGGCGCACAGGAATCAAGGTAGGTGAGCAGAGTCCAAAGAGTCGGCTTGTCTGGCGCACAGGAGTCAAGGTAGGTGAGCAGAGTCCAAGGAGTCGGCGGGTCTGGCGCACAGGAATCAAGGTAGGTGAGCAGAGTCCTGGTTCTGGTGCACAGGAATCAAGGTAGGTGAGCAGAGTCCAAGGAGTCGGCAGTCCTGGTGCACAGGAATCAAGGTAGGTGAGCAGAGTCCAGGGTCTGGGTCAAGGTCGGCCCACAGGAATCAAGGTAGGTGACAGAGTCCAAGGAGTCTGCGGGTCTGGCGCACAGGAATCAAGGTAGGTGAGCAGAGTCCAAGGAGTCGGCGGGTCTTGCTCACAGGAATCAAGGTAGGTGAGCAGAGTCCAAGGAGTCGGCGTACAGGAATCAAGGTAGATGAGCAGAGTCCAAGGAGTCGGCGGGTCTGGCGCAAAGGAATCAAGGTTGGTGAGCAGAGTCCAAGTAGTCGGCGCACAGGAATCAAGGTAGGTGACAGAGTCCAAGGAGTCTGCGGGTCTGGCGCACAGGAATCAAGGTAGGTGAGCAGAGTCCAAGGAGTCGGCGGGTCTTGCTCACAGGAATCAAGGTAGGTAAGCAGAGTCCAAGGAGTCGGCGTACAGGAATCAAGGTAGATGAGCAGAGTCCAAGGAGTCGGCGGGTCTGGCGCAAAGGAATCAAGGTTGGTGAGCAGAGTCCAAGTAGTCGGCACACAGGAATCAAGGTAGGTGAGCAGAGTCCAAGGAGTCGGTGGGTCTGACGCACAGGAATCAAGGTAGGTGAGTAGAGTCCAAGGAGTCAGCGGTCTGGCGCACAGGAATCAATGTAGGTGAGCAGAGTCTAAGGAGTCTGCGCGTCTGGCGCACAGGAATCAAGGTAGGTGAGCAGAGTCCAAGGAGTCGGCGCACAGGAATCAAGGTAGGTGAGCAGTGTCTAAGGAGTCAGCGGGTCTGGTGCACATGAATCAAGGTAGGTGAGCAGAGCGCAAGGAGTCCACGCACAGGAATCAAGGTAGGTGATCTGAGTCCAAGGAGTCGACGCACGGGAATTAAAATAGGTGAGCAGAGTCCAAGGAGTTGGTGGGTCTGGTGCATAGGAATCAAGGTAGGTGAGCAGAGTTCAAGGAGTCGGCGGGTCTTGCTCACAGGAATCAAGGTAGGTGAGCAGAGTCCAAGGAGTCGGCGTACAGGAATCAAGGTAGATGAGCAGAGTCCAAGGAGTCGGCGGGTCTGGCGCAAAGGAATCAAGGTTGGTGAGCAGAGTCCAAGTAGTCGGCGCACAGGAATCAAGGTAGGTGAGCAGATTCCAAGGAGTCGGCGCACAGGAATTAAGGTAGGTGAGCAGAGTCCAAGGAGTCGGTGCACAGGAATCAAGGTATGTGAGCAGATCCAAGGAGTCAACGCACAGGAGTCAAGGTAGGTGAGCAGAGTCCAAGGAGTCGGCGCACAGGAATCAAGGTAGGTGAGCAGAGTCCAAAGAGTCGGCTTGTCTGGCGCACAGGAGTCAAGGTAGGTGAGCAGAGTCCAAGGAGTCGGCGGGTCTGGCGCACAGGAATCAAGGTAGGTGAGCAGAGTCCTGGTTCTGGTGCACAGGAATCAAGGTAGGTGAGCAGAGTCCAAGGAGTCGGCAGTCCTGGTGCACAGGAATCAAGGTAGGTGAGCAGAGTCCAGGGTCTGGGTCAAGGTCGGCCCACAGGAATCAAGGACAGAATGCAAGGAGGCGGCGCGTCTGGTGCACAGGAAGCAAGGTAGGTGAGCAGAATCCAGGGTCTGGGTCAAGGTCGGCCCACAGGAATCAAGGTAGGTGACAGAGTCCAAGGAGTCGGTGGGTCTGACGCACAGGAATCAAGGTAGGTGAGCAGAGTCCAAGGAGTCTGCGGGTCTGGCGCACAGGAAACAATGTAGGTGAGCAGAGTCCAAGGAGTCGACGCACAGGAATTAAAATAGGTGAGCAGAGTGCAAAGTGTCGGTGGGTCTGGCGCACAGGAATCAAGGTAGGTGAGCAGAGTCCAAGGAGTCGGCGTGTCTGGCGCACAGGAAACAAGGTAGGTGAGCAGAGTCCAATGAGTCTGCGGGTCTGGTGCACAGGAATCAAGGTAGGTGAGCAGAGTCCAAAGAGTCGGTGGGTCTTGCTCACAGGAATCAAGGTAGATGAGCAGAGTCCAAGGAGTCGGTGGGTCTGGCGCACAGGAAACAATGTAGGTGAGCAGAGTCCAAGGAGTCGACGCACAGGAATTAAAATAGGTGAGCAGAGTCCAAAGTGTCGGTGGGTCTGGCGCACAGGAATCAAGGTAGGTGAGCAGAGTCCAAGGAGTCGGCGGGTCTTGCTCACAGGAATCAAGGTAGATGAGCAGAGTCCAAGGAGTCGGCGGGTCTGGCGCAAAGGAATCAAGGTTGGTGAGCAGAGTCCAAGGAGTCGGCGCACAGGAATCAAGGTAGGTGAGCAGAGTCCAAGGAGTCGGCGGGTCTGGTGCACAGGAATCAAGGTAGGTGAGCAGAGTCCAAGGAGTCGGCGGGTCTGGTGCACAGTAAACAATGTAGGTGAGCAGAGTCCAAGGAGTCGACGCACAGGAATTAAAATAGGTGAGCAGAGTCCAAAGTGTCGGTGGGTCTGGCGCACAGGAATCAAGGTAGGTGAGCAGAGTCCAAGGAGTCGGCGTGTCTGGCGCACAGGAAACAAGGTAGGTGAGCAGAGTCCAAGGAGTCGGCGTGTCTTGCTCACAGGAATCAAGGTAGATGAGCAGAGTCCAAGGAGTCGGCGGGTCTGGCGCAAAGGAATCAAGGTTGGTGAACAGAGTCCAAGGAGTTGGTGCACAGGAATCAAGGTAGGTGAGCAGAGTCCAAGGAGTCGGCGCACAGGAATCAAGGTAGGTGAGCAGAGTCCAAGGAGTCGGCGCACAGGAATCAAGGTAGGTGAGCAGAGTCCAAGGAGTCTGCGGGTCTGGCGCACAGGAAACAATGTAGGTGAGCAGAGTCCAAGGAGTCGACGCACAGGAATTAAAATAGGTGATCAGAGTGCAAAGTGTCGGTGGGTCTGGCGCACAGGAATCAAGGTAGGTGAGCAGAGTCCAAGGAGTCGGCGTGTCTGGCGCACAGGAAACAAGGTAGGTGAGCAGAGTCCAATGAGTCTGCGGGTCTGGTGCACAGGAATCAAGGTAGGTGAGCAGAGTCCAAAGAGTCGGTGGGTCTTGCTCACAGGAATCAAGGTAGATGAGCAGAGTCCAAGGAGTCGGTGGGTCTGGCGCACAGGAAACAATGTAGGTGAGCAGAGTCCAAGGAGTCGACGCACAGGAATTAAAATAGGTGAGCAGAGTCCAAAGTGTCGGTGGGTCTGGCGCACAGGAATCAAGGTAGGTGAGCAGAGTCCAAGGAGTCGGCGGGTCTTGCTCACAGGAATCAAGGTAGATGAGCAGAGTCCAAGGAGTCGGCGGGTCTGGCGCAAAGGAATCAAGGTTGGTGAGCAGAGTCCAAGGAGTCGGCGCACAGGAATCAAGGTAGGTGAGCAGAGTCCAAGGAGTCGGCGGGTCTGGTGCACAGGAATCAAGGTAGGTGAGCAGAGTCCAAGGAGTCGGCGGGTCTGGTGCACAGTAAACAATGTAGGTGAGCAGAGTCCAAGGAGTCGACGCACAGGAATTAAAATAGGTGAGCAGAGTCCAAAGTGTCGGTGGGTCTGGCGCACAGGAATCAAGGTAGGTGAGCAGAGTCCAAGGAGTCGGCGTGTCTGGCGCACAGGAAACAAGGTAGGTGAGCAGAGTCCAAGGAGTCGGCGTGTCTTGCTCACAGGAATCAAGGTAGATGAGCAGAGTCCAAGGAGTCGGCGGGTCTGGCGCAAAGGAATCAAGGTTGGTGAACAGAGTCCAAGGAGTTGGTGCACAGGAATCAAGGTAGGTGAGCAGAGTCCAAGGAGTCGGCGCACAGGAATCAAGGTAGGTGAGCAGAGTCCAAGGAGTCGGCGCACAGGAATCAAGGTAGGTGAGCAGAGTCCAAGGAGTCGACGCACAGGAATCAAGGTAGGTGAGCAGAGTCCAAGGAGTCGGCGCACAGGAATCAAGGTATGTGAGCAGAGTCCAAGGAGTCGACGCACAGGAATCAAGGTAGGTGAGCAGAGTCCAAGGAGTCGGCGCACAGGAATCAAGGTAGGTGAGCAGAGTCCTGGTTCTGGTGCACAGGAATCAAGGTAGGTGAGCAGAATCCAGGGTCTGGGTCAAGGTCGGCCCACAGGAATCAAGGAAGGTGACACAGTCTAAGGAGTCTGCGGGTCTGGCGCACAGGAAACAATGTAGGTGAGCAGAGTCCAAGGAGTCGACGCACAGGAATTAAAATAGGTGAGCAGAGTCCAAAGTGTCGGTGGGTCTGGCGCACAGGAATCAAGGTAGGTGAGTAGAGTCCAAGGAGTCGGCGGGTCTTGCTCACAGGAATCAAGGTAGGTGAGCAGAGTCCAAGGAGTCGGCGCACAGGAATCAAGGTAGGTGAGCAGAGTCCAAGGAGTCGGCGCACAGGAATCAAGGTAGGTGAGCAGATTCCAAGGAGTCGGTGCACAGGAATCAAGGTATGTGAGCAGAGTCCAAGGAGTCGACGCACAGGAATCAAGGTAGGTGAGCAGAGTCCAAGGAGTCGGCGCACAGGAATCAAGGTAGGTGAGCAGAGTCCAAAGAGTCGGCTTGTCTGGCGCACAGGAGTCAAGGTAGGTGAGCAGAGTCCAAAGAGTCGGCGGGTCTTGCTCACAGGAATCAAGGTAGATGAGCAGAGTCCAAGGAGTCGGCGGGTCTGGCGCAAAGGATTCAAGGTTGGTGAGCAGAGTCCAAGGAGTCGGCGGGTCTGGTGCACAGGAATCAAGGTAGGTGAGCAGAGTCCAAGGAGTCGGCGGGTCTGGCGCACAGTAAACAATGTAGGTGAGCAGAGTTCAAGGAGTCGACGCATTGGAATTAAAATAGGTGAGCAGAGTCCAAAGTGTCGGTGGGTCTGGTGCACAGGAATCAAGGTAGGTGAGCAGAGTCCAAGGAGTCGGCGGGTCTGGCGCACAGTAAACAATGTAGGTGAGCAGAGTCCAAGGAGTCGACGCACAGGAATTAAAATAGGTGAGCAGAGTCCAAGGAGTCGGCGGGTCTTGCTCACAGGAATCAAGGTAGATGAGCAGAGTCCAAGGAGTCGGCGGGTCTGGCGCAAAGGAATCAAGGTTGGTGAACAGAGTCCAAGGAGTTGGTGCACAGGAATCAAGGTAGGTGAGCAGAGTCCAAGGAGTCGGCGCACAGGAATCAAGTTAGGTAGGTCTGGCGTACAGGAATTAAGGTAGGTAAGCAGAGTCACAGGAGTCGGCTGGTCTGGTGCACAGGAATCAAGGTAGGTGGACAGAGACCAAGGAGTTGGTCTGGCACACAGGAAACAAGGTAGGTGAGCAGAGTCCAAGGAGTCGGCTGGTCTGGCGCACAGGAATCAAGGTAGGTGACAGAATCCAAGGAGTCGGCGGGTCTGGCGCACAGGAATCAAGGTACGCGAGCAGAGTCCAAGGAGTCAGTGGGTCTGGCGCACAGGAAACAAGGTAGGTGAGCAGAGTCCAAGGAGTCGGTTGTTCTGGCGCACAGGAATCAAGGTATGTGAGCAGAGTCCAAGGAGTCGGTGGATCTGGTTTACAGGAAACAAGGTAGGTTAGCAGAGTCCAAGGAGTCGGTTGGTCTGGCGCTCAGGAATCAAGGTAGGTGAGTAGAGTCCAAGGAGTCGGCGGGTCTTGCTCACAGGAATCAAGGTAGGTGAGCAGAGTCCAAGGAGTCGGCGCACAGGAATCAAGGTAGGTGAGCAGAGTCCAAGGAGTCGGCGCACAGGAATCAAGGTAGGTGAGCAGATTCCAAGGAGTCGGTGCACAGGAATCAAGGTATGTGAGCAGAGTCCAAGGAGTCGACGCACAGGAATCAAGGTAGGTGAGCAGAGTCCAAGGAGTCGGCGCACAGGAATCAAGGTAGGTGAGCAGAGTCCAAAGAGTCGGCTTGTCTGGCGCACAGGAGTCAAGGTAGATGAGCAGAGTCCAAAGAGTCGGCGGGTCTTGCTCACAGGAATCAAGGTAGATGAGCAGAGTCCAAGGAGTCGGCGGGTCTGGCGCAAAGGAATCAAGGTTGGTGAGCAGAGTCCAAGGAGTCGGCGGGTCTGGTGCACAGGAATCAAGGTAGGTGAGCAGAGTCCAAGGAGTCGGCGGGTCTGGCGCACAGTAAACAATGTAGGTGAGCAGAGTTCAAGGAGTCGACGCATTGGAATTAAAATAGGTGAGCAGAGTCCAAAGTGTCGGTGGGTCTGGTGCACAGGAATCAAGGTAGGTGAGCAGAGTCCAAGGAGTCGGCGGGTCTGGCGCACAGTAAACAATGTAGGTGAGCAGAGTCCAAGGAGTCGACGCACAGGAATTAAAATAGGTGAGCAGAGTCCAAGGAGTCGGCGGGTCTTGCTCACAGGAATCAAGGTAGATGAGCAGAGTCCAAGGAGTCGGCGGGTCTGGCGCAAAGGAATCAAGGTTGGTGAACAGAGTCCAAGGAGTTGGTGCACAGGAATCAAGGTAGGTGAGCAGAGTCCAAGGAGTCGGTGCACAGGAATCAAGTTAGGTAGGTCTGGCGTACAGGAATTAAGGTAGGTAAGCAGAGTCACAGGAGTCGGCTGGTCTGGTGCACAGGAATCAAGGTAGGTGGACAGAGACCAAGGAGTTGGTCTGGCACACAGGAAACAAGGTAGGTGAGCAGAGTCCAAGGAGTCGGCTGGTCTGGCGCACAGGAATCAAGGTAGGTGACAGAATCCAAGGAGTCGGCGGGTCTGGCGCACAGGAATCAAGGTACGCGAGCAGAGTCCAAGGAGTCAGTGGGTCTGGTGCACAGGAAACAAGGTAGGTGAGCAGAGTCCAAGGAGTCGGTTGTTCTGGCGCACAGGAATCAAGGTATGTGAGCAGAGTCCAAGGAGTCGGTGGATCTGGTTTACAGGAAACAAGGTAGGTTAGCAGAGTCCAAGGAGTCGGTTGGTCTGGCGCTCAGGAATCAAGGTAGGTGAGCAGAGTCCAAGGAGTCGGTGGATCTGGTTTACAGGAAACAAGGTAGGTGAGCAGAGTCCAAGTAGTCGGCTGCTCTGGCGCACAGGAATCAAGGTAGGTGACAGAATCCAAGGAGTCGGCGGGCCTGCCGCACAGGAATCAAGGTAGGTGAGCAGAGTCCAAGGAGTCGGTCGGCCTAGCGCACAGGAATTAAGGTAAGTAAATGCACATGGCTCTTAGTAGAGGAAGCACAATAATTGAGCAATGTTCAGTGTTTGGTTTTAAACTTGCTTTCTGAAGAACTCCACACCCCCTGGCGTGATGTCACCTAAGCATGTTCCCCGCCATTTCTGAGTGGGGATGCGTAAAGTTGAGTGAGGGCGCACGCCCCCCCCTGCTGCAGCCATGCGGAATGCAGAGGAGACGGAGAGGACCGAAGACGCAGCACTGGACCCTGTACCTGCGATAAGCGGGTACTCGGGTAAGTCACTGCGTCGGGGTCTGGTGTACGGACCGTGACAATGTGTAAATGCTGTGTCCATGTTTAATACTATCTTCATGTGAAATGCTATGTGCATGTTTAATGTTATGTGCATGTGTAATGCTATGTCCTTTTGTACTTCTATGTCCACATGTAGTGCTATATCCATGTTTAATGCTATATCCATGTTTATTGCTATATCCATGTTTAATGCTATCTTCATATGTAATGCCATGTCCATGTTTAATGCTATCTTCATTTGTAATGCGATGTCCATGTTTAATCCAATGTACATGTTTAATGCTATCTCCATGTGTATTGTTATCTTTATGTGTAATGCTATGTCGATTGGTAATGCTATGTCCATGTGTAATGCTATGTCCATTTTGACGGTGCTTTGTCCATGTGTAATGCTCTGTCAATGTTTACTGCTTTGTCCATGTTTAATGTTATGTCTATGTATAATGCTATGTCCTTGTATAGTGCTTTCTCCATATGTAGTGCTACATCAATGTGTATTTCTATATCCATGTTCACTGGTATCTCAAAATTTAATGCTACCTCCATGTGTAATGCTACGTCCATGTGTAATGCTATGTCTATATTTAATGCTATGTACATGAGAAGTGCCATGTCCATGTTTAATGCTATGTCTATATTTAATGCTATGTCCATGTTTAATGCTATGTCCATGTGTAATGCTACGTCCATGTGTTAATGTTATGTATATGAGAAGTGCCATGTCCATGTTTAATGCTATGTCTATATTTAATGCTATGTCCATGTTTAATGCTATGTCAATTTATATTGAACTGATGGTGTTAAGGCAGGCTTATTATTAAGAGATTAAGCTTGCGGTGGAGGCATAATCATCCACAGAGGCTGATTATGACTATTTGTCACTTACAAAATATGACTATTTGTCAGTTACTTTTTGCCATTTCTTCTCTACAGGTATAAATACACAGTTAACCTCTTAGTGTCCAGAGGGAAAGACAATCTTTCATGCCATGGTTCCCCAGAGGTTTCCCCTAATGGGGTTTTTCCTCTCCTGTGTGCTGAAAGGTGACTCTACGTGAGTCCAGAGGTAGCTGTCAACATGATCAGCTCTTTGTGGCCTAATTAATTGGACTATTAAATTAATAAGAAATAAATTAAGTGACCATTTTTGTCTGTTGTGGTTTTTGATACTATTGACTGTTGTAACTGTAACCATATGTAATAGCAAAAATTAACAGAGTTTATCCAGACCAGTGGAAGAGCTGCATTGCTGGCTTCCTAAGGGCTCTTAGCCAGGCATTTCATGCTTTATTAAAAAACACCAATGCACAGGTGTACAAAAAAGGACAATCTATGAATTTAAAAGGTTACAAAGTTGCATCAGTGCGTCTTTTTTCTGATGTAGAGAAGTAGTATGCATCTCCACACACATCATAGTTAAACATTTAGCATGAGTAATGTTCTAAAAATTATAAAACGCCATATTTTTCATATATTTATATAATCTGTCACTAAATCAGTTAAATTGACAGAACATACCCCCAACAACAATTCAGGTGTCCAGACTTTATATGCATTTTGAGCATTTTAACAGTGCTTTTAAGGTGTATATTGCCGTTTTGGAACTGTTGTTTTATTACATTTAGTATGTTGGGTTTGTAACTGGAAATGTTAAACAAAGAAGCCAAAAATACCACCCAATCTAGGATATGTCACTAGTGGCTTCAGGACACACATGCCAGGCAGGCATTTGGCCACCTATCACTGCCAAAATTAGCTATAGAAATAAGTTCCTAAACTTTTTTCACCAATGCATCTGTGTTGTTTAGATTTTTTGGCACAGGTTATGTGTTATGGTAGAGAAATCCAGTAAAAGTTTTTTAGATTATGGAAATACCTGATGTGCACTTTCATTGTGTATGGAGGAGAGAACATACTCTACATGTCTGGCTGGGTACCTAAGAGCCAGAATGTCTTCACAAAGCACTTTTGTTTTGGGTACACCAATTGGTGGAGGGAAGCTTTTTAGGCTGGAGTATCATATATAAAAAAATAAACAACTCCAGACTGGTATCGAAATTATCTACCTGGATTCCAAAGGTACATACATTTCTAGTTTCCTATTTTTCCTTCTTGCTACATAATCCAGCACCCACTGATCTTTATACTTTTTTAACCTGTTCCATGCAATAGGCACATAAGCTTTCTGGACCTCTGAGGTCTTTTCTTCAACATGTGTGTTTGGACCTCTGATGTTCAAACACACACCTATCAATATAAATCATACAAAGTATGCAGTCAAGTGTCCATTTTGCATATAGAGCTCTGTGAGAACAATACCAAGACTTTTCTACACCTTTAATTTTATTTCAAATATTTTAAATACACGATAGATACTTAACATAGGCACAACTGTACAATGGAACTGACAAAATGTTGACATTGTTGATACAAAGCCTGGCTTCTTCAAAATATACATAATTAAAAATACATTAATTCAATCTGAATCCCATTATGAGAAATGTATTCCAGGTTTTCATCACATTGATTACAGATCTTCAATTTTATCTGCCATGGCAAGCGGATCCAATACAAAGGCCCGACAAATGGAGATATTATTATATTGTGGTGCCTTGAAGGAGTATTCTAGTGTGAACTCTTCATTTAACTCTTTCTTATTGATTTATTGAATATCAATGCACTTTTTTTCTCTCTAATTAATGATATAATTCATTATGTTTGCTATGTTTTCGAAATGGTTTAAGACGTGGTAGGTGATAACTAGGTACCGGATAATTTGAGAGTTCCTCTAGACATGTATACAGTACACACCATCCCAGTGTCCTTCAACGGCTTGGTGGTTTCATGGGAACGTGGCCATAACAAGTGGTTTTTGGCCAACCAAGTCAGGATTCTAGGAACGATTCTTAGAATCATGTTGATACATTGTCATCTTCAAAGAGTTTCTTCTGAATCAATGTTCTTGGGCAGGGGTTCTCAAACTGCGGCCCTCCAGCTGCTGCAGGACTACATCTCCCATAATGCTCCTTCAGCTAAGGGACTCGCTGAGGAGTATGGGAGATGTAGTCCTGCAGCAGCTGGAGGGCCGCAGTTTGAGAACCCCTGTTCTTGGGGAAGGTTTATACAGGTTATCAGAGAAACATGGAGAAGAGCAACTGAATAACTTCACCCTACAGATGGGAATCTCTGAGTGTGGTTTCTCCTACTCTGTAATATAAGTTAAATGCACCGGGCCTTTAAAGTCAGTTGTGGATAAGTTGTCATGTGTGTTCTGATTCACGTTGACACTTGAGACTCCTGTTTCTTCTGGGTACTCTTTGTAAGAGTAGTCACAGCCACCCCAAAGCCTGTACGAAGGACAAAGAACCATTTAAACAAGTGATATTCACGTAAAATGTTACATCTGAAGAATAGACCCATACCTTTCTGAAAACCTTTGTAACTTTACATTGTTTTGTATGTTGCCCAATAAAGTATTGGCTTTGACGTAATAACCCAATATCACCCTTGCAACTGTTGGGCTGAGTAAAAGCACATTATGAAGAATCTCAATGCTCGCTTGACAGTCTTATCACACACATCAGCACTCACTAAATAAGACTGTAAACTAAAAACTAGACTAGATCTAGGCTTTCCTATGTATTGGAGATCTCAGCAAGCACAGACCCTCCCTAATACCCCTTCGGCCAACCTGTGTACTCCAAGATTACACTCAGTACAAGGATGAGGAGGTAGGTTATTTGTCCCTCCTAATTATGTATAAGGCCAGGGCAAAACTAAAGAGACATAGCTTAATTTAAGCATAAATACCCCTTGAGGGCATACATATAATTACAAGTAAAAAAGAAAAAGGTGCAAGTGCATGACCTCATATCATGAGAAATAAGAAAATAATGGGGATCAGCTGGTCCCCAATCCTTAAAATCACCCTTATCTGTCTGGCAATTCTGCAGATTCTTTATCAATGCTACATGATGTACCTTTTCATGATTCCCGCACTGCCTCTCAAAAGTAAAAATATGACCTTTTACAAAGAAGGAGAATATTGAAGCCCCTGCACTCCTGAGTTAAAAAATTACACAGCAAGCCAAGCATAGTCAGAAACCTTTTGGCTCAAAGTCCACTATTTTACATAATTATAAAAAGTTTTATTATGTAAGTGAATTATCATACCGTTTAACTTTTCTCAGAACAGCTGAGCTCACGAACTTTAATGAAACATACCCCTCCTTGAGTACAGGTGACTTCATTCAGACGTGTTGTATTTGAGTGCCAAGCTAGTTCCCAGGTGTCTATATAAGTTATTATTAAAATTAATCAATCCTTGGTTAAGCCTCTACTACTTCATCTGAAAGGCTGTGCCATGTATCAACCACCCTCTCAGTAAAACTACTGTTGTGTTATGTTTTGGTACTAGCTTTCTAGAATGTTGCCCAAATTGTGATCTTTCTCTCTTAAGCATTTAATATTTCAGCCCACAAAGAGAAAATTGATTAAATTAATGAAATTAATAAATTGAATCCTCCCATCACACTATTTGCACCTTTTGAAACAACAAATTAAACCCCTTATAATGGTTAATAATGATATATGCAACCCTTCTTTCATCACAGTGACAACTAATGTGTTATTTTACGCATTGGAATTATATTGACCTTCGAGTGCTCTACGATATAGGCCGTGCATATAGACAATAAAGTCACGCAAACGAGAACACCTAAATAATATCACCAATGATTCCAATAGTCCAGTAAGTTAACACTTTCAGGCTTGTAATTCAGGTAACTTAAAATATTTTTCTTGAATTTATTGAATGCATTCACAGAAGCCCCAGAGGATGAACACAGAATATGACCTAAACTGTTTCTTTTTACAAATTGTGATACATGATAAATTATTATATTGTTTTAATTAATTATGCACAATTTAATTATGTCATTCAAATGTATTTTATATACCTTATTAATCAGTATGTAGCTAGTATATGATAATGTATTTATTAATCACAATGTATATAGTAATGATTATTTATAACAATCCTTGAACACTGTGTTAGTTTATATTAATTATTGATTACAATAATAGTCATATTCTATATTTCCATAATCTTTCATAATTAACATATAGTAATAGATAAATGCAACACAAGTATGGGGACCTTACCTTCTCTTACTGCACAAGATCATGAGTGCGACTGTGCAGATTTAACCCATTCAATGCTGTATTTTCAATGACACAATCGGGGCATTGAAGGGGTTAATGCTTGTGACTTCAGTCTCTGTAGGCCTCTGTGGACCAAGTCTTAATTACCACTGTTCTCCTATTGATCACCAGAATATTTTGTTTCTCTTATAGTATTACAAGCACGCAAAATTGAAAATTAAAGGAAATTATTAATATATATATATGAATACAGAATGCATTAACATGAAAATGAGTTCGAAGTCATGGTAAATGTAATCAATACGCTGTAAGTATATATGAAAATAATATAAAAACACATTAGTTGTCACTGTGATGAAAGAAGGGTTGTATATCTTAAGTATTACAGCATCTTTATCGTAAGCCGCTTATATTATTATTAACCATTATAAAGGGGTTTAATTTGTTGTTTGAAATGGTGCAACTAGTCTGATGGGAGGATTCAATTTATTAATTTTTATGCCCCTTTGGCAGATATTCTGCATTTTTAACCTTATTCCAACTCTAAAGTTCACTTGATTTCCTGTTTCTGGCGAAACCTCGTAACTTAGTTGCCACTAACATGTGAGAGAATAAAAAACCAGGTTAAAATGTAACAAGGATAATTCTGGACTCAATTTTAAGTTGATACAATATAATAAGGTTCTCTTTAGGTCCGTGTATCCACTTGAACATGTAGACAAAACACAAAACCAAAGAAACATGGGATGGTATCGTTTGGGAAAAGAAGTGAGGTGATGGATGCACTTACTCTTATGTAGAAAGTGTTCAGCGTGTAATGTTCCAAGGTATCTCCCGGTCGGTTCCTCTTTCGTGTTTGCCGCAGTCCCGTGATGGTCTCAGTGGATATTCTCCAGTTGTTATCAATATCAGGAACCACCATGAATTAGTGTCCAACCAGATGGTTAATAAAAAGAAAATTTCCCAAACGATACCATCCCATGTTTCTTTGGTTTTGTGTTTTGTCTACATGTTCAAGTGGATACACGGACCTAAAGAGAACCCCACTTTGAAACACCACGTACACTTTGTGAGTGCATAAAGTATACCTATCAGTCAGTGCTATTGTTTATACCTCTTCACTATTATTTTTTCTTTTTTCTTTTTTATATTATTTTATTCTATCAGTTAACACGAGCGCACCTGGCTGGATTGTTTTGCAAAGTTTCTACACCTGGAGAGTGTGTTACAGGGTCGCAGCTGTGTAACCGGTCCAAGAAGGGTAGTATCCCCCTTTTTTATTTTATTTATACACTTTATATACGGTCTGAGACTGGTTTTCACTACTTTTCACTCTTTTATGTTGTGTTATGGCAGATAAGTTCAGATGCATCTCCAGATTACTACCTCATATCCTTCGCAACAACCCGAAGACAGCGTGGACCTCTGTACAGCCCAACATTCATGCAGATGTCTGCTGAGAAGTTTTAATTACATTTTATTATAAAATTATATATATGTTTTTTTAAACTAGTCAACAATCTGGTGCCTAAAAACTCACCTCTGGGAGCAGATTTTTAAAAAAATTACATTATGCAAATGATTTTAACCTCTAAATAACAGGGGTGTTTTACTAAGTGAGGGCTCCAGCTCAGTGCTCAGCAGGCAGCTCCCTATGTTCCCTGCTTTAGACAGAGGCTGTCACCTTGCCAGCGAGGCAGCCTTAAATGTTGTAAATGTATATATTTTCAAAAGCCATTAACAGGGAAGGCTATTTAGCAGAAGGGCTGGGGTTGGAATTACAGATAAAATGATTAAGGACAGCTGAAAATCGGTAATTTAACTTTATTCATAAAAAGCAGGAATCCAACCATTCTAACAGCAAACTGTATTATGTTGCTTAATCTACTTTTGATATAAGCATTAAAGTAGTATAATGCTACCCAAGTGTTGAGCTTGGTAGATCATGGGGTTTATTTGTTAAAGTAGGATTTTAACTTTGTGATCTTGCTCTCCGGTATGAAGGGCCAACGCCAGAAAGCCGTAGGAAGGACTAAGCAATTTTATTGAATAAATAAAAATAAAAATAAATCCACAATTAACATGCTCGTTAATTAGATACGACATGCTTCATTATAAGGTGACATGAATTCCAGAAACATAGCAATGGAAACTACAGAGATGATAAAATATAAAAAGTAAAAATATGGTGCAAATAGCCCCTTACGAAAAATTACTGCAGTTTTTCTGAAGTAATACTGCAGTTTTTTGGACATGAAAAAACTGCAATACTGCACTTTTACTGCAGTTTTACTGCATTTGTACTTCACTGTAGTGCAGTTTTACTGCAGTTATTTTTGTACGGAAGTACAAATGCAATAAAGCTACAATACATTGAAGTACAACTGTAGGTTTGCAATATAAAAAAAAAACTGCAGTAAATGTGCAGTAAAAGTGCAGTACAGTGAAGTACAAATGCAGTAAATGTGCAGTAATACTGCAGTAAATGTGCAGTAATACTGCAGTAAAATGTCCAAAAAACTGCAGTATTACTTCAGAAAAACTGCAGTAATTTTTTCGTAAGGCGCCTTAAAGATATTTATTTAAATACATATATTTATTTTATTTATGTGGAATGTGATCAGGACCGGCCTTAGGGGTGTGCGGCCGCACAGTGCGCCATGGCAGCAGGGGCGCCTGCCCAGGACTTATATTAAAACATTGGGTTTTTTTTGTTTTGTTTTTTTAAACTTTGTTTAACCCCTTCGAGACAAAGGCTGATTTTACTTTTTGTACCCTTTGTGACAATGGCCTTTTTAACATTTCTGCGCTGCTTGTGTTTAGCTGTAATTTTCTTCTTTCCCGTTTACTGAACCCACACACATTAGATATTGTTTTTTTCAGGACAAGAAGGGCTTTCTTTAGATGACATTGTTTTGATTGTATCATATTATTTACTATTAAAAAAATTATAAAATATGGTGAAAAATTTAGAAAAAAATGACTGTTTCTAACTTTTAGTTGAAAAATCTTTTACTCATCTATAAAAGGTAATGAAAAAACCTGCTAAATAGATTCTACTATTTGTCCTGAGTTTAGAAATACCCAATGTTTTTATGTTTTTTTGCTTTTTTCTACCCATTATGGGGCAATAAGTACAGGTAGCGTTTTGCTATTTCAAAGCCATTTTTTCCAAATCTGGTAATTCTTCCCCCCATGTGCCATTTCGGGTATCTTTGAACCCGGCCAATGCAATTTACCCCATCAAGTCATATATTTTTGAAAACTAGACAGCCCAGGGTATTCCAAATGCTAGTATTTTAACTCTTTCCATGCACCATATCTACCACCAGTCTTTGTCAAACTTTATGGTAGTCATTTTTTTGCATTTGTTTTGTCATACACATTTTACTTCAGGTATGAATTAAAATGTTCTAGTTTATGTCACTATCACAAAACACCCCAATATGTGTTCAGCAACATCTCCTGAGCGCAGCGATACCCCACATGAATGATTTTGCCTGGCTGTTTGGGGGCAAAAGGGCCACATTTGGGGCATGCGCATTTTTCAATGTTGAACTTTGGCATTTGGGGATCCACTGCCCATGCCCTATTTGGTACATCTTTGAGCCGGGCCATTTCAGTGTGCCCAATAAACCCATATATTTTTGAAAACTAGACACCCCAGGGTATTTCAAATGCTAGTATTTTAACTCTTTCCATGCACCATATCTACCACCAGTCTTTGTCAAACTTTGTGGTAGTCATGTTTT
The DNA here is from genome assembly GCA_029215755.1 of Spea hammondii. Lineage (NCBI taxonomy): Eukaryota > Metazoa > Chordata > Amphibia > Anura > Pelobatidae > Spea > Spea hammondii. Next base: position 175,850,850 of record JARDYJ010000001.1, on the reverse strand, counting down.
TGCATTTGGTTTTCCACACACATTTTAATTCAGGTATGAATTAAAAGGTTCTGGTATATGTCACTATCACAAAACACCCCAATATGTGTTCAGCAACATCTCCTGAGTACAGCGATACCTCACATGAATGATTTTGCCGGGCTGTTTTGGGGCAAAAGGGCCACATTTGGGGCATGCGCTTTTTTCAATGTTGAACTTTGGCATTTGGGATCCACTGCCCATGCCCTATTTGGTACATCTTTGAGCCAGGCCATTTCAGTGTGCCCAACAAAACCATATATTTTTCAAAACTAGACACCACAGGGTATTTTAAATGCTGGTATTTTAACTCTTTGCATGCACATATTTTACCACCAGCATTTTTTCAAAGTTTGCAGTAATATTTTTGTGTGTGTATTTTTCCCACACACACCTACTTTATGTATGAATTTACAGCTCCTGGTATATGCCGCTGTCACACGACACCCCATAATGTGTTCAGCAACATCTCCTGAGTGCAGTGATACCCCACATGCATGGGTGTGTCATTTTTTGGGGGAACTAAAAGGCCACATTTGGTACGTGTGCATTTTTCTAATTGGAAATTAGATGTGTGGCCATCCTTCCCCCCGTGTTAATTGGGACATTGTTGAACCTGGCCCATTCAATTTACCCCATCAAATCATCCATTTTTTAAAAGTAGACACCCCACGGGCATTTAATATGCCAGTATTTTAACTCTTTCCATGCGAGAATTGTTTTAAGCTAATATGCTAATTTTAGGACTTGCTCACAAAAATATATTTTTTATATATATATATATTTTTTTTTATTTTTTTTTTAAAAAAAAATTTTAACATTTTTTTTCAACTTGGAGGTTCCCCTGATAGTGACATCAGTGGGAAATGATTTTTACATTTTACTGTTTTTTTACTATTTTTTTCTAATTATTATTAATTTTATTTTATTTTTTAATTTATTTTTACTAATCACACTGTGATTAGAAAGCTGGGCTCCATTGACTTGCATGGTGAATGCAGTACCTGTATTCAACCTGCAAGTGGAGCCAAAGTTCTCTAGATGGTCTGGACCATCTAGCGAACTTTTAAAATTTGTGGTTCCTGTTACAGGACGGCGGCCATCTTCCTTGATGGCGAAGATTGCCGGCAGCTGCGGCTGTGACCGCTCTCCGGAGCGGTCACAGCCCATCAAAAGGTTAGTGTTTGGTGTCGCTGGATGCCTCCTGATCGAGGCATTCCAGCGACACCATTTAAGATCGTCGATCGCCTCCTAAACGCTTTTAAAACGGGCGTCCGCCACCATACAAAGTATGGCGGATGTTGACGCCCCGTGGAGGGGCCAGAGATGGCCCCTTCGTGCCGATCGCGGCGTTGCTGAATGCCTCGAGGTCGAGGCATTCAGCAACGCTTTTTGGGTGCAGAAAGCGATAGTAGATCGCTTTCTGCACCCGTTTAAAGACGTGCCGGTCCTGGCACGTCAATTGTCTTAAAGCACATGCTTTTCCGTGCCGTGCCAGGACCGGCAATTGTCATTAAGGGGTTAACATCCTTCATGTTAAATAAAGTTAAAAAAACAAAAACAAAAAACCCCGATGCCTTAATTTAAGTCCCGGGCAGGGGCACCGATCGGCTGCTCGTGAAGTTTTCAGCAACCGTTCAGCACACCTCACTCTCTGTGACTCCGTCGCGGTGCCGGCATTTAATGTTGAACGCTGGAATATAATGTCATATTCCGGTGCTCAACATGAAATGCGGGCACCACGGGAAGACGGATGCCTCCCGCTCCCACCTCAGGACTCCGGCAACAAGGTAAGGGAGGATAATGAGAAGTAGGGAGAGAGAGTAGATAGAAGGGGCAGGGGGGGATAGTGAGAAGGTCAGAGGGGGGAGGGTAGTGAGAAGGGGCAGAGGGGGAGATATTGAGAAGGGGGTAGTGAGAAGGGGCGGGGGGTAGTGAGAAGGGGGCACCACAGGAGTAGTCCGCACAGGGCACCAGAACCCTTAAGGTAGGCTCTGAGTTCCTGTATTTATGTGTGTTAGTCTGATGTAACTAGACTTGTGCATTCGTCTTCGGGCGAACATGGAAACGAACACGAAGAGTGCGTTTTCGTGTTCGTTCCGAAGACACGCCGAAGAGAAGACGGCGGCGGTAAAACGTAGGCGAAGACGAAGACACACACCACGAAGATCTTCGTGATTGTCTTCGTCTTCGTCTACCATTCCCCCCCTTCATCTTACCTTGTCTTGTCTTCGCGGCATCGCGGCAGTTCCCGGAAGTGGAAATCCGCAGGTTCGCCGTCACGGGTTACAGGGCAGTGCGAATGAGCCTATTGGTCGCCTACAGGGACCTCCTCTGGCATCAACCAATTGGTTGATGCCAGAGAAAGACCCTGCAGGTGACCAATAGGCTCACTCGCACGGTCTTTGTAGCCCCTGACAGCGAACCTATGGATTTCCGCTCCCGTTAACCCCTTCGATGCTGCGTTAACACAGCATCGAAGGGGTTAACGGGAGCAGAAATCCATAGGTTAAAGGGCCGTGCAAGCGACCAATAGGCTCACTTGCACGGCCCCTTAACCCTTTAAAAAAAAGTTAACCCCTAACTAATTGAACAGGGAGGGAGACCAGTGGCATCGGCAGTGCCGATGCCACTGGTCTCCCTCCCTGTTCAATTAGTTAAATGTCCGTACGAGCGACTTTATTGGTCGCTCGTACGGACATTTAACCCGGCACAGACTAACTAATTGAACAGGGAGGGAGACCAGTGGCATCGGTCTCCCTCCCTGTTCAATTAGTTAAAGACCAGTGGCATCGGCAGGGCAAGTTGCAGCATTGGGGTTTTAAAACCCCAATGCTGCAACTTACCCTGCCGATGCCACTGGTCTCCCTCCCTGTACAGAGTTAAATGTCCGTACGAGCGACTTTATTGGTCGCTCGTACGGACATTTAACCCGGCACGGACTAACTAATTGAACAGGGAGGGAGACCAGTGGCATCGGTCTCCCTCCCTGTTCAATTAGTTAAAGACCAGTGGCATCGGCAGGGCAAGTTGCAGCATTGGGGTTTTAAAACCCCAATGCTGCAACTTACCCTGCCGATGCCACTGGTCTCCCTCCCTGTACAGAGTTAAATGTCCGCACGAGCGACTTTATTGGTCGCTCGTACGGACATTTAACCCGGCACGGACTAACTAATTGAACAGGGAGGGAGACCAGTGGCATCGGTCTCCCTCCCTGTTCAATTAGTTAAAGACCAGTGGCATCGGCAGGGCAAGTTGCAGCATTGGGGTTTTAAAACCCCAATGCTGCAACTTACCCTGCCGATGCCACTGGTCTCCCTCCCTGTACAGAGTTAAATGTCCGTACGAGCGACTTTATTGGTCGCTCGTACGGACATTTAACCCGGCACGGACTAACTAATTGAACAGGGAGGGAGACCAGTGGCATCGGTCTCCCTCCCTGTTCAATTAGTTAAAGACCAGTGGCATCGGCAGGGCAAGTTGCAGCATTGGGGTTTTAAAACCCCAATGCTGCAACTTACCCTGCCGATGCCACTGGTCTCCCTCCCTGTACAGAGTTAAATGTCCGTACGAGCGACTTTATTGTTCGCTCGTACGGACATTTAATTAATTGAACAGGGAGGGAGACCAGTGGGATCTGCCGGGTAAGTTGTAGCATTGGGGTTTTAAAACCCCAATGCTGTAACTTACCCGGCAGATCCCACTGGTCTCCCTGTTCTATCAGTTAATAAATTATAGAACAGGGAGACCAGCGGGATCTGCCGGACAATTACGGCACCAGGAGTATAACAGTCTGTACGAGCGACCCTATTGGTCGCCAGCAGGGGGCTCGTCTGCCATCAACCAATGGCAGACGAGCCCCCTGCTGACGACCAATAGAGTTGCTCATACGGACATTTAAACTCCTGGCGCCAGAGCGGCTTTAACCCCGTTTTAACCCCTTAACCGGGGAAAACGAAGAAAACCCGAGCACGAAGAATGTCCGCGAATATTCGCCGGAAGAGAAGACAGGACCAGGCGAATATTCGCGGAATACGAAGTTTTTTTTTTTGCCGAAGACGAGCACGAAGACGAACACGAAGAGCCCCCTGGTGCCCAAGTCTAGATGTAACCTGTATCCCCGGCAGCGGGGTGTCCTGTCTTGTATCCCCGGCAGCCGGGTGTCCTGTCTTGTATCCCCGGCAGCCGGGTGTCCTGTCTTGTATCCCCGGCAGCAGGGTGTCTTGTTTTGTATCCTCGGCAGCGGGGTGTCCTGTCTTGTATCCCCGGCAACAGGGTGTCTTGTTTTGTATCCTCGGCAGCGGGGTGTCCTGTCTTGTTCCCTGTTGTGCCCTGTATTATGTATGTCTTGTCTGGTTATGTTTCTTGCTTGGTCTCCCTGTCCCTTGCTCGCTCTGTCCGCCTTGCTTGCTATGTTTCAGCTATCTCCTTTGGTTAGCTTCCATGCTCCCAGCCTGCAGCATCCTGCATATTTCTATGTTCTGTTATGTCTCATACCTGCTCCAGGGTGCCTGCAGGTTATTACTTTGTTTTGAACTGGTTAACATCCGCTGATATGTCAGGGCGCTGGTACATGGCTGCACAACCCTAGGTGCTCAACACCCTGGAGAGTGCGGTCGCCCTGCATCAGGCCCTGTCCAACTCCGCTACTGCGCAATAACTCCTGATCTCCATCTTTGGGCGCTCTGGGTCGTGGTAGCCGTCTGACCACGGACCCAGGTCCTGACAGAAAGGGTTTTCTCAGAGTTTTTAGAAATATTATTATAGACTTGTACTGGCTCCCACAGTAATATATATATATATATATATGTATAAATATATATATGGTATGTCCTGATGAAGGCTCCGTGTAGGAGACAGAAACGTCGATATGACCTTAACTGATAAATATTTTTGCTCTCTAATATAAAGTCCAGAGACTGTTCCTATTTTTTCCATGGATGTCTAATTGTGGTCGAGGATCAGCACCGGGGCAAGTAAACGCATGGATTAGAGCGTGCCTTCCATTCTTGGGACATTTACATATACATATATATATATATATATATATATATATATTAAATGACTTAGATGACTATAAGTGTGGCTGAGGTTAATGGGTGCTGATGTCCGACACTAAGCAGAGGATCCTAACCCTCTGATCTGTGCGTTAAAGGCATTTTCCGAAAGCTTTAAACCTAGCAGGTGAAAACAACTTCTCATTAGGAAGCCAATTAGCATCTGGATGTTGCATTAATACACTGGTTTCCGTTGTGTGTGAATGACAGCGAAACTTAACCCATCAGGGGTTTGACATGGAGAGGATTAGCAAAAGTCGGATATACAGAAGGATAAGATTATCAAACAAGCAGGATCCAGATTTATAATTGGCACAAAATGACATCAATCCTACCTGGCAGACAAATCGCACCATGGAACAAGCCCAACAACACAAATGTATAGCCACAATAGGCACGTCTCATCTAGGTGACAGCAGCATCGCCTTTGGGTAGGTACCGCTTCCGCATTCTGTGCTGTTTGATGATGTACGTGCGTGAATCTAAACTCATCGAGATTTTCTTTCGGGTCTTACTATGCTTACTTGGTATGTTTGGAAATTCAACGCTGTTATTTTATTCGGTGCCATCAAAGCATTGGAGGACGGAACCCTACAAGTTCCTTCTCATTAACCTGGCATTATCTAACCTGCTCACTAAATGCATGGTGGACATTCCAAGTATCCTGGTTGAAGCCAATGGGTCCTGGTTCCTGACCAACTCTTACTGCAAAATATACATGTTCATGGCCAGTCTCTCCATCACTAACAGTGTCTTCACCACGCTCAGCATGAGCATTTTCTGGTTTCAGAAGCTAGTCGTCTCCAGGCCAGCCAACCGCAAGATGTTTCATAAATCGGAGCACCGGCTGCTGAGGATCTCGATAACACTAAGTTGGTTTGTGGCTGTTATATTCAGCGTCCCGTTTTCCTATTACTGCAGCGTTTATATAGTGAACAACAACAACAACAACGGGGAATCGTCGAAACAGCCGATTAAAAGGATTTTTGCTTGCAACAATGTTTTCCCTTCAAGGTTGCACAAGTACATATATGAGATCATGTATCTTCTAATAGCAAATGCTCTTCCAGTCGTCGCGATGCTTGCTATTAACTTCAGGATAATTATGGTTTTAGCACGGAATAGGAAACGTGTTACTGCTCTGAAATGTGCCAGAAACAACGGCTGCTTGATTATTAACTCAGCCCGGAAAAGGTCTCCCGGGTTCTGTACCAACACCGAAGACCCTCCGGCCTCACAGGGCAGCGATCAAAAGCCCGAAGCTCTAGAAGGATGTGTAGAGAACCTGATTATTAAACAACCGCTGCCTGGTGTCGCCGCTACAACTGCAGAAGTAGGGTTCATAGCTCTAGAAAACACTTGTGAAAACGACGAAGGTCCAGTCAAAGTGGTTGTTTCCGATTTTGAGAGATGTGTTCTCTTCCAAAGCTTGGTAAATCCCACGAAAAACGACGAGATGGATAATGAAGAACGGAGACAAGAACCAGTGAGCATAATATACGATCCTGACGCGTTGAACTGTAATAAAGGAATTCAGAAATCGGTACTTTATAACCTGGAAGCCAACCATTTGGTGGTCATACCGGAATCAAACACTCTGTACGTTCATGAAGAATCTGGCCGGCTGATGGCGGCTCATTCCAGAGAGCCAAGCAACATGCCCGGCTTTCCACCGGAGCCGCGCTTATTGGGAGATGTAATGGCACAGCACCCCGAGGTGATTATATCAAGAAAAAACACTGTCGTCAAAACGAAAAACGTCTCTGCGACGACCCAGATGAGAGCGATGCTGAGCATCACCGCGGTGGCTGGCGTGTTCTTCATTTTCTGGGTGGTGTACCTGGCGCTTCGCATTCAAATCAATACTAGGGGCTCTCAGCAAATCATCAACATGGCAAGTCTTATCGCGGCGTCATACACTACAGTCATTCCGTACCTTTTCATCTACAGCATGAGAAAGTGCCCCTGCAGCTAAAAAAATATACAGATCCTGTAAGAAGACACGAGAGGTTTCAAAGGTAGGGAACAGAAGGCATCTGAAACCATTCGGGGACTACAACTCCCACTATCCTTTACTAGTTTACCCCTGCATCTGCTTTATAGCATAGAGCTTACGCAGACAATTAGGGTTTATTCACTAAAGACAGGGTTGTACTTTTCTTTGCTTTTACGCCACCCTTTTTACCCTGGGAAAAAAGAATTTGAGGTGGTCGGTGGGAAAGTTTTCTGGAAGTTGTGGTCTCGGCTCCTTGTATTCTTTATACATTATAAAGGGCCCTCCTTAGAACATTTCTCCTGCATAATAGCTGAGCCGGTGCTTCCTAACACACAGCTCAATCAGCGAGGTGACTTTCGAGAACTCCAACTGATTTAAGTATGTTTTTATATACGGCAGCATAATGTAACATGTTGTCGGTGGGATAACATTACCAGCAGGCTGTCCTGCCAACGCCCTGTTTAGTGAATAAACCCCAGAGGTCCTCTGTTCAACATGTTCAGTGCTCTTTGTTGTATGTTAATGTATTTTCATCAGTATACATTAAAGCTTCATCAAATAAATTATTCAATAATAAAAACGGTTATGTTTGGGGGTTTTTGGATCAGTAACCAAGGCATAGGTTGGCTTATACCTCATACTATCATGTAATAAATGTTATACCTCCCAGGGAGATGAAGATCCCGAGAGGGACGGAGAGAGCACTTAGGTCCCTGCAAATCAGGAGTTTGAATTTGATTCTGGAGGGGAGGCAATGGCTTAATCTCGCTGTGATGATGAGGACTGATTGGAGAGGGGAGAGAAGTTAGTAGGGAGTTGCAATAATCCAGATGGGAAATCACGATGAAGTGGATTAGTATTTTTTTTTTTGTTTCTTGAGTGAGGAATGGTCGAATTTGGGAGATGTTTTTCAGGTGAAGACGGCAGGATTTGGTGAGGGACTGGATGTGAGGGAAGGAGAGAGCAGAGTCAGGTGTGATACCAGGTGTGAACTTGGTCAGTTGGTTGGGTAGTGGAGTTGGCAACTGTAAGAGATATGTCAGGAATTGTGGACAGAGCGGATGGCGTAAGGTCACACTTGGAGATGTTGAGCTTCAGGTAATGGGATGTCATCCATGAAGCAATTCAGACAGGCTGTGACACGACTTGTATTGTTAGCATATAGGAGGTCGTGGAAGCAGAAGGAAGATATAAGTTGTATGAGGGAAGAGGAGATTAAGGACATAAAATAGGTTTGTTTGGAGAGATGGAGGACAGATGTCTAGGAACAGAACATAAGTTTGTAACAAGTGAAGTCTTCCGGTGAACGAGACGTCCTCCACAGATCGCCAGCAGTATGTGAACACTTTTGGAGGAGACGGGTCTGTGTGGAATGCCATGGCTGACATGGACAGCTGGGGGGGGGGGGTCACACAATTACAGGATCAACAATTATTTCAGCTAGTGTATGATATCCCTGCTGTCGGATGCAACAGAATGCGATAAACCTCTCAGAAATCTTATTATTCTGCTGCACTTTTTTTTTTTGTTGTTGAAGGTATTGACAATTCTGACGACAACAACAACAACAAAAACTCAACATGTGACTCTCCTATTTTGTTTAATATTTAGACTTCTAGAGTAGTGTGTTGCATATACTTCTCCTCTCTCAAACCAAGTGTTGGGGTAAATAACATAGTGGACATCAGCCCTCATCTGAAGTAACTGAAGATGATGGGAGTTTTATTCTGCTAACAAAAATTATACACATTACGTGCGCACACAATGTTATTAAGGGAAGTAGAGAACACCATAACCTAATAAAAAAAAGAACATTTCATCAGTGCCCTTATAACAGCAGAACAGACTCACCTTTTCTTATATTTCTATGACCCATGAGGAGACCGTTCCCCATCTCGGGACCTTATTTCATCATTATCATGTTTGACCCAGAGCACCTGAGCATCTCACCTGCCTGCACCATCACTCATTTAGCAGAGGAAGGTTAATGATTCTACCGTCTCATGTCCAAGGATAATCTTATCGCTAAAACTTTACTGATTAACTCACCAGGGAACCAGTCAAAAATAGGTCTCGGGAAATTATATCAGCCTTTAGAAACGAGCCATCAGATTAGATGGAAGCTAGTAGTGTTATAATGAAGAAACAAAATCAGAACGCCAAGTTAATCCTGTAAAGACTCATTAACTGCAGAGCGACAATCTGCAACTAATCCTGATCCAGGAAAAAAAATCATGTAAATGTAATTATATTTACATGCTACAGTTCAAGTGTGTGGTCCAGGACATTTTTTAGGACATAATAGAAAAGGGTTTTCTAATGATCAATTAGCCTTTTAAACTTGGAACACAGGAGTGATGGGAGTGATAAAGGGCCATTGGAGCACAGGAGTGATGGGAGTGATAAAGGGCCATCGGAGCACAGGAGTGATGGGAGTGATAAAGGGCCTCTGTACTCCTATGAAGAGATTCCATTAAAATCACCTGTTTCCAGCTACAGTTGTCACAACATTAACCCCATCTGCGCTGGATTTCTGATCCATTTCATGCTATTTTAATAGAAAGAAAAGAAAAAAAATGTTTTCCTTTCAAAAACAAGGATATTTCTAAGTGACCCCAAACTTTTGAACGGTAGTGTATACATGCAGTTTCTAGTGATTTTGCTAGGTAGTCTATTTCATTCCATAAACAGCTGAAGCCCCAAATTCTAAACCAACTGTATGAGCAATAGTAATATTTATATATATATATATATATATATTATATTATATATATAAAACCATTTAAAAAAAACCCGAATTTATAAATTTATTTGGGAACTCAGTTCTGGCAAAAACAAGCACCTCTCCAGGTCTAAGGTTACAAAACTGTTATTGACAATGCAAAGATTTACTCATTCCTCCTCACTGTCTAACAGATGATGTGAGCGCAGCGACAGATCGCGCTACACATAACATCACCAATATCTTAATTGTCCATTTTACTACTTCCATGCAAAGGCTCAAATTTAACTTTATTATTTAGTTATTTTTTTTAGATACATACAAATCAGGGTGGTATGAAGAGTTAAAAAAATAAAAGTATGTATTTGACGATACGGACACTAATTTGTGAGCGAGTTCCCAAGTCAATGAAAGTTTAACGAAAGGTGGATCTGGACTGCAGGGTACGGCGATGTGATCAGCCGGACGATTCAGAAGAAATGTAGACAAAGAAATAAAACAAATAGAAGGGAGGAATCAGTTATGTCGCCCATACTTTTAGAAAAAGCAAATGTATTCAAGATATTCAAATATTATATAGTCTTACACTAAAAGATTAACACGTTGTAATCGAACAGAAAAGTACTCAAAAAGGTATCAGAAAGACGCGCCAGATTAACGGCCGTCAGAGGATGGCGGGTCCATGGCGGTTTTAGTCCCTTGTGACAGTGTGAACACGGCACGGCTTCGTTAGCATAGCCTCTCCAACTTGGCTTGTAAAGACTTGAAGTTGCCGATGGTGCTCTGCAATGCAGCCGTTGGGGTCATTGACTGAAGCTCTACAAGATATCCAGCAATGGCGTCCAGGCAGACCGTGGTGAAACGCCGCCTGAGGAGTAAACAGAAACCTTCCAATCACATACATATAAAAAAACAAGTGTTCCGATTCATAAAATACCGAGCGTTCCATAGAAAGAATTGCAGACGTTTAAAACGTAGATGCCGCTGACCTTTCGTAGGCTGGGACTTTGCCCGGGCTCTGCACAAACGTGGTCAGCAGTACGTGAATGCATTCCAGCAGATGGAGCGGCTTCTTCATTCTTGCCCAACAGGGTTCCTGTGAAGATGATACAGTCTTATAATCAGGGGGATTAGTAAAATGAATGAATTGAAGATCGATCTCGCTGCGTAAAGCATTACTAAGATATCTGTCTGCTATATTTTGTCCCAATGTCACGAAAGGATAATGTGGAATTTCAGGTTTTAATGGACATTTCGAACCACACAGAACTGCTTCGTAGATGCGGCTGTTGGATTTGGTGATGTACCCCAGCTATACGGAGACACAGTCCGTCTTACTGGGGGAAGCACCTTCCCGTCCGAGCTTCCGCGGGTCTTATATATTTATACGAGAATAAGCAGCAATATCAAGAAACTTATCTCACCCACTAGAATAGTGTCTAAAAACCCCACAATAGGGCAATAAGACACTTATTATATCGTTCATATAGTGAAAGGTAAGACGTGTTCTATAAGCCGGCTGCTCGGTTCTCACGCGTGTCAGGGTTGTATGTTGAATTCTTACCCGTGCTTTTACTAAGCGATCGTACACCTCTAGTAATTTGGGGATGGGGACATCAATCTCCTGCATGGTATACGGTACAAAGCCAACATCCCAATTCAAGGCACAAACATGCTGTTCCAGATACTGAACCAGGAATTCTAAGAAAAAAAAGGAATAAACGGTAAAAAAGGTAATTCTTCTTTCTGCACTATATTAACACCAAAAAATCTATTCTGAACAAAAACTGTACAGAAGATACACAATTAACAGGTTACGCACACACCAAACAACATGTTTCATTATGGGCCAGAATTTACAACCTGTTCGTACGTCACGATAATTTAATGAAATCTAATCAAACCGGCCCGCAGTGTTTACGGAGAGGAGTATATTACACACAGGGAGACGCGATCAGCCGACCATATCCCCCTGCAAGGCATCGAGCGGTACAGAAGGGGGACGCAGAATCCCACCCAGCTATCAAATGCATAAAAGTACAGATGATAGCTGCCGTGTACGTTTAAGTGCCAAAGATGCACAGGAAAAGTAGTTTAGCTATTAAGGTATCCATGTTCTGACTGGGGGCATTGCCATCTTGGCAAAAAAAAAAAAAAGGAAATTAATCAAGATAGATTATTTACACACATACACAGAACACGAATTACAGTTTTTTAAGCTCTCCGTATAACATACCCAATGGAAAGTAGCGCGGGGTGCGCACGTACGTCCTGCCCAGAGAAGTGATCTTCAGATTTAAAGCTTGCATTCGGTTTGCGGGATCCATCGCTACACTATCGCTTAACTCTAAGAAATAAAAACAGTGTGTGTATTGCATGAATATAAAGAACAGCAGGTCATTCCATCATAATGAACGCTTTCACAGATATGTTTATTAACACTTAATACCTCTTTCTATGATCTCCTGCCACAGGGTCTGGACCAGGATGGGGTCATAATGTCCGGCGCAGTGTATTATCGCCAGCATGCACTCAGAAAGCTTGAACTTGTGTGCAAAATCCTCAAAAAGCTGCAAAAAAAGTAAATTTCACACATTTATGAACGGTCAGTAAACTTCTGCGGAGAATGGATAAATCGTGTCTTACACAAAACACACATTCTACAACCGATTTATAACACTATTTACAAGACCTGCATTGCGTTCGATGTAATGCACTAAAGTTTTCATTTACAGAGAGGGTGGTGGATAGGTGGAACAGCTTCCCAGCAGAAGTGGTACGAGGCTAACACAGTGAGGAAATTGAATTATGCATGGGACAGGCACATGGCTCCTGAATCTAAGGCAAGACCAAGGACTGTCTGTTGATAGGTGAGATTCCAGGTTATCATGAGACAGCCTGATCTCTCAGGGTTAAAGGGACTAGAATCTCCAGGAACCTGTGATCTGTGCCAATAAGACCACAACTCATTATTTCCTCCCCGCACTCTCACCAAGGCTGAGAGTTCCAAACCAGTAAACCCGAAAAACTGGAAGATACCCCCAAGCGTAGTTGGCACACAGGTCTCCGATATACACACGCTCCTTATTTAGTGCTTTGGGGGAAGTGCCAGATGTGTTTCAATGATAGACCAGAAGTTGTCTGAACTTTCCAGGAAATGGTTAATCCATGCGAGTCTACAGAATATAACTTGAGTTTGAGTGTCTGATCTCACAGCACCTTTTTTATATGCGTTATGTAGAGATTGTAAGCTCTATGGGGCAGGGACCTCCTTATGACCTAGGGATCCCCCACCACAACACCTGTATGACTAATGTATGTGTTGTATACGTGCCCTTATTGTAACTCCCGTTTATTATACCGTAAAGCACATATATACATATATATATATATATATTAGATACCTTTGTGACGTCCATCAGCTGTGAGTCCAGTTGAGTTACGGCATCGAGAGCCGCTTGATTATGGGAACATTGCCTTAACAAAGTCTCCTGGATCTGAAGCTGTATCCGGGCAACCTTAAAAAAGAAAATGAGCCATTTAATACGCTTAGAGGAATCGGTAACCGGACAGCGAAAATATCTTAACTTCACGAATGTAAAATAAAAATAACGACCTCCATTTTCTCCTCCAGCTTATGCAGGAACTCTCCGTCGGCAGGCAGGGTGGCCACGTCCGTCGAGCTTTTAGCACTCAGTATGGCCCTGGAAATGTACTCAACGCGCTGCTTGAGTGATATGTCAGAGCTGAAATGGTAAAATAAATAATAACTATGTATTAACTTTGAAAACATGTAGGAACATCACAAGGGTTTGCCTCTGTTTCAAATGAGATCCCTGGGGTCCAAGAAGATCCCCCCCTAGTTCCTCTGAACTAAAAAATACCCACAACTTATTCTACATTACATATATTTTGCGCGATACCCTTATCTTTAGAACCTCTTTTTTAATTATGATATATATGTATTATAGTATGGGGTTTATGTTGATGGAGCATCACTTTAGACAGAAAGGAGTGGAGAAGCTTTAATTATATGGGGGGGGGGAAACACGATTGGGAAAATCCTACAATCCTAAATTTTTTTGGTGGCTCCAAGATCCAAACCAAAATTTGTAAACTGCTGCCTTAAGGGGCTAAAAAAATATGAAGTGTGGCAGTATCTTTGCCTAGCACCAGATAGGAGATGCGGGCTGGACACAGCGGAGATGCCTGGGTTTGTCTACTCTTAATCTCTATATTGTGGCAGTTTTATTGTAGCGCAGAATATAATAATATTCTTAATATCATGGTTTCTCCAGGGAACCTCAAGCGCACAGAAAAGCCTCGGAAAATGTCACCAAGATAACGTAACCCAGAACACTGGGTTTCTAAGCATACATTTGGCTTCTTTCAGACGAGTTTATTTAGTGCTTTAAAACCATAAAATAAAAAGTGACAGATTGGCTTTCACTGACACTGTACGTGACGGTCGTTCACATCGTGACCCGCGTTGGCCGGACAGGCAGGTCTTTCTTACCTCGGCAAGTCGGCCAGCTGGGCAACAACTTCAGCGGCTTTGCTGAAATTCCTGCTTTTCTCGTAGTACCTCCACAGCAGATCCATGTAATGTACTTTGTTTTGATCGTCCTTTGCTTTTCGAGACAAATAGGGCTCCAAAAAGGGTGAATTCAGCTACAGATAGACAATCAAGAGCGTCACTTCAGTTTGGCCACTTACCAATTCCTTCATCGAGTCTGCTTTAGTTATTAACGTGTCCGTCCTGCACTTGTCACACAGGCAGGGAGATGAAAGGGACATATGGCTGTCGTAAGGCTACGTGTGGCGTATTACTGTGCTAGGGGTACGTTGCTGATCTAGTTTGTGTGGTTGCGCTAAAAAGGGGAATCGTGGTTAATCGATCACGTTGAAAGATACAAAACCACACGGCAGGTCGGAAATGCCCGTCACGAGAAGGATAAAGCCAATACCTCCAATAACTTGTCTGTAAGATCTGCTTGCACGAGCCAATTGAAGAGCGCGATGTTAAAGAGCTCATCTGCCGAGAGCTGCGCCAGCTTAAGCATCTGCTCAAACTAAGAAAATAAGAACGCAAAAATTCACACACTTCACTATGACATCATTACGTTACCTCTTTACAGTAAAAGGCAGGTCGGCAAAAACAGGACACCAATATTACCTTTTTTTTTTTTTTTTAAGCCTAGACTTAGCCGTCCACGTGAAATTTTTAAAGGAAATCTAATATTCTTCTGTATAAGAATGAATTTGATACATTTACAAAAACATCAATTTCTAGGAGCTTTTAACAGGAAGTACAAAGAATCTAAAGATATAGTTTCTCCCGGTTTAATGACAAAACAGGTGTAGGAACCCGTAGCTATTGGTTAACACTGCAGTCTGGGACAGATTTCAGATTATTCGGAAGTAAAAGTAAAACGGTACGCTTTCTTACATGGAGACCAGCTTCCTCGTTACTAAGCATGTTGGGATCCGATGACAACACGGGAGGACCAGGCTTTTTGGGGACACTTGGGGACTGAGGGGCAGCCTTGCTTTGGTTAACTAGTTCTTGAAGAGCATCAGTGACACATTTGTAGCTATTCAACCTATAAAGCGTAAAAAAAAAAAAAAAAAAATACAGATGAAAAATGGTGTGAAGCAAAATAAAAACTCCTTATTACATCAAAGAACTCGGAGGATTATGGACAATATACGTACCGCTCTTGGAAAGACTGCAAACCAACAACATCCTCCTCCGGCTCTCCATTCTTGTAAAAATGAAGGCCGAGCCCTTGCGGATCTTTCTTCTCTGCAGCGCTGAGACACAGTTCCACCACTCCCTCGTAGAAACGCACTAAAAATAAAAGAACGTATATGTTTGCATGAGACGCGCCACCCAGTCCTGCCATCTTTGAGATCAAACAAGCCATAGCGTCTCAGTACCAGTTGTGTAGCTAAACCAACACACAGAAGGCGTATGAACAGGCTCCTCACCTTGTCTGTACTGAGCACACACATTGGCGAGGTCCACCTGCCGACTGATCTTCTGATACTCCCTCAGCGAATCCCGCAACAACCTCTGTTTGTCCAGTTTGTTCTGAGCCTGGCGAGACCGTTGCAACAATTCATTTGCCTAGAGAGGTACAAAAAGCTTTGATGTATTCATTCAGGAAGGCTAGGTTTGCATGAGATGCTGGATAAGACCATCTATTCTGTCCACAAAAGGCTCAGACCTTACTCGGTCCTTGGTCCTGATCTTGGATTCAGGATCACTTTATGCGTTTCCCATGAATGTTTAAATCCCCTCTCTGTATTAGCCTCTAACTCTAGCCTGTTGGGAGGCTGTTCCACTTACACACAATTCATGCAGTAAAGCAAGACTTCCCTTATATCAGATCTAAGCCTTTGACAATCTAGTTTTAGACCACGACCTCTTCCCCTCAATTTTCTCTGATGAATAAATCCCAATCAAAACAAAAGAATGTGATGTCAATGCTTCCAGAAGGCTGGCTAGCAGCTAGGAGCAGAACTTGTACCTTTGAGCATATGGCATCATCAGGGCTATACAGCAGGGGGCACACTTCTTGGAGGTGAGAACTGATTCCATCAACCGTAGTATTGTCGCTGATAAAGCAATTGACCAGGGATGCAATCAGAGCTCCCGTCAGCTCCTTGTCTCTGATCACCAGATCTTTAAGCATGGTTATTTTCAACTGTTCCTGCAGTTCCTGCGGAGAGACGCACACCACTTTCTTACTAAAAAAGCAAACCGCCACCCTGCAATTTGCCCAAAACATTTAAAGTCTAAAGTGTGCCCGCCACATCATCATGACAACCAACCTTTTGAAGTCCAGCCACGATAAGGCTAAACTGGTGTTCACACAGGAGCTTCCACAAAGCCAAGGCTTGGCACGTTTTTCTAACCAACTGGTGGATTGCCTGGAGAGAGACCTTCTCTGCAAGCTGAGCTTCAGCTGTTAAAATATAGTATTTATATTTATACAAAAGCAAGAGATTGTCTTGAAAAACACACCACATGAAGACATGATCACTCAATAGACAGGAGAGAAAAAATCCAAGAGCCCTTCAACAAGAAGCTTCAGACATTAAGCCCCGTTCTTCAATGATTAGTAAATAACTCAACGGCCGCTACGCCTGCGAGATCCAGACTCCTGAGCGGATACGGAGCGCTCGGGAACGTACCGTTGTATTTTCTTTGTAGTTCTTGTTGCACTTGCTGAGAGCTTCCCATCTCATGGCGTCCAAGACTCACAAGCCTATGCTGGAGGTTAGCAGGCGTGCCAAAGCTTCAGGAGAAAAACACAACGTCTGATTGGTGTGATTCAGAAAGGTCACATGACATTTAATATGTACCGTTAAAAAAACAAAACAAAAGAACAAACAGAGCTTTTTTTTTTTTAAACATATTCACCTATATAATACATCATTTGTTGTAATTTTCATTTATTTTGGCAATTATAGGGCACATATTAAAGCTTTATTTTCAAATTTGGTATTTGGCAACATCAATAAATAGCGCTCTCAGAATTCAAAACCACTACATAAAAGTATACATTTCTGAAAAGCAGACATATTTAGTGCATTTATTATCCCATCAACCTCCAAAACCAAAATTAAAAAATAAATAAATCTACTTTTCAAACTTAATTGCCCAGGGTGCATCCACTTGCAGAAAATTTGTGTTTTACATGTTTTGGGGGGTGTTATGTTGCACTGGGCAATTTTATTTTATTTTTTATAGGAGGACATGTTTGTCACTGATTTTTGAAAAAATTAAAAAAAAAAAAAAAAAAAGAAAACATTTATATTATTTTCTATAAAAAGCCTTTGTGTGTTAAGCAAGGGCAATAAAGGTATGGAATTCACTGCCAAGGGAGGTGGTGTTATCAAATACAATGGATGCCTTCAAAAAGGGTCTGGAAATATATATATATACCGTATTTGCTCGATTATAAGACAAGGTTTTTTCCAGAGCAAATGCTCTGAAAGATACCCCTCGTCTTATAATCGAGGTCTTCTTCTAATCAGACCTCTTTCTGCTGGGGCCAGGCTGCTTACCGGGCTTTGGTCGCGAGCAGCGTCTCTGCTATTAGCACCAGGAGAACAGGAAGCTAGCAAGGTCCTCACATAATCTACCTCCCCCCTCCTTCCTCTGGGGGCGGGGCCAGAGAAGTTGCTCGCACAGCCAGGCCCCTGCAGAAGTCTGCGAGTGGGAGATCTGCAGTTCAGGGAAGGGGGTCGGGGAGGGTTTTTGAGTATGTGTGATTAATGGAATGAATTTAAATGTTTGTGAATGAGTGTGTGTGTGTGTGATAGCATGGATGTGTAAGGGGGGTGGTGGTGGTGGTAGCATGGCATAGGGAGGCTGTAATCACACTACTATCATCCCCAGGTTCCAGCATGTACTGGCTGCCTTGGCTTGATAGGAGTGTGATTGCTGTTTGTATATACACACACACACCTCCAGAAATGCATTTTAACCCCCTATATGCCACTCAGCCCCATGATATGCCTTTTAATCCCCTATATGCCAGAGTGGCATATAGGGGTATAAGGCATATCATGGGGCAGAGGGGCATATAGGGGGTTAAAAGGCATATCATGGGGCGAAGCAGCATATAGGAGGGTATAAGACATTTCTGGAGGCAGAGTGGCATATAGAGGGTTAAAAGGCACATCATGGGGCAGAGTGGCAAATAGGGGGGTATAAGGCATTTCTGGGGGCAGAGTGGCAAGCCTGGGGGCAGATGTGCATAACTAGGGGGGGCCAGGTTGGCAAATAAAATATATATTTTTGTCAATCATAGCTTTTATTAAATAAGAAAAAATTGTTTACATGAATTAATATTTACTAGTAAAACTTTTTTCCTATAGGGTAGTCTTATTTTCAGGCTGTTTTTTTCCTAAATTAATATTTTGATTTTGGGGGGGTCGTCTTATAATCGAGCAAATACGGTATATTTATATATATAATATATATACACACACGCACACACACACAGAAAAGCAGAACATAAAAGACTATACATGATACAATAAACATTAATATTTTAGAAAAGCAAAACAGCTTAATTAGGGTTTGCTTTCTTTTGGGTCAAAAGCAGGAAGGATAGGTAAAAGTGTTTATTCCTGCAGACTGCTGTGACACTCTGTGATAAGGAGGCTGCGCAGCTCTGTTACCCCCTGTGACGGACTCGTCCCTTCAGGCACACCGCTGTGGATATTATACAGCCCAACCACCCGTTCCCCTGGAACCCAGTTTCTATGTTTACCCCACACCGCCAGGCCCAGTACCAGGACATACAGGTTCTACTTTTGGAACTGCTGGGCAGCTAGAATAGCCTCCTGCCCCACTATGTGTACCAGACAGGATTATCTCCACAGGGTGCCCAGCCAGGGCTCCTGCCTGACTATCGGTGGAAGATATCCGAGGCTAATCCCGTTATCTCCCCTATTGTTCCTGGGAGACCTGAATCCCCAGCTAAAGGGGGCGGTTATGTTACTCAGACGTCTCATTCTGTGTGTTTATATGGATATATATACCTGTGCCTGTGGACAATAAAGGTTCTGAATGTTATACCCTACACTGAGTCTCGGCTAGTGACTGGGAAAACGGGGAAAGTGTGTGTTGTCCCAGGCTAAGGGAGCACAAGACAGCGGAGGTAGTCGGTCAGACTAACCAGCTCCGTGACATTGGTGGCAGCGGTGGGAATTGCTCCTAGCTAAACGGGACATCCAAACCACTACCAGGACCAAGAAGCCGAGACGGAGAGCACCCTACGAGTGCATGGACCAGCGGTATGCTAAACTTAAGCGGAATACTTTGAAAGACCTCTTGGAGGCTCGTGGAAAGGTTGCCAGCAACAAAACCCGGGATACCCTCATTGTGGAACTTATGGCGGACGACCAGGCTCAAGCCGACCCTGTTACCCCAGCAGACCAGGATGAGTTCCAGAGGGATGTTCTGTTCCGCCTGTCCTGCTACGGGCCCCATCCACCCGCAGAGATAGTGAACCGGGTGATAGCAGAGGTGACTGCGCTAAGGTTTCCCCAACAAGCACGTTCTTCAGGGGAAAGAGATGAAATTGCCCACTTTGAGGCGAGTAACCGCCGAAAGCTCCCCTATGCAGCCTTCAAATCCTTCATCGAGGCGGAGGGGGACATCGAAGGATATCTCCAAGACTTCGAGCGGCAATGTCTGTTGCAACAAGTGAGAGACGCAGATAAGGTAACCATCCTTGCCAGCAAGCTCACTGGCCGTGCGGCTGAAGCCTACCGAGCAGTGGCCGACGAGGACTGTAACAGCTATGAGCGAGTACGAGAACAATTACTAGCTCGTTTCGCCATCACCCCGGAGGCACAAAGACTCAAGTTCCGTAGCCTGCGGAGGATGGAGAAAGACACGTACCAAGAATGGGGGCATCGGATGCAGAAAGCAGTGCAAAACTGGCTCACAGGGAGCCGAGCAGTGACCGCTCAAGAGGTGACTCAGTTGTTCCTTCTGGAGCAGTTTTTTAACCACACTCCCCCTGATGTCCGGGACTGGGTCCGGGACCGTCATCCCCGAGACCTAGCCCAAGCCGCCAGCTTGGCAGATGAGTACCAGGACACGCGCCGGGCTAACTCGACCAACACCCGGCCAGCCCCTCGGTATCTGCCAGCCCATTCCCCACCGCAAGCTACAGCCATGGGAAGTCCTCGCTACCCCCCACCAGCCGACGCTCGGAGGTGTTTCTCGTGCAACCAAACGGGACACATTAAGTTGAACTGTCCCCAGCAACCCCAGCCGTCAGGACCATATCGAGGAAGGCCCCGGCGCACAGTGGTTCAATGTGTTGGTCAGGAAGAAGACTGGGGAATTTTACACGAGGCTGACATCGTACAAGCCATTGCGGGGGACAACCGCCATCATCACTGCCAGCCTGTGTTACTCAATGGAAAAGCGGCCAGGGGGCTCCGTGATTCCGGAGCCACCTTAACCATGGTGGATCCCCAGAGGGTACCAGTCCCGGTAACAACTGGAAAATTTGTGGCAGTACGAGTCGCAGGGGGCAAAGTATATAGAATCCCCACGGCTCAGGTGCATCTGGACTGGGGGGCAGCTGCCCGCACCCTAGAAGTGGGACTCATGACTGGGCTTCCAGAGGAAATTCTACTGGGCAACGACTTAGGCCATCTCACCTCCACATTTGGCCCCTCCAAGCCTCCGGAAGCACACCCTGTAACCACCCGGCTACAAGCCCAACAAACCAAGCCACCTCCCTCCGAAGAGACCCAGGTAAGACCCACTGACCTTGACTCTGGCCCCGACCTCCTCACCTGGGACTCCCCGACAGACTTCAGTAAGGAAGTACAACAGGACGACTCTCTAGCAGCGTACCGACAGAAGGCTCTCAGTAAGCCTGGGGGGATGGACGACTACTGGTTCCATTGGGAAGGGGACAGACTCTATCGTAGTGCCTCGGGTGGGGGGAAACAGACTGGTAAAGCACCCAGGCCGCAGCTAGTGATACCCCAGAAATATAGGGCAGACATACTACGCATCGGACATGTCATTCCCTTGGCCGGACATTTAGGACAGAGAAAAACGAGGTATAGAATCACCCAGAACTTTTTTTGGCCTGGTATCTCCGGGGACATTAGGGACTACTGCCGCACTTGCGAGATCTGCCAGCGGGTAGGCAAGAGAGGGGATCATCTGAAAGCTAAATTACGACCCCTGCCCATAGTGCAAGAACCCTTCAGCCGGGTTGCAGTAGATCTTATTGGCCCGTTAGCTAAGCCAAGCCCAACGGGGAAGAAATATATACTTACCGTGGTGGACTATGCCACCCGGTATCCTGAGGCTGTAGCATTAAGCAACATCCAAGCCGAAACCATAGCGGAGGCGCTGTTGCAAATATTCTCCCGGGTGGGGTTTCCCCAGGAGCTGCTGTCCGATCAAGGGACACAGTTCACCGCCGAGGTAACCCAACAGCTCTGGAAGTTGTGCGGTATTAAACCCCTTTATAGCTCCCCGTACCATCCGCAAACCAATGGGTTATGTGAGAGATTTAATGGCACTCTGAAGCAGATGCTTCGGACCTTTGCCGCAGAGCACAAGAACTGGGAGCGCCACCTGCCCCATCTCTTGTTTGCCTACCGGGAAGTCCCGCAGGAGTCCACAGGGTTCTCCCCCTTCGAGCTGTTATATGGCCGGAGGGTTCGAGGCCCCTTAGATCTCCTGCGGGAGCACTGGGAAGGCACGGTACCAACGGACGACCCGTCCGTAGTTACCTATGTATTGGGGCTCCGAGATAGGCTCCAGAGATACACGACCCTAGTGAAGGACAATCTCCAGAGAGCTCAGGGCAGACAGAAGAGGTGGTATGACCGGACGGCTAGGGATCGCACCTTTCAGATAGGGCAAAAAGTATTGGCTCTCTGTCCGGTCAAGCAAAACAAACTGCAGGCAGCCTGGCAGGGTCCTTACAAGATAACGCAGCGACTCTGTGACACCACCTATATTGTGGCCAGATGTTCAGATGAGCGGGTCCAGCGGACCTTCCATGTGAACATGCTGAAGCCGTACTTGGAAAGGGAGGAGGCGGTGGTCGCCATATGCAGCCCCGCTGTAGGGGAATGGGAGGGTCTGCCCCTGCCTGGCTTACCAGGGGATATTGAAACCCAGAAAAGTATAGAGAGTGTTAGGCTAGGAGAAGGGCTGGCCCGCTCAGAAAGGGACCAGGTCACCCAGATCTTAGAGGAACGACGAGCAATGTTCTCATCGCTACCTGGCTACACCCCCCTTGCGGTTCATAAAGTGGAGACCACAGACCCCCATCCCTTAAGGCAACCCGCTTATCGCGTCCCTGATGCTGTCCGAGAAAGCATGCGTCAGGAGATCAGGGAGATGCTAGATCTCGGGGTCATCGAACCCTCCGTAAGCCCCTGGGCTTCCCCAGTCGTTCTCGTCCCTAAGAAGGATGGCACCACCAGATTCTGTGTTGACTATAGGCGACTGAATGACCGCACCGTGACTGATGCGTACCCGATGCCCCGGGTAGACGAATTATTAGACCGGATCGCAGGGGGAAGGTTCCTCACCACTATCGACTTATGTAAGGGCTATTGGCAGATACCTCTGGACGCGGAGGCTAGGCCGAAGTCTGCATTCATCACCCCATATGGCTTGTATCAGTTCAAAGTCATGCCGTTTGGGATGAAGAATGCACCGGCTACCTTCCAGCGGATGATAGACCGACTGCTGGATGGGTTGCAGGAGTATGCCTGCGCCTATCTAGATGACATAGCCATCCATAGTGCCACCTGGGGGGAACATCTCCAGCATCTACGGACAGTGCTAGACAGAATCCGCGATGCAGGGCTGACAATTAAGCCAGACAAGTGCCACATTGGTCTGTCTGAAGTCCAATATCTAGGACACCGGGTGGGGTGTGGGAGACAGAGACCAGAGCCCGCTAAAGTAGAGGCGGTTGCCAACTGGCCAGTACCCCGTACTAAAACACAGGTCCTAGCGTTCCTAGGGACTGCGGGTTATTATCGTAAGTTTGTCCCCAACTATAGCACTATTGCGAAACCCTTGACTGACCTGACCAAAAAGAATTTGCCCCGACAAGTCCTGTGGTCTCCGGAGTGCGAGGCGGCGTTCAAACAACTCAAACAGGCTTTAGTGCAAGCTCCTGTACTAGCTGCACCAGACGCATCCAAACGCTTTGTCGTCCATACAGACGCTTCTACGTTCGGGTTGGGAGCAGTACTAACCCAGGTCGGAGACGATGGCGACGAACACCCAGTGGCATACATCAGCCGCAAACTACTTCCCCGGGAGGTGAGCTACGCCGCCATTGAAAAAGAATGCCTGGCTTTGGTTTGGGCTCTCCGCAAGTTTCAACCTTATTTGTATGGACGATCCTTCACCGTCCTTACGGATCATAACCCCTTAGTATGGCTGAACAGGGTAGCCGGGGACAATGGCAGGTTATTACGGTGGAGCCTAGCTCTACAGCCCTTCAACTTCACCATTCAGTACCGTCCAGGGAGGCTCAACGGGAATGCGGATGGGCTGTCCAGACAAACGGAGCTAACGGGGTGATTGTGTTTGGGAGGCGATGGGTGCCAGGGCTTCGAACCATCCCAAGCGGACCCGATTGGGGTCGCGCTGGGTAGGTCGAGGTGTTCCACAAGGGGGAGCATTGTGACGGACTCGTCCCTTCAGGCACACCGCTGTGGATATTATACAGCCCAACCACCCGTTCCCCTGGAACCCAGTTTCTATGTTTACCCCACACCGCCAGGCCCAGTACCAGGACATACAGGTTCTACTTTTGGAACTGCTGGGCAGCTAGAATAGCCTCCTGCCCCACTATGTGTACCAGACAGGATTATCTCCACAGGGTGCCCAGCCAGGGCTCCTGCCTGACTATCGGTGGAAGATATCCGAGGCTAATCCCGTTATCTCCCCTATTGTTCCTGGGAGACCTGAATCCCCAGCTAAAGGGGGCGGTTATGTTACTCAGACGTCTCATTCTGTGTGTTTATATGGATATATATACCTGTGCCTGTGGACAATAAAGGTTCTGAATGTTATACCCTACACTGAGTCTCGGCTAGTGACTGGGAAAACGGGGAAAGTGTGTGTTGTCCCAGGCTAAGGGAGCACAAGACAGCGGAGGTAGTCGGTCAGACTAACCAGCTCCGTGACACCCCCGATCACACTTACAAGTGCAATCAGATTCAAGGAAACCTGTTTGGAGAGCCCATATGAGTCTATACAGACCCCTTTGGGTCTCTGACTGTGAGGGGATCTCTGTTCACGGCAGCGATGATGTAACCAGAAGGAGGTCCCTGAACAGAACTTTAAGCATTTAAATCCGCGTAATGTGAAAGTGCTCATTTTGAGCGCTCTTACATTAAATAGCTGAACTTGAGACCATTTTGGCTCCAACTATAATGAGGAAGGCCAAGCCGATCTCCTGTGCATTGGACGGGATTTAGCCCTGTCGATGCTTAAAGCGGCACAACACGATAGTACTGCCAGGAGTAAGGGATGTACGATTATGTCCTTCATCAAATTGGCGCTATATAAAAAAAATAGGTGATTTCAGGAAACGCAATTGTCTCATCTATACCAAAAATGGTTAAACACCACCATGCTAGAATATAGTCTAATGAAAATATAATCTCTTCTGACATGGACTCTAAGCTAATAGACGACTGATTTAAGGGGCTACAGCTCACCTTGGGTTTCCGAGCGATCCTGCAGAAAACTGCGAATTCCGGTCGAGAAATTCCTGCAGTCCTTTCAGTTTCTGAAGTACGGTCTCCAGATGATAAGGCGAGACACTGCTGTCAATCTATATTATTCGGGAAGAAAGCAATTTAAACGGATTGGTATGCAACTACACAAAAAGGCTGTGACCAGTCAGAGAAGCCTGATCTGCTGTAAAAATCATAGTTTAGACCCAAATTTAAAAAAAATGTTGGACCTAAAGTATTCAAACAAGCAAAAGTTGCAGGCCCTGCTCGTATAAGCATATACACTATTTTATTTTTTTTAACCATTAGGGCAAGAAAGGGTTTTTTTTATTTATATTTGTAGTGGGAGAGGCACAAGGTGTTTTTTCTTTATTTTACTTTTTACACTTTTTTGACTGGGGATTCCTTTGAGGTTATATTACCGGAGTCTATTTTTAAAAGTTTATTTGGGGTTTTTTTTAGTTATTTTTTAAAAAAACATTTTGGAAGAGGAAAAAACACTGTTTGATCCTCACTTGAACAATGGTTGAGCAGCACTGCTACCGAGTACAGAGTAATCAGTAAGCAGGGTTTCATTGCCCCGTATTGCTGATCTTAGCACCTGCAGTCATCAGATGTTTCAGGAGGGTCTGGGCACCTTTATATTACATTTAATTTGGTTTCTGGCAGAGAATGCCCGGACATCTGTTTGGACATTGAGTTATTTAAGTGTATCCGGTCATGGGCGTAGGAACCGGGGGGGACAGATCCCCCCCAGTAACTCATGCGGGGGGGGGGGGGGGGACCGATAATGAAGAAATCCCCCCCCCCGGGGTGTAGGAACCCCCCCAATAGAAAAGACCTCGAGGTGCAGCCCGCGCCAGGCCAGGGCATCCGATCTTACACGGTCCGCACCTCGAGCCCTGCTACTTACCTGTGGGAGGGTCTTCTGTACTGCACAGAGGAAACAGAACCCAGCAGAGTTCACGTGACATCACATCACATCCTTCTTCCTCTGTGCAGTACCAGAGAACGCAGAGGGAGGCCACGCCCCCTGCTGAAGTCTGTGAGCGGCATAGAGGAGCTGCAGTGCAGGTAAGGGGGTGGGGAGGGTGTTTGCATCAGTATGATTGAGGGAATTCATCTGTGAATGAATGAGTATATGAATGAATGAGTGTGTGTGTGATAGCATGGATGTGTAAGTGCTGGAACCTAGGCATGATGGGACTGTGATTGCTGTTAGCAATCTCACTCCTATCATGCCAAGTCAGCCAGTACATGCTGAAACCTAGCTAGCTGCCCCCCTTGTGTATTGATGCTGCCAGCAGTATGGGGTCTGCACATCACTTACAGCCACCCTGTACCAGCACGTACTGGCTGCCTGGGTATGATAGGAGTGTGATTGCTGTTAGCAATCACACTCCTATCATGCCAAGTCATATTGCTATTTTTTTTGTGTCCAATTGTGGTGTGTTGCTTTAATAAAAAATGTGAGTTTTTATTATTATTTTTAAAAGGTGGGGGGGGTCATTTTCGGTTTTGGCTAAGTGAACCGTGAATGTTTTGGTCCAGAATTTTCATTTTAGTGCATCCCTAGAATAAATAGAACTTTCATTTTTAATTATCCTGAGTCCTGAATTTGTAGTCACAAAACTTTCTAGGCCCAGAAATCAGTGAGAGGAAAAGTAAAGGTTTTGTGTCATTTACTTTTTTTTAATCTGCATATTTTATTAAAGGCCATACTTTCTCATAGTGAAAAATAAGTGCGGCCCGCGCACGTATACAATTCTGATTAAGTGGCCCACTGCAGAAAAAACTTGGACACCCTAGGGTAGACAGTGAGAAGGGGGGGTAGGGAGAGGGTAGCTAGTGAGAAGGGGACGATAGGGAGAGGGTAGCTAGTGAGAAGGGAGGTAGGGAGAGGGTAGATAGTGTGAGAAGGGAGGTAGGGAGAGGGTAGATAGTGTGAGAAGGGAGGGTAGGGAGAGGGTAGATAGTAAGAAAGTGTGAGAGGGGGGGGAGAAAGTCGGGATCTGATGGGGGAAAATGCTGCCCCCCCCAGATTTTTAGGGGTTCCTACGCCCATGTATCCGGTGCTCGGGTCGAGCACAATGTTAGCTTCTGCTGACAGGGGAGACCCCGGGTTGTCTAACAACTGCCTGATCTCTCATATGCTGGCGAGGAAACTTCCCTGCCAGCGCAAACGTACTCTGTCATCCAAGGCCTGTTTTATAGGAAGTATTAAGATATACTGTCAACAAGTTTACACAAAATAGATATTTATAGAAATAAGTCAATATAAAGCTCTAATATGGTTAAGTTCTGATATCCAGACCCAATCTACTAGACACACCAAGCTCAATCTCAGTCACCCAAAGGGACTCCCTAACTAATAAAGGTCTATGGAGGAATGGACTTCATTAGCATAGCCATAAAGAATCAGTTGAGTGTAGAGACAATGCAGGGACAGGAAAGTCACCCAAAATATCACACGACCAACAGCAATGGCAGCCTCCAGGTCTGCAGATAATGGAAGTTTAATGTAACCATATAAAATAAGGTTTCTGCATTACTACTACTGAAGTTAGGATTCCCCTGTCGGATCCTAATAAATGCAATCTCAGACATGTTTAAATATTACCGCTGTGACTTCTCGATTTCCACTCCTGAAGATCTGTTCCAGAGCCACACTTCCATCCCAAATATTCCTGGGGGGGGGAACCCAAAACAAAATCAAATAAATAAGTTGGATGACGATAAAGTTAAATCATAATATATATTCTAATGATTTCTTGTAAAATTACACTAAATCACTATTACTACAGAAATTAGCATAAAACTACATATACCGTATTGGCTCGAATATAGGCCGCACTTTTTTCCCCCCACTTTAAGTCTTTAAAGTGGGGGTGCGGCCTATATTCGGGGTCTAGCGCCCGACGCCCATGACATGCAGTCCAGGGCGCCGGGCAGGGTTAGGATACAGATCCCCCGCAGCGGTGCAGGGGACCTGCATCCTACTCCCCGATACGCTCAGACAGCCTCCCCTGCCAGCACTTTCCAAGGGGGGGGGGAGGGGGGGGAGAGTTGAGGGGTGCCGGCACGGGAGGTTGTCTAAGCTTTACCTCTGCCCCGGAAGCTGTGTACGCGTATTGCGTAGATGTCCCCCGCCAGCCCCGCAAGACACCCAAGGGAGTCTCCTCTGGTAAGTCGGGGGGGGGGGGCAGGACAGTGGCAGCATATCTCGGGGGGGGGGGAGAGAGACAGAGTGGCAGCATATCTCGGGGGGGAGACAGAGTGGCAGTATGTTTTTTTGGTGCTTTTTTAAAGAAAAAAACTTTTTCTTTAAAAAAGCACCAAACTTTTAGGGTGCGGCCTATATACGGGGGCGGCCTATATCCGAGCCAATACGGTAATAATCCTGTTAATGTATCCTTTAAATCATTTTTGGTTTTTAGAAAGTGTACCTGAATTGTTATTGTAATTTTGGCCAAGTGTAATTTTTTTTTAACTTATTTTTGCTTTTAAAATTGAACACACTTACCCGATTATACGAGAAAAGTAGATGCAAATGCCATTGTGTTTCCCAGAATATACAATTTCTGGGCCCATTAGCCCAGTTAAGGAGGAGGCAGGCTGATGAGAAGGGCTTGCCAGAGCGTATGCCGGTGTCGACACACTTGGAGGATAGATGCCTGGAAAAAAAAAAATGGAAAAAAATTCAGTTCTAAAAGATAATCTGATAGGAAGTACATAGTGGCAATGAATATAATTAGTACCTTGTGCTGGGGTGCCCAGGAAGCTGGGAGTCGGCATCGGGGTGCCTGGTGACAATGGCGAACCTAAAAAAATAGAACCAAAATACTTTAACCATCAACCTCTCACAGATTTAATCTCAGGCTAAAAGCAATAAAAGCAATAAAACCGGATACTGGGCTCACTTATGGCCAATCAGAGGTAATTATGGAAATAATTTGCATATATATATATATATATATATATATATATATATATATATATATATATATATATATATATATATATATATATAGATAGATATTACATTAGAGATGATTTTCTTTAAGTTATTCTGGTTAATACTTTTTCGTTGTAAATTTTTAAATATGCATGATCTGTCAGCATGATCCGCAGCACAGCAGAAAAGGTAAGCGTGCGGTGCCATCCGCCCACCTACAACACAATATGCAATCAGCAAGTCAGAAGAAAAATGAGATTCACGTGTTTAGCAGGGTAAGTGAAAGAATATGGGATTGGCGAGACCAAGCAGCAACAAAATATTTATTTCCATGTCATATTTCTTACCTATAGGCAAAGGAGAGCCGAAGATCGGACCCACGGTACTGGGAGCCGGCAGCGAGGACTGGATGCGCATCTGAGCCTCGCCACCATATCTACATAAAGAGAAAATCAGTGTATATCAGTACATTACGTAGCGAGGATGGATGCAAACCTAATCGTTAAAGAAGACATATATAGCCCAATACAGGCTACGTATCTGTCACGTTAACTCTTTAAGGCCGAGGACTCATGGGGGTAGGTTTGAGTTGGGGAGGGGGGCTCCTTACCTACCCGCCCAGTCTCTTCTTATGTCTAAGTAACCCTGTGCTCATTAGGGGGCGCAGGGTGACCGAGAAACCCCATCTGGTCTGCCGGAACCAGACTCCCACGGACTATCAGGCTATGGGGGCTCTACAAGCCAGGAAGCGCTCGATGCGCCTGACCGAACCACAAATTCATGAACCGGCGCAGCGGCTAGGAACCACGGCAATGCCCACTGACAATTTCAACAGCGTCGCTACGGATCACAAATA
This sequence comes from Spea hammondii, assembly GCA_029215755.1. Lineage (NCBI taxonomy): Eukaryota > Metazoa > Chordata > Amphibia > Anura > Pelobatidae > Spea > Spea hammondii. Next base: position 175,820,970 of record JARDYJ010000001.1, on the reverse strand, counting down.
CCTGAAGAAAGCCTGTGCTGCCCAGATAGACACCTCTCGGTCACAAGCGGCCGTCGAGCAGGCGAGTATTAAACAGGTGGCACAAGCCTGATCCTCCTTATAGGGAAACCGAAAAGATATAGAAACGGTGAACATTACATTAGTTGTCAAACATGAAGATACTGAAATATAATTAAAATATATATCACACACAAATACATACTAACCAAGTGAATACACGAATATAAAAACACTCCAACGCAAGTTAAATTATTTTAATAGAAACAAATTTCGCAGACTAGATGGGAAATGTATTTATTTGCTGGGAAAGCGTTTCAGTTCTTTGATCAGATTACCTTATGCAGTTTGAAGAAGCGCTCTATCTCCTCGCCGTCGCCCCCCGCGTTACTAACTAGAAGATGTCGCAGCTGATCCACCGGTCTGAGTTTGTGGAAGATGTGACTCCCCTGTAAATCGAGAGAAGAGTTTAAAAGGCGATCAGCTCTTTTCTCTGTGCCGAGTCTAATCCAAACGTTAACACCATTGTAAGAGTTATGAGCACGCGGTGCTTACCTGGGCAGAGAGCAAGACAAACTTCTTAGGGGGCACCATATGCTGCTGAACTAAAACAGGGGGCTCTGTAATCGGGATGATGTCCCTATTTAAGGGGGTCACCATCCGGTCTACTTTTGGTTCATCGATTGAAGACACAGCCCAGGAATGACCATCAACACGGACAGTCACCTATGGGAACGACAAGATCAGCCATGAATAGTAAAGCAGCAGTAAGCGTACCTGTCCACGGGGCATACAGCGGCAAAGGGGCTTCAGACTCTTATGGTCTTTAAACTGAAGGGATTTATTTGCTGTAATACATCGCAGAGACACAAAGCTAGAAGCGCCGTTACAAATATGTCAACGTGGAAATGAATTGCAAATGTATACAATCAAGCCACAAAAACCAGGAATTTATAAATGTCAGGCTTTCATGGAACAAAATGATAAATCACTATATCCGATATGACAGCGTTGAATTCTCCGCTTTAGAGATCACCCCCACCGAATAACGACGTGTTGTAACCGGTAAAGGAAATATAGGGTTCTTGCCGATATAGCAACACATGGTAAATATAACGGCGGGTATAAAAGGTTAAAAGCCATTACCTGCATCTCCATCATGGGTTTTTGGAACGGGAAAGAGTCGTGATTAATGCACCATAAGATATCATTGTCTTCGTTCTCGGACGCCGTCATCAACAAAACACCTGACCAAAAAGAAAAGAACATTATCGGTTATATCTCCCCCGATGACCCGAATACTTATGGATCTAATTGTAGCCACAGAAACTCTTAATAGATAATTCTTTAATCAAAATATTACTCATTCATATTTTTTTAAGGAAATGCTTATTGGTGGCAGTTCATATGCTTCGCCTGCAAGAAAGCTCAATCAAAGCTCTAAGTGGAACAACATCTTTAATATACAAATATATTCTAAAGGCAATCAGAATGTGACTTAAAATCACAAAGCGTAAGTCTGTTGATGGGACATGAATAGAAAGTTACAAGCCGTGTTCTCACCATCGCTGTAGAGAGCCTTGTGCACCTTGGAGGGCTTTTCTACCGTCGAGGAAGCAGAAAACCCCGGAGGTAGGCGAACATGCACCAACGTCAGCATGCAGGGACGGGCCGCCGGCTGCTTGAACGGCATGGTGCTAAAATACAGCCGTACTCCTAAAGTCAACCGGGGAGACAATTAGTGCAATAATACCAGACCCAGAATGTGTAACGAGTGCGATCTGCTAGAAGACGAAAGGGACTAACACAAAGCCCATCAAACCCACAAACAAAAGAAAACTGCCACATTAATAAAGGGGTTTATTCACTAAAGCCAGTGGTATGGTTTCAGCTCACTCGCTTCACTATCAATATGTATAATGCATGGTCCAGGGAGACTGAAGATATCTCGCAATTCTAACCAACAAAAACTTTTATTAAGTTGAAACTAAGAACTGGTTTATGTAGTTTTGTTGGATGAGGAACATTTTAGCTTATATCTGATTTCTATTCCCAAGGAACCAATAACAGGTAACAGGTAATGGTTGTAGGAACCCTTAGTTTTTGTAGAGAGCTACTTCTCCCTATTTTATTTCAATTACCCCTACTACTCCCTTAGATTGTAAGCTCAAAAGCCCACCATTAACTTTCTATAGAAGTGCCAGGCTCTCATCTCCTGATGTATCTCTATGTATTGACGTATATTTGTTATGTATGTGATAACTGCCCCATTTAAATTGTACAGCGCTGCGTAATTTGTTGGTGCTTAATAAAACACCATACATTATATCTACGCTGCCTTTTTCACATTTACCGTGAATAACGTATACATCACGTTGTGGCTAGCGAAATATTAATGTGCGGCTCATTCCTTACAGGTAACGGCTTTAGAAAACTGACCTGCATGTGTCACCGCCAGCAAGTGGCAATTCATAGACTCGGACTTCTCGATCACTGCTATATGAACAATGGGCTTGAAAACCGAGCGATCAATCGTCCTACAAAAGGAAGTCAGAAGAAATCAAAACACGGCCATGCAAAGCACATAAACGTTTTCCTTTATCCAACTCCCCCTAGTGTTTTCCATCAAAGGAAGGTGGAATACGTTCTAATATCGGTCTAAGAGACGTCCACGCAGCCAGGAACAAGACGTCATATGAATGCCGGCAGACGATTATTCCGTTACCTGGCGATGTTTCCGGCTGCCGAGAGGATAGAGTTCTGAGACACGGACGCGACCCTGCTCATTCCGTGACCATCGTGACCCAAATCGTATACCTACAATCACACAAACATCGCTTCTCTTTAGAGTTTGTCCCTTGGAAGAGGACTCAAAACTACAGAACATGTCAGAGACACTACGTGCAGCATCCATCCAGGGACGGCAAGCCAAATAACACATTCGGCTCACTTCCAGTCATATCCAGAACCAGCTAGGCTGAACGCTGCATGCGGGGGTCGATCTTGCCCCCGGTGCGCATGTGTAAAGCACTTCCCTGCCACTGATTGGGTGCTTAAGCTATCATCAGAACATGAATATCCCCATTGATTTCATTGGAAAGCCTGTACCACCACTGATTGACAGCTTCAACAGCCAATCAGTGGCAAACAATCCATATCACGGGAGAAGCAAATTCTCTTAGGTCAGCGGTTTACTTTTCCCCCTTGTTTTGGAAGAATACTCACAGTACTTTAATGCGCATTCATCTAAAGGCAGGAGTGCCAGGAGCATTAAACTGTCCCTTTAACCCTTCGAAAGTAGCCTGAACATCTCCATTCAATGAGTTTAGGAATTCGTGCAGTTGAAAGCTCCTCAGCTGTGCACGGGATCGTATTTTTTACGGGTGGAAATAATTTTACGTATCAGGACACGACATATCACATATCCCGGGTACGATATTACCTGCAGCGTGCCTTTCTCCGAGCGGGTATAGAGGATGTTTCTCGAGTTGTCTATGGCAATTTGAACTATGGGATCTGGGAAAACAAGATGATTAAAAGAATTTGGTAAAATGATTATTCCGAAAGTGCATTTTGCGACTTCATGAGACCCTGTCGGTAACTTAACGGCTACTTAGCCCGGCTAAGGGCTACCTAGCCCATTTAAACCGAACACGTACCACGCGTGGGCTTTCCAAGAGCCAGGAAAACATTATTTAAACTGAGACGCTCATTATGAATATTACACCCCAGAAAGTTATTGTTTCGTGTCTGAAATAAATTATGAGAGGATAAACATTGAAAATAACTATCCTGAAACAGGAGAACACAAGTCTCAGCCAGCGTTAAAGCAAGAATCACGGAGCCTCGTCTTTACACCAGGGCATCGTTACCATTTACAGATTACATTCTAGAACCGGCCTGGGTAAAGCTTTACATGCGCAAATAACAGATCCAGACGTGTTGAGCAGCTGCCGTCCCACGTAAGCCACCCGATCGCTGCCAATTCACTCACCGTCTTCGGAGAACGTGAACTGCAGGACCGAAGGCACAAGGAAGGACAACGTGCTCTTCGAATGGTTGATTTTCCGGCATCTTTGGCTAAACCAACCAGCCTCGGCCTGAAGAACGTAAAAGAAACCGAACCGTTAGAGGGACCACCGGATGACGGAAGGGCTATTTGGGAAAGGGGCATTTGTTGTTAGCAGCACATGGGTATCACAGGTCTCAGGGGCGTAAAGGGGGTCCTAAGAGGTCTCATGGATGACATGGTTATTTTTCAGCTGTTGCTGAACTACAATTTTGATAATCCACAGCGTGCCTGTGGGGATGAAGAACGTTTAATACGATCACGACGACTTTCACGGGCCTCGTAAATATTCCATAGACCAAGCACGTGTGTCACGGAAAGCGCCGGCTTTCTAGCACCCTTTGGGATCTACTCGGTCCAACAAAACACATTCTGGTGCCGTAAGAGCTAGATGTTTTTGTAGGCATCAGTGAGGGGTCAGAGGTCGGTACCGCGCTTTAGGGACACTGGCGGTAGCCATGACACAAGCAAGTCTTTCCAGCGGTTCGTGTTGCGACCCGACGTTTGCATTGTGTACGTTAACGCGGGGTATGGCTGTACTCATTTAGTATACCAGTGGCTCCCGAGAAGCCAGCAGTGTACGCTGCATGATACGGCTCATGCACAGTGCTTTCCTCCTTGTCAGGACGGCGCACAAACCTTAACAAAATAAAGCGGCATCAAATACCTAAAAACAGTACCATATCCGCATATATCCATCTAATGTTCTTGGGGTTATACTTGGGGCAAAAATCTATTTTTACTATTTTTATTTTTTTATTATTATTAATGAAATATATACTGAGGCAGCCAGGAAGCTTTTTGGGCAATGTGGGCTGGGGGTCTCGTCAGAACTCCCTAGAAGTCTTGCTCTGGCCAGCGTTGGGACCGGCTTGAGGTCACAGATGTTTTGGATGAAATATCTGGGCATGCAAAGTGTTACCCAACTAATTTAAAAAGCTGCAATTCAGCAAAATTCTGATTTTTTTTGTATATGTGATCTGTAACGTGAAAGTAAATTAGGATTTATGCTCAAGAACGCCTAAAGCGGACTGCTGATCCACCGATCCTGGCACTTTTTCCATAAACAAATTCTTTGAAAGAAGAAGAAAAAAAACTAAACAAACCAAAAAAAAAACAAAAACAAAAATACAAAAAAATAAATAAACCATAACAAATTCTACTCACTTGATAGGCTACTTCGTAGAGGCATCCATCCTTCCCGGACAGGAAAATGCGGCCGTGGTCAGTGGAGGTTATGGTTAATAAATAGGTGTTGTCAGTAGGTAATGTGTACAGCGGCTCTGGAATCAGCTGGATCCCACCAGACAAGCTGTCGTTCAGATTACCTAAAGATCACAACAAAAAAAGGGCTTATTACACAAAACGCAAGGGCCGGGTGACACAGAGCTGCTGCCGACATGCCGTTCCAGGATCCCGGTCAGCAGCTTGCGCCGCATGTTCCGGATTATATAATAACAACCCCCCCCCCCCCCCCGAGTGCTGTATACAGTAATGTAGACTATTATAGACACATAGACCTGGATTATTCTCCATTAAACTCCCTGCATCTATAAAGCTGGAGGCTGCCGTCAGTCACATGATATTCCAGGTGACTTTCCCTGCTGTAACACCACACTGAGCCGACGCTTTACGGCAATGCTTATGAAGTCCATTCGCATTACTCAGAGTCCGGCCGAGCTGTTCTTTTCTTTAGTGGCGGCGTGATAACAGATCTAGAACATATACACGCGGACAACATGCAGCTGCCTGAAAACGTGGATGGGAGCCGCACGTTAAGCGTATTGACACGTCACGCAGCGGCTGCCGTTATTAATATAGTCCGGCTATTTCTAACAATAAAAAAGCCATTGTTTTAGCAGGAACGGGTTAGAGGAGGTGCTTTGACCCATCACCGTACTTCCAATAACGTTCAGCAAGAATAATTAAGCCTCCGATAAAAAGGGTTTAACGAGCGCGCGATTACATGGGGAGGAGAAGGGGAAAGAGTTTTGGACGGTCAGACACCAACCTGCTTGCAGACCGGTTAAGCTCACGCCGAGGATGACGATATCAACAGGAGTCGCCAGGACAAGCAGGTAATGGATATGAGGATTGAAAACCCCTGAGAAACATGAAAAAAAAATTACTTAGTAACAGTTTTCATTACTTTATAGGGAGGCTGCGCTAAGAAACAAACAGCTGGAAGTCCTCCGGACTACAACTCACAGCTTGAAACCACGGTAACCGTTACAGGCATTTAGAGACCGCGCACAGGGCTTTGGTTTATTCTTATTAAATAATATTAAATATCTAAATAGAATTAGAAAATGAAGCGGTCGCTAAACTTCACAGAGCTCCAGCACCGCCACTCACCTGCCTTCGGCCGCACGAGTCCCACAGAGAGGATGGTTTCACTGAGGCCATCAAAGTAAGCCAGCTCGCTCCTGCGCGTAAACACAGAAACGGGGAGAAGTGAAAGCTCTAGAATCATTCGCATCGTTATCAGAACCGTTACTCCCGCAGTATTATCACACGCATTCTATAAGTGTGAGTAATACGTTACTCCTGCAATATTATCACACGCATTCTATAAGTATAATGTAAGTAACATGTTACTCCTGCAGTATTATCACATGCATTCTATACGTGTAATGTGAGTGATACGTTACTCCCGCAGTATTATCACACGCATTCTATAAGTATAATGTAAGTAATAGGTTACTCCTGCAGTATTATCACATGCATTCTATAAGTATAATGTAAGTAACATGTTACTCCTGCAGTATTATCACATGCATTCTATAAGTATAATGTAAGTAACATGTTACTCCTGCAGTATTATCACATGCATTCTATAAGTATAATGTAAGTAACATGTTACTCCTGCAGTATTATCACATGCATTCTATAAGTATAATGTAAGTAACATGTTACTCCTGCAGTATTATCACATGCATTCTTTGTTGGCGATGGCGTATAGGGGCACTGGACTGTCATACGCGGCCGCCCCCCCATATAATAGCACTTAGAGGGGTAATAAAAATGGTCCATTAGTAACGCACCCGTCTTCGTAGTTCCACATGAATATATCGCTGTCGATGGTCAGCCAGGCCCTGCTGATCTCCGGAAACACTCCCATCATACAGTTACACTGCATGCCTGAGGACGGCCGATGTAAGGAACACACAATGCATTGCTTTTGGAGAAGCTGCAGCAATGTACCTGATCTTGTATTAGATCCAGATATTTTTATGCTTATCCCAAGCATGTTTAACTCCTCGCTGTTTTAGCCCCTACCACATATGCTGCAGGCTGTCCAATTCATCTACTACCCTATGAGTAAGATAAAACTACATTACAGCTAAGCCTCTGACCCTCTAACTTTAGACTAGGACCTCTTGTTCTTTAATTTGAAATAAGTCTGCAAAATTAATCACACCAAAAAAATAAAAAAAACATTGAGAACAGTGGTCTTATCACCATAGCAACCAGTGGAATTGTCCAATCAGCAGTGACAGAGGACTTGTTGCTGTGCTAATGCCTGTTATATAGATTATGGCGAATCAGAAACCAGTTACCGATTCACTATACGAAGAGCTTATAGAGAACGTAACGTCCGCCCCGCTCCCAACAAACAATGGCGGACGAGGCGTTACAGGCCGGGTAGGATACGCGCAAACTGCTCGACCAGCTCCGGGGGGAGCGGGACCCTGCGGATGGCGCTGAGCTCTGGGAAGCTGGGGACGGACAGCAGGCCGGGGCCTTGGAGCGGGTAATCCAACTCGGACACTCCGGACATGGCGGGGCTATCTGAAAAATAAACAAACGCGTGAATGTTCAGCACCCGGCCGAAGGAAAACACATACAGCGTATCGGTCACAAGCCTTACGGAACCTCAGAGGTCGCTTCTCTTTAGAGGTCCCAAAATGGTCTAATAGATTGTAAGCTCTTTTGAACAGAGCCCTCCTTACCTCTTGTTTCTGTAAGTCAAACTTATGTTATATACTAATGTCCTGTTTACCGATGTACAGCGCTGCGGAATATGATGGCACTATATAGAGATAATAATACAGCTTAACTGCTGTGTGTGTGCGCATGAGATACACCGTATGTATGTGTGGGGGTGTGTGTATATATATATATATATATATTCTAACGCTGTACACAGCATCACGCAATTAATTTAACTCCTGAATGAGCATATAGGTGGCATTAATAAATCTAAGGCTGTGTTATATATATATATATATATATACACACACGCCGCTAAATAAAGCTTTTCTATACAAATGTTCTGCAAACAAACAATTTGTTTCATACACTGATACAGAATATACTAACTGCGACCCAAACAGTCATCACAGGTGTGTGTGTATATATATATAGCTGACTTTATTTTAGATGTTTTTTTGTTTAAATGGCAGAACCGGCTGCCTCACCCCACCTGTCCCCATACACCCCGTGCCCTCTCTGCCCCATAATATGCTGATAAGTACTCCTGTATCCTGATTGCTCCTCTGCCCTCCCCTCCGCCTGCTGATTGCCCCGATGACCTCTCGATTTTTCTACTGCCCACCTTTCTGCCTCTTGCCCCCTGATTACGTTGTTGCCCTCCTCCCTATCTCCCGCTCTACCCCATGAGCATGAACCCCGTTCTCCCCTTTCTTACTATGGACGGGCACGTTGAGCAGATCAGACAGGTCTGGGTAGGATCTGTCTTCCTGCAGCTGCCGGTCTATGAGTCTCCCTGCGGCATCCAGAGCCTCCTGCATGGCAGCGGCCGATGCTCCCGGGGCTCCGCTGGGCATTGTGGCCGACGGTCTGGGCGGCGGGACCAGACACCAAGATCGAGTCGCAAAACTCGGTTCAAAACAGCACGCGAACCGCGCAAATCCAGCGGCGCATGGACGCAGCCCTGCGGAGTGACGACATCTCCGGCCGCGAGGAGGGACTGCGTTGCAGCTGTCAAGCTATTGGCAAGCGGGACTTGTGCTGGAACGTCATACAGCTTGGAGTCTTTGAGGGCATTGCGACTCTCGCAGCCATCTTGGAAGAGGGCAAAACAGGCAGTCGCCTTTTAACTATTACACGGTAACACATGAATCTAACCCAAAGCAGAGTAGGCATTCCGGTACGCTGCTTCTACAACAACAGTTTTTTTAGGTTGGAAAGCGCGACATTTACTGTAACTTTGCAAGGATGTGCGAAACCGATTGGATTGGTTCTTGCTTCTACCCGTAGTGAGGTCAGGAAGTGCCTCAGAAAGGGGCGGGGATACGAGGTGCATCTGTTGTGCTGTACAGTCGTGCTTCCAGTGTACGGGGTGCTTGGAGTACCACTTATTCCAGGTATTTAAGACCTTTTCCGGATCGGGAGGGTGACGGGGGCAGAGAGAGATGGCTGTGCATGTCTCCATGTTACCGAATACTCATTAGTAACTCAGATACCTAACGTATAAGTGAGTGGGCTGCTTTCAGGCAGACATACCTCCCAAGTGTCCCTGTTAAGGAGAGACAGTCCCATAATGTCCCTCTTTGTTAACCCCTTACAGTGTTCTAAAGCCATGATAATGGATATTTTAACTGCAGAAAGTGTGCTCATGCTTTTAATTGTGTACATAAAATACGTTATTGTTCTAAAACTCTTCTCGGTCATAAAGGGGTTTATTCTCTAAAGGAAGAGCTGTCCAGAGCCTGGATGTATAATGTATTATTAAATCAGTGCAATCTCTCCAAAGGCTCTTCACCCATTAAACACATGATGCAGGGCCGGCTCATCTCTTCTAGTCGCAGGAACCCGACAGCCTTGGCGCTCTGTAAATAATAGTGGAGTGATGGAGTTACAAACTCTCCTGACAACCTTCCCATTAGTAAATACCCCCCAAAATGCTGTGGTACAGCCCAGTCCGCCAGAGACTCTCCTAACATCTCCCCAAAGTGTCCCTCTTGGGCCGTTCCAAGTGTCGGGGGTATGGGTAAGGCTAGTAATAAGAACAAGCGCCTTCTCTAGAGTCTGTGTCAAAGAAGTCTGTGCACACAATCCCCCGCTAAGGTTTCCATTGAGATAAAAGGTACAAGACTTTGTTGTCTGTATGTTCTGAGGGGGAGGGGGGAGTCGCTGTGAAACTGGTACGTCCTGGAGGTATACCGGTACGCTAATTATGTTCTTGTTTACTATAAAATCTAAAGTCTGGTGTTTTATTTTATAAAGATACCATAATGGATGACTCTGAAGACACCAACGTAGCCGCAGCCATGGGCTTCTCTGGGTTTGGTAAGCTCTGCCCTATCATTCTGTCGCTCTGTCCATCTTTCTAGCTATCTGCTCTTCATTCTCTTTTTTTATGCCTTTTCTTGTGTTACCATCCCTAAAAGATCAAGTGTCCTAAATATCCAGCGCAGATGGGGTTAATGTTGTAAATGACTATTGTAGCTGGAAATGGCTGATTTTTAATGGAATCTCTTCATAGACCCTTATCACTCCTGTGTTCCAGTGGCCCTTTATCACTCCCATCGCTCCTGTGTTCGTGTGGCCCTTTATCACTCCCATCGCTCCTGTGTTCCAACGGCTCTTTATCACTCCTGTGTTCCAACGGCTCTTTATCACTCCCATCACTCCTGTGTTCCAGTGGCCCTTTATCACTCCCATCACTCCTGTGTTCCAATGGCCCTTTATCACTCCCATCACTCCTGTGTTCCAGTGGCCCTTTATCACTCCCATCACTCCTGTGTTCCAATGGCTCTTTATCACTCCCATCACTCCTGTGTTCCAATGGCACGTTGTGTTCGCTGATCCATGTTTAAAAGGCTGATTGATGGTTAGAAAACCATTTTGCAATTATGTTACAGCGAGAAATGTCCTTGTTTTCCATGAAAACAACTAAGTGACCCCAAACTTTTGAATGTGTGTGTATTATATGAATGAGTGTTTAATAAGTGTTGTAGCTGAAAAAGATTCTCAAGTTTTCAACACACAACAATACTCGCTTTACGTTTTGTTCTGGTGGCAGCGTGAGAAGGTGAAATACTTTGTGGAAATGACTGTGCTGTATTGCCTTTATGAAGAAGATGCTCTCGGCACGTGTCTCTGTTTCTCCCCGTTGCGTGAACGATATTTCCGTGTTCGCAGGGAAAAAGGCGCGGACGTTTGATTTGGAAGCTATGTTTGAACAAACCCGCAGAACTGCAGTGGAGAGGAGCAAGAAAGCATTGGGTGCGTATTTTATAATCCTTGGTCTCGTCTTTTACTGGCAAAACACGTGAATTCTGTAATAATAAAAATTAATATATATATATTTTTATTTTCTCTCTCTCATGTCTGTCTGGCGGCTGCCATTTTTTCAGCTTCCTAAATGAGCTGTCCCTGAGACATAATATAAACCCTTTAATAGCCCACCGTGAAGATTCTACATAGTGACCAAATGTGTTACCCAAATTGCTCTAATACCGGTCCTCATGGAAACTTTGACTTGCCATTATTTAAAGATACCCTTAATTGAGTCACCTGCATTCAAGCAGGGATATCAACCATAACATACTGAGGGCAAAAGCACAAATTGGGAGTCTTAGATATGATCACCTATGCCTTTAGTGTTATGTAATAACTGAAAAATTCATTTTATTTTATTCATTCATTTTAATAACTTGAAAGCGGAAACGGCTTTTCTCGGGTGTGACCGTTCTTCTTAAACACACATCAAGGTCTTGGAAATTAAATTTCATATAAGAAAAATCTTCAGTGTGTCGCAGATTTTTGTTTTATAATGTAATTCATATTCTGCTGCTGCATCTACTGACCTGCATAACTATCATTCGCTCCTTTAACTTGTGAATGAATGAATATTTATATCTCGATAGAAGAGCGAGAGAGAGGGGAAGAGCATGCGACAAGCAAAGGTGCGGATTTAAAGGCAGGTGCTTCAAGTTCTGGACCTAGGTGCGGTGAAGCAAGCTCCAGGTAATGACGCCTCCGCTACGGGTATATTTCCACGTGGCCCAGTTATGGGTTCTGCTCACTAAGATCCAATATTTGTTCTGATTTCACAAAAATGCTCTAACTTTTCCAGCTTGATTTGTCATTGTTTATGTAAGAAATCATTCGTAATTTAAGAATATATATATATATATATGTATAACTCTAGGTTGACTTGTTAGCCTTTTTTCTTTTTCTATTATAAACTTGTATTGAGAGCCAGGGGTTTCTAGACGCACATAGAGACGGAATGAGAGAATACTTTTTTTGTGGACTAATAGTAGACAATGAGGGAAGCCAAAGATTCATTCTGAAGGTAATAACCTGAGAATCATTATTTTAGAGTAGCCTCCAGACCAAATCCGGGAGATGATAAGCAGCCGCTATGAGCCTCCGCAAATTACAATTACCGTATTTGCTCGATTATAAGACGAGGTTTTTTTCAGAGCAAATGCTCTGAAAAATACCCCTCGTCTTCTAATCGGGGTCGTCTTCTAATCAGACCTCAAATAGAGTCTGATTAGGAGACTAAGATCCAGATCCCCCGCACCGCTGCAGGGGACCTGGATCCTCCTGTCTCACCCCCCCCCCATCATACACACTTACCGGTGCTTCCTGCTGTATTGCCGGGGCAGCGGGTTGACGTCTACGCGATCCGCGTAGACAACGTCCGCTGCAGCCGGAAGGAGGTGTGGTTAGCAGCGGGGGTTGTCTGCGTCCGTCGCGCAAACCTTCCCCGACTGTCAGAGATCAGAGTTCCCCGCACCGGTGCGGGGAACTCTGATCTCTGACAGCCGGGGAAAGTATACGCGACGGACGCAGACAAACCCCCGCTGCCAACTCCACCTCCTTCCGGCTGCAGCAGAAGGCGACGTCAACCCGCTGCCCCGGCTGGAAGCACCGGTAAGAGAGGGCTGAGAGGGGAGGGGAGGGGAGAGTGTGTGTGTGTGTTAGTTAAATGGGGGTATAGGGTGTGTGTGTGTGTTAAATGGGGGCATAGGGCATTTCTGGAGTGGCGTTAAGGGGGCATTTAATAGAGCACTCTGCCTCCTGAAATGCCTTATACACCTATATGCCACTCTGCCCCATAATATGCATTTTAACCCCCTAAATGCCAGAATGGGATATAGGGGTATAAGGCATTTCTGGAGGCAGAGTGGCATATAGGGGTATAAGGCATTTCTGGAGGCAGAGTGGCACATAGGGGGTCAAAAGGCATACCATGGGGCACAGTGGCATATAGAGGGTTAAAAGGCATATCATGGGCCACAGTGCCATATTGGAGTGGCAAGCCTGGGGGCAGATGTGCGTAACTGGGGGACAGGTTGGAAAATACAAGAAATAAAAACAAAAAAAATATTTTTCTCAATCATAGCTTTTATTAAAAAAAATAGTTTACATGAATTAACATTTACTGGTAAAACTTTTTTCCTTTAGGGTCGTCTTATATTCAGGCTTTTTCTTTTTTTCCTAAGTTAATATTCAGATTTTGGGGGGTCGTCTTATAATCAGGGTCGTCTTATAATCGAGCAAATACGGTAGATTAGATGTTTCATCGAGATATCCGACCGGTAACTCAGGTTTTCCCCCCAAGGTGTTCTCATGAGTTGGCTCCCCAGTAAAAATAAACTTGGCAGTATTCTGACAAATTTAGTGAACAGTGAATTTGTTTAGCCGCTCATCTGTAGCGAGAACAAAAATTAAATGGCAAAAAAAAGTAAAATGTGTAAATTTGCTAAAAGATTGGATACCCCCTTAACTCTGCAGGGGGGGCCAGGCCTGCGTTTTAGAGCGCTGGTTGCTCGCACGATGGTGCTGATGAATGAATACTAAGATTGGGGGATACGTGAAATTAAAAAAACATATTTCTAGTGTAAGGTTTGCCATTTCTATTGGTTCTCACGAAGGTCGGGGCCACTATTTTAATATTAATAACCTTATTTTGCAGTTTAATATTTTCTGTTGCATTGAGCTGATCGCAGAGATAATCTAGAACAACATAATTCACTTCCTTACTATGATTTGAAGCAGATTTTTTTTTATCATTTTGTTTTAATGGCCCCTGAAGCAGTGATTCTGAGGACGACTCGGATGACGAGTTAATAGGACCACCTGCTCCTTCTCATATTTCTGAAGAGGATATGATTGGACCGCCCGTTCCTTCTAGCTTGAAGGACGATGATGATGATGATGATGAAGAGGAGGAGGAGGAGGAGGATGATGATGATGATGATGATGGAGATGATGATGTAAGTGTAATCGTCTACTATATATGTAATGCATTACGCACTCTCCAGCACTGATATGGTTAAGTTATAGATATGTGTTTCTAACCTTTTAATTTGTTTAAATGAGAAGTATCATTAAAAATAAACAATGTTTCATGTAACCCAAATATAGGTTTCTATCCAGCGCATGGCTAATCTATTGTGTTATATGTTACAGAATATATTTATAATATAAATTCATATAATATTTTAGAGAGTTCTATAATCAATCAATAATTGAATTGGTTTTGTGTTTCCCCCACACCTTTAAACCGTATAAACCATTTTATTATTTCTATCGAATTGTTATGTACTACTTGTGTGTAAATTGTTGGCACTATATAAATAAAATATAAGAATAACGATAATAATGTGCTGTTTACCCATTGTACAGCACTGCGGCGTATGATAGCGCTATATAAAACAAAAATTAATTTTATTGGCATTATTATCATTAATTAGATTAGTACCACTGTTGTACTTAGTCCTTGTTTCAGTACATGATACGTTATGTCAGACAGACAGCAACGGGAATTTGAACCCACCCAGGCAATGCTGAGACCCCTGGCGGGAGCTTTGTGTTTTCAGTCTATGCCTATTGGCTGATTAGCCTTCAGCGATAGATTGTGATTGGCTGTTGTTTTTACATGAAACCAGCGGCATTGTGAAAACCCCATCAGCAGTATTGCAAAAGTAAAGTGTGTGTGTATAATATATGTATGTATATATATATAATATATGTAATAAGAAGTAACGCTGTTATTTTTTAGGCCCCCTTTTTTGCGTGGCTCTGTATAGAGAACCTTTAATGAAAGCTACTTATGATTGATGAGCAATTTGAAGAGCTGTTGAGAAAATCCGTGTAATTAATACTTTGGGGTTGTTTAACTCACAGGTCGTTGAGATCTGTAGCAAAAGGCAGCAAAAGTAGTGAGGTTGGGGGGGTTTCATGCGGGATGCGGGATGCGAAGAGTAAGTCGAGTTGCGCCAGCTTGAAGCTTTACGGTAAATGGCTTAACTTTTTTTCCTAGTATTTAGCATTGTATTCTATTAATCACAATCACTATCTGCTTATTTACAGAAGTCATAACACAGAGAAAAGTGAGAGAGTAAAAAACACGTGCATCGCGGGTGGTATTGAGCGTGTGCCAAGTGCAGATCTTTCATGTCGGTCCAGGTCAGACGGCCCCTTGTTTTAACGAATCCCCCCTCTCCCCCGCTCACATATATTTCACGTCGGCGAGCCTACCACACTATTATGTCTCTGCACTTGGCACGCGCTTTGTATTGGGTTGTTGGTCCTCGTTGAGTTTGGAAAATGTAGTTTAGAGTGATTGTGACTTCTAATCGGAGCGTTATGTTCCGTAACAGGCAGTGGCGGTTTCGCTGTATCAGGAAATAATGATGGAGACGCTTGGCTGTATGTGAGGCCCGTGTAACACCATCTATTATTATTATTATTAAACGATTATTATTTGTTTTATATAACACTGTCGTATTCTGTAGTGCTGCACAGTATGTCTGTGTACCCTATATTCAGAGTTAAACATTTTTTTTGTGGGATGCGCCTTTATCAGTTTTCTGATTGAAAAGTCTGTTTTCCTATATGTATACTGAGTGTGTGTGTGTGTAATATAAATATATATATATATATATATATATATATAATCTCAGTATATATGTATGTGTATATATATATTGTGTGTTTATATATATATATATATATATATATATATATATATATTGTGGCAGGATGGCCCGATCAAAACAAGAAACTCCAAACACCAGCAGAATAAAAGCAAAATGTGGTTTATTGCAGCTTTGTATGGTCCACAGTGTTGCCCTTCATAGTATAAATAAACCAAAACAAAAAAACAAATCCTACTCCATCTTGGAGACTAACTATACAAGGTTCTTACCTCACTAACTAACCGTCCAGCTAATCCAGTCCCAGTCATAAAAGTAATAGCAGCACAACACGGTATTTTTATATATATGTATGTGTATATATATATATGTGTGTGTGTGTGTGTGTGTGTGTGTGTGTATATATAGCCATTTATACAAATTCTGTATCTTTATATCTGTATATGTAATGGGAATAGACAGTGTCGTACATGTCTTACTATTAGGAGAACAGTGTTTGTGTGTTTCCATTAATTGGGTTTCTCTGTTGCGTGTAAGATGTTGTACATGCGCGTGCAGGTATTGGAGCCATGCGTTGAAGTCCTCCCACTGCGTGGTTCTCCAGCACTTCTGTCCCAAAGACACGGGGAGGCAGCAGAGACCTCGGTGTTTAAAGTAAAAGGAACATATACAAAAAAAGACAAAATGCCTTCTAAGTAACAGTTTTCCAAAAGCCCGAGTGCTGGCTTTGAGATGATTTATAAGACGGAGGGAGTAGCTCGATGCTCATCACTGACCCCAATGACAATGGGATTAAGGAACAACGCAGCCTAGAGCCGGCCCCCAGGGCTAATGGCGGACAGGGTATCAGGAGGCAGTCACAGGGCTGGTATCCAAGCATCATGTCTCAGGAAAATGCTGATGTCCAAAGTAACCGGAGCAGGGAAGCAGAAATAATTTGCTCCTTAAACAAAGAGATGAATTATCCGGCGTTCACCGGGATACATGATGTCTGTGCTGGGAATTAGATCGCTTCCTCTGTAAGAAATAGTCATTGTATAATTTCTGCATTATAAACAGGTGTATGTATAATATATGTATATTTATCTCAGTGGAACGAGCAATGAACCAACTGACTCTTTTCTGCTGTCAAACTCTGTGTTTGCGGGGTAGAGAGAGAGAGAGCCGGAGCGTCCACTAGAGGGCAGTAAGAGCTTTTATTCTCACAGGGGTTGTTACTGTAACTTTGTTACGCAGCCCTTTGAAGATAAAGCCATCAGTCTATCCGTTTCAAACACCCAATTCGGTTTATAGGAACATTTAAGAGAGCTGTAGCTGACGCCTGATTAGGATGGTAGGGATGTGACGCGAAATCTTACTTATAAATGCGAGACAGCGCTTGTAAACCGCTGTGACTCTCGCAGGGTGGACTGCACTGCGGTCCAAGTAATAGTCCCACATTAGAGCACCTTTCACAGTCAATCAATGCTTGAATTTATAGAGACAAAATACTAACCATTTCATAAGACACCAAAAGTAACAGAAACATAGAGTTTGGCCGCATCTAGTCTGCCCGTGATTCCTAATATTAAGACTGAAATCTTCATCAGTCCTTAGACATTTCCCCTGCGCGTTTAAGTTCCCTCGTTATATTACCATAATCTATTTATTAAACAAATAATGGAGCTAAATTCAGTAGTTCCGAATTAATTCTGCGTTCTGCTTCAACCATCCTAACGGGTTGCATTTTCCCAGGGGTAGTCTAACCGTTCCTGAAGTCATATTCCAGGGCTGGCCTTAGGATCTGTTGGTCTGTTTTGCTATCTGGGTAATTGCTTTGGTGAAACAGCGCTACGGAATATGATGGCGCTATATAAAACGATAAATAGTGACTTCATTTGGTTCCAAATCTGTTCCTCGAGGCCTGAATTTAGAGATGTACCCAACAAGGATATCTCTAGAAAGCGGGGGCCGTTAGGAGTCCCTGACACCTGCTTTAGACTCGAGCTCTTCAGACTTTTCTCCTGTGGCTCATTGCAGTAACGTCGCATGCATTCATGCCCCCTATCTGTCTGCTTACGGGGGCCGATAAGGCAAGCCCAGCTAAGTGATCCATTAGTGAAGTGGTACCAAAACACATTTATGTGATAGTAAGGATCCTGATCGGTATTATAGTATCAGTATCTCAGAAATTTGGTGTAAAAGCAGTTGCAGCATTAAATGCTATTGTAAGAAATCTAGCGAGCTCATAACCATAGCAGCGGGATATAACCGGAGAGTTTAAAGAAGGTCCGCGGTGACACAAAATGCCTCTTTCTACATCATTGTGACGATTACCATGTCTTTGAGCCGCAACCTCATGGATTTCTGTACAGTCTCATACTGAGACCTGCACTGGCCATCTGGCAAACCGGGCAAACGCCTGGCACGCCAGTGTCGGATAGCACTGGTCTCTTTGTTGTGTGGCTGCCGGCACGCTACAACGGTGCAAGGGTGTGGCGTGCATGCGCGTATATGCAGCTGGCTGCCCGTGTCATTTATGAGCCGCCTGGCCTTAAAGTGCCAGTTATAATGCACACCCTGCCCTGTTTGAAAGAGATAGCATTGGGATTTTATATACCTTTATATAAAGTCATCATTTGGATGCTTTTTACTTTATTATTGAAGGTTTGTTGAAGCCTGACGGTCCAAGCTCGATGTTCTTTTTTTGGTTTTGTTTTGACCCCCCCCCTGCCATGCATAGGTTGTAGGATACATCAAACTCTATGGAATTCTGCGAGAAGGGCGGCAGATTGTTTAGTTTGCTTTTCCTTCGTACTCTCACACCCTCCAATATTTCAGGTGCGGTTGGGACCACCTTCCTACCCTACGGAAAAAGCCACCACCTGCTTCAGACTATTGCATGGTGGTCACGGCCGAGGTCGCTCTACTTTAACGGTAGTTAATGTTAAGGGGTTAATGTTGGAAATTGGCCTTGCATGATTTCTGATTTAAGGCTTCCGTCTCCAGACTAAGAGGAAGGCGCTTATTAACTCTTTGCCGGCTGATCCACTTGACCCTACATAAACGCTGCCCTTAAAAACGCATCCTGAGGAATTGACCTTGCGGTGGTACGGAGCTTTTCCCATCCTCGTTTACAACACAATTGAAAAACCTTTTTTAAGTTTTAAAAATACGTCAGGGATGGGAGCAGGGCGTTCCCCTCGTATTCCTGCGTTACGTAGCGTAGACTTCTGGGCTGATCCTATCGCATTGAAAAATGACCTTTTGTCTGGGCTCAATTGTGTCCCTTAAACAGAGGATTCGGCATTCAAGCGGAAATGATAAAATACTTGGATCGTACTCCCTATCATGTTACTTTATGCAAATTTGGGAATATTTTTTTCCGGTTCTTTTGGGAACACAGAATACGTGGAAGGGACATGTTACATTTTTGCCATTTTTGTGAGCGTCTCTCTTCTTCTGTAGAGGCGAATGGAATCTTCTTTTCAAAATAAAATAATAATAATAAAAAAATGTAATATATATATATACATATGTATGTATATTGTATATTTGGTATGTGTGTATGTATATTGTATATTTGGTATGTGTGTGTGTATATATGTATATTGTATATTTGGTATGTGTGTGTGTATATATGTATATTGTATATTTGGTATGTATATATGTATATTGTATATTTGGTATGTGTGTATGTATGTATATATGTATATTGTATATTTGGTGTGTGTATGTATGTATATTGTATATTTGGTGTGTGTGTGTATGTATGTATTTTTGTATGTGTGTGTGTATGTATGTGTGTGTATGTATGTATATATTGTATGTATGTATGTATATATATATATATATATATATATCTCTCTCTCAAAGGAGACCATCGTTTTCTTACAAGTGACCGATCTGTATATGATATATAGGTGCTTCCATAGTGCTAATTTTTAACGCCGTTGTTTATTTCAGAGGATTTTTCCTGGTTAGATCCTCTTCGTATGCGTTATATTCGTAACCCTTAAGACACACATGTAATAGACGAAACAATTGTGTATTAAGACTACTGTTGATTCTTAAAAAACTGTGCAACAACGGGTGCCAATAATACTAACACATAATCCGTGAGCTTTTACAGCGTATTTGTTTCTACGAATGGTCAATACATGCGGGGCGTACGGCTACCTTGACTATAAGACCAGACCAAGGATCGTTAAAGGTTTGAGTCTTTACAGCTAGATTGACCGAATGGCCAGGGGTTCACAGAACTGGTTTGGTTCTAGGAGCAAGTTTCCCCCCCAAAGATACACATACTAACATGCTTACAAACGGTAACATACATACTAATGGGCAGTAAGATACTTACGCACACCATAAAATACACACACACACTCTAACACAACTAATACTAATATACTTAAACGCACACGCGTGGGGCGTCTGTTACTCCATTGGTTCTAATGGAGCCGGTGAAGTGTGCGTCATAAAACTTGACAGAAATTCCCCCAAAAACCCTAGCTACCGGCAAACTATTTCTGCTTGCGGTGACAACCCGGCGCCTGAGGTTTGTCTAACCACGCGATGGGTGGCATCAGCCGTCACGTTATATGTTCCTGTAAGGGGTGACATACGGGGATGCTGTATATAGTAACATCGTAGGCACTGTGTTTTCAGCAAAGCTTCCCGTCCAATGTTTCTTAATAAAAACTTGAGCATTAGGGATGTCGACGCGTGATTGCACTATTTCTAATTATTGACACTGGATTTTGTACAAATCATTGAAATCCTAAAAATGTTCGCGTGTTATTTGTTATTATTTGAGAACTGAACGCCGGGTGAGATATTTAGTCAATCAACTCGGCATGTCAATTGGAAGCAGATGGTTTTTTTTCTTAATGGAGTATTTGTTCTTACGCCTCCAAACATCTGGAAATGGCAGCTCGTTGGAGTATCCACTCCTAGCGTACGGGGCAGAGCCGGGATTAATTCAGGAATTGAACACATGGGTAGGGTCTTCTGGTTTATTGATGAGCCTAAGCCTTTTGACCCCCTTATCCACTGTTGGGACAGTTCGAGTCCTCCGGGTCTACCTCGAGTGCAGGTGTTTCAATCAGAAATCAATCATTTTGATTGGCAGACATGTGATTAACCTTAATCCGAAATCCTGTTATTAGTCAACTGATGACTTAAGATGACTTGAAGCCTATGTAAACATTTAATTGAAAGAATTAACAAATATAATGATGGTAACGATAAGGAAGGAGAGATGTTGGGAGTCTATTCACTAAATAGGGAGTCTGTAGCCAAATGCAAGAGAGTTCTATTTGACTCTGCATCATGCATGGATAATGAGACATGTGTCTTAAACCTTTCCCATTTATATATATTACATACATGCGCACACACACATATATATAACACTAAGTTTAGTTACAGCTATTTTTTAGTTTGGTAGATGGTCGTGGAAATTCTCTCATCAGCCACCACCTAACTACCTTCGGTCCTAGAACTAGTTAAAACTGCTTGGAGATATTGAAGAAACACATGGAAAAACGATATTTTGGTAATTTTTCCATATTTATTTCTTGATGTTGCCTGTAAGACTTAATATTTTTGCTTTTAGCCAGTTGTTCCTTTTTTTGTCTGTCTTTGTTTGTATTGTGATGTTACTTACTGGTCAACATCCTTAGCGATGAGGCGCTGGGTCTTGTCCATACATCAAAGTGTCTCGTCGGTGTTTACGTGAACACAAGTGTGTTTAGAGAAGTGGGGTTTACTCCACACTTGCGTTTTGGAAGTCATTGTTCGGTGCTGTTGGAAGGAATATGTGATGTGATGTGGGAGTCCGCTGGAACGGATGAGCTCCATCACATTCCGTATTCTATTTCCCACTTAATGTTTAACCTTTGTCGCCAACATGGGGAAGGCATTGAAAAAATTCCTGATTTATTGTTTGGATCATTGAAGGGCACTTTTGCTATGTTTTACTTACATGTCAAGCGACATGGACACATAATGTATAAAATAATAAATAATAATAATCCGTATAAACTTGACATGACCATGCAGCAGACAGCATTAAAGATGTTATTTTTATTGATTTATAGATTATAGCTTGGTTATAGCACCATCATATTCCGCATTGGCTGTGCTTAGTGTAATACGTTTGTAATTAAGAAAAATCACTATTGGAACACTCAAAACCTTTAATCATGTAAAATTGTGCCTCTTTGTCATGTGACACTAAAAGAGGCAGTGATTGCTGTCATAGAAACTGAAAAGGCTTCTTAACCCCCTCGACCCCCTTAGGACGCACCGGTACGTCCTTGAAAGCTGTGCTTATAGAACTATAGAAATAAATCATAATAATAAAACAGCTGCTAACACGTGTAAGCGTGTTCACATATAAGAGAGAGACCCACATACTCAGGCGCTGTGAACATGAGACTTAACCTCCAACTAGACAGAGCCCAAAACAGAATTGGACTTGATCCTGAACCATTTTTGTTCAGGCAGGACTGCCTTTTAATGTTGCTTTGCCCTTTACATATTTCTGCCAGCTAGATAATATATATAAATATATGATAGCATATAGATAGATGTAAATTATGTCTTTTCAGCACCTCATCACCTGTCTGGGATGCAGGTCTTATGTCCTGTTTGTAGAGCACAGTAAAATATAATATTGTCTAAATCAATACACCATAATTTACATTAATTTAAAATAGTGCAATAATAACGTAAAAAGAGTTTAAAGATATAAAAGTATACATTTGATGAAGATTTCTTAAGCCTTTTTTGCCTGACTGTAGTCTAATAGATTGAAAGCTTTCAAGGCTATACCTGAAGGAGAGTTCTAGAAGGTTTGCAGTCTGTCACCTTTATTGGCAAATTTGAAGAGGGGCTCTTTGTCTCTGACCAGTAGGTGTCGCTGTGAACACATCCAACAGACCCGTACCCTAGACAGATATTGACAGATGGATGTTAGATTGCAAGCTGAAGGAGGACCCTACCAACCCCTACAAAAGAGAGCTCGCTAAAACCCATACAAACCATTTATCCGTAACAGAGCTAATCTCTGTGGACCCAAATGTAGGCTTCTATATGTTCCCCCGAATACATAAGCAGGGTAATCCTGGAAGCCCCTAACGGATCAGGAGTTGACGAATCTCGCAGAAAGCTCTGAAAGTCCGCCGCTCGCAGAATATCCTGTAATCCACATCCTGAGAAAAGGCTTTAGAAGTCTCGCCAGCAAAAACCAGTATCTATAGATGCAAATGATCAAACTAGACCTACTCAGCTACAGTGGTGGTTGAAAACGGAGGCAAAGCCCTAGGTGAGCCATACCATCAGGCCAAAGAGGATTGGATTCGTGGGTTACGATTGTCCAGGAATCTAAAAGGATTTCTGTAAATGATTACATTGACCATAGAAACTTCCTTGTCCTTTCCAGAGACGTGGAATTCCCACAAGTGGAAGGGGATTTGATGTGGAAATTCAACTTGAAGGAATCTGTTGAATATTTCGAAATCCAGTCTGCAATCGTATTGAACATATATTCCGCTTCAATAATAATGTAGTCTAGATCTAGGGACGCACCAAGTAATGACTAACAGACAAAATGTTCTCCATCCTAAAGAATACACAGCGGTTTGTCAGAGGTAAAACGTAAGTGACAACCTGCCAAACGGTGGATGCGTAGACTCATCTAGAGACAATACGTCACCTGTAGCCACATTTCCAAAACAGGCACCTCAGCCGTATTGACTTGCATCCAATTCCACAACTAGTTCAGTGGATGGACCAAAGATGACATGTTTGCTACGTGTTTGGGTCACTGTAGAAGAATGAAGACCGGAACCCTTCTGAAGGTGTCTGACATTCAACCTCTGTAGAGCTCTTTAAAGGAGCGGACTGGGGGAGATTGGGTGGATGCTGACAACATTCCCAGTACAATGGCTAAAAAATCTACCAGCTAACAGGAGCAATGCTAATCCAACCTCTAAAGATGGAAGTAGCCATGTGTTTATTGAAGCCCTAGCCTCGTAGAGGGTAAAGATTTTAGTTAATGGACCTCAATACCTAGCCCTTCGTCTTGGCCGATGTGGAGGGATTTGTCCACCAACTTTCTTTAGGTCCTTCCAGTGTTACTGTGTGACTAAAGGGTCAGTGTCAGGGGACTCACACCCTTTCAGGGTATTCAAGAGGACCTCCTAGATATTGGATCAGTGGACTAAGAATGGGAATCTGAAACATCCATGAAGGGAAATCTAGGATTCCTCAGAATTGATAGGATCTAACAAAGGAAAATGGTGAATAGACACATGAGCATATGTGGACTATATTTACAGTCACATCGGCCAGACTGATGATGAGGGTAATTGAGGTTGTAACTCTCAAAAACTGGTGAACCTGGGGGTGAAAAAAATGGGGAATATTGTGTGGAGATCTTTGTTTTCTGTAAACTTGATCAAACATGATGTGAAGTGAAAGAATAACTCTTCCAAATATACATTATAAACTGTGTAGAGAGGTGCATTGAACCTGATTGTAGATTAATCTAGAAGATAACATAGAGACGTAGGCAAAATAATTACTTAAGGTTGAAGCCGGGAGAGATGATGCTCGTCTCCTGTCTTGAATTAAATCTCATATGTACGTCACCGCAGTGGCAAAATCTACCAATTCTGTTACAGACAGAGGAGGCTCCTGTCACGCTAGGTTTAAAGCTACAACACCATGGAGTCCTATAAATGAAATAAAGCATATATGGTAAATAGGATGGAAATATATTTATCTGAAAGTGGATTCTTTTTACCCGTCTGCTGCTCTAAGAAGATCCCTCCATCCTGAGGAGCTTTAGAAGCCATGACTCCTCTGGTAGAGTAAGCCTTAAAAGAATCAGTATCAATGCCTGCAAATCTGAAAATCAGACCTATTTAGCTAGGGTGGTGGTAAGAATTGGAGAGCAGGGCCAAGATGAACCACACCATCAGGCTAAGACCGTTTAATGGGGTCAGTGGATGAGGATTGTCAAGAGGATCAAGTAGAATTGCTGGAAGGCTGATACAATAATATCATGTTCTTCCTGCATCTTTGGAAAGAGCAACAAAGTCTGAATATTCTAAACTTCTTTGAAAGTGTTTGGCCAACTTCTGTAGAGCTCTGTAATTGAAGGAATCCAGGGACGATTGTCTCGATGGCTACAACATTCCCGCTGCTGTGCCTCGTAGCTTCAAAATAAATCATTTTCTTGTTCCTGATTGTCCAGACCACCTCTCTAACAGTTTGGAATTTTGTAGTGAAGAAGTTCTACAGTGAATACCAGAAACATCATTCTTTTAGAAGGCACTGTGATGGATGACATCACTATGTGATGTAAATCCTGTAGCACGAATAGCATGTTGTCAAGATATATGAATTAACATAGACTCTTGCTTCTTATAAGTGAAACCATCATCCTAATTAAGTTTTTGAAGCACCATGGGGCTGAACATAGGCTGACTAGCGAGATGATGGCTCCAGGAACTGGAGCTAGAGTTTATGAAGAGCAGACACATGAACGGTGTCTCTATTATACACACACCTTCGCGTCTCCATTTTTTTTTTTTTGCTTGTACTTGCTGGGAACCCAGTATGGGTCATTTTACTTGGTAACGTTTAGTACGTGAGATTCTGAATGCTACACAAGACGTTTCACTTCTGTTTCCACTGTTCTGACGTCACAGGCACTCAAGAGAAAAATGATCATCTCAGCTTCTATCATTAAAATACGTGTTTTGATTTATCACATTAAAAGACGCGCCAGCAAACCGGGAAATCGCATTACATGTTAGACGTTACGCAAAGCCGTGGAATTTTACTAACGTGGACCAAGTTCTAATTGCACGCTTCTTGATGGATTTGTCTGAAATGCAACACTGTGCATCTTGGATTCCACGAGGAAACAGGAATGTTAGCCATATATTTTTAGCAGGCTGAACATCTTTCTACATTCTAGCTCTTTCTCTTATTGACTTTGCTAAAATAAATGGGGGCATGACCTGGGGAGCTGTCGGGGCTTGGTTGGGAACACGGTCTTCATGGAGCTCCTGGTGCCTGTCTAACCTTTGTCTAACCTTTGGGGAACACGAGTGATTGTGAGACATCTTAGGGTTCCCTCGGTGCGTGCCAGCACGTGATGGTCGTTGTTTCCCCGAGCTTTCTAGATTTCTGATTTCATAATGCACCGGCTTTCTACTCCTAGCGTTTTCCATTTTTGGTTTCCAGGAACTCTTGCTGTATATTTCATTTTGTTTATTGGGCGTTCTAATGGTTTATTAATGTAGAAGCTGCAGAAACAGAGCGGCTGTAGCTGCTTTTGGAAGTACTTGCGGTAACTGTTCAGAGGTACCTGCAAACTTATTATACATGCAGTATATTATATATATACAATACTTATATTTTGCATTATATATATATATATATATATATATATGCTTTTTACAAAGTTATCACACGTAATAGAACGCTACGACTTAATTAAATGCTTTTTTCAATGAGACATTTTTCCTTATCAATATAAAAATATATTGAAGGGGAGCAAAGACAGCGCATCATGATATCCATATAGGATATGATATATACGATATTGCTGTCCCAGGCTTCAGTAATCTACAGTGCATCAGACGCACAGTATTAATGATGGTGTCTGTTCACGCCTTGATTGGTTCCATTGTGTTAATTTATCATGGTTTGTTTAATAACCTCTCTTCTTTAATATTTGTTCTTTTATTTATTATGTAACATAATGACATTGTTGCTACATATTGATATATGTTATGAACGTGAAACATTTCCCCCTCTCTCTCATTTCCATTGTATGCCCTGTTTTATGTATTTTGGTGTGCGGAGCTAAACCTTCCTTTGTAAAAGATATTTTTTTTTCCTTTGGCCACTATGGTTTCCATGCAATCCATTTAAAAAATATGTAACATACGAGCGTTAGGACGGTAAAAGAGGTTCTGCAGCAGTAGTAGTAGTAGTCTCACACGCCAACTCCCATCAGCCCGTAACTGCTGCTGCTACTGACTGATTGATTGGCCGGAGTAAAAAAAAAAAGGAAAAACTCCCACAGGTTGTTGGACCCATCAATCACAGCCATACCCATCAATGAGACCAACCCCCTGTTATTTTGGCTCTTTCTACCTATCAGTCAATAATATGTACCCTCCCACACACAGCCCCTCATCAACGAGCGACAAAACGGCTTGTAATGGCGGCTACGCATGGAGAGGAATCATGATGACTTCTCTGAACTCTTGCAGTGATTTTCATCAGTTTAGCTGGAGATCACCCTCATTTTTGTTCATTGGTACGAACGCACAAAACAGGCAATTTTCATTAAAAATAACATTTGTATAAAAACGATTTGCAAAAGTCCAATGGCTACTAGAGAAATCTATTTATTTATTTATTTATTTATTTATTTTTTTAAAACTTTTTTGGCTTTGCCTGTTATTTTGGGGAGAAACTACAGTGGATTCATAAACATAACAGCAGGGAGAAATCAGAGAAAGAACTTGTATTCATCGTCGTCTTAAACCTGTTAAAAAAAAAAAAAGTATTGCTTTTTAACGGTAATAATTAGTGATCTGCAGCGGTGTCAGTGTGCTCTATGCTGTACGCCCAATGTTTCTGATAAAGTAAATCAAGGCATCTGTTAGATGAAGGACACGCGTACTAAGTCAAGGCTTGACCAAATTTCCTGCAAATGTGCCAATACAATCGTGTTTTTATTATTATTATTATTATTATTATTATTATTAATTGTTTTATATAGCGCCATCAAATTCCGTAGCGCTGTTCAATGGGTTTAAGCCCTCAGTTAAACGGGGTACCGACGGTAATGTTTCTATAGTAATTTCCCTTTTATAGATGTGAAGTCACGGCAGATTTTTTTTAGCTTTTTTAATAAATTTTTCTGTGGTCGTATACGTGACCGGTCTGTGCATTTTATCCATTTGTTATCTGCCAAATTGATTTTTTTTCCTTCTTATTCAAAGTTTTATGTGACCGTTTTATTGTAAGGATTAGTGAAAGCATCTCTTTAACACAGTTAGACCGTGAGAGTGTATGACATGCCCCCGGGGGTCAGCAGCGGGACTACAATCAGCGAACGCGTATTGTATTGCTTAGTGATCTCTGAGGGCAGATTACATTGTAACACAGAGCCGCTGTTATTCCACGGAAAAAATAGGCCACGTACCGACCCTGCTGGTCTTTCCAAGACCCCTGAAGGACTCCCCACCCAAGACAGCACCAGCTCAACCTCCTGTGTGCCAAACGGGATTGTTTGTGAAAAGCGCTTTATTGCGGGTCTCCTATTGTCCTTATCCTCACGCTGATCCATAAACACCTAGACATTCTGCGCCTTACCGTGACACGTGACTGATGTAAGATGTATTATAGGATTTGTCCAAATATCATATAGTTAACATTGTTACGCTTATAACGCACTTAACCCCTCGTATTCTGCAGGTGGAAACTTTTCTGTTGCAGAGGAATAATGCTGTAGGTTAAAAGCAGGCAGGCGCATGCTCAATATAGATGGCTTGGAACTCCACGGAAACTGCCAAGAAAACATACACCTATTTGATACAGATTGTCATTATTATTATTATTTGTTTATTATTATTACTATGTTATGGTTATTATGTTATTTATTATGGTTGTTATTATTATGCTATTTATTATGGTTGTTTTTATTTTACATTATTAAGGTTATTTTTACTGTTATTCATTTACATTATTACTGTTATTAATTATTATTAATAATTTGTTTATTACAGAATCCAGTGAAGCGAATTCCAGATTCCCACGAAATCACCCTGCAGCACGGCTCGAAGACCGTAAGTTTGTACGAGTCTTCTGCGTAGAAATTGTTTTCATTGCTCTTTGATCTATGAATAGCGCATCTGCAGGTTCTCCGCAGTATTCCTCAAATCGTCACGTTTGCCGCTACAAGAATAAGATAGAGTCCTCGGCCAATTTTTGAGCGGTCCTGACCTAAAGTCCGTATTTGCATAAACCGACAGTGCCAAACGCATTTGTAATATCTACGATAAGTTAAGGGGACCCCGTAACAGTCCAGCTTTTTTCCAGGGTAAACTCTTACACGCGTGTCTAGTGTATTCATCTTGTCTTTCACTTTAAAATCATAAAAAAAAAAATCTATGTATATTTTTTTTCTTACTTGGGCTGAGAGGTGGATTCCAAAGCAGTCATCACTGCGGGGAAATGTGCGTGAAATGCCTGCCTATACCTTTGGTGAACCTGACTCAGAAAATATAAATCTGAACATTAAAGAACCAAAAAGCAAATGGCAGATGATTTATTGAGTTACGGCTTTAACCCAGACACTCTTTCCAGTTCAAGTGATAAGAACATAAGCAATGTTTTATATATATATATATATATATATATATATATATTACTATGTGTGTGTGTATATATATATATATATATATATGTGTGTGTAATAAAAGTATTTTATTTGTATATGTATGTAGTGAAAGTTTCCCTTTTAAAATTGTAGTTTTCGTTTTAAATACTAGAGGTGAGGATTGTATCGTAAATCCTCTGTGAAAGTGCATAAATACTTACTCCAAAGTGCCTTTCATTCCTTTAGCGTAGCAAATAATAAAGGTGTCGGTGACATATCTTAATTAACGTAGGATTTCTAATAATCTGCCGCTGTGCGTGGGATGGAGAGTTCCGAGCCGTTGACAAGAGAACTTTCAATAAACAGGATTGCCTCTGACGAAGCCTCGTTCTGTACCGTTCCCTCCACCTCTGCGGGATATACACCGTGATTTATCGGACGCCGGCATCGCTCTGCCTTCCTTTCACTGAGATTCTCCCGCTTACAGAATAGAAAGAAAATAGTTTTTTCTAGCAAAGTGGAAGCTGAAAACTCTCTCTGCGTCGTGCTTATGGCATCATCCCTGTACATTAACTACATAGCAGGAGACGGCATCCCCTCAGCTGCTGAGTGTTGGCTGAGGGTGTTGAGAGTACTGTAGCTTAAGCAGACCCGCCATGTTCAGATGTTTTCTCAAAAAAAAAAATATATATATATTTTTTTTAAAAGCCTATCACAGCCTGTAATATACTGCATATTATTCTTGTTATGAAGGGTAATTAAAAACTGGAATGATTAAAATATTCCAGTTTGTGAATTCAAATACAAGCAGTAATAACAACATAATCTGCCAAATAAAATATGTCAAATAAAAAAAAAAAATCAGACTTGTACATGTTGGCGATGATAGGATTTGTAGCCTGCAAAAAGGGTAGCATCCTCAGGAACATCTATATGTTCTATCTATATTTTGTTTCTTTAGCATAATTGGACGCGTGGTTCGCCATAAACTAGGTAGGTATTAATAGCTTAATTTGTCTTAAATTTAAAAAAAAATTCGTGTTTCACTAAATAAAACCTTCACCTAAATCGAACTACAGCAAAATGCCAGAAAAGTAGTCCAGTCTCCCACATGGAAAAATTCACTGTGTCCTTCAAAGGGTTAATAAATGTTCCCTAAAATCTGTTAAGGCAGCAGTCCCACTTTGTTCCCTAAAATCTAAAGTAAACCTAGGATCATTTTAGGGCAGTTTATTAGAAGAATGGTTTGAAATTGCCCCTCCACCCCTGCATTTACCCATTCAGCGGAGCAAGACACAGGTCACCACAGGCCCCTGGTCACAAGCTGGGGACTGGAAATTAGCTTCTCAATCTTGTTCATTTAAAGGCTGACCTGTGGCCATGGGGTCTTTTGAAAGTGACCGCCAGAAAACTGGACATAGTCCTGTGATTAATGTATTTGCTCTTCACCCCAGATTAAAGGAGGGGAGAGAGACAGAGTCCTTTTCTTGAAGATTAGACAGCTAGGTTTGCACCAAGTGTGTTCACAGCTCTCTTAGGGAGACATCTGGCCTCTCGGGGCCAGCGAAAGCAATCACCCATGCCTCAGACCTTAACCCTTCGCTGACATGTTGATTGGCTATGCTTGGGTGGCGGGTCTGACAGGCTAATCTTGTACAGACATGCGGTTTGTATGATTAGACAGAAGGAGCTGCAGCTGCCATGTATCAGGATACCTCTGGAGTAAACATTTTTTGGGCACGGTCCCCCGAGCAGCCCCTCTGTCCCGGGCTTTCAGGCAGTGGGTATCCTGGGCCGGTTGGTTAGTTCCTCCGATCCCCACTCACCCGCCCGCTGAGATGTGAAATGGAAAGCAGTCTCACAGCGTTACATAAAGGTGCGTGTCGGGATATGATGTCATGCTGGAAGGCATGATATCATATCCTGACACGCTGCAAGGTAAATTGTCCTGCCCTTGCTTCTACCCACCCTGCGATTAACTCCGTACCACCCTCTTGCCATGCCCTCCCTTTTCAACGAAGGTGTCCTGTATGGCGTTGGGGATACAGACTTTTGTAAGAGGCTTCATCACCTGCTATGTTGGTTCATGCAATGAGGCTCATGATACTAACCACTAATTATAGGTGATTGGGCCCGTTAGGCCCCCCGTAGGTATATGTGTCCTTTATCTTAGGTAATTGGGCCAGTTAGGCCCCCGTAGGTATATGTGTCCTTTATCTTAGGTGATTGGTCCAGTTAGGCCCCAGTAGATATATGGGTTGTTTATCTCTTTTATCTGGCATGGGTCCTTATAATGAAGTAACTTCCTTAAATTTCATCTTCACCATCTCATAGGAAAAGCCCCAAAAGCTGCGTGTGTCCATAATCAGTAGGCAGTGTGAAGAGATGACTTGTATCACTCCCTGATTTTATTATCGCTAGTTTATTTTGAGGGTTTTGTTCCGTATTAATATAAAAACTCTGTTTTCTGTTGAGCTGCAGCGGCCTCATCCCGTGATATTTGTATATAAACGCACAATTATACCCAACCCCTAGCGCTAGAGGCTTAATGCGCGCAGGTTCCAGGAAGTGGGTAACAACTTCCTGCTTGGCCAGCCAATAGGATTCCAAAGCAGCCTCCACTGATGCATCATGGGAAGTATGCATTAAATGCCTAGCTAGATGTTTAAGATGTAAAAAAAAAAAACCAAAACCCCAAAAACAAAGTTACGAGATATTATATGATATGCATAGTACTGCATCATACTGGGCTCAGGGCGCAGAAGGCAGCCGCTCGACTCTGTAGCAGTTAAGTGTTACTTTCCAAGCGGTGATATAATGTATCGTTTATATTAAGTGAGTAGCATAATAGCCAAGGTGAGATTAACCCCTTAAGGACAATGGGCGGTCCCTAAACCCATTGAAATCAATGCATTTTGAGCCCGTACATATACAGGCTTTGTCATTAAGGGGTTAATAAACCTGTGTCTGTGAATGCGGTGCAGAGTCGTTAATTCACATCGGAGCTTCTGACCCCAATGCATTTTGCTCCTAGGTCTCTGCCCTTGGATTGGACCCCTCCGGCGCCCGTCTAGTAACCGGCGGATTTGATTACGATGTTAGGTTTTGGGATTTTGCCGGAATGGATGCCTCCCTGCAGGCGTTTCGATCGCTTCAGCCGTGTGAATGGTGAGTTTGCTTCGTGTTCTCAGTTTTTGCCTACATACCCACTGTTACATGAGGGTAACTAGTCTGCGCATGCGTTCTGCTTTATACATAATGTGTATGTTAAACAGCATGTTAATATGAAGGTACGCAAATAAAGCAGATGATCGATTATGTTTAAATACAGTTCTGAGAACCTGGTTTTAGAAGATATCTGATCTTCTTCCCGGGCTTCTCTTTCTGTTAGGAAGGTGTAGGCTGCTTTTCACTCAGTGTTGAATAAAATCTGATAAAATCATCAGTAATGCCTTCATTTATACCGAAAGCACACTCAGGGCATGTAAGTAGCTCGTGCATTTTAAAGAAAGCGGGCGACAAGCGTGACAGAGAAGCAGTACATAGAATTTTTACGCCAGATAAGAACCTCTTGCCCCATCTAGTCTGCCCGGTTTTGCTGATGGAAGTACTTTGTACTCTGTAAATGGGTCTTTTTTATAAAGTGAGTGATTTAAATTGAACGTTACTTTGAGAGCAAAATAACATTTTGTCCATTAAAATAACATGAAATGGATCAGAAATACAGTGCAGACGGGGTTAATGGAATATCTTCACAGGCGTACAGAGGTCCTTTATCACTCCTGTGCTCCAATGGCCCTTTATCACTCCCATCACTCCTGTGTTCCAGTGGCCCTTTATCACTCCCATCACTCCTGTGTTCCAATGGCCCTTTATCACTCCCATCACTCCTGTGTTCCAATGGCCCTTTATCACTCCCATCACTCCTGTGTTCCAATGGCCCTTTATCACTCCCATCACTCCTGTGTTCCAACGGCCCTTTATCACTCCCATCACTCCTGTGTTCCAATGGCACGTTGTGTTCGCTGATCCAAGTTTAAAAGGCTGATTGATGGTTATAAAACCCTTTTGCAATTATGTTACAGCCAGAAATGTCCCTGTTTTCCATAAAAACAACTAAGTGACCCCAAACTTTTGATCAGTAGTATAAGTGTCAACCTCTGGGAACAATCCTTTCCGCTAGCCCTTCAGTGATGTGATGGTTAACCAGGGACATGAAAGGTTTATCTAGCAGACTTTCTACTGAAATAAAATCAGGCGTTCCGTCGTCTGCCTCCGCGTCTCCTGTGCCTAATTATATATAATATTACTGTATTATTATTATTATTACAGTGTAATAAATAATAATCGTATCAAATTATTGCTTTGCATATTGTGATGAGGACGGAAGAATTCAGCAGATTCAGTTCCTTTTCCCCCTTTTGATATGTACATCTGCTGTCTACCTAAACCGAAGTTACTTTTTGTGCTATAAAAGTATATCCACACTTTAAAGTCACCTAAAGATAGATCCGTGCGATTTGACTGCGAGAGCCATCTGGCCCGTCTAGTCTGCTCCTTTTTTTCCTGTTGTAAATCTCCAACATATTTCATAATGTCAGTAATGGATTTTAATTCAGAACGCAGGGGACGCTGAAGGAAACAGGGTGGCCTTCGTACGCTAATTCATTTACATACGCCTAACGAACGCATGAAACCACTGGCAGCTTCATTCATTTCAAATACATTTTTTTTTGAATTTTTCAACACTCCAGGAACAGTATACCTTTCAAGTATTGGGTTTCATACTAAGTACTGATTTATAGAACCGCATTAACATGCCGGGTGACAAAGTGTGCGTAACTTGATCTGGTTCAAAGCACCAGTTTAATATTCCGCACCTGTTATTAATTAGGCTCTTACTGGGCGACCTCCCACTCGTGCTGGGAGAATTAATGGTTTTATTAAAGAAAAAAATCATGTGTGAGTGTGATGTGAACCTACGTTATTCACTATTAAATAATAAATTTGTTTTAAAAATGGTTTAGTAACGTAGGACAGCAGGAGTTTTAATCCCACAAACTACTTGAGTTATTATTTGTTTTATATAGCGCCATCATATTCCGGAGAGCTGTACAATGGGTAAGCAGGATATAACAACTAGATTTATAGGAACTACAGTTGAGGAGGACCCTGCTCAAACAAGCGTTAGATCAGATTTCTTCTAGCGCCCCCCCCCCCAGGCAAATTGGTAATTTTGGTAAGGAACGGAGCTGATATCTTTAGTGGTACCCAATTTTTTTACATTTTTATTAAAAACCCGGTTCGTTTGTTCCAAAAGGCCACGAGGACACCAAAAAAGTGCCATAAGGCCATCTTCTTCCTTTCTCATCTGGCCTCTTGCGGTGATCTGATGGCGCCTTTAACCGGAGACGCTTATACGTATGCACCGTCCCGGGCTCACCTATAGTATTGTGGTTCTGGAGAGCTCGTCTCCAGATGGATGTAAAGATTCTGGAGAAAATTCAGAGAAGGGAAGCTACATTGTCGTATGCCCTGCAGGACAGAAATTAGGAAAGGCTGAGGAGTCTCGGGGGATATGGCTTGGGGAGCTTCAGGACAAGAGGTTTTAGTAAAAACCTAGAGGGTCAGAGGCTTAGTAAAGTAAAACGCTCTGACGTTTCGTCTAAGAAAAGTAGATAAGTGGAACAGCTTCCCGGCAGAACATGCATGTGATGCATATGACTATCCTAAACCTAAGCATGATGAGCCGAATGGTCTGCCATCAGTACTTTAAAGCTCCTCTGCTTCTGTAAAGGAAGGATTAGGCCACCTTTTTAATCCAACATGTAGTTTCTGGAATTGCAAATTGTAATAAAGAAAGGGTGATGCTGGAAAGTCGTCACGATTCGTCACCAAAGCGATGGAACAAGTTTTTCATGGTTATATAAATACACTACGAGCAGGGTACTTGGCACCGTCACTGTGAATCATGGCTACCTATCCCTGTGTTGGTGTCTGTAACAAGTAACCCGGTTTGTAAGAATGCGGAGTACATTCCGTCATGTAACGCTGTCACAGAATAAAGCCGTGGTATGTGGCGTGCATCGAAGCATGTACCCCCATTTACAGGAACATTGTAACATGTCTGATGAGTTCTGCGCCATGCTATTTGACATCCTCTCTTAGGAACACCGCATACCGATGCAAGTTCCGTCTGATACCTCCACCAAGGGCAGTACACGTAAGGGTTTGGATGTTTCATCTAGAACATTAACATTTCAGTTATTCCGGGTAATTCACCGGCCCACTGCCTTGGCATTCCGGAGTAAGGGAAGCCGTACCCCTGTCCGGCCTCGTCTTTGAAATGACGGAACCATTTGTTTTTGTTTCAGTAGACTTCTATTACGCCATGATGGTTGTAGGGTATGGGCTGTTAAAAGAACGATCGTATTTTATTTGTTCGTTTATTTTTACATGACGGCTTCTCTTAATGAAATACGTGGTTGATGCCTTAATGCAAAGTCTCTGCACGTCCGCTCAACACTACCCTTGGTGGCTTGGAGAATTCGCAGCTATATTCCTTTGCCAGCCCGGGAGCAATTGAGTAGTAAGGCAAACTTTAAGCGTGGCCACTTTAAGCATTTAAGCAATTCTTGGAGGTGAAAATTAACTTTTTTTTTCTTCTTCAGTATTTGTGCTCTACACGTTGTAACTGAACGTCCTTTGAAGCACAAGGAGTTAGTCAGAGATCTTTCAGAGTCACTTGTCTTCTAGGGTAAAAAGCCAATTCCAGATCCAGATAGAATTTAAATATTTATTTTCTTCAAATCAAAACACGCCAAACAAAATAAATCCAGCAGCTCTCCTGGCTGGCAATAAGAAGAGAGAGTGAATTGAACCAAGCTGGGCTTTTTAAACCCTCCTGATTAGACCAGGTGAGCTATACTTGGTCACCTGTAAATCCTGGTCTGGATTTTAAAAGCTGTTGGAGCACCAGCCCACCCTGCTCTTCTGGATCTTCCACCCCAGGGACCCATTACACAATTTACAAGTCACTTCCTATATTGTAGTTGTTTTTTTTTTGTCTTCTCTTTCCCTGGGGCTTTAATTTTACAAATAAGGACAACTAAAATTAGCCAAAGTAGGGCGTATATACCGCCCATCCACTACTGTACCGGCCTTTCTGTCACAACGTGTAGAGTTTGACCTTTTGATTTTGTTTTATAAGCACATATATATAGATGACACAGGTTAGTTATTTAAGTTAGGTACCTATAGATTTGTTCAACAGAATGTATAGATAAATGTACTTACCT
This sequence comes from Spea hammondii, assembly GCA_029215755.1. Classification (NCBI taxonomy): domain Eukaryota; kingdom Metazoa; phylum Chordata; class Amphibia; order Anura; family Pelobatidae; genus Spea; species Spea hammondii. The sequence continues at coordinate 175,784,343 of JARDYJ010000001.1, read as the reverse complement.
AAACACTTATGGCTGACTGGTGCCCTTTACAACCATACAATACTCCATGTTTTGACACACCAGGTGCAGCTCTAGCTTCCCCCATCAATCTCCTTTGGAATCCGTTGCCTTAAATTCCTTGCCTATGGCTCATCGTCTCATCAACGAATGCTAAAGAAATGTTTTCTATTTAATAAGTAATCTATTTTTTTCATTACTATTTATTCACATGTAGGTAGCCTTGTGACGTTTTTGAATGGTTAGTAACCAGAAGTTGGAAATTGAATTAATTGGGTTTATGGTGGCTCCTCTTCCCTGACCATGGCTCGTAAATGCCATGTCAAGATAACCTTGAGTCATCATAGAACTGAGATTTTAATAAAACAAGATGGATTTGGGGATCGCTAGCTATACATATTATCATAAAATTGCAGTAACTGGAAAAAGTAATTATTAAAGGGCCAGTAATATGTCTTTTTTTTCATGTTTGTTTCACTAACATTGCATCAGGCTAAAAGGGAATGGGACCAAGAAGTTCAGCAAATACTTTTTATGTAGAATTATTCCAAATATGTCTTCTTTAACATAAACGTCTTTATTATTGTAGCTCTCCATCTTTGTGCTCCCAAAGTTGGTTTTGACAACCATGGTTATCCATACCATCAGTCAAGTTTAATAGACTGCCACTATTGGGTGTCCCCCCCCCTTGTTAACTTTAGATGTGCCTTTCCTAATGAAGAAGAATGGTGAAAGGAGGGATGAAATAAGTCAAAGAGGGGAGGGAGATAAGCGAGAGAAGAAAGAGAGAGATGTAGAGAAAGGATCATGGAGTGAAAAGAGAGAGAGTGAGATGAAAGAAAGGAGAGAATGAAAGAAGAAAGAGGAAAAAAGAGAGAGAAAATGTGGGAGCAAAAGGAAGGGAGAGAGAGAAAATAAACGAACAGAGAAAGAGAGTGAGAGAAAAGAAAAAAAGTGCACATACTTTAATGGGCACATACGCTAGTCATATAATAATTCTCTAAGTGTAATTAGTTGCAGGCCGGTGTACTCTGAATACGTGCTGCCGTTTATCGTCACAGCTTGCGTCGCTGACGTGCTGACATTGACACCTTCTCCATTGGTTGTTCCGGAGCCGGTAGTATGTACTCCACTGTTTTATGAACTACATGTCTCTGGGTGCGATCCTGGTTTCTGGTGTACCAGACCCCGGCTTAGTCTTGGCCTACGGTTGCCTGCCCTGACTCTTTTTGGCTTGTCTTGGTTTACGAGACTGTGTCATACTTCAATATCTCATCTAAGTTTACAAGTCCCAGTAGCCAGGGCACCTTCTTCTCTGGGGGGGGGCTGTATTTGGTAAAAGGTCTTTGTAGTAGTACTTCTTCCGTACTGAGGACCCATCAACTTTTACAAATCATAATATATAGTGATATTTGTTAAAGAAATGAATTTGTAAACCCTTGTATATTTCTGCTGATTGCTCCGTTTAGTACAATCGCCGGTTACGTGATATTTAATATGCAGTAAGAAAGTATGATAAGGTCTATTTATTCACCATCCCTATTCAGAGCTGCAAAATGAGAACCCTGGCTGTGTTTCTGCAACTAACCCAACTTTTTGATAAGTTCTGCATTGAAATTTGATCTCTTTGGTGATAACGCATAGTCTCGCTGTGTCTTTCCTCTTTCTGTAGCCATCAGATAAAGTCCCTGCAGTACAGTAACACCGGAGATGTGATCCTCGTAGTTGCCAGTAACTCTCAGGCTAAAGTCTTGGATAGAGACGGCTTTCCTGTAATGGAGTGTGTGAAAGGGGACCAGTATATTGTGGATATGGCAAATACAAAGGTATGGAGATCTGTGGCGTGAACAAGCGTCATAAGCGTAAGAGTTTTAATTATATTTCATGTGAGGAACGTTCCCATAATCGTGTTTTTCTTCATCTTGCTTAATAGTTACCTGTTAAGTAGTTAAGACATCAAAAAAATGGCACACCTTGTGTATCAAATTTTAATGGAATATCTTTATAGGTGTACAGAGGTCCTTTATCACTCCCATCACTCCTGTGTTCCAACGGCCCTTTATCACTCCCATCACGCCTGTGTTCCAATGGCCTTTTATCACTCCCATCACTCCTGTGTTCCAACGGCCCTTTATCACTCCCATCACTCCTGTGTTCCAATGGCCCTTTATCACTCCCATCATTCCTGTGTTCCAATAGCCCTTTATCACTCCCATCACTCCTGTGTTCCCATGGCCCTTTATCACTCCCATCACTCCTGGGTTCCAATGGCCTTTCTGTTCAACCCAAGTATGTATGAAGTATTTGGAGAAGATGGTCACAGGGGAGCTCACTATTGCTGATCTGTCTGTCCAACAAGCCATTAAGCCTTTCTTTGAGGTTTAGGAAAACCGTTGATGTGTAAAGAAGATGATTGATATTCCGTAGGAGCAAATGGGGTGTGTGAAAGGGCGATAGTGATGACAGAAAGGGCGATGCTCATACAGTGAGGGTGTGCTGAGTGGTGGGTCAGTGGCCGTTGATTTCTTTCCCTTTTAACATGGGGGTAAAATAAATAAGCAGCCGTCCCGGCTGTTAACCTTCTGAGCGGAGAATGAGGACATGAGCGCGAGTATTCTGAGACAGTGGAAAACATCGTATTGTTTTGTCTGCTAAAGCTCCTAGTGAATACTACAGGGAAAAAAGAAAAAGTGAACGGGAGGGGAATGGAAATAGTAAGTAAGGGCAGGGAAAGGTGCCAGGAATGTCACTTCGTTTACTCACTAATGCCAGCTGGAGATTGGGAACCGAGATATAGAGCGAGAAGGGACTGCCGCTCCACTTACACCGGAGTACAAATCCCCCTACGAAAACCTTGTTTCCCTGGCCAGTGCGTAGAAGTTGTGACATGAAGCTATACTGCCATGCTGTTTGCATGTGGAATTGTACACCCATTGTACAGCACTGCAGAATAGGATGGCGCTATATAAAACAATAAAAATAACAATATACCCTTTTCCTACCCTATACACAGACGAATGAGACAAAATATTAAAGGAGAGCAGTCCTGTTCACGTAGTTTATTCTAGAGCATTGTGTAGCTTGTGGCCACGCCAAACACGGTTACACATACATGAGCATCTCTTAAACGTTTAATTGGGTCCAATAATTGTATATAAACGTACTTAAAAGTAGAATGTGTTTATCAGCAAGATAAATAGCCATGTTATGTGTGTGTGTGTGTGTGTGTGTGCGTATATGTATGTGTGTGTATATATCGCTATATATTTTCCTTTTTTTATTACAGGGTCACACTGCCATGCTTAATGGAGGGTGCTGGCATCCAAAAATAAAGGAGGAATTCCTTACCTGCTCCAACGATGGGTAAGTCCATCTCTTTGTCACGTGATGTTTGGCATACAAAAGTATCACTTTGGCCATTGTGTGTTAATCTTATACTACATCAGCATGATGTATATTGTTTTTGGTTGTACTTTCCTGTGGAGAACATTTACACACGAGTTCTGAAACATAAATATTTATTCTGTGTGTTTTATAAATCATTGTGTGGATTTAGCCCAACTCCGTCTAGATCAGGGGTGGGCAATTAATTTTCCCATGGGGCCACATGAGAAATTGGAATGGTTTTAGAGGGCCAGACCTCTACAAACTACAAACTCCGAAGCCTTGTCCATTTTGTTAACTTATGTGCTGTTTAATAAAGTTATTCAAGCCTACGTCATTGGTAGAGGTGCTTGAATAAGTAAGGCCTGAATAACTATTAGCACAGCACAGAAGTGAACAAAATGAACAAGGCTTCGGAGTGCATACCGTATTTTTCGCTCTATAAGACGCACCTGCTGATAAGACGCACCTAGATTTTAGAGGAGAAAAAAAAGGAAAAAATATTTTGAGCTAAAAAATGGGCTAAAATATTTATTACAATAACTGAATAAGCTATGAACACAGTAAGACACACGCAGTAAGACACACACAGACACAGTAAGACACACACAGACACAGTAAGACACACACAGACACAGTAAGACACACACAGACACAGTGAGACACACACAGACACAGTGAGACACACACAGACACAGTAAGATACACACAGACACAGTGAGACACACACAGACACAGTAAGACACACACAGACACAGTGAGACACACACAGACACAGTGAGACACACACAGACACAGTAAGACACACAGACACAGTAAGACACACACAGACACAGTAAGACACACACAGACACAGTAAGACACACACAGACACAGTGAGACACACACAGACACAGTGAGACACACACAGACACAGTAAGACACACACAGACACAGTGAGACACACACAGACACAGTAAGACACACACAGACACAGTAAGACACACACAGACACAGTAAGATAGACACACACACACAAACACAGTAAGACACACACACACAGTAAGACCTCCCTCCCTAACCCCCCTTCTCAGTATCTCCCCTCTAACTCCCTAACCCCCCCTTCTCAGGATCTCCCCCCCCGCCCCGGTCACTTACCTTAAACTCCTGTGTTGGAAGCGTGAGGCGTTTGTCTCGGGTGCCGGCGCTTCACTGCTGATCGCCGGCGTCTGACGTCATATGCCGGCGCCCAGCGTAAAGCGCCGGCACCCGAGACAAACGCTTCCAACACAGGAGTTTAAGGTAAGTGACCGGGGCGGGGGGGGACACCGGACTCATTGGTGAGTCACCAGGACACTCTTTGCGGGCCGGTCCGAGCTATTCAGCGGGCCGGATGTGGCCCGCGGGCCATGCTTTGCCCAGGTATGGTCTAGATTGTCAGCTGGCTCCTTGTTACCTGTTTCTGTAAATCAAATGGTTACATTATATATACTACTTGTTATGTCCTGTTTACCTGTTGTACAGCGCTGTGGAATATGATGGTGCTATATATATAAAAAAATAATAATATTTAAGGTGTTGCGCAAAACATTCTCATATTATTATAGCAAAGCTAGCCAAGCCCATTAAGCTTTCGATGTTAGAGACAGAGACAGTAATGATTGAAGCGTCATCTGCCATTAGCTTTTTCTCACTTCTGGTCAGTGACCAAGATCTCAATCCTGTCTGTCTGCTTAAAAACTCAAGAAAGCAATCCAAATTCCGCTCTGATATTAAATGTCTTTTTTATATACCTGGACTTCTCTCAGTGAGGCTTTAGATAAAATCCACGCATACTACTGACTTTCAGAAGCTTCAATTACTTGAATGTAACTCAGATATTCATTTAACATCGGAAGGGGAAATGCCACTCAATGAGAAAAAGGGATATATACTGTATTAGCCCAAGAGAAAATCGAGTCCTAAATTGGAGATTTTACCTGATGTTGTCCAATCACAGAAAAAAATGTAAAGTTACAGAAGCTTGCAGGACCTCGGAGGTCTCTTCTTCAGATGGAATGAGGTTCAGATTCTGTTTTTACGGAAGAGACTTCTGAGGTCCGCAATGCTTATATATAACTTTAACTTCACATCTTTTTTTTCTGTTGGCCCAATAAGAGGGATCAAGTTCGACTGAAGACTGTATTGCTTCACCACGCTAACATTGCTTTAGAATTTATAACCTGAAAGAAGCAGTTTATAAAGGTATGTAAAAGATCGGTAATAATTCTTTCTTGAGTTCACTAACCTGTAAATGAAACATAAGAAAAGACACAGCGGGCATACTGCGTGCTTCTGTTTAATATTCGTTCATTATATAGCGCCATCATATTCCGCAGCGCTGTACAATGGTGGTGTAAGGCTGTCTGAAAGATCTGTTAAAAGGTCTGGTATTTCCCTGGGGGGGTTCTGTTATTAGTTACTTAATTCTTTTCTAAATACCACGCATGCTTGTGATCATCAGGTCATTAATAGGAAACGCAGCCGTTATTTTGCACCCAAATAACTTGTCTGTGTAAGGTTCAGGAATCTTTAAGATGTGTCCACGTAAGGTCGTGACACCGCGGCACTTACCACTGTTTCGAGCCATTTACTCCTTTCATTAAGGTGTCTAAGCGGCCGGGTGCCATCACTTTCCCATTCTCCATGCTGTTTGTCGAGCCGTTTAACATTTCAAAGGGACTTTTAATTGTTTTTCTTCTAGAATTTAACTGCTGCAATGTTTTTCTTTGTCTCCAAAGTTTACTAAATGCAGAAACAGGTCTCTGCAAGTGTATTAGTTAGCGGCATTTAGCCCATTACATAGTGCCCCCCCAGGACTAAAGCACCTTTAAATAGTTTGAAGTCATTGACCGGGGAATCTTTAGGAACTGCCTTCAGCTAAGTATTTCTGCGAATGATCAAGAATCTAATTGAGCGTTTTAACGACATGATGGCACTTTCCACTTACTTGACATAGAAAAAGCCTGCCTAGAATTAGAGCAAACGATTGTGTCTGTGGCCAAAAGACAATAGCGAGAATGTTATAGTGTTTCGCTCAATTTATTTTTATGTTTTTAATGTTTCGGTTTTTCCCCCCTCTGGCAAATGTACTTTTTTTCTCAACTTATTTTTTTAATTTAATATATATATACTTTTTTTATATTTTATAAATTATATATAATTTTATATGTATGTTTTTATATTTATAGTTTATACTTTTTGTTGATAAACACTCTAGATGCTAGAGATTTAGGCTCCTTATTTTGCCCCCATTTATGAAACATAATCTAAAGGTACATTAAAATCAGGAGGGACAGGCCGTGTGCATGCCGGTATGTTCTAAGCACAAGATAAAAGTAATTACAATCAAAAACGGTTAAAAATATTCTTCTAAAAGCTACTGGAAGCAATTGAATGTTAATGTTGCGTTCATCCTAACATCTGAAATTGTGACTCTGTTCCTGGGTAATTTACAGCTTTCCGCATTCTACAGATGCAGTTCTACACGCCATTGTACAACGCTGTGGAATATGATGGCGCTATGTAAATCAATAATAATCTAAAAAAAACATATGTAATTGTGTTTACAGTGATATAATTTAAGAAGAGCCAGCTTGGCAGCAGCCATCTTCACTCAGGATCTGCATGATTATATTAAATTAGCCGTTATGTTATTTTTGCCTTTTTGTTACTTTGCAGATTGTTGTTGATTGGTTCAAGTGCCCTTGGTAAGGGAGGGTGAGGAGAAGACAAAAAATTGATTAGATAACTCTGGCTCTGCCACAGACTGCCACCTGTAGCAGCTTCAATGAGCTGAACTAGATATCTCCAAGCCGTTACATGTAAACCTAATAAATTAATTTACTTATAGACAAAGCTGTCATGGCAACAGTTCCCCTTTAAGCAAACATACACTATGACTATTTTAAAATAACTATTGTAGCTGGAAACGGCTGATTTTATATGGAATATCTTCATAGGCGTACAGAGGCCCTTTATCACTCCCATCACTCCTGGGTTCCAATGGCCCTTCATCACTCCCATCACTCCTATGTTCCAATGGCCCTTCATCACTCCCATCACTCCTATGTTCCAATGTCCCTTTATCTCTCCCATCACTCCTGTGTTCCAATGGCACGTTGTGTTCGCTGATCCACGTTTAAGTTTAAAAGGCCAATTGATCGTTAGAAAATACTTTTGCAATTATGTTACAGCTAGAAATGTCCTTGTTTTCCATGAAAACGGCTGAGTGACCCCAAACTTTTGAACAGTAGGATAAGTTTAAATTCCCTGTAGGGCTCCTGGGTGGATTTTGCGCCAGCATATTTAAAGTAATTTATTTAAAACATGATTAAAGTGCGTTTCTTAGATTCCCCGAGTGAAAGTAATCTTTTAAACACAAAGATAATTGGAGGAAGCCGTGCACACGTTGATATGGTCCCCATGCTGCTACAGGGATTTGCAAGGTAATTACTGCTGGAGAGATAAGGGCAGAATTTATCTGTCCAAAAGGCAGATTAAACAATTATGGTACTTTTTATTATTATTGCTCTAAGGCGCAGGGTCATCTCCTGAGGCTCTGGGTCATTAGTTTTATTAGGTTTATCCTAAGCCTTTTTAAATACTTTTGGGGTGTTTGACCTCAGCTCTGATAAATTTTAGGCACTGTGTATATAGTCCTAAGGTCAGACTGAGATCTGATAACCTGGTGGAAGTAGCAAGCACCATTTACTTCCATTAAAGAAACTTCTCCTTCCCACACCTTTTAGTGATTGTTATCACGTGGCGTAAATACAAGGAGGTTCAGTGAAGTATGGAGTGGAATCAATATCAGAAAGTACATCTGAAACTTATCTTCTATAGGAAAGGAAGATTACGTATTCCCATAGCTATCGATAACATTTCTGACTTTAGGAGGGTTCAAATAAGGTATTTTTTTCTCTCTTTCCTATATTTCCTTTCTCAATTTCAGATAACGTCTAATCATTTAGGTTGCTGATCCGCTTGGACAAAGCATTACTTGGACTGTCTATTATGTTTAGCAAAGAAACATTATTAGATCTATCGTTTCATTCCTTCCTCTAACGATTTAATCGCATCAAAAGCACAGAATTGCTTAAGCAGTTATTTCCGTTTCTTTGGAGACAGCCTATCTGTGCCTGTTTTTGTGTCACCTGACAATTAAGTGTTTCCAGCACAAATGATGTGCGGGACAACATTTAGTTGAGTTGGTGTAACAGCACTTTTCAAACAGTAGGCTTCTGTGCAGTCTTAATTACCCAGCCATACACTAATAAAAGCCTATGGAGGAAGGGACTTCATTCGCATCGCCATAAAGCGTCAGGTCAGTGTGGTGTTTGAGCTGGGAAAGTCACCCAAAATATCACATGACTGATAACAATGACGGCCCCCAGGTGTGCAGATTATCGGAACAAAAGGAGATAAAACAAGGTTTTAACCTGCAATACTTTATACAGCACTGGAGATAATACTCAAGGAGAAAAATATTTGTGAATGAATGAATTCAAAACGTTTTTCTCTCTCATTTCAGGCTTTATCACTAATTCTACATCTTACATGAATAATAGAAGAGTAGAACGGTTCTTACATGTTATGTGACAATATACATATTCAGGTTGAAAAAGCGTCACTGCTTAAAATACTTTAAAGTTGTATGCCTTCCGGCCATTAATGTGATTGGTGATTAATATTTCATGGAGAACCCCATCTTCCAATATTAGTTTGAACTTGACATAGTTTTCCGCTCCGTTGTACGTACGCATGTCTCGTATGAAGCGGATGCAGCTCTGGTGTTCGCTTGTAGCATTAGTTCATTTCTAAGTATCCGCACTTGGTTATATCCGGTTACATCCTAAAAGCCTTGTCACGGGGAGACAAATTAAACAAGATACCTAAACCGCTACTTACAGTCAAAACATGCAATACCGCTAATTAGGTATAGTATATCGCTCACGGTCGCCGCGGCTCTGCTTACAGAGTCATGCTTTGTTGGATCGTACTTTTCTATCCGTAGCGTAATACCCCTGCACAAAAAATAGAACCCTTTATATTCCTTCATTCTGTCACACGCGTAATTGGCACACCACACCTCATTAAAGCTGCCGGCTGCATCGTGATACCGCGCTCATACCAAACCGGAGACCGTGTGTAGTGAAGTACGTTTCTAGTTGTGTGATTTGGGATTTGAATCGCCGCCTAATCCGTTAGTGATGCGTTGGATGGGAGGTTGGGTGATTTCTGCCATGTTACAGACTGTTAACTAAAATCATATCGCAAGCGGACAGGAGAAAGATGATCAGATTCCATGAATGGACTGCGCTTCTGTGACAGCCCGATGGATGGCTTCCATTCTGTCACACATCTAGACCTGGTGAAATATCTCTACCTAGACACAGTCCAAAGAGTGAGGAGACATAGAATTAGAGGGCAAATAAAGACACCATTCGGCCCGTCTAGTCTGCCCATCTTTCCTGATCTCGACCTCTCAGCTTTTAGTTTTATATAACGACCTCTTGTTCTAACATTTCTCCTCTTTTAAAGAGAAGCTGTTATTAAATATCTCTAACCTTTTTGCGGGGATTTCTTTCTCTTTTCTAGCATTTTTTCTTTTAAAGAATAATTTAAAGATTAAATAAAAAATGAATGTAAAGTAGATTTTGCAGACGGCCTACAAACACTAGAAAACAATTTTAAAAATGACAATTTTCATAGACCTTTAGAATTAGGAACGGACTTGGTCTCAATGCTTGGATACTTTGTTATCCTGTATCAGGGATCACATGATCCAGAGTAATTGAGATACCTGTTTGATTCACAGTTAGACAAAAGATCCCTAAACTGTTACTCGCTGTATGGTCCTGCAAAGTCACTAATTAGATATCGTATGACAATGTGCGACGGATGTCTCCATTTCAGCTGTCACACTTAGGAGAGCGTCTCTGTTTGGGTAGAATGACCGTAAGAATGCTTCTCCTTTGTCTGTTTTATTGACTAGATATATCTCTCGTCCGAGATGTGGCAGACTTGGACATCCAAGTTCTATAGGCTCAGCATACATCTTGTTTAACTGCCCGCTCCCAGTTCCTCTAAATCAGGGGTATCCAGCCTATAGGTCCCAATGTGATCCAGTGCTTATTTTTCTTTTGGGACTTATGGCTGGGGCTTGCACAGACCAAAAGTGAGTGTGATCGCGTGTTTTGCTCCCATATTGTTGTTTTTCCCCTATGGGCGTGCAACTAGCACCATTTCAGTGCTTAAAAACTTAACGATTAGACACTTAGATTAACTTTTCAGTGTTTCCTGCGTTGTATGGCAAGTTTTGAGAAGCCAATTTTACAGCACTACAGAATGTGATCAAGGTATAGAGTTCTACCGTGTTAGCCATAGAAAGTGAGAGAGCAAATTCAATAAAGATGATACCTTTATTGGCTAACTGAAGTATAATAGATTGCAAGCTTTCAAGACTATCTAGGTCTCTTCTTCTGGCAAATGCCAGTAGAAGACATCAAAATAGTCTTGAAAGCTTGCAATCTATTTAAGCATCATATTTACCAAATTTGCTTGGTGATATATAAATAATAATAAAATAAAATGCAATAGCCTTTGGTGATGTGGTCCCATGGCCCATTGCCCCCCCCCATAACTTAAACAGCAACAAATATACACACGTTGACTATAACAGATACGTACACACTA